>CM061545.1:166922662-168175662 GCA_030864215.1 Capsicum pubescens
CATGCATAGAGTGCTTGTTATGCATTTTTGTGGTCACCTGGGTTAGTTCTTACCCTTAGCAGAGTTTGCATACAATAAAAGTTACCATTCAGCATTCATATGGGACCTTTTGAGGTTTTTTATAGGCATAGGTGTAGATCCCCCATGGAATTGTTTAATTTATTTGAGCTTAGGCCTTGGGGAACTAATTCGTTGAGATACTCAATAGATCGAGTTTTATTTAATTAGTAGAGGCTTATGGCTGCCGAGAGTTGGCAGAAGAGTTATGCTGATTGATGAATTTGTTATGTGTCTTTCATGCTTAGGAAGCGTATTTTGTTGATGTAATACCCCACGTCGTGGATTCTGAAAATTTTGAGTGTTGAACACACTGCCCAGACTACGACTCAGGTGATGAGTCATTATCATTCATCACAAGTCAAAGGGTGAGACTCGTAGTCTCACCAGTGAGGTGGGCCCAGGTTACTGTCATGATCACAACTTAGTCCTCATGAGTCATAGGTAAGTTCATTACTCGTAGTGAGGGACTCAATACCATAATAGTGAACGTGCCCAAGGTTTTTTCCCCAAACATGAGTCCAGGCAATAACTCATGACCAGTCGTCACTTGACCCGTAACGATTTAGAGAAATTTTCCTGCATGTTTTCATTAAGGGTAATTTGGTTTGTTTCCTTCCTTTATAGTTTACCCATTCCTTAAAACATCTAAGGGTCCCTCTTAACATAAATTATCAAATCATAAACATCATTCTCTCCCCTCAAACTTCCAAGCAAGAGAAATTACGGCTCTTAAGGGATTAATCATCCAAGCTCCAAACTCTAGTTTTTATCAAATTTCATTGGTGTTCAGGCATTTCTCTCCTCTCTAACTTGATTATATATAAGGGAATATGTTTAGTCATTTTTTTATGTGAATTTGACATTGGGTTTGTAATTGGGGTGAGGATTTTGGATTGTTTACTAGTGGAATTGGTTTCCCTATGTTTTGAATATGATATTCAGACTCTAAAATAAGGTTTTTGAATTGAATGGGTTCATGGTTATGGGTATTTTAAATAGGGAACATGAGTTTCTCCAACTTATTTGATTTTGTCTTGATAATGGTAATATCCTCAACCCACCTTCATGAACTTTGGTTTTAAATATGAAATTTGCATGATTTAGGTCATTTTTGAATTGTTGTATTATACTAATGGACAAATATATTAAAATGGATTTGGAAGGCCTTAGTGGCCTTGGTTTGGTTTTAAAATGAAAGTTGTTATTCAATTGGTTTAACTGAATTGGAATGGCATAATTGGACTTAGCTTTCAAGTATAATTGGTATGATGATACAAATGGTAAATACCTTAATCAATGACTCCTGGGTTAATGGATGGTATTATGTGTAAAAAAATTTATTTGGGCTTAAGGGGGGTTGTGCAGCTCGCTGTGAAGGTGGAGGTCCTGGGGGGACCAATACTGGAAACCATGTTTGCTGGCATGGGGACTTTATGATCATGTGCATAGTTCATATATTATATATTTTGGGATGGTTGTAACCTTAATATCTCTGTCCCTCCCCCAAATTTCCTTGATTCATGTGGCTAACATGTGTTGGGGCCCTTTCAGCAGGTGGGGCTAAACCCAGATAGCCCATGGGTTCCCTTAGGGCGAATAAAGCTACACGGTCAAGGTTAATGATTTTAAAATCTCATGTTCATGACCTTTTACCCTATCCCGGCATCTTATATATGTATATATGACTGTGTACATATGGTTTTCACTAATTTTGCATATGGAATTACTTTATCCCTCTCCCTGAGTTATATGTAAGTGCATATTCCACTGACCATCCCAGGGAGAGACATCATTTTATGATGTAGGGTCCTAGGGTACTTTGTCTACTCGTTTGTAGTCTTAGGTAAAGCTTATATTTGTTAGTTGTTGTGAATTTGTGATCCTCCATCAACTAAAACCCTTTACCACTTTATTAGGGGTTTTTTCATATTTTTGGAATTGAAAAGTTGCATTGTCATGGTCGTAGGCATGTCCCGACCTAATTTGTTATTCGGGTTTAGAGGCTTTTGTGCATAAAGTGTAGTTTGTTATTTGTTTTGGATTATTAGAACCTTTCTATTAGTCTATACATCATTCTTATTGTTTGGTTTTGCTTTCGCTACTACTTTATTATACTCAGGTGGTTAGGCTAGGGGGTAGTCTCTGGATCATGGTGGGCTTGAAATACCCTTTATAGCCAGGCCCTGGTTTAGGTCATGACAAGCTTTGTATCTAAGCACAGTTCAAGGTCATTTGGTGTCTACAAATCTATGTCGAGTAGCATCCCTTTTATGGGTGTGTAGTGCACCATAATTATAAAGGGGAGGCTATAAGACATTTAGGAATGTTTTGTTTTCTTTAGTTTTATCTTGGGCTATAGAGTTTGGTGTCATGAATTTCCCTAACTCCTAATTTGTTTGCATTTCATATCATGCCTCCCCAAAGATTTGATATTCGTAGAAACTCTGTTCGAAACTCTATTCCACGTTAATGAAATATGGATGGAACACTCATTGCTTATGGAGTGCAGACCCGGTCTAGGGTCCCTGCTCCGGATTGCACTTCCGCACATGGAGTTCCACGTGTTCCCACTAGTCCTCCTCGGGCATCTTAGGCTGGTGACATCTATGATTAGCCGCCTCAGGAAGACATTTCTAATGTAGAGTTTTGTCAGTCCATTTATTTTTTAACTCAGTTGTTGATATCTTAGTCTCATCAATTGGATTATGTTAGTTCAGTTGCCCTTTTGTCTGAGGCCTCTGGGTTCGGCCAGTTCATGAGGTTAAATCCCCCAACCTTTATAGGATATAAGGTTAGGGAGGATCCTCAAGGGTTTGTGGATGAGATGGACAACATTTTCAGAGTGTTGCATTCTACTGATTTTGAAGATGTAGAGTTCACTGCATATCAGCTAAGATGTAGCTTATCAGTGGTATGAGGAGTGGAAGAAGTTGAGGGATGATGATGAGGAGCCAACATTATGGGATGAGTTTCAGGTGACTTTCTTGATCATTTTCTTTCCTAAGGATCTGAAGCAGGGTAAATTAGTGTGAAAAAGCATGCCTTGAAATTTCAGCAAATTTTTCGTTATGATCCAGAGTTGGTGTCAAGCTAGAGATCTAAAATAAGAAAGTTTGCTTCTTGGTTGTCCCGTGACTTGGTAGTGTAAGGATGTAATATAAGATAATGACATAGATATCTCTAGTCTTGTGGTTTATGTGTAGTAGATAGAAGATGAAAAGAATAGCCAGGTATAGATAGTAGAGAGGCAGAATAAGAAGTCCAAATATTTAGAGCAGGGTGTTGGTCAATAGAATTGCGGAAAGATAGCAGACAGTAGACCAAGAAGAAGACTTGGGGAAATTCTAATTCATATTCTTCGCCTAGTGCTTATTATCCTAAGATATTTGGTTATCGTTGTTCCATTATAGCAGTTTTCCTAAGGAATAGGGTACCCAGTCTCAGGCTAGTAGAGCTCAGCCGACCCCACCTTATCCCCCTTATTGATTTTATGGTCAGCTTCACCATGGTTATTGTGATGAGTAGAGGAACTTTTGTTTTAATTGTGGTCATCCTGGGAATATACAGAGGAATTTTCCTATAACTAAGGTAGCCACTAGACTAATAAAATTCCAGTTGCCACTTTTCCGGTTCCTACACCAAACGGTGCCACTTCGGGTATCGATACTGGATGAAATCATCTCTATTCTCTTTTCACTCGTCAGGAGTTTGAGGAATCTCCTAATATTGTTACTGGTATGTTACAACTTTTTTCTCATGATGTTTATTGTTTACTAGAACCGAGTTCTACCCTATCCCATGTAACCCCTTATATGGCTGTGCATTTGGGGGTTTTTCCTGAAAATATTTCTGAACCCTTCTCTATTTCTACTCCAATGGGCGATTCTATAATTGATAAAATGATTTATAGGGGTTGTGTAGTACATATCTTTCATAGGAAGACATTGGTAGATCCAATAAAGTTGGACATAGTAGATTTTAATGTGATCTTGGTGATGGATTGGCTTTATTTGTGCTATGCATCTTTGGATTGTGGGACCCAAAAGGTCAATTTCCAATTCCCTAACGAATCGGTAATTGAATGGGAGGATAGTTCCTTAGTGCATAAAGGGATATTTATTTCTTATCTTAGAGCTCAGAAATTAATCTCAAAAGGGTGTTTGCATCACCTGGTTTGGGTTAAGGATTCTAGCTCTGAAAGCCCCTCTTTGCAATCTTTCCCTAGGGTTAGTGAGTTTACTTAAGTGTTTCCCGATGATCTTTTTGGAATTCTTCCTAATAGGGAAATAGATTTTGGGATTTATCTTCTACCGGATACCCATCCTATTTCCATTCCTCCTTATAGAATGGCTCCGGCTGAATTAAAGGAGCTGAGGGAGTAGTTAAAGGATCTTCTTAATTAGGGTTTTATTTTTCCTAGTGTTTCCCTATGGGGTGCTCTTGTACTTTTCATGCGTAAAAAGGATGGGTTCATTTGGATATGTATAGACTATTGACATATAAATAAAGTCAAAGTGAAGAATAAGTATCCCTTTCCTAAGATTGATGATATTTTTTACCAGCTTCAGAGTGCTAGATGTTTATCTAAGATCGATCTTCATTTGGGCCATCACTAATTGAAAATTTGGTAGGTTGATATACCCAAGACTCCAAGGAGGTTGAATACAAAATTCAAGGATTAACCTCTTAATCTTTTGTTTCCTAGCAATAACTCTATTACAAGGAAACGAAGCAGTAACTCTACTGTTTCCACCATTAGTTACCTCTAACTGGAATCCTCAATCTTACTATAGCTTGTACACAATTGCGTAACTCTAGATGATCACCAAGAGATGGTAGAACCACACCTTCTGACAATCATGAGCACTGTAGGCAAGCATTTAAGTACAGACTACAAAGACTGAACTACAACAAGAAAATAGAGATAAAACACGATGAACAATAGGTTCCCAATTATAGTTGCAACCTTTGATTTGCAGCACTGCGTCAATTCAAAAAGATATTTAATTATAAATATATGGAATTGATAGTTTACTTGTTGAGGAAGATGATCATTTTATTTTGTAACACATTAAAACCTATAAGTTTTCTCATTGGTTGAGGCAAAAAGGTGGCAACAATTTTTTACCAACAATTGTACTATGTATCTTTGGGAAATTTGACTATGACAGCAACAAGTGAGTCCAACATAATTGTAATACGCCAAAATTTCTTTAAGTCAAATCTAGTCTCCAGAAGAGTTAGTGATGACTTCCTAAATGATTAATATTTAAATCAGATAAAATTTCGCTAATTAGACTGAGTCTATGGTTCATGCAAGTATTTAGGGCTAGGGTCCATGCAAATATTTATAGGATAGGGTTCATGAAAACATTTGCGAAGGGAAAATGAATTAGCTTTCCAACAATATCAATTTCGTCCAAATCCGGTATCGAAGTAAAAAGTTATAGGCATTTTACTGAGAGCTGTCACAATCGCCCAGGTACGACGGGCAGGTTGATGGACCGTCGAGCTAGCGACGGACCATCGCCTAAACTGTCGCAGCTAAGGCAGTAAGTCAATCTTCTGGCTAAGGTACAATGGACAGGTTGACGTACCGTCAAACTTGCGATGGACCGTCGCCCAAACCGTCACTACTAAGGTAGTGAGTCCCTATTCTAGTCCACGTGCGATGGTCAGAACGATGGACCATCAAGCCAGCGACGGACTATCGCATGATCCGTCGCAGATCTCATTCAGCAATTTAAAGTCATTTTTAAAAGGGTATTTGGTTCTTTTTCCATCCATTTTAACCCCTAATTATACCAGACCGTAGCTCATAAATTCATTTTCATTCACAACATCCAATTAGGATTTCTCTCAAAGATCAATCCCCAAGAACAAGAAACCCTAGGTGCTTAATCCCAAGTCAAGAATTTAAGTTTTCCTCCACCAATCTTTAAGAAATCATCCACCCAGGTATGCCAAGTGTTGATTTCTGGGTTCTTTCACCCATGAAGATCAAGAATTTCATTTTTAAACTCATGAATTTTGATTTCCATGAGGTGAGTTGATTTTAATTATGTTGATATGGTTGTATGAATCCCAATTTGGAGTCTCCATGTACTATTCATGAAATTATGCTAGTATGTGGGTTAGAAACTTATAAATTGAGTTGATTAAAGTAACCATAATGTATGAACTAGTGTATATGCCTAAGCCTAAGGTTATGCATGCAATGTGTTTGATAAAATGACCAAAGAACAAGAATCATGCTTTAGGACTCAATTATGACCAAATTGATGAACCCATGTTTTACCTTTATGTTTAAAATGACTTCCATATTATTATTGTGCATTTAAATTGTTTGATGGATTGTTTGTGATATTAGCCTATAAAATTATGACATGTTTATATCTTGCCTATTCATGTACCAAACCATGATAATCAAGTGCCTCATTAAATTCCCCAATTATTGTATTATGGATTGTCGACTATGGTCATGTGTCAAGAAGTGTCATGTCTTGTCAGTTTCATGCTATTGAGCCCTGGGAGTACTTGTACCCGTCAATTTAGCTATGTGCCTAGATCTAGTGTCATGTTTTCAAGATACTCTCAGTCAAGCCATGTTTAAAAGAATTTATTCAATCTCATGACTCAGGAAAAACTCAGTACTCTCAGTAATCTCAGTCAGTTATTAGGTCTCAGTAGTATTCCGTCAGTCAACGGAACTAAGTAAACTTAGTCCAGTTAGTTTAGTATAATTAATTCAGTTTTCAATCTGATGGGAGTAGGATTCAGCACCGAGTGAGTACAAGGATGGGAACTCACCTGCGAGTAGAGGGTGTGATTCTTAGAAGCAATCTTTGCACTCCAGAACTATGTAGCCAACGTAGGTTGAGATATCTAACATGTTAGATGAGGGTTGATAAGGTGGATTAACCTGTTAGATGAGGGTCCCATCATTATCTTTAGAGTACATGTTAGATGAGGGATCACTCATAGCTTGTCCTTACTAGTGGAGCAGTATTGATACCCTTCCAATTGGGGTTATAGATTGGACCCTAACTTAGCTATAATGCTTTATTTGGGGCATGTCGGTTAGATGACTACTTCCCATAATTACAGTCTTAGTCTTAGTCTCAGTAATAGAACTGAGATAGTTCTACAGAATTCAGGACTGTCAAATACAGTCACCCAGTTCTGTACAGAACTCAGCTAGTTCCCTCAAAAATAAAACTGTTTGAAACAGTCATTCAGATAATAGTATAGTAGTTATACGAAACCTATGTTATCAGTATTCAGATTCAGTGATGTCTTGATCTCAGATACAGTTCACGTATTCATGAATGTATTCTCACGTTCATGTTATTCGGTCAGCTAGTATTGTTCATACATATAAACCCTTACATTCAACCTACCTCACTTGTATACCATTACATTTAATCGTACTGATGTATTTGCGCTATGATGTTTTATACCATAGGTTTAAAAGCACGAGCTCCAGAGCATCAGTAGCATTCCAGTCTCAGCAGACAGAGTTATTCGTGAGTCCCCATCCGTTGAGGACATGACTATTTGATACGGGACAAATGGCCATCTTATCTTTTGATGACATCTTTGGAGGCCAACATATAGAGGCTCAAGACTTGGTCACCTCGAGAATACAAGAACATGCATGGAGGACCCGTATTGAGCATAACTTAAAGCAATCTCGCATATGGAAGATTGCTTAGAGCATTTAAGATTGAGGACTCACAGCTTTGGACCTTAATTAAGGGAATTTTGTACATTACACATGGTGTATTTACACACCATGGCCATACCTATCATTAAGGGCAAAGTGGTCTTTTTGTCTTCTTTTGTAATACACTATAAATAGGTTATTTTAGCTCATTTCTTGGCAGATTTTGAATGATGAAGAATTGAAATACATATTTTCTCTCTTTTGAGAGTGTAACACCCTTAGTTGTAGGGCTTGGAAAAGTCATCCTTAGCATAGGGCTTGGAAAAGACAATATTGATCTTTGCTTGGAAATGGTAAATCTTGAGGTGAGTTCATTCCCTTGGTGGTCACCGTAAGAGTGTGGTTTTGATTGTTATATTCATTAGGGGTTAGTGTTGAAATACACTCGGTTCTTAATCTTGTAATAATCTTGGTCTCACTATCTATCTTTATTTTCTATGCAATTTCCCTTGTATTTGTGTTGAATCCGTGTCTTGTTTCATCTAGTGTCATTGTTGTTGTTTTGGTGTTAAAATACACCTTGTATCTTGTAATCCTTGTGTTGTTATTGTTGGTCAAAAGTTGCTCTCAAAGGGGTCCTTGGGTTCTAGTTGATTTGTGGATTGTTTTGAGTAGATTTTGAGCCTTCTCTTGTCTTTCTCGTATTATTTGGTATCAAAGCAAGGATTGATTTTGTTCCAACAAAATCAATCTTGGGCTTGCTTGTTAGAAAATTCAAAAAAAAAGTGTTGAAAAAAACCAAAAACTCAAAAAAAGAAATTTGTACCGTTTTTGTGCTTGAGCTGAAATTTGAGACTTAGATTTAGGATATTTTAGTGTGTTTTGCTTGTTTCTAGTGTTAGTTTCTTGTTCCCTAACACTAAGTGAGTCTAGATCTTGGATTTGAGCTTAATCCGAGTGGTTTTGAGTTGTTCACCATTGTTGAGTTTAAGGTTGAAGAAACTAGTAAGGTGAAGTTCAAAATTGGAAGTCTTGTTGTTGATATTGTGGCTTGAAAAATGAATGGTTGTGTTATGAAGTTTAACGTGAGTAAAAGGAATCCAAAATCATTCAATTTGGAGTTCATTTGGTTTAGTTTCAATCTTTTTAGTGTTCTTGTTGTTCTTCTTGTTCATTATTTATTGTTGAACAAGAACATTCAATAGGTGTGGTTTGATCTTAAAGAGTGGAGAAAAGAGTGTAGTCTTTTGTTAGTCTTGAAACATATCCCAAAGAACGTACAGAAAAGAAAGGGGACAATAGGACTTTCAAAAAGACTCATTACCAAAAGAGAGTAAGGTCACATACCAAGACAAACAAAAGATGAAAGGAGACAAAGGCTTTCAAAAAGGTGTCTTGCCAAAAAGGAGCAAGGAAAATCAAAGTCTTTTGAATTTTGAAAAAGGCTCTAAGTCTTGTGCTTTTCCCTCCTTTAGCTGATTTTTCACTCTCCCAAATTAAAAATTTGACCAATCCAAATTGCAAACTGCCATGTCACCAAATTGCCACGTCATCAACGTTCCCAAAAAAAACTTGAAGCTCAAATTTCAGATTTTAAGTTTCTTTTCTTTATTTCATTAGTTTAATTTCTTGATTCTAGTACTAATTAGAAACTAGTAATCACCTACTAGATTGTGAATTAGTTTTTGAATCCGATTTTGTCGTGTCTTCGTTATTTGTGTGCTTTTCTCATTTTTAATTCATCGTAACTTTTTGTTTCGAGTTCGTAAGTAGAATTTTCGGTCTTGTGTCTTTAGTTGATCAAACAAGAATCTATTCTGGCTTCCAAGTAGAATTGACATCTTATTGACTACCGGAGTATAAGCAACTTTCAATATTCGTCGCTCCAATTGTGAGGATCACAAAAGTGAGTGAATACGAGTGTTGGTGAGGAGCTTTTACTACTAATCTTGTTTGTTCATTTTGTAGGTGCAAAAGGTGATAAAGGGGAATATGTCTTTGATAGTCGGGGATTATTGTGACTACAATATGGGAGACTATGATTGTAGTGAGGGTTTTTATGGCTACGAAGTTGAGGGAGATTGCGGAGGCTATGAAAATAGCCATGATCAAAACATAGGCAGATTTGAAAGTTACTGTTTTGAGGGAAAAAATGTGGTGAATAAAGTACCTAGTGCTTATGGTGACTTTGGAGATGATATAGGACCTCATGATGGATCATATGATAATGTTGGTGCATGTGAGAAGTCTTATAATTCTCACTCCGAACCTAGATTTGGTGTTAGGTATAACCCTTTCGTTTGAAAAACTTATGAGACATATGATGAGAGTATACGTGAGGAGTGTGAATATTCATATTCTCCACCTTGTAGTACTTCTTATCAAGGTCGATACAGTGTGAATGGTTATACTTGCTATAGTGGAGGTTGTCCAATGAGAAGAAGAGGGTATGCATCTCCAAAACCAAGGGGTACTCATATGCCTTACAATATTGATCCAAGAAGGAGTGGACACTCTGGAAAGGTGACCATTTGTGGGATACCGGGCTGCCTCGTTGTGTTAAATGATAGGTACTATAGAAACTACATTGTTCCATCCATGGTTGATTACTTGGGGTTATTTTGCGAGCCTTTACTTGTTCCATACTTCTTGGATAGGTTTAAGGTTACCGAGAGGGTAAAGAGTATGTCATTTAGTTTGGGTGTAGACCACGGGAAAGGGAAGTGTTGTCGAGACCCGTGTCTATGTCCACTTTTCCCATTTGACCCCGGTGCTAAATTTAGAAATGGTGATGTTGGTGCACCAAACTTGTTGCTTGGTCTACATGACAAGCAAAGTGTCACTCTTGATGTATCCTATAACCAAATCCTTTATACATATTTTATTGAGTTTTTAATATTCCTTTCAAAGGATTCTTGGTTATATTTCAAATATGTGCAACCTTGGCATGTTGAGATGATTTGTTTTGCTAACCCTAACCCTCATGCCATGAGGAGTTTGTATTTGTGTGTCCTCTCTTCGGTTTTGCAAGGTTTGGATTCGAGGTTGAATCCTTTTCAAGAAGGGGAGGATTATATGGGACAATGGCCATCTTATCTTTTGATGACATCTTTGGAGGCCAACATATAGAGGCTCAAGACTTGGTCACATCGAGAATACAAGAACATGCATGGAGGACCCGTTTTGAGCATAACTTAAAGCAATCTCGCGTATGGAAGATTGCTTAGAGAATTTAAGATTGAGGACTCACGGCTTTGTACCTTAATTAAGGGCATTTTGGACATTACACATGGTGTATTTACACACCATGGCCGCACCTATCATTAAGGGCAAAGTGGTCTTTTTGTCTTCTTTTGTAATACACTATAAATAGGTCATTTTAGCTCATTTCTTGGCAGATTTTTAATGATGAAGAATTGAAATACATATTTTCTCTCTTTTGAGAGTGTAACACCCTTAGTTGTAGGGCTTGGAAAAGCCATCCTTAGCATAGGGCTTGGAAAATATAATATTGATCTTTGCTTGGAAATGGTAGATCTTTAGGTGATTTCATTCCCTTGATGGTCACCGTAAGAGTGTGGTTTTGATTGGTACATTCATTAGGGGTTAGTGTTTAAATAAACTCGGTTCTTAATCTTGTAATAATCTTGGTCTCACTATCTATCTTTATTTTCTATGAAATTTCCCTTGTGTTTGTGTTGAATCCGTGACTTGTTTCATCTAGTGTCATTGTTGCTGTTTTGGTGTTAAAATACACCTTGTATCTTGTAATCCTTGTGTTGTTATTGTTGGCCGAAAGTTGCTCTCAAAGGAGTCCTTGGGTTCTAGTTGATTTGTGGATTGTTTTGAGTAGATTTTGAGTCTTCTCTTGTCTTTCTCGTATCATTTGGTATCAAAGCAAGGATTGATTTTGTTCCAACAAAATCAATCTTGGGCTTGCTTGTTAGAAAATTCAAAAAAAAAAGTGTTGAAAAAAACAAAAATCTCAAAAAAAGAAATTTGTCCCGTTTTTGTGTTTGAGCTGAAATTTGAGACTTAGATTTAGGAGATTTTAGTGTGTTTTGCTTGTTTCTACTGTTAGGTTCTTGTTCCTTAACACTAAGTGAGTCTAGATCTTGGACAGGTACTTTCAACTTTGCTTAGCCCAAATTAGAAGGAGGAAACCGTTCTTAATTTCATATAAGTCAGCAGTTCCAGCTCCTTCTTCAGCTAGTGCTCCAGCTCCTAAGTTCAGGGATGGTAATAGAGATAGAGCGCCAAGCTCTAAATCTCAGGTCAATGTCAGCAATGCCTGAACTAATCCCCTTTGTCAGACTTGTGGTAAGAACCACAAGGGTGCTTGTAGAGCTGGAAGCAATGCCTGTTTTGGATGTGGCAAGCCAGGCCACAGAGTCAAAGATTTCCCCAGTCAGGTTTCAGGGTCAGCAGAACCATTTCCCAGCTCAGTTCGGTCGCCCAAATCAGTAGGGTGCCACCTCCAGTGCTACTAGTGGGCAGCGCCCAAATTGACTTTAAGCTCTCCAGTCCCGGCAAGATTAGGAAAAATCTCCTGATGTAGTTATTTGTACGTTAGAGATCTTTCATGTGCATATTTATGCTTTGCTAGATCCAGGAGCTTCTTTGTCTTTTATTACTCCCTATATAGCAGTTGATTTCGGCAATAGTCCCAAAATTCTAGCAGAGCCCTTTTCAGTCTCTACCCCAGTGGGTAAAGCCATCATAGATCGGCGGGTATACAAGAACTGTCCGGTTATGATATTTTAGAAAGTCACTTCAGTAGACTTAGTTGAATTAGAGATGACTGATTTTGATGTCATTCTCAGCATGGATTGTCTTCATTCCTACTATGCCGCAGCCGACTGTAGAAATAGAATAGTCCAATTCTAATTTCTGAATGAACCTGTCCTAGAGTGGAGGAGTAGTACTTCAGCTTTCAGAGGTCAGCTTATTTCCTACCTTCGGGCAAGGAAAATAATATCTAAAGGATGTTTCTATCATCTTGTTCGAGTTAAGGACACTAGTTCTAAAACTCCCAGTCCCAAATCAGTCCAAGTCGTGAATGAATATTCAGATGTCTTTCCCGAAGATCTTCCAAGAATTCCTCCCAAAATGGAAATAGACTTTGGCATTGATCTTGTTCTAGATACCCAGCCTATATTTATTCCTCCATATAGAATAGCACCAGCAGAACTCAGAAAATTGAAGGAGAAGTTGAAGGATATCTTAGATAAGGGATTCATCAAACCCAGTGTGTCCCCGTAGGGTGCACCAGTCTTGTTTGTGAGCAAGAAAGATAGTTCTCTCAGAATGTGCATTAATCACCATCTGCTTAATAAAGTCACGGTCAAGAACAAGTATCCTCTTCCCAAAATTGATGACTTTTTTTACCAACTTCAGGGTTCTATCTATTTCTCTAAGATAGACCTCAGATCAGGGTATCATCAGCTCAGAATCAAAGAATGTGACATTTAAAAAATAGCTTTCCGTACTCGGTATGGTCACTTTGAATTCCTAGTCATGTCCTTTGGTCTTACCATGATGAACTGGATGTTCAAGCAGTACTTGGACATGCTAGTCATAGTCTTCATAGATAATATTCTGGTTTATTCCCATAGTGAGCGTGATCATACAGACCATCTTAGAATTGTACTTCAGACTCTCAAAAATCATCAGTTGTTCGCCAGATTCAGTAAGTGCAAATTTTGGCTAAGGTCAGTAGCATTCCTTGGTCATATCATTTCTGGTGATGGAATTAGGGTTGATCCTCAAAAGATAGAAGTGGTAAGAAACTGGCCCAGACCTTTCTCTCTATTAGATATCAGGAGTTTCTTGGGTTTTATTGGCTATTACAGATGGTTTGTTGAGGGATTTTCTTCTATTGCATCCCCTATGTCCAGATTAATTTAGAAAAAGCCAAGTTCCAATGGTCAGATCCTTGCGAGAAGAGTTTTTAGGAGTTGAAGACTCAACTCACCTCAGCTCAAGTCTTAGCTCTTCTAGATCGTCCATATAGGTTCATAGTGTATTGTGATGCATCCAGAGTAGGTTTGGGTTGTGTCCTCATGCAATATGGTAAGTTCATAGCCTACGCCTCTAGGCAGCTTAAACCCCATGAGAAGAATTATCCTACTCATGATATTGAGTTAGCAGCCGTAGTTTTTGCCTTGAAGATTTGGAGGCATTATCTATACGGGGTTCATGTAGATGTGTTCACAGATCATAAGATCCTTCAGTATGTCTTTTCTCAGAAAGATCTCAATCTTCGCCAGAGAAGGTGGTTAGAGCTCTTAAAAGATTATGACAAGAGTGTCCTTTATCATCCGGACAAGGCCAATGTAATGGTCGACGCTCTCAGTAGACTGTGTATGGGTAGTGTTGCTCATGTTGAGGATAGTAAGAAGAAGATAGTCAAGGAAGTCCATTAGCTTGCCAAACTAGGTGTTCACTTAGTCGATAATGAAGAGGGTGACATATGGGTTCAGAGTAGTTCAGAATCATCTCTAGTTTTCAAGGTGAAATAAAAGCAAGATAGAGATCCCTGTCTAATCAAGTTGAAAGAGTCAGTCAAGGATAAAAAATTAGAGGTTTTCTCCCAAGGGGGAGATGGTGTTCTGCATTGTCAGGGTCGTTTGTATGCTTCAGGTGTAGCTGACTTAAGAAAGGATATTCTTGTATAAGCGCATGGTGCGCGTTACTCTATTCATCTAGGGGCAACAAAGATGTACCGCGACTTGCGGGAGATCTATTGGTGCAGTGGGATGAAAAGAGATGTTGCAAAGTTTGTGGCTAAGTGTTCTACATGTCAGCAAGTTAAGATAGAGAATCAGAAGCCTAGTGGTCCATGCAGGAGTTCAGTATTCCTACTTGGAAGTGGGAAGAAGTGAACAGGGACTTTGTGATGGGTTTGCCTCTTACTCGTCACCAACATGATTTATTCTGGGTCATTGAAGATAGAATGACCAAATCATCTCATTTTCTTCCAGTCCATACCTCTTATTCATCCAAGGATTATGCCAAACTCTATATCAGAGAGCTGGTCAGATTGCACAGTGTTCCATTATCTATTATCTCAGACAGAGGTACCCAATTCACCTCTCACTTCTAGAAAGCATTCCCAAAGGGTCTTGGTACCCAATTTTATCTCAGTATATCCTTCTACCCTCAGACGGATGGTCAAGATGAAAGGACCATTCACACTTTAGAAGATATGCTAAGGGCGTGTGCAATTGATTTCAAGGGTAGTCGGGATGACCACTTGCCTTTGATTGAGTTTGCATACAACAATAGCTATCATTCTAGTATTCGGATAGCTCCATTTGAAGTTCTCTATGGTAGGAGATGCAGATCTCTAATCGGTTGGTTCGAAGTTAGTGAGGCGCCAGTTATAGGGCCTGACTTAGTATTCGACGCTTTAGACAAAGTCCAGTTGATCAGAGAAAGACTTTAGGCTGCTCGGAGCTGACAGAATTCTTATGCAGTTATGCGCAGAAAGGATCTCAAGTTTGAGATTGATGATTATGTCTATCTAAAGATCTCTCCCATGAAGGGAGTGAAGATATTCAGCAAGAAGGGAAAGCTCATCCCCCGATATGTCTGTCCCTTCAAAATTATCAGTCGCTTTGGCAAGGTAGCTTATGAGCTCGAATTTCCTTCAGATCTAGCCTCAATTTATCCAGTTTTCCATGTCTCTTTTCTCAAGAAGTGCACAGGTGACCCAGCAGTTGTAGCCCCTATTCAGAGCATAGATGTTCAGAACAGCCTCTCTTATGAAGAGATTCCAGTTGAAATTCTTGACTACTAGACTCGTAGACTGAGAAACAAAAAATTCCCTCTAGTCAAAGTTCTTTGGTGGAATCAGTCCATTGAGGGAGATACTTAGGAAGTAGAAGCAGACATGCGGACCAAGTATCCTCACCTCTTCTCCGCTAACTCAAATCTAGCTCAAGGTAACAGTTCTTCTTAAGTTTTTTAGTTTCATGTTCAGATTTTAGTGACAAGCTTGGTATCCATTTCATGTTCAGAATTCCATTATAAACTTGGTATTAAGTACCATTACATAGTCAGTCATGTATTTATGTGTCAGTTCAGTCATGTATTCGTGCATCAGATATGCATGTTCAGTTTGATGAGAAACTTATCTTACTAGTAATTCAGTCATGCAGTCATAAATCAGTTACTCATGCATCAGATATGCATGTTCAGTATTATATATATTCAGTTTATCAGTCATGTTAGTCATGGAGTCATGTTTCAGTCATTTATGGTCAGGATGTGCTTCATTCTTTCGTTTTTCCCCTGTCAGTCAGCTTCTTTTAAGGATGAATGTTCCCAAGGGAGAGATATTGTAATACCCAAAACTTTCTTTAAGTCAAATCTAGTCTCTAAAAGAGATAGTGGTGACTTCCTAAATGATTAATAATTAAATCAGATAGAATTTCCCTAATTAATATTTAAGGGAAATTGAATTAGCTTTCCAATGATATCAATTTCATCCAAATACGGTATCGGAGTAAAAAGTTATGGACTTTTTATTGAGAGCTGTCAGAACTGCCCATGTGCGACGGGCAGGTTGACAGACCGTCAAGCTAGCGATGGACCGTCGCCTAAACCGTTACAGCTAAGGTAGTAAGTCAATCTTCTAGATAAGATGCGATGGACAGGTTGACGGACCGTCGAACATGCAATGGACAGTCACCCAAGTCGTCTCTACTAAGGTAGTGAGTCCCTATTCTGGTCCATGGGCAATGGTCAGAACGACGGACCGTCGAGCCAGCGATGGACCATCACACAAGAAATTACAGATCCCGTTCAGCAATTTAAAGTAATTTTTAGAAGGGTATTTGGGTTTTTTTTTCACCCGTATTAACCCCTAATTATACCATACCATAGCTCAAAACTTCATTATTCATTCACAACATTCAATTAGGGTTTCTCTCAAAGATCAATCCCCAAGAACAAGAAAACCTAGGTGCTTAATCCCAAGTCAAGAATTCAAGTTTTCCTCCACCAATTGTCAAGAAATCATCCACCCAGGTATATCAAGTGATGATTCATGTGTTCTTTCACCCATGAAACTTAAGAATCTCACTTTTAAACTCATGAATTGTGATTTCCATGAGGTGGGTTGATTTTAATTATGATGATGAGGTTGTATGGATCCTAAGTTGGAGTCTTCATGTACTTTACATGAAATTATGCTAGTATGTGGGTTGAAAATTTACAAATTGAGTTGATTAAAGTAACCAGGATGTATGAACTAGTGTATATGCCTAAGCCTAAGGTTATGCATGCAATTTGTTTGATAAAATGCCTAAAGAACAGGAATCATGCTTTAAAACTCAATTATGACCAAATTGATGAACCCATGCTTTACCTTTATGTTTAAAATGACTTCCATGATATTGTTGTGCATTGAAATTATTTGATGGATTGTTCGTAATATTAGACTATGAAATTATGACATGTTTATATGCTTTCCTATTTATGTACCAAACCATGATAATCAAGTGCCTCATGAAATTTCCAATGATTGTATTATGGATTGTTGACTATGGTCATGTGTCAAGAAGTGTCATGTCTTGTCATTTTCATGCTATCGAGTCCTTGGGGTACTTGTACCCATCAATTTAGTTGCGTTCCTAGAGCCAGTGTCAAATTTTCAAGATTCTTTCAGTTAAGCCATATTCAGTAGAATTCAGTTAGTCTCATGTCTCAGGAAAAACTCTTTAATCTCAGTAATTTCAGTAATCTTAGTCAATTATCAGATCTCAGTAGTATTCCGTCAGTCAACCAAACTTAGTAAACTCAGTCCAATCAGTTTAGTATAATTAATTCAGTGTTGAATCAGTCAGCACCGAGTGATCCCAAGGATAGGAACTCACCTGCGAGTAGAGGGTGTGATTCTTAGAAGCAATCCTTGCGCTCCAGAACTATGTAGCCAGCGTAGGTTGAGACATCTAACTTGTTAGATAAGGGTTGATGAGGTGGATTAACCTGTTAGATGAGGGTCCCACCATTCTCTTTAGAGTACCTGTTAGACAAGGGATCACTCACAGCTTGTCCTTACCAGTGGCGCGTTATTGACACCCTTCCAATTAGGGTTACAGATTGGACCCCAACTCAGATATAATGCTTTATTTAGGGCATGTCGGTTAGATGACTACTTTCCACAGTTACAGTCTTAGTCTCAGCAATAGAACTCAGATAGTTCTACAGAATTTAGGACTGTCAGATACAATCACCCAGTTCAGTACGAAACTCAACTAGTTCCCTCAGAAACAGGACTGTCAGGAAGAATCATTCAGATAATAGTGTAACAGTTATTGGAAACCTATGTTATCAGTATCCAGATTCAGTGATGTATTGATCTCAAATACAGTTCATGTATTCATGCATGTGTTCTCACGTTCATGTTATTCGGTCAGCTAGTATTGTTCATGGATATTAACCCTTGCATTCATCCTACTTCACTTACATACCAGTACATTCAATCGTACTGACACATTTGTGCTATGGTGTTTTATACCATAGGTTCAGAAGCACGAGCATCAGTAGCATTCCAGTCTCAGCAGTCAGAGTTAGCAATGAGTCCTCATCCTTCGAGGACATGACCATTACTTTATTATTTCATTAATTAATTTATTTCAGTAGTTGGAGTTAGTTGGGGACATGTCCCATTAACTCCTTATTCAGACAGTTTAGAGGCTTTCAGACTAGCATGTTCAGATAGTTATTTTAGTTGTTTTGGTATTGATATACCATATCTCCAGATGTTATGTCTTATCAGATCTTTGAATCATATGGCCTTTCAGCCTTTATTTTTGCATTTATACAGTATACTATGCAGTGTACAGGTACAGATTTCAGTCATGGGTTACCTTATGGTCCTTTGGGGTCATAAGCACCGTGTGGCATTCCAGGTACCAGATTTGGGGCTTTACAATGTTCCTAATTTGTAGAGGCCTTTGTCATCAAAACAAAAACTTCAAGGAACATGTCCCAAATTATGAATTTGTCAATTATCTAAACCAAGGACTTAACATTTTTTCCTTTTTTGATAATGACAAACCTATACAGTCAGATCAGCATGCTCATTATCTTCAATCAATAGCTACACAATATAGCGTATCATTAACATACCACAACATAAGCCAAAAAAATTACATGCCCTACCAGTTTTCCCAACCAATTCCCCCTATCACTTCGCCTATAAGAATACGTTCTTCCTCCATCTTGTTCCATCTATCAATGAGGATTTAGGTTCCCTATGAATAAGAGAACCCTTATCAGTATCAGCACACCCCTCAACTACATATCTACAAATTTACTATATATTTCTGCACAAAACATTTCTGCACAACAACATTCTACATATATGAATATATATATCAACAAATGCATTTTGTTTTCCTCTTTTTGACATCATCGAAAAGGTTAGTCAGTAAACCAGGAATAGAAAAAACATGCATGTTAATTCATAGTCATTGAGACAACACTAACATGAGCATGAGAGGATTAGATATACACAGGATAAGTGATAGCAGAAGAGAGAAGTTATCTATTCAAGTATCAAATAGTAACAAAAACCATTTACGAAAGTAATAACTAAAAATATTAAAAAAATTGTGCCAAACATTCTCCAGAAACAAAATCAGTTAAGGGAATTAAGAAGATAATTGGGGAGTGAAAGGAGGTAACCAGAAAGAATATTATTTCAAGAAGGATTTTTTTTTTGAAGAAAACTCTTAGTTTCTAACTCCTCCACCCTTTCCGACACAGTGGCATTCTGCAACACACAATTTTTGTATTGAAATTGTTTCCCCCTTCACTTTCTGTCTGCTAAAGCAGCCTTCAAAACACTTATTTCTGTATCTCTTAGGGAAAGCAAAGAAATTAGAGTCTCAATTTCCTTATTCAACTGAATTTTTTCATCCATAAAACCCAACACCAGAGATGTAGACTCTCTATCATTCACCTTATGAAAGCACTCATTTCCCTTATGAGTTGAGATGTCATATAATCCTTTCACTAAGTTAGCATTCAACTTCCTACACTTAATGTTGAAGTAAGCACACACTCTATTAATCTAGAACCTATAGGGTAATTCATCCTTTTCAACATTAACATGGAATAAGGTTCTCATATGTCCAATACTAGTAGCAGGGAGGTTAACCTTCTTGTATGTAAAAATTATCTCCAATAGAAAAGACTTGCACTAGTCAGAGTGATCTCCTTATCAGACCTAGGAACAATTGTACTTGTCACAAAGTGACACAATAATTTAAATTCTCTCTTGATAATTGATAACTCTAAACTCACTCCCATGTTTGAGGGGTGAGGCGATCGTTGTTAATAACTTAACTCAAGTTGGTGTTGAATTCACAAGGAGCGGATTATAAATTTCAAGTCCAATAGGTGCTTTAATTACTAAAGGGTTACTCAGAATGCTAATAAATATGACATGTAAAATAAAATAGGGGAATTGATTTGGGGATTTTTTGTAATAATTTTCGGTTAACAACGCCCAAATATGACATTTTTTACTTAAAATCAAGATTTGAGGAGATCTTGGGATGATGTCTACCTAAAAGTTAAAGAAAGTGGGTTGATGATGGTTTAACATAAAATTAGTTATTAACTAAAGGATAGGCTAGGTCGAAGATCATTGTGGTTAATCTTTCAATAAAACCACAATGATTTCACCCATTGTCTCTTTCAAGAACCGAACAAGTGTACAATTCTTAATCACCCAGAACCTCAATCAAGCATCCCTATTTCTAGGATGATGCTCTTGACATGATTTACACTCTAATTACACTTTTTTCTAAGATTGAAAAAGGTAGTAAACCATAGGCTTGATTGTCCACCATTGCCTTATCCCCCTATAACCCTTTTTCAAGGATGTTATGGGTTACCACATTTTACCTTAATCCTTCTTTCACGAATGATGAAGGTTTCTAGAGTTTAGGGTTTTCACCCATCAAACCCATTTGGAGATTTGGGTTTTTCACCTAAAAATTCCAACTCATAAATTCAAGAAATGATGGAATCAATACTCAACAACTAACTATCATGCAAACACAACAACACCCACACACATAATTACACTTTAGGTCAACATAATCCCATGACTAATTTACTTAGCTACTCATGAAGAAAGTAAACAAAGAAGATATACCATAAGGATTATCTGTAGCATTCATTCTTCACAAAATACTAAGAAATCAAGCCTCCACAATTAGTTACACACTTGCCCAATTAGGGTTTCTTGCTTCAAATTCAAAATTGTCTATGAGGTAAACAATACCCAAAGAAGAAAGGGTTTTTTCCTATATGAGGTTTGGTATTCGTCCAAGAGAAATTACAAAAATGCCATGGGTCATACTCTCGCTTAGACACAATCGTGTGAGGTTGCCCGCGATCACGGACAATGCACCCGTGGTTGTGTTCTGCGGTTTCACTATCCTGACCATCTTTGACTGACTACGACAACAGCTTGAGGACCACGATCGTGGTAACTAAGGTCGAACTGTTCCAGGTCTTCAACTATACTTCTTTTGCTTCTATTTGATCTCTTTTAGCTCTAATCCACAACCTTTAATCTTATCAACTATATACCTACAAAATATGGATATTAGTGCATTTAAATTATGACGATGCCTTATTTTCTTATACGAAATATGGTAGTGTGCAGAAATATTTAGTGCAAATGAGTGGTAAAATCACCAGTCATCACCACCCCCAACTTAAAACCTTGCTTATCCTCAAGAAACACCACCTATTTCTATAAGAAAACTTCACATTTATGCCCAGTCTCTATTACCCAATAATCATTATGACTCCAACTTGAATATTACCATAAAAAGTTATTCACACATGGGCAAAATGATTTTTAACGATGCCCCTCAACATAAAATGGGATAATGGAGGACACAATAGACTTTGAGGAGAAACCATATGACAATTACTACTTACTCTAGAAATAACTCACTTGTTGAACTCAACCATAATATTCTTCCCTTTATCTCATTATGCGGAAGAAGACAAAATCACCCACCTCAACTTGTTCACATGCCTCCTCACAAAAAAGAAAATTTCACACACCTAGTTACCAACACTACAATAAGGAGTTTAAGTGCAAACACACTCTCTCTCAGGAAATTCTCAATGTTAATAAGTACCATGCCATAGTCTTGCCCCTATTTTCAATTGTCTCTACAACGACCACACTTGGTAGGAAATCACAAAGGACTTTTTGAGCTTGTAATATAGGTTTAGGGTAGGGTAATATATAAACTTAGGACAATAAGGATAAACCCTCCTTGAAATTCTACATCATACTCTTTTCATTTTTTTGTTATTGGGTCACTTCTTTTCCTTTACTATTGTGCCTACTTTGCCTTTTCTTGGTTTTCCCACATTCCTCTTTTTCTTCTTTTTTTGGGGAATAAATCAAGCCTTTCTTTCCTTTGTTGGGTGTTTTCTTTCTTTAAATCATTTTACTTTATTAGCTTAAGCTTGTAGTCACTTTCTTATGATTTCATGGCCCAACCATACCCTTTTCAATTTCTACCAACCCCAACTTAGGCTTTTAGCCTAAAATTGTATTCTTAGGTTCAAGAAAGGTAGGGTTCAAAAGAGGAGAAATAGAAGGGTCAAGGCTTGTAATGTGTTTGCCAAAGAAAAGTCCAAAGGCTCGAAGAGGGTGACTAAGGGCAACTCCTATGTACTGGTAGACTTTTTAGGCTAAAATGGGCTTCCAATGTCGCAAGATGGACTATGATTATTTTACCAACCAAGAACAATCAAAATTTAACCTTGAAAGACTAATGGGGCAAGTTCTAGATGGTAAAAGTAAACATGAGATGTAGAAAAGTAAGCTCACACACATGGAATGTTAAGCTCGTCAAGGGGCTTCAATTTCTCCACCCGCTCGATACAAAAAAAGAGAACCAACTATATTTCAAAGTCCCTTTTTAGATTCATAAAAATAGGCAAAGCTTTGTTACAAAGTTTCTCACATCCACGCCCTTGAATTTTGCAAAAGTTTTCAGACGGAGGGGGGTGTTTGCTTTGCATCCGCACCATGCATAATTTGCTAATCATGGAAACAACCCAAGCTATTATCTCACATTGTGTCTCTAATATGGGCAAACCCCCCCACATGGCTACTCAGACTTCTCCAATGGGCAAACTACCTACATGGCTACTCAAACTTAACCAATAGATATGAATGTGATCCAAAATCATCAATGTCACAGATACTCAAACTTCCCTTGTATTTATGGCCTTAATTCTATAGATACTCAAACCTTCCCTGTATTCATTTCTAAAAACCCAATCATGATGCTTTTCCCTTAAGAATGTCATCACTCAGTCTATCATACGGAAAAGCTCATCAAATAAAGATAAAATAAAGTGACAAACTAAGAATATAATAATTAATTCATGAAAATATGGGTACCATTAGGGTGCTCAAATATTACAAGCCAAATTCCAATAAGAATTATCAAAGAAAGCAGAAAAGTATGCATAAATATTAATAATATAGGACCAAATCAAATGAATAAGGAGCCACCCCTAACTGAAAAGGTAGCAGTGTCCCTACTGCATAAATAATCAAGGATAAAAGAGATAAGGGTGCTCCCTAAAACCTTATTAAGGGTTACTATCACTCTTGGACTCTGCAACATCACCATTCTTCTCAAGATCGGACTACTAGGTTAGGGCCTCATCATCACTCTCCACCCAAGAGGTAGGAAGTCGATCATGGGATCTTAGGACCTTTCATAGGCCCTTCATCCCTTTTTATATTTTGATAAAAAATCCATCCATCTTCTTCTCTCTTGTGATCATCTTTTCATGTACGTTTTGAAGGTCTCGGTGTGATTCTGCCAAAGAAGAATAGAATTTTTCAAGCCTAGAAATAATAGCTTCTTGCTTCTTTTGATCATCCCCATACTTTTCATAATCGATCCTTGACACATAGGAATGGTGAGTGGTGGAAGGCTCTCTCCCAATCCTTGGGGCAAATAGACATAAGCTCCCTAATGGCTACTAGATCAACTCCAATCTCCTTAAGTGGTTCGGTAGTGGTTGTCTTATGAGACTCATTCTTAATATATGCTGACTTTTCCATGACTATCTTTATCTTGTTTCTTTTTCCAGGTGAGCCCTCCCCTCGAATCCTCAAGGGGTAAATGGGGGCACTAGGACATACCCATGTTTTACTAGCATACTCTTCAACCCTCGCTCTCCTGTAAAGATCAATAATAAAAGAGGGGAACAAGAGATTCGTACCACCTTGGTTCTTGAAATTATCATTTCATTGACCACGAGATGACCAACATCATATGGGATGCCTTCTAGAATACAAGAAACCATTCGAGTATACAGATCTTGGCCTGTTGTCATGTGAGTGCATGTTGAGACTCTGCTACAAATAATGTGAAACCATATCAGAGCCTCAAAAGTGAAGCCATTCATGGAGATATTGCTTTTAGTCGTGGACTAAGAGACTTTCTTTCTGAAACATAGTCGTTGTGCCAACCAACTCCCTAGTTTACACCCTTTTGCTTTAAACTCACCCATGTCTGCATATTGGAGCCAATAAATATCATTGATTTGCTCCACACAAACTCTAACCAGCTTTCCCCAGATCTTAATAGTCACATTGAATGGGCCTGAGAAAGATACTTCACTGATATTATCATTAAATTCATGACCCATTGTACATTTTCAATACACAGATTTGGGGTAAAACATCATGTAACGCCCTAAATCTCGTACAAGGAATGCTACACGATGCTCATGACCTCGAAGGACCACAAGCTAACCTATGACTAATATTTGTACCTGTATACTGCATGACATACTATATAAATACAGAAACATTAATTGAAAGGCCATAAGGTTTAAAACTATAACATAAATGATAAGTATAACATATATATGGGGTGTGTAATACCCAAAACACTAAAATAAGTGTCAAAACATGATAGTCTGAAAACCTCTAACTGACTGAACCATCTGAATAAGGAGTTGATGGGACAGGTCCCCAACTAACTCTAACTAATAAGTTAATTAATGAGATAAAAAAAGAAATAATCATGTCCTCAAAGGATGAGGACTCACTACTAATTGACTGCTGATATCTAGAATCTACTGATGCTCTGGAGATCGTGCTTCGGAACCTATGATATAAAACACCAAAGCACAAATGTGTCAGTACTTTGAATGTACTGCTATGCATGTGAGGTAGGATAAATGCATGAGGTTCATATGAATGAATAATACTGGCTAACTGACTAATATGAACGTGAGAATACATGCATGAACATATAGTAACTATATTTGAGATCATGATAACATGAGTTTACTGATAACTAACTTGACTGATAACTGAGTTCTGATGACTGATATAACTGATAACATAAGTGACTATATTTGACAATCCTAAATCTGATGGAACTAGCTAAGTTCCATACTGTTCTGAGTTGGTTGTATCTGACAGTCCAAAATTTTTTAGAACTATCTGAGTTCTAATACCAAGATTGAATGGTTGTATCTGACAGTCCTAAATTTTGTAAATGAAACTATGGGAAGAAGTTATGCAACCTACATGCCCGTAATACGCCATTATGGTTGAGTTGGGGTACAATCTGTAACCCCAATTAGAAGGGTGTCAATAACGCGCCACTGGTAAGGACAATCTGTGAGTAACCCTCATATAACAGGTAACTCTAGTGAAAATAGTGGGAATCCTCATATAACAGGTTAAACCACCTCATCTACCCTCATATAGAAGGTTATAATGTCTTAACCTACACTGGCTATGTAGTTCTAGAATGCAAGGATTGCTTCAAAGAATAACACCCTTATATAACAGGTGAGTTCCCATTGTTGGGTTCACTCGGTGCTAACTCCTACTCCCATCTGAATGGACACTGAACATGAATTACTGAACTGAATTAACTAAATTTCGTTGACTGACAGAATAGTACTGAGATTACTAAATTACTGAGATTTCCTGAGTCACATGACTGACTGAGTTCTATAGATCATGGATTGACTGAGGATATCGTGAAACATTTCACTGACTCTAGGTACACAGCTATATTTTTTGGGTACAAGTACCCCCAGGACTCGATGGAAGGAAACTGACAAGGTATGACATTCTTAAATGTATGACCAATCATCAACAATCTATAATACAATAATTAGAGATATTTCATGGGCATTTGATTATCATATCTTGGTACGTGAATAAGATAGCATGTATACATAGCATAATTTCATAATGTTAACTCATGAGCAATCCAACAATCCAATTTCAATACTTAAGAATAACATGGAAGTCATTTTGGATCACAATTTAGCTATAGTGCATAATTTCTACCCTCCTAGGCATTTTATCAAACACCTTGCATGCACCCTTAGGGTATAGGCCTAATCATCAAATTGACACATTATAAATAAATCAATTTATGAATTTCACTCTCTTGCTAATAGAACTCAGATTTCCCACTCTACTAATAGATTTCCCGCAAGTCGTGGTACATCTTTGTGGCCCCTGGATGAATAGAGTATCACACACCATGTGCTTCTTCAAGAATTCACTGCCTTAAGTCATCTACACCTGGAACACACAGGCGACCCTGACAACACAATACACTATCTCTTCCCTGGGAGAAAACCTCTACTTTTAGATCCTTGACTGACTCTCTCAACTTGACTAAACTAGGATCTCTATCTTGTTTTTCTTTCACCTCAGAAACTATAGATGATTCTGAACTACTCTAAACCCATACATCACCCTCATCTGTATCGACTAAGAGAACACCTAGTCTTGCAAGCTGATGGACTTCCTGAGCTAACTTCTACTTACTGTCTTAAACATGAGAAACACTGCTCATAGATAGTCTACTGAGAGTGTCGACTACTACGTTGTCCTTTCCCAGATGATAAAGGACATTCATGTCATAATCTTTCAAGAGCTTTAACCACCTTCTTTGATGAAGATTGAGATCTTTTTGAGAAAAGACATACTGAAGGCTCTTATGATCTGTGAACACATCTACATGAACACCATATAGATAATGCCTCAAAATTTTCAAGGCAAAGACTACGGCTGCTAACTCAAGATCATGAGTAGGATAATTCTTCTCATGGGGTTTAAGCTGTCTAGAGGCATAGGCTATGAACTTACCATGATGTATGAGGACACAACCTAAACCTACTCTGTATGTATCACAATACACTACAAAACCATTTGAACCATCTGGAAGAGCCAAAATTAAAGCTGAGGTGAGTCGAGTATTCAACTCTTGAAAACTCTTCTCGTAAGGATCTGACCATTGAAACTTGACTTTCTTCTGAGTAAATCTAGACATAGGGGATGCAATAGAAGAAAATACCTCAACAAACCATATGTAATAGCCAGCCAAACCCAAGAAACTCCTGATATCTGATGGAGAGATGGGTCTGGGCCAGTTTCTTACTACTTCAATCTTTTGAGGGTCCACTCTAATGCTTTAACCGGAAATGATATGACCAAGTAATGCTACTAACCTTAGCCAGAATTGGCACTTACTGAATTTGGTGAAAAACTGATGATCTCTGAGGGTCTGAAGTACAATTCTGAGGTGGTCTGCATGATCATGCTCACTACGAAAATAGACCAGAATATCATCTATGAAGACTATGACAAACATGTCAAAGTAATGCTTGAACACATGGTTTATCAAGTCCATGAAAGCTGTTGGGGAATTGATAAGACCAAAGGATATGACTAAGAATTTGAAATGACCATACCGAGTATGAAAGGTTGTCTTCGGAAAATCATATTCTCTGACTCTGAGTTGATGGTAGACTGATCTGAGATCTATCTTAGAGAAATAGTTGGCACCCTGAAGTTTGTCAAATAAATCATCAATTCTGGGAAGAGGATACTTGTTCTTGACCGTAACTTTATTGAGATGACGGTAATCAATGCACATTCTAAGAGAACCATCTTTCTTGCACACGAATAAGACTGGTGCGCCCTACGGGGACACACTTGGCCGGATGAATCCCTTATCTAAGAGATCATTCAACTATTCTTTCATTTCTTTGAGTGATGTTAGTGTCATTCTGTATGGAGGGATAGATATAGTCTGAGTATCTAGAAGAATATCAATTCCAAAGTCCATTTCCCTTTCGAGAGAAATCCCTGGAAGATCTTCGGGAAAGATATCTAAATATTCACGTACTACTGGGACTGATTCAGGACTGGGAGTTTTAGAACTAGAGTCCTTAACTTAAATAATATGATAGATACATCCCTTAGATATCATTTTTCTTGTCTGAAGGTAGGAAATAAGTTGACCTATGAAAGAAGATACACTACCCTTCCACTCTAGCAAGGGCTCATTTGGAAATTGGAACTGGACTATTCTATTTCTGCAGTCGACTGTGGTATAGCAGGAATGAAGACAATCCATACCAAGAATGACATCAAAATAAGTCATCTCTAATTTGACTAAGTCTGCTGAGGCGACTTTCTAAAATATCATAATCGGGCAGTTCCTGTATACCCGCCGGCTATGATGGTTTTACCCACAGGGGTAGAGACTGAAAAGTCCTCTACTAGAATTTCTGGACTGACTCTGAAATCAACTTCTATATAAAGAGTAACAAAATATAAGGAATCTCCTGGATCTAGCAAAGCATAAACATGCAAGTGAAAGATCTATAACATACCACTAACCACATCAGGAGAATTTTCCTGATTTTGTCGAGATTGGAGAGCATAAATTCTGTGTAGGCATTGCCCAGTAGTAGCACTGGAAGTGGCATCTTGCTGGTTTGGGTGATTGGACTGAGCTGGGGAACGGTTCTGCTGACCCTGAGGACCTAGCTGAGAACAATCTCTGACTCTGTGGCCTAGCTTGCCACATCTGAAATAAATACCACTACCAGCTCTATAAATACCCTGATGGTGCTTTCCATAAGTGTGGCAAAGAGGATAGGTGCGAGAACTGCTAACACTTCCCTAAGACTTAGAGCCTGGCTCTCTATCTTTATTACCATCCCTAAACTTAGGAGTTGGAGCATTAGCTGAAGAAGGAGCTGGAACTGATGACTTAGGACAAAACTGAGAATGGTTTTCTCCTCCTGATTTAGACTGAACAAAGTTGAAACTACCTGTCCTTGCTCTCTTATTCTACTTCTCCCTTATCTTAATCTTCTGCTATTCTATCTGTTAAGTATAATTCATAAGCTTGGCTATGTTTATGTCACTATTCAACATCGCAGACCTACACTTATTAACCATACTATCATTCACCCCAGAAATAAACTTACTCATCTTGGCCCTGCTATCTACAACCATATGAGGAGCATATCTGTCTAATTAATTAAACTTAAGAGAATACTCTTTCACCTTCATATTTCCCTGTCTGAGGTTGATGATTTCTAACACCTTATCCTCTCTCAACTCTTGGGGAAAAAATCTATCTAAGGATGCGGTGACAAACTCCTCCTACTCTATAGGCCCTGCTTCATCTGGCCTTTCTGACCTCCTCTACTTGTACCAAGTGTGAGCAACATCCTGCAACTGGTATGCAGCTATCTCAACACTCTCACTAGGAGTAACCTCCATAATGTCAGTAACCTTCTGAACCTGATCAATGAATTCCTAAGGGTCCTCATCTGACTTAGACCCAAGAAAGGATGGAGGATTCATTCGGGTGAAGACCCGAATCCTGGATGTAGCTGAATTGGCCACTGGGTTGGCCGAAATGATAGATAGTCACTCATTCTGAGCAGTAACTGATTGAGCAAGAGTAGTGAATGCATCTCTAAACTCTACATAAAAAAATGTTCACCCAAAGAATCTTCGGGCTGAGGGGCTGACTGATTCCCGTTTCTTCTTTTAGGAGGCATGTTTTGTAGAAGAAAGGAAAAAATGGATTAGGCTGAGAGATTGACTTGAAATTATGCTCAATGGTATGAAATGAATACTGAAATAAGGGAAATTGTTCATAAAACATCTCATAGCCTCTTGTACATAAATGTGGCGCGCAACACAACCATACACAAGACTCTACTAGATGTGGCTATCAGACATCCTAGGATTCTATTAAAGATTAGGATCTGATACCAAGTTTGTAACGCCCCAAATTTGGTCCTCGAAACGCAACACAGTGCTCATGACTCCAAAGGACCACAAGCTAAACCATGACTGATATTTGTACTTGTATACTGCATGATATACTATATAAATACGGAAACATAAACTGAAAGGCCATAAGGTTCAAAATTGTAACATAACTGATAAAGTATAACATATAGATGGGGTGTGTTATACCCAAAATAGTGAAATAACTGTCTAAACATGATAGTCTGAAAAGCCTATAACTGACTGAACTGTCTGAATAAGGAGTTGATGGGACAGGTCCCCAACTAACTCCAACTAATAAGTTAATTAATTAGCTAATAAAGAAATAATCATGTCCTCAAAGGATGAGGACTCACTGCTAACTGACTGCCGATATCTGAAATCTACTGATGCTCTGGAGCTCATGCTTCGGAACCTATGGTATAAAACACCATAGCACAAATGCGTCAGTACTTTAAATGTACTGGTAAGCATATGAGGTAGGTTTAATGCATGGGGTTCATATAAATGAACAATACTTTCTAACTGACTAATATGAATGTAAGAATACATGTATGAACACATAGTAATACATGTATGAACACATAGTAACTACATCAGAGATTATGATAACATGAGTTTACTAATAACTAACATGACTAATAACTGATTTATGATGACTGATATAACTGATAACATGAGTGACTGTATTGATAACTCCTAAATCTATTGGAACTAGCTGAGTTTCGTACTATTTAGAGTTAGCTGTATCTGACAGTCTTGAATTCTTTAGAACTATCTGAGTTCTAATACCGAGACTAAATGACTATATCTGATAGTCCTGAATTTTGTAACAGAAATTATAGGAAGTAGTTATCTAACCGACATGCCCCTAATATGCCATTATGGCTGAGTTGGGGTCCAATCTATAACCCCAATTGGAAGGGTGTCAACACCGCGCCACTGGTAAGGACAATTTGTGAGTAACCCTCATATAATAGGTAACTCAAGTGAGAAGTGTGGGAACCCTCATAGAACAGGTTAAGCCAGCTCATCTACCCTCATATAGCAGGCTATGATATCTCAACCAATGATGGCTACATAGTTCTAGAATGCAAGGATTGTTTCTAAGAATCACACCCTCATATAACAGGTGAGTTTCCATCCTTGGGTTCACTTGGTGCTAACTCCTACTCCCATCTGAATGGACACTGAACATGAATTACTGAACTGAATTAACTGAATTCCGTTGACTGATGAAATAGTACTGAGATTACTGAATTACTGAGATTTCCTGAGTCACATGACTGACTGAGTTCTATAGATCATGGATTGACTGAGGATATCGTTAAACATGTCACTGACTCAAGTCACATAGCTATATTTTTTGGGTACAAGTACCCCCAGGACTCGATGGAAGGAAACTGACAAGGCATGACATTCTTGAATGTTTAACCAATCATCAACAATCCATAATACAATAATTGGAGATATTTCATGGGCATTTGATTATCATAGCTTGGTACATGAATAAGATAGCATGTATACATAGCATAATTTCATAAGTCTAACTCATGAGATATCCAAAAAACCAATTTCAATACTTAAGAATAACATGGAAGTCATTTTGGATCACAATTTAGCTATAGTGCATAATTTCTACCCTCCTAGGTATTTTATCAAACACCTTGCATGCACCCTTAGGGCATAGGCCTAATCATCAAATTGATACATTATAAACAAATGAATTTATGAATTTCATAGACTTTCTAATATAATTTCATGAAAAACACATAAATATTCCAACTTGGGAATCATATAACAAGATAAACATGGTTACAATCAATCCATAACATAAATATCACGATTTGTAATTTAAAATAGGGTTCTTGATCTTTATGGATGAAAGGAATCCATAAATCAACACAACGCATACCTTAGTTCTTGGTTTAGTGAAAATTGACGGAGAGACTTTCTTGAAATTGAATCCCCAATTGAAACCCTAGCTTGTTCTTGAGAGAAAATTGAGAGAAACTAGTATATTTTGAGTGAAGAATGGCTAAATCACGTGTTATGATGTGTCTTTTAAAATTGGTGAAAATTTCCCGAACTGGACCCTTGGCTCGATGCGGTGCTATCGCGTCGTGTCACTGGAATTTGGCAATTGGGAAATAGGGGAATGGCGCAATGCGGAGCCATTGCGTTGCCATTTTTTTTGCGATCTGGAAGTTTGGTGAGATGCGCCACTATCGCTGACCCCTACTGGAATTTTACAAATGCCATTTTCTCTTGTGGCACAGCGCGCCACTGACTAATATGGCACTGTTTTACGATAGGAACTTGAAATAGTCATAACTTCTTACCCGGTTATCGGATTTAGGCGAATCTTATATCGACGGAAAGCTTATTGAATTTCCCACATAACTAAAAGTGAATCGTGACCACGATCGCAATAACTGAGGCTAGTTTTTTGCTATCTCCTTATGTTCAATTTTTTTCCAACTTTTAAGGCCACTAGCATGCTCTACATTGTGGATTCACATGAAGACCAATTGAACAATGCTAACAAGTTCTTGAATGTTCCCTTTAACATGAAAATATCATTATTAAAAGTTTATTTGGGCAATGTGTCAAACACTTGGTGTACACACCTCATTTGTATACCTTTTTCACACATTTTTGGGTGCTTAAAATTTCCCTACTTGTGTGCACACCTTACTAAAGAAGCCAACGATACACCAATACCAAGTATGACAACATGGAAAAGAAAACAATCAAAACTTTAGGCCCTCTCTTAATCATACATTCTAGGGCCTATTTTTAAGAAAATCTAAGTATGGTTTAATGACACCTACTGAATTTATAATGTAGGAGGGATGCATGGATGTTATTGGAGAACTCACAAACTTTGTTAGAATTTAGCCCAATTAGAGAGTAAAACTTGAAAGGGACTGTGAGGGGCCTAGGGGAAATTAGTGATTTAAATAGCTGAAGTGGCCATGACCGCAATCAAGTGACCGCGATCGCAGATATGCAGATGGCCGCGATCGTACCTAGGGACCGTGATCGCGGTAACTGAGAGAAATTTTTCTCCCCTGTTTTCCCCTGTTCAACTCTTTTCTCAATTTACACAAATCTTACCCCTGTTCAATTTTCAATACAAATCTTGCACACTTTCTCCTTTTCAAGTTCATCCAATGCACTCCTTAGTGCCACAAATGCATGAGTTATTCACATGCAAAAAACTAACATCTATGCTACAAACACATAACAAAAAGGATACGAGCCACTTTCATGGCATTTGTGAATTACCTCCCACATAGCATTGTAGTTATCATCATGGTACAACATTTTCCTTCTTTAATTCTCAAGGGGTTCCTCAAAATCCTCTTTATTTACCTTCTCTCTCTCAACATCCACCACAAACACCACTTGAAGATCCATGGTTTGCTTCTTTGTCTTGTAAATCTTGAAAAAAAATCATTCTCTTGCTCCATAGACTTCATTTCCCTTATTTGTAAATCGACAATGGCTCTTTCGATGGCTAATAAAGGACGACCAAGGATGATAGGTACCACCTTGTCCATTTCACAATCCAATACCACGAAGTCCATCGAAAGTATAAACTTGTCAACTTTAACAAGGACATCAAACAAAATTCCCACTGGACTTTTAATGGACCAGTTTGCCATTAAGAGTTGCATAGAGGTCGGTGTAGGGGAATACAATCAAAGTTTCTTGTATATGACAAAAGGCATTAGTTTGATGCTCGCACCAAGGTCACATAGAGCTTTTGCAAACTCGTGCATCCCAATTATGTAAGGAATGGTGAACGCTCCGGGGTTATCTTTCTTTTCCACAACCTTGCTATGCATGATAGCACTACACCCATGAGTGACCTAAATGGTGTAACCTTTAATAAGATTATTTTTAGACATCAACTTTTTCATGAACTTAGTATATCTCGGGATCTCTTGGATTGCCTCAAGCAACAGAATGTTTATTGATAGATTGCTAAGTTTTTCCATAAATTTCCTTAATTTTTCACCCTCCTCTTTTTCTTACAAATGTTGAGGGAATAGGGGATAAATTTGGATTATTGGCCTTGCTTCACTTTGTGGTTTTTTAAGTTTAACCAGTTCTTCGTCACTTTTCTCGATTTTTTCTCATCATTTTCCTCTCGGTTTTGATGTAACACTTCCTTTGATTTAGCTATGGGCATTTTTTCACTCAAGTTTACTTTAGAGGGCTCATCAAGTTTCTACCACTCCTTGTGACAATTGCTAGAACTTGAGAATTATTCTTTAGATTAGCAATTGTGTTACTAGGGAGTCCTCCTCTAGGCCTAGCATTTAGTTGTGTGGAGATTTTCCAAATTTGGGTTTCCAGTTGCTTGGTAGAGGAGGAATGAGACACCACGATTTGAGAGAAATCACTTTTTAACTCACGAACAATTTTGTTCGTACCTTCTACTCTATTCAGTATTCTTGCTAGCATATCTTCGGTCTTGAATTTTTTGGGGTCGATGGCACTTGACTTCTTAGTCTTAGATTGATCACAAGGGGGAATATAATGGTCATAATCATGCTCCCTATCCCTTCAATCTCTATGCCTCTCGCGGTCCATCCAACCTTGATTCCCACCTTGTATTTGATATGCAGGGCGGGAACCCCCCGAGTAGTTAGAAAAATACTGGATTTCCTTTTCCAACTTCTTTGCTTTTTCATCATTTTCATAAGATTTTGATGCTACGGCATTTACCGCTTTTGCGGGTGCACCCATAACATGCTTTGTAAAGAGTTCAAGATGGGTCATTATTTTTTCATGGTCTCCTCTTCCTCTTCATTCCACTTTCTTTGTTCATTATCAACCATGGAAGTAGTGGATTGGATCTTGGGAACTTTGGTATCCCGAGTATGCCAACCCCAATTTTTCTTTGACACTTCTCCTATCAATAGAAAGGCCACATGGTGGTGCATCTTCACTATGGATCCACCCTCCGTATTATCCACCACCGTTTTATTTAATGGATCAAGGGTACGGTAGAAGATCTCAAGAAGCATCTTCTTTGGGACTTCATGATTTGGGCATTGGGCCAATTTTCCATTAAGTCATTCCTCAGCTTCAAACAACGGCTCTTCATTCATTTGCAAAAAAATCATTTTCTCGTCCCACTTTTGAAGCATATTAGATGGTGGGGAGTATCTATCACGAAACATCATAGTAAGATCATCCCAAGATATGATTGAGTCAGGTGGAAGTGAGCGGGTCCATAAAACTGCCTCGCCCGTTAGAGAGTACATAAAGGGGTAAAGCTGGATGGATTCTTAAGTAATGTATGCTATATTGAATGGCGCACACACTTCCACAAAATTTTTCAAATGGACATTTGGGTCCGCAAAGTCTTGACCCCCATACAATCCTTTAATTTATAACATGTGAAGTATTACACTAGTCACATGAAAGACTCTATTCACATTAGTTGGTTGGATACGGATTGCACTTGTTTGGCCCGCTTTATTTAGTTGGCCCTCATCATCTAGGGGACCATCAAAGGGGACCATATTGCTTGTGTTATCTCTCATTGATCCGTTAACACTTCGATCACCTAAAAAAATTTCAAAAATAAAAAATAAAGTAAATTATACCACCCCGGGCATTCCCAAGTAAGAATCGCACCGCACAAGTGAAATCTATATTTTACTCCCCTAAAATAATGTTATTTTGATAACGCTAAAATCACTCCCATATTTGAGGGGTGAGGCAGTCGTTGTCAATAACCCAACTCGAGTTGGGGTCAAATCTACAAGGAGCAAATTATAAATTTCAAGTCCTATGGGTTCTCTAATTACTAAAAAGTTACCCGAAATGCTAACAAACATAACATGTAAAATAAAATGGGGGAATTGACTTGGGGTTTGTTTGTAACGATTTTTGGTTAACAATTCCCGAATATGACACTTTTTCCTTACAATCAAGATTTTAGGAGATCTTGAAATTATGACTACCTAAAAGTAAAAGCATGTGGGTTGATGATGGTTTAACATGAAACTTAGTTATTAACTAAAGGATAGGCTAGGTCGAAGATCATTGTGGTTAATCTTTCAATAAAACCACAACAATTTAACCCATTGGCTCTTTAAAGAACCTAAAAAGCCTGCAATTCATAGTCACCTAAAACCTCAATCAAGAATCCCTATTTCTAGGTTATGTTCTTCACATGATTTACACTCCAATTACACTTATTTCTAAGATTTCAAAAGGTTGTAAATCATAGGCTTAATTATCCACCATTGTCCTTTCCCCCTATAACCCTCTTTCAAGGATGTTATGGGTTACCTCATGTTCACCTCCATCCCTTTTTCAAGGATGATGAAGGGTTTTTAGAGTTTAGAGTCTTCACCCATCAAACCCAATTGGAGATTTAGGGTTTTCAACCATAAATTACATCTCATAAATTCAAGCAATGGTGGAATCCATACTCAAAAACTAACAATCATGCAAACACAATAACACCAACATACACAATTACACTTTAGTTCAACATAATCCCAAGACTAATTTACTTAGATGCTCATGAAAAAAGTAAAGAAAGATATACCATAAGGATTAACAAAAGCATTCATTCTTCACAAAATACTAAGAATTCAAGCCTTCACAATTATTTACACACTTATCCAATTAGGGTTTCTTTCTTCAAATTCAAAATAGTCTATGAGGTAAGCAATACTCGAAGAAGAAAGGGTTTTTTCCTATATGAGGTTTGGGATTTTTCCAAAAGAAATTACAAAACTGCCCTGGGTCATACTCCCGCTTAGCTGCAATCTCGTGAGGTTGTTCGCGTTCACGACCAGCGCAACCACGATTGTGTTCCACGGTTTTACTATACTGACCATCTTTGACTGACCGCGATCGTGGATTGAGAACCACGATCGCAATAAATGAGGCTAAACCGTTCCAGGTCTTCAGCTGCACTTCTTTTGCTTCTATTTGATCTCTTTTAGCTCCAATCCCTAACCTTTCATTTTATCAATTGTATACCTTCAAAATATGGATATTAGTGCATTTAAATTATGACTATGCCTCATTTTCTTTTACAAAATATGGTAGTTTGCACAAATATGTGGTGAAAATAAGTGGTAAAATCACCACTCATCAATAATCCTACTATCAGGATCTTTAGGGTTGATCCATCTAGTGCGCTGTATAATTCTAAAAACTTAGCAGACCCCATTATCGACTTTATGCACTTGACCCCTAATGTTGGAACATAGAGGATTTTTGAGAGAATCTCTTTATCCAAACTTATTTTTGTACCATTCACTAGAGTGGTTAGATATAGATCATTTGCAGAAATCTCCAAGTTCTGATAGAACATGTTTAACTCCTCCTCATACAGATAAAATAAATCAAATCTGAGTAAGTAGCTCCAATTTTAAAATTTTAACATACTTACCAATACTGTTGTTTCTAGTACTGTAGGGTCAAAAATTTGCTTCCACAAAATATCTCGATGTTTAAGAGTATTCTCCTCTTCCCTTGCCCCTTTTTTCATTCTAGAACTATAGCCAGATTCTTTGTCAGTAACATAAGTCGACCTCTTTCTTTTTTCATTCTTTATGGATCCATCCTCTCTTCTTCAAAGGTTTTCCTTAACACAAGTAATAAAGCTCTCATAATCAGAGTCAAAAGCCTCACCCTTATAATCACTCAAAATTACAATTATGCTCTTAAATTTATTACCCCTACCACCAGAGAACTTTCTCTTACCATCATCCTTTTATTCTTCAATGTCAATCCTCCTTTCAACAATCAAATTATTTTTCCTATATCTTTTTGCTCTCGCACTTCTCCTACTTCACAGGTTTCCTGACTACCTCTTCTATTATCTGATAAGTAATGATTGTGTGGAAGGAAAAGTTTGGTACTAGAGTTAGTCTGGCTAGAGGCTTTAACCTTTTTACACATGGATAAAAAGAAGTTCCCCTTTTCTTTTTCCAGAAGAGGTATCGGAGGATGTCAAGATAAATACTATTTCTAAGTAGTTGAGGATCCAATAAGATTTTAGAGAGGAAATCATCTTTTGAGAGAGAAAGACTTCCTCTTTCTAAAAATTCCCAATGTCGACGACTACTATCCCCAATAACCCAGACCCATCTCCACCGATACCTCCATTGGATCCACCTAATCTAACCCCGTATTCCATGGAAGAGGACCCCCTACGAAAATTATCCTATAAAGAAGTATCTGAAGAAAAATCTGGCCTTAATGTCAAAAATGTTGAAGGCTCGCTGAACTTTGAAAAATTGGTAAACCAACTTGCCGATTCAGAGAGAGGTCTCATATAATTAACTGAGGAAGATAAACAGAGACTCTGCAATCCTTGGAAAAGATCTGTCATCTTAAAGTGTGTTGGACGGAAGCTGAACCACCAATACCTTCATTCAAAAATTGGTAGATCTATGGAAGCTTCAAGAAAGTGTAATCCTTATCAACCTTGGTGGGGATTAATACATCGTTAAATTGGCACTTGAAGAGAGTCAAAAGAAGATACTATTTGAAGGTCCATGGTTCATCGCAGGCTCATACATTTCTATAAGGGTGTGGGAGCTAAATTTTGTGCCTATCAAATCAAGAATCGCGTCGATAGCAATCTGGGTTAGGTTACCCTCCTTACCAACTGAATTTTACTACAAAGATGTTCTTGAAAAAATTGGGAAACAAATCGGATGTCTGCTGAAAATAAATGTGTGTACTTTTTCATCACTCCATGGTCGATATGCTCGTATCTGTGTGTAGATCCAAATAGAGAAGCTAGTTCTCACTGCCATAATGATTGGCCACCATGAGTAACCATTATGCTACGAAGAAGAAGGGATTTTATGTACAAATTACGGTCGATTGGGCCACACGCTTACAATGTGTCCGCATAAAATATTCGCTAAGGAGGAGTCCCAACACAATGCATCTAGGACGGAGCCCACTCTTTCTCAACAGTTACCAATGGAATGGCATACTGTATCCTTTGCTAAAAATGGTACCAAAGCAGCGAAACAGGGACGGGCATCAACATCAGGTATAAAATATCTTAACAAGCATTATGTCGGGACGAAGTCTTTTGACCCAACATCAGGTAAGTTTCTGGACACTACTTACTGGAATACTTATCCTCCGACAGCGGACACTACACCTAATGCTTTGGGTAAGGACAAAAGTCAATACAATTTGGAAAATTGTGGATCAGATATGCCCAACTCGGTAAGAAATGGGAAAAGGCCCAATTCTCATACCACTTCAGGAGGGACGGCACTTCAACCCCAAGACCCTAACACTCAACAAGGCAAATCAATTTGGGCCCAACAAAAAGCGGTCATACCTGCGAAAATGGCAACCCAATCGGGTAAGGCCCACTCAAACTCTTTAATTGCTAATTCTCCATTTGTTAAAAATAGAAAGTCCAATACGGGCCCCTCTAATAGGTTTGAGACCCTTGAAAACCTGGACAACTTCAATTTTCAGAGTGAAATGACCATCTCCGGTCAAATCAACCAGCCAAATATCTCTTTAGAGCAGACTGTGGCCACTGAAAATCCTTCCTGCTCCAACCCCAAAAATCATCACCATGAGTTGCCTCTACATCTTAAAAAAGATTATGTACCTACTAAGACTCTCCAAAAATATCCCCTCTCTTCTATACCATCCCCCTGAAGATACTCTCACACAAAATAAACTCCAAAGAACCCCCCTCCCAGACTAGTCGTCCATCCTTAGCTCTAATAATAACACCTCTGCCTTTAGACCATGCACCGACCTCTTGGTTGGAAATAGGTTTACAGGACATGTCCATCACTATTCAAGGGATAATAGAGAGAAGATAGGTACAAGTAATACTCTAAAATCTGGAGTACTTTGCACTGCTAGTTAAGGAATTCCTGAACAAAAGCTTGGCCAACTATGGCAACAACCTCTAGATGACAACCTTACTGGAATCTACCAATCACAACCCAATGGAGAATCTGTCTTCAGAGATTCTATCATACACTTTAAATAAGGTCTCACAGACTCTCTCATTTTTCCCCCACCAAATCCTCTTTTGCTTAGAAATGGTCCACCCATGTTTTCTCTAGGTACTTCTTTTTATCATGTGGAGGCCCATCAAGATAGAGTACCTCTTCCTGAGATATGGGAAAGAGAAAAAACCCTGGAAATATTAAAAGCAAGTAACCAAGAAATGGAAGCTCTTCTAGAAACCATAAAAGTCCCTATAACAGAGGCATCCATACTAGACAGGTAGATAGGATTAAGATTCGCAGAACTAATAAACGAGATATGGGTAATCCTGATTCTGACAAGGGGGAACTTCCTGATCTCATTGAACCCCATCAAGAACATGATCAACATCAACTTACCACTGTCATCCCTAGACCCTCAGGACAAGGGTAAATCAGTGACTGCGAACCACACTACACCCCACAATAAGTTAATGATGAACTTAATAATATGGAATGTTAGAGGTATAAACAATGCAGAATTTCAATGCCAATGCAAGGACATGTTAGGCCTCCACAAACTAGCCATGTTGGCTCTGCTAGAGACTAAAATGAGTGATCACCACCGATTAACTTAAAAGCTGGGCTACAACTATTAGATCCAATCTTCTGCTATTGGAATGTCTAGTGGTCTGGTTTTAATGTAGAAAGAGGATATATTCAACATCACTGACATATCCATTACACCTCAAAGCATCCATGTTGCGGTCAAGGTAACTTCCCCCCCTCCTTCTTCTTGGTTTTTAAGTATTGTGCATTCTAGTCCTGATGTAAATACTAGGAAATCCCTCTGGGACCAACTTTCTCTTATGGCTAACACCATTACTAGTCATTCTGGCACTAGTTGGATAGTTGGGGATGATTTTAACGAGGTTCTCTCAGCCCATGACAAGTTCGATGGAAACCCCATTTTGCCTAATAGAGCTAACTTATTCTGGAAATGTGTCAATCATTGTAGTTTAGTATACTTAGGATTCAAGGGTAGCTCTTATACCTGGAACAATAAAAGATACCGCCACCGTAATAACCTCATTCTTGAAAGACTTGACAGATACCTAGCTAATGTGCAATGGCTTTACGTCTTCCCTGATTCTACTATAACTCATCTCCCAAGAACTCATTCTGATCACTGTTCTACCCAAATCATGCTAGAAAGGAATCCTTCTCCGAAGCAGAAATCTTTCAGAATGGAACCCATGTGGTGATCTCACCCTAACTTCCCTGAATTGATCAATCAAGCCTTCCAGAATGGTGAGAATCTTACAGCCTCTATCCATTCCTTCCAATCCATCATCACCCCTTGGAATAGGGAGGTTTTTGGGAACATCCACTATAGGAAATGAATATTCTCGCAAGACTAGCTGGGATACAAAAGAGCCCCCATTATCCCACTAGCTTTTTCCATTATAACCTTGAAGAATCTTTGACTAAGCAATATTGGGAAATCCTCAGGTTATAATATGAATTCTGGAAAGTTAAATCCAGGGTTAACTGGCTCACATAAGGTAATGCAAATACTAGATTTTTCCATAATTCTACTATTAATAGGAGAAGGAAAAATAGAATTAATATTCTTAAGGATGAGCAGGGCAATTGGATGTACTCTCAGGGGGATATAAAGGGATCAATCTTGTCTTTCTACAGATCTCTCTATACAACTGATCATTCCAGCTCCATCAATAGCTATCTCACAAACCCTTCTGCCAATGGTTCAATCCTGCAGGCTTCATATGCTCTGTTAGATAGTATCCCTTCTATTTTTGAAATTAGGAAAGCATGTTTTATCTTCAAACCTACAAAAGAACCAGGACCTGATGGTCGCCATCCTCTGTTCTTTTAGAAATTCTAGGACTCCACCCACCCCCATCTTATCTTCTTCTGTAACAAAGTTTTCTCCTTGGGTACAATGGACAAGGAGCTGAATACTACTTACCTCTGTCTTATCCCAAAGTGCCAGAATGTTGTTTCCTTGAAAAATTTCAGACCTATTGGCCTCTGCAATACTTAATACAAAATCATTACCAAAATCATTACCGATAGGATCAAACCTTTCCTGAACAACATCATTGCCCCTACTCAAGCTAGCTTCCTTCCTAATAGAAGAGGTTCTGATAATGCTATCATCATTCAGGAATTTTTGAACCAGTTTACCAAAATGAAGGGAGCAAAAGGAAACATGATCCTTAAAATTGATCTACAAAAAGCTTTTGATAGAATAGAGTGGTTTTTTATCAGACAAGCCCTATGCTTTTTTAAATTCCTACCTCTTCTTTCCAAGCTTATCATGTCATACATCTTCACTTCTTCTATCTATGTCCTCATAAATGGTACTAAATTACCCTTGTTTACCCCCTCACGGGGTATAAGACAATGTGATCCCTTATCTTCCTACATTTTTATCCTTTGTATGGAACTCTTTTCCAAAAGGATTGAATATAAGGTACATACTCTTAATTGGACCCCCATTGATATCAGTAGAGGAGGCCCTAAGCTATCCCATCTCTTCTTTGTTGATGACCCAACTCTCATCATTAAAGCTGACATTCTTAACTGCCAAACTGTCAAAAGGACCCTTGACTCCTTTAGTCTTTTCTCAGGTCAAAAAGTCAATAGGACAAAATTCATGCACAGTATTTTCTTTATCTTGGACATTCCTGCTAAGACTAGTTTTGGAAAGTATCTACGTTTTCCTATCTTTCAGGGACCTCCCATAAAAACTAATTTCCAATTCATCATTGATAGGATGAAAACAAAGCTCTCACGTTGGAGAACCAAAAGGCTCAATAGAGCTGGCAGAACCACCCTAACCAAAGCAACTCTCAATAGTATTCCCAACCACTCTATGCAGTACATAGCCATCCCAACTGAAGTCCATAAACATATAGATAAAATCCAAAAAAACTTTATTTGTGGCACTACTAATATTAAGCGAAAAATGCATATAGTTAACTGGGAACTAGTCACCACTCTGAAATACATAGGTGGCCTTGGCATCCAAAAATCAAGCCATAAGAATTATATTTCCCTTATAGCTCTGGCTTGGAGATATATTAAAAACACTCAATCTCTATGGGCCAGGATCCTAACCAGTTAGTTCTCCGAACAGAATGACAATAACCCAAAATGGTTCAAGGTGGCCTCTAAAACCTGGTAGAGCATTATAAAAGGTCTAGATGTTTGTTCGAAAGCAGCTATGTGGATTATCCATAGAGGTGATAAAGTAAACTTTTGGACTGATAGATGGCTACCCAATACTCAACCCCTCAGCAGTGTCATTCGTGGACCAATGCCTAATAATATGAGCAACCTAAAAATCTCTAACTTATGGGAAAATGGTTCATTGAATTTCTCCAGTTTACCTTTTGAACTTCTTATGCCTTTATCTAAACCATTCACTCCACCTTCTTCCCTAATACCTTGAGCACTTCTGATTATCCAATCTGGACTCTCACTAGCAAGGGTAGTTTCATAAGTAAATATGCTTACAAACTCATTACTTCCACCATCTACCCTCCCCACTATCATAAAAACTTCAATTGGATCTGGTCCCTGAAGGTCCCTAACAAATGAAACACTTTCTTTGGCTGCTAAATCACAATAGACTTCCTTGCAACTTTACTCTTAATCAAATGAGTGTGCCCCCTGAACCATACTGTAAGTTCTGTGCAAACCAGAATAAGGACATACCTCATATTTTCTGGTTTTGCAAACAAGCCAAAGCTCTCTGGGATGGTCTATTTCAAAAGATATGTTGTACTCCCCCTATTATCACAAGCCTCAACAATGACTATTTCTTTGAAAGTGTCAAGACTTGGTCTGGCTACATCATGGCTGATCAGTACATCAACCTCCAAACTCTCATAATTTTCTGCTTCTGGGAAATCTGGAGATGTCGGAATGACAATATTTTTAACAATTTTAGCGCCCTTCCTTCTTTCAAGAATGCATATGCAAATATTGTTGAATACTCCTTCCTTCTACCTGCATTTTCCTCACCCTCACAGGAAGCAACTATTCATCTGTGTTAGATCCCTCCTTGAATGTTTCTTATAAACTCAACACGGGCGAAGCATGCTTAGGTAATCCAGGTATAGGAGGTATAGGGGGATGTATCAGAAATCACAAAGGCTATTGGATCATTGGCTTTGTCAAGGATTTTCCTAATGCTACCAATAACCAAATGGAACTCTTATCTCTTCTTAAAGGTCTCAAATTAGTGGAAGACCAACAACTTTTCCTTGTTGAGATCATTGTGAATTCAATGGAGGTAATCAATATGTTGAAAGTTGGTAATATGCATTATAATCCTATTCTTGAATCTTGCAGGTGTAAGCTGAGAAAGGTGGGACATCCACCAGTGATCCACTATTTTAGGGAGCAAAACCAAGTTGTAGAGTACTTAGCTAAGGAAGGAGCAAAAAATAAAATCTTTGGCAATACCAACTTTTTGGCAGTTCCTCCAATGTATCCACAGAAGCATGTATGGGCAGACATTTTGGGAACTGAGTTTACTAGGAAAATCAATCTATGTACTAATTATTAGAATACTGAGACTCATATTTTTATACCTGACTAAAAAGTCAGCAGTCTGTAACGATCTTTATTTCTTTCTTAATGCATCGCTTAATTACCAAGAAAAAAAATTTAGAGAGATTTTTTTGACAGAGTGGAGAGAAGTTAATTCTGATTTAGGGTTTAACAAAATAATAGAACGGTTGAGATTAAAAGCTATGATGAGTTTGAGGGAACATTACTGAATTAATGAAAATACTGATGGGTTTAGAAATAGGAGGCTTTCTTTTAAGAGTGGAGAGAAAATATCATGGCACAATGATTAAATATTTAAGTAGTTAAAATTTAAGAATGGTGAGTGGTACTAACCTGATTAATAACCTGTTTCCTTTAGAAAGGATAATATTTTAATGACTTTAGATTGTCTCAAAACTCTTTCTTATCTCCCATATTTCTTGTCATGGATGTATATCTGATCAGATATAATGTTGAATGAGACATATATGCAAATGTTCATCCAAAATACCTGCTCACCATTCCATAGACACTAAGGAGAATCCTAGAATGCAGCCACCATTCTTCTGGGCCACTTATGCTCTGTCTCTTGTTCCCTTTTTCAACTAGTTCCGTAAAAATCATTCTTTCAAAACACAGGAATATACTGAAGAGAGTTTACCTCCTTCTAGGTCCTGAAATAAGAGGTGCATTTTTATCCTTTTAGCTATATATCCTAGGTATCCATCTCTTAATTACTTCTATATTAGCTGTTACCCCTTGCATTTCTCTGTATTACTGATCAGCTATTAGTTTTGGGAACCTACTTTAGTCTGAGTTCCAAATAAGTGGATAGAGGATAAATTAACTTCTTCTTGGTCTAGATGGGTAATATTCTTTTATTCTATTTTAAAGTGATGAGTTTAACAATTTCTCTTTGATGCCCATCTTTTCCACCCTATGAGTTTAGGTGGTTGTCCTTGCCCTCTGTGGACCTAACAGTATAGTTAAATCCTTCATCTTGAAAGAGTGACTCTAAACCACTCCAATTATTTTGATTCTGAATGGTTTAGATAGCAACCAATCTGGTGAAGAAGTCCATGTGAGTGCCTTTGCAAGCTCAGTTTTTACTCTAGTCATTTTCTTTACAAGAATATAGTACCTCTCAAGAGAGACAACTAGGTTAGCTTTAGCTTTAGCTAATTCTTCTTTCAACTGAAACTATATGCTACTTCCCTCTTTCTTTCCTTTGGAAACTGACTTGGTAATATCACTTAATTGTTTACTCAGGAGTTTTTTCACATGAGAGATTTTTTTAAGTTTCTTGATGCTCAGCTACCTACACACTCAGTTCAACAAATTCTTCTTCGCATGTGCTCAAATCATTCTTCAGTTTTCTTTTTCTACTTGTGAGTTCTGTCACTTGGAAATTCAACTTAATGACTTCTTCTTCAACACACTTTTCAAGTGCATCCTTTAGATTCATTTTACCTTTAGCTATCTTATTTAAGAAATCAACTAGTGCAGAGGCAAGAGATCTCATCTTATTGGTGGAGAAGTCCTTTAGATTCTCTTTAATATCCATGAGAGTCATAGGTCTACTTTTATTTTCATCTGCGGGTGCCATCAAGGCAAGGAGTGCATTCGATACTTGCACCTTTTCTTCTATTGCCATGATTGGAAATGTCTTCTTTTTGCCCAGACTCAGTTGAGTCACTTGATGAGTCATTCCACAAAGATGCAAGCACTTGACTGACAATTTTGTCAGCCTTAGTTTTCCATCTGCACTTCTCGATGTCCCTCTGCTTTTTTTTATGGAAAATTGTTAGATCTATCAAAGGATTCAAGAACCCTTTTTGCAATCCAAGTTGCTTCACTAGTTTTAAAGGTGTAAGTAACTTGTGAAGCCTACATTTGTCTTGATCCTTCCAAGGTATTAGTTTTATTAGGGAAGATTGTGCTCTAATACCAAATTAAGGGTTTGGGGTGGGTTTCTCCTCAACTCAAGAAACTATTCCCTGAATCACAAATGCAACAAAAACTAAGAGGAAAATGCAGTTAGTAGTGCAGGAGTACAAAAAGTAAAGACATGGGATTTTTTACGTGGAAACTCCTTGATCAAGGAAAAAAAACCACAACTTTCCTCCAGGATTTCAAACTCCACTATATTCAATCAACCTCTGGAATACAGACTCCAAAGATTAACCTCTTAATCCTTTGTTTCCTAGAAATTACTTTATTACAAGGAAATCAAGAAGTAACTCTACTGCTTCTACCTCTAGCTACCTGTAACTGGACTCTTCAAGGTAACTCTAGCTTGGACATAATCATCAAACTCTAGATGATCGCCAAGAGATGATACAACCACATCTATTGACAATCATAAGCATTGTAGGCAAGCATTTAAGTACAGACTACAAAAGCTCCACTATAAAAAGGAAATCAAGATACAACTGGATTAATAACAGGTTCTCTATTATAGTTGAAATATTCGATTTACAGCGCTTCTTTACTTCATAAAAATCTTTAATTGTATATATATAGAAGTTATAGTTTTATTGTTGAGGAAGATGAACATTATATGATGTAACACAAGAAAATATAGAAGCATTCTCATTGGTTGAGGCAAAAAGGTGGCAGTAACTTTTCACCAACTCTTATACTATGTGTCAGCTGGAAAGTTAATTGTGACAGTGATAGGTGAGCCCAACCTATTCCCTAATCTACAGAGGCCTTTTTATCACAACAAAATTTTCAAGGAATAATTCCCAAATTATGAATTTATCAGTCATCAAAATCAAAGACTTAACAGTTTGTTTATTCTGAGGTAGTCCATTAGTAAGTAAATCTAAAGTAACATATTTTTCTTTAATAATCTATTCCCATCACTTGAATTGGAGATCTAGATCTCATCCATTTCATCGTGTTCCTTAGGGATAGAATGTTAAAGACTTAGGTTGTTTGACTGAAAATAAGTTATCTTGAAATTAATTATCCCGATATTAGCTATTTCAAGATTAGTTATCCAGTGTTAAAGTGGAATTAAAATAATACTAAAATCTCGAAATAACTAATCTCAGCATAAGTCATCCCATGCATTTTGTTTCAACGAAACATAAGATAATCTCATCCTAAAATTAATTCCAAAATTATATGTCCCATATTCCTTGTACCATACGAACTTAGGGATCATTTGGTACAATGTATTAGGACAAATAATACATGTATTGAGTGTGGTATTATTTAGTACTTTGTTTGATATGAATTTTGAATCTATATATAACTAATACGGATACGGCTCCTCTCCATTTTTCCCAAGTTTCGATCTTGATTGATGACACGTGACTTAATTAAATTGAATGGTTTAGATTTAATTTATTTCAAACTAAATCTCTAACCATGGTTAATATAAGAAATATATTATATCAACTAAAAATAGGTTGTTTATTTCTTCTTCCTTTCTTAATATTTCCTCCGAGACCAATTATTTCTCTAAATTTTCTCTTATTCCCTTCAAAATTTATCAGTTCTAATTTGATAGCTAATGACGCACATAAAAAATGAGGATGGCTATAAAGGGTTACTTCAATTCTATTTTAAAGGTTGTAATAGCCAAGACAATTTTTTCATCTTCATTATGTATTATATTTTTCCTATAATTTTTTTTTTACACTTCAGCTGAAACCAAGAAGCTTGTGGAAAAAGATCTAACTTGTAAAAAAGAAACGAACAAATTGAAATCCTTCATCGTGTTTAGGATTTACCATGTGAATTTGTTTTAGAAGATAAAAATGCTTTATGACATATTTTCTATTTATTTTTTCACCTCGTTAATTCCTTCTTGAAACATATGTTATATAAGTAATAAGTAATCAAATTAAAAATTTGTATAAGAAAGGTATATTTTTAGGTGCTGTCAAATTAAAACTGATAGATTTTTTAGGGAATGAGAGAAAATTTATAGAAATAATCAGTCTTGGAGGGTTTATTGAGAAAGAAAAGAAATAAACAATCTATTTTTAGTTGATATAATATATTTATTATATTAATCATGATTAGATATTTAGTTTGGAATAAATTAAATCTTAGTCATTCAATTTAATTAGGTCATGTGTCATCAATCAAGATGGAAACTTGGAAAAAATGGAGAGAGTGGAAATGGAGATGAGCCGGATCCAACTAATACATATATTACTTGTACACCCTATTTAGTATTATGGGATGTACAACTTATATGTAGCAAATAAATGTATTAGCAATACATGGCTATTAATACATGAGATAAATATAGTTAAAAACAAAAATACTTTCGAATTCTTTTAAACCTTTTTTATATCCTTCCAATTTTTCCAAGTTGACTTTGCTTCTTAAATTGAAAATCAGGAAATTAAAATTAAATTATTTCTCAAACACAAAGTAAAGTTGATATTAGCAAGAGTTAAGAACTAAATTTCCATTTTGCTTCTCAGATTGCGTAAAATATAAAGGTAGTGATATTTTTTCTTCCTATAAAAATTCATGATTCGTATACCCATTTTGTAGATTGATTGTTTTAGCTATTGCGTATTAAATTTCCATTTTTTTGCAGGAATTATAGATTTTATTTTTGTTATTGAATCTCAAACACAAATTAATACTTAATATGTACTCTTTTGTTGCCAATTCAAATATTAGTACGAACTACATCTTTTCAATTTTATTAGAGTAAAGCTATCTTGTAGTTTTTGAACTATGATCAAATTTGTTACGACACACTCCCAACTTCATGGGGGGTCCTATTACCCCCTTAACTCAATTTTAGCGTATTTTTGTCACCCTTTTCTGCTGACAAGGCATTTTTTATCAATCTATTTAGCTGTCGTGACACCTTTGATGTGGATCTCATTTTATATAATAAATGTGTCACATCACCACAAAAGGGTGACAAAATACGCTAAAGTTGAGTTAAGGGGGGTAATAGGACCCATGTGAAGTTGGAGTGTGTCATAGAAACTTTGGTCATAGTTCAAGGAGGTACTGAATGCTTGTACGATAATTTTCCTAAATAAGTTAAGTATGTTATAAACTAATAAAGAAAAGAACAAGAATTATAGAAACAGAGAAGAAATTAATGAAGGAAACATCTTTATTTATAGGGAAAAATTAACTTGTCACGAAGTTAGGGTTCCTCAATTTTTCCCAAAAAAACATAAAAATAGACATTCACTATAATACAAATATGTTTACAACACTCTCCCTTGAATGTCTAATTGATAGATAATGTACCTCGTTAAAATCTTATAGAAAAAATTCAGCAAAAAAATTGTAATGAAGGAAAAAAAGGACACATTAATAATAATGTGCATACTAGTTGCCTCGTTAAAAATCTTACAAGAAAAATCTAGTGGGACAAACTTTTGGGAGGAAAAAAGAGTACAACACATATTAACTCCCCCTGATAAGAATATCAATCCAAAACTTGAATCTTCACCTTCCTATCTTGTGCATCATTTTCTCAAAAGTTGTAGTTAGTAGAAACATAGTGAATAAATATTTAATATTATCATTTAAATGAATTTGTTACACGTTGATATCATTATTATTTTGGATGCCATTGTATTTAAAGCTTTGACAAAATTTACTTCATTCTATCTCCTTTTATTATTATTTTTTGGAAGAAAAGTCTCTTTTTATTAATTCTCTCATTGATTGTGCTATGGATATTGTATCTTCGTATAAATGGGTATTTAAACCACATTTTTCTAGAGTAAAATGTGTATATCATTAGAACATGCAATTTAAAATCTCTCTGTCATGGCTGACCCCCAGGATGCAGAGCCACCACCACTACCACCAACTCTTCCTAACCCACTCGACCCCATGGAAATTGTCGATTCACTCAAAGAACCAAATCAACAACCACAAGAAGGAAGCAACTCCTTCAAGTCTGTCATCCTAAACAAAGTGGACTCTCTCAATGGTAACTACCTAAATCGTCACAATGGCAAAATGCCACAAATTTTAGAGGAAACGATAACACAATTATCCTAAGTGATGAAGACAAAGATAGAATATATGCTCTGTGGAGGTTCTCCGTAATTGTCAAGCTCTTTAAAAAGAAGCTTGCCCACGGCTACTTGAAAACAAAGCTTATGGATTTATGAAAACCATCTGAGACGCTCATACTAGTGGACAAGGGGAATGACTACTTTATTGCAAAATTCACAAACCCAGAAAATATGAAAACGGCTCTTCATGGAGGACCTTGGTTTATTACAGGGGATTTCCTTTCAGTCAGACATTAGGAGCCAAACCTCATCCCAGAGAAGGCCAAGAATACTCACACTTCCATTTGGGTAAGGTTGCCTTACCTCCCAACAAAATTTTATGACAAATCCATCCTAGAAAGAATCGGCCACAAACTAGACACTTTGCTCAAAATTAACACTTGCACCTCAATGGCTCTAAGAGGTAGATACACAAGGATTTGTATCCAAGTTCCATTAGACACTCCAATGAAGACCCATGTCATCATAGGGAACCACAAGCAAAAAGTGGTTTACAGGGGGAAGGAGTTCTGTGCACTGGATGTCGTAGGCTTGGACACACTCAAAAAATCTATACATCACAGCCCACCACACCCCAGAACAAATAAGAAAACGATGGTGCATCGACTAGCTCATCACCAGTTCCTCACAATGAATGGGAAACTGTCAATTTTACCAGGAAAAGGGCTGGCCACAAGGTATAACGCCCACTAAAAATCAGCGAGAATGTAAATGCTATGAATGCTACATAGGTAAGAGTATACAATGCAGCCTCAGGTAAGTTTCTAAATCATAATTCCTTTAATGTTATATCTACTGACTCTGGTAGAAAAAATAAAGGCGATAACAATGTTCTCAACGCCCCCAAGAACATCTATAATGGAAAATTTGACAAAAAAGTTTTATTAATAATCCCAACCATAATTACAATCAAAAAAGGAAAAAAATCACTGGGCCCACACGGAGCCCTCTTCTTCCACTTCCTCTAACTTAAATGACCTTCAAAAGGTCAATTTTGAAAATAAATCTGTTGAGCATTTATTACCTAACCAACAAATCCCCATTACCAAAAATCCCCATTATTCAATTCCTATACGACCAAATGGGGTCAGCCCCACCCTCTGGGGGAATTCCCTATGAACTACATCATCTTTGTGGCTTCTTAGAGGAATTAATCCCTCGACAATAGGGGTAATCATCACCCTAAAATGTTTTACATGACCAACGCAGTCATGTTAATTAACTCCACCTCCAATAATACCACCCTTTTAAAGCCTCAAGACTTCAATCAAGGGCATTCACCTAGTTCTCTTAACAACAATGGTGACCCCATCAAACAACATCACTCTTCTGATAGAACCTCTAGTATTCACCACAGCCCTACCACCACCAAATCGGGCACCAACATTATGGGTAGAGCTAGCCCTAGAGGGGAAAACCATCTCTCATTGTGTCTTCATAGGAGACCAACCGATAGTCTACTCATCCAGGACCCATCATGGATGGCACAGATTGTGAAAGAGGGAGTAAACATGATAGCAAAAAATCTAGGCTATCAGGTCTAGTGCCAGACCTTGCTACAAGCCCAGATGATGGAAACTCTCAACATGATGAACTCCAATAAATTCAACTCGCTAATGAGTCATATGTTCAAGAGCCTACCATTTTACCCAACAGTTCCCTACCTCCTAGAGATAGAAACCCTAAATTTTGTAACTTGGAACCCATTAGAGGAATACCGGACTGCGCTAAATATCCAACCAATAATGGGGGATGTAGGCCCCGGAGAAGCCATTACCTCAGCACTAGAATCACTCAAGCAATCAAATTTGGAAATGGAACAACTGTTAATGGAGCTAGAGGAGCCGGAAATAGAAAACTTCTTTCTAGACAAGCCACTTCGGAGAGAGTTCACAGAGCCCTCATCCACAACTATTATTGCTCTCTCACCTATGGAAATGAATTTCTTGAGTCTGTCACTGAGGAATAGCCTGGAGCAGATCCCCTCTATAGTGGCTTTGATTTCTCAATTGGAATTGGAAAAGGCTCCCAAAAAGGACAAAGGGAAGATACCACTAATTGACTCCCCTCTCCCTCCATCTGACTCCATAAAGTTTATTATTTGGAATACAAGGGGAGAAAATAGCCCTACCTTTATCTATCAATGTGCTACTCTTATCAAAACCCATAATCCTGACATGGTCTCCCTCTTGGAAATAAAAATAGTTGACCATAAGCACCTTACTGAGTTACTTCAATTTGAAGCATATTTGGAGTCAAGTGCAGTAGAAAAAAAGAGGGGCATTGTGGTTATGTGGAAGGAAGACAAGTTAAACTTTCAACATTTCTCCTCTTCCCCTCAAGGAATTCATACAACTGTTAAGGTTAGCTCTAACCCCAATGCTTTTCTCTTTTCTGTAATCTATGTAAGCCTGACCTTAACATACGTTTAATGCTTAGGGAAAAACTTAGAAACATTGCCAATGCCTTCATTGGAAACTGTCTTATGGGGGAGACTTTAACGAGGTCTTAATGGCCTCTGAGAAGCTGGGGGTGCGCCTATTAGTGGCAATAGAACTAACCAGTTTTGGAACTACCTTAATTACTGTAACATGGTAGATCTTGGTTATACAGGCTGTAAATATACCTGGACCAATAAGAGATATCATAATAGATGAGCACTTATCTAGGAAAGGCTTGACAGATATCTTGCTAATGCCTACTGGATAAACCAATACCCTGACTCACTTGTCACCTATTTACCCAGAACTAAGTCTGACCGTTGTCCCCTCCTCTTGTCTCTTCTAAAAACCCATAATACTCATAAAAACAAAACCTTTAGGTTTGAACCCATGTGGTGTAACCGTCACTCTTTCCAACAGCTTATGGAGGAAAGCTTTGATGGCCCCACCACTCTCCAGTAATCCATAACCAAATTCCATACTTGTGCTACTCACTAGAACACTAATCTTTTTGGAAACCCCTTTCACAATCTTAGGCTCACCCTAGCCAGATTGGATGGCATCCAAAAATTCCCTAACTACCATACTAGTCCCTTTCCCCACAGTCTTGAACGTGAGTTACTTTACAGCTATGATAATCTCCTCAAATGTGAGAAAGATTTCTGGAGAACTAAATCTAGAATATCTTGGCTCTCTAATACAGATGTCGATACCTCCTTCTTTCGTACCTCCACCATCAACAGAAGAAAGAGGAATAGAATTAATGAGCTTTAAGATGGCTCAAGTAACTCCATCACAGGAGAAGCTGCTATCCATGATCATATTCTGAGCCACTTCATAGATCTCTACACCTCAAACCATATAGGAAGTCCCAACAGCCACTTTGTCCCTCTTAATGGCCATCCCACCCTCTCTTAGGCAGATATGGACCTCCTAGATCCCCCCTAAGGGACTCTAAGGTTTTATTAGACATTAAGTTTTTTAATCTCCTCAAATCCCCTGGAACAGATGGTCTCCAATCCTTTTTTCCAAAAATACTGGCACTTGGTAGGAACAAAAACATTGGACTTCTGCAAGCAAGTCTTTACCAATCTTGTCATCCCCTCAGCTTGCAATGCCACCCTTCTGTGCCTCATTCCTAAATGCAGAAATGTCATGACCTTAAAGAACTTTAGACACATAGGTATTTGCAACACCAACTTTAAGATCATCTCTAAGGTCATTGTCAATAGGATCAGACCCCTCCTTCCCTCTATTATTGGACCCACCCAAGCTAGTTTCTTATCCAATAGGAGAACCTCTGATCAAGTTATCATCTTTCAGGAATACATTAATCACTTTAGCAAAATGAAAGAAAAGAACTCCAACATGATTCTTAAAATTGACCTTGAGAAGACCTTTGACAAAATTGAATGGGCCTTCATCAAGGACACTCTCCTATACTTTAGATTTCCCAAGAAGCTCTAAAAACTCATCATGTACTGTATTACTACTTTATCTATTGCAGTGTTAGTCAATGATAATAAAACTAGCTTATTCAACCCTTCAAGAGGTATAAGCCAAGGAGACCCCCTGTCCCTATACCTCTTCATTCTCTGCATGGAAAGGCTCTCTAGAGGCATTGAATCTGAAGTCCAGGCAAGAAATTGGGACCCTGTAAGAATTACCAAAATAGGGACCAAGATCTCCCACCTTTTCTTTGCTGATGACATCACCTTAATAGCTAAAGCAACCCCTGACAACTGCCACACCATTGTCAATATTATGACAATCTTCAGCACCCTTTCTGGGTAAACCATCAACCACTCCAAATCCAAAGTCTTTTTCTTAAGAAATTGTTCCCTTGTGAATGAGGCACTGTGTGCTGGAATTCTGAACATCCAACCTTACCAATACTTTGTCAAATATCTAGGATACCCCATCTTCTATGCTAGGCCAAAAAACAGTGACTTCCAATTCATTTTGGATAACATGAACAGGCTGGTAGGTTGGAAGACCAAATTTCTCAACATGACTGGTAGAATAGTGTTCGTTAAGTCCACTCTTATCAGCATCCCCACTCACATCATGCATTATATAAAGCTCTCCAGTAAAATCCATGAGCACATCAATAAAATCCAAAGGGACTTTATTTGGGGTAGCTATGCTGAAAAAAGAAAACTTCACCTGGTAAGCTGGAACACTATCACTACCTCCAAAGACAAAGGGGTTTGGGACTCCAGAAAAGTGAGTAGAGAAATAAATCACTCCATGCCAGCCTAGGTTGGAGGCTCCACAACCACCCCTCCAGCCTATAGAGATAAGTCTTTCTCGCTAAATACAACCAAGGCAACCCTGGTATATCTTCTAGTACCTGGAAAAATATCCTTAAAGGCTGGAAAGATTGTAATCTGGGCATCATCTGGAGGGTCAGCAGGGGAGACAGGAATAGATTCCTCTTAGACAACTGGACTCCCAAATTTGGACCTATCAGGAATCATATCCAAGGTCCTTTCAATACCCTAGATACCTTCATCACCATAAACCAACTCCATATCAGTGGAGTTTGGAACCTTACCCCTCTATTCTTTGATCTGCCTCAACAAATCAAAAATATTGTCACCACCACTCACATTTACCAGTGTTCCTCTGAAGATGAAAAGCCCATCTGGGGCCTAACTAATAATGCCACCTTCAACACCAGCAGCATGTACACTTCCTTAGAAATCCTAAGGTAAAACTACAGCAACACTAGAGACTTCAAGGTGGTCTAGAAAGTTGATCCACCCAACAAAGTTAAAACATTCCTCTGGCTGATGTTGCATAGAAGACTACCCACCAATTCTTACCTGCACCACATTGTTCTCTTCATTCCCCCTCATTGCCATATATGTCAAGATCAGGAAGAAACCATCAACCACATCTTCTTCAAATGCCCTAACTCCACTCTTTTCTAGGTTGATATCTTTCAAAAGTTGAGATACCTATAGTACTAGATTTATCATATTTGTTGAAATGCTATGTCATAGCATTCCTTAGTTATTTGTTTTAACCTTATTAATTCTTCTATATTATTTTTAAGGTATACTATATGCTCCATATTTCTAGTTTTTATGTAGTCGAGTAGATTTTTTTTCATAAGTATTTCTATTAATCTTATTTTCTCCATATCTTTCCTCCAATATTCTAAGTATTCATAATTTATCATTTTAGTCTGAGTAATACCAATCTGAATAATAATATCTACCATCAAAATCTATATTTTTTAACTCTTGTTCTATCCATTTAGTATTTATTAACTCATTTTCAAAATCAAATACCTTTTTTCATATGAGTTTTCTTAAATCTATTATTTCTATATCTTTAAGTATATACAAAATAAGCATCTTGACCCTATCTATCATTTCTTCAGATAAGTAGTTAGTCATTTTATTTCATATGATGCTTATTTCAAAATATTCCCTTCAATCATATACATAACAAAATATGGTCATCTTAGATCACTATGTACTAGATTATCCTTAGATAATTATGCTCCTCTGTCACTATTAGTATGGTACATTTGGATACTTCTTCCCTAAACAGTGCCTCAACTCTGGTTACTACCCTATCACGGCTTTTCTGCCTTACTGGTTTCACCTTTAGGATGACATAGTTCTGGGAATTTTTCTCCTTTTTCTCTTTGCTAATAAACTTCAGAACATATTATCCTTCAAATAATTCTACTATATAGTAACTAACATGAACTTATTTTATTATATCATGATTGTCAGGAATTTATGAATTTAGCTATTCATAATTATAAATGAAAATACCTGTTCTTGTAGGTTTGATGATTCTGAGCTTTGATTTTCCATAGTTAAGAATAAAACTGAATATTTTATTAAATATTTTGAGAGATTTTTGGTTGTGTACATGGAGGCTTGCTTTTTATGTAGAAAGTCTTGCCTTAGATCTGCCAACGGCTCTTCTATTTATAATCTCAAAAAGATAAAAAACGCGTAAACTACTATTTCTAACTTTACACCTATCTACTTTTTACAAAAGTAATGAAAATCCTAAAGCTTATTCCTATTCTACATTTGTCAAAAAGACAAAACTAATAATGGCACTTGCCAAAAAAGTCAAAATTAATAAAGGCTTATACAATAATTTACGTTTTTAGTCAAAAAGGTTGTTCACATGTCATTTTCATAGCTTTTAATATCTTGTCTCCTTGTTTATCACTACATTACTCTGTTGTTTTCTATCTTTTGTCTGTCTTTCAGTTGGCGTCCTTATCTTCTTTTATTCTAATTGAACTTCCGGGATTACATTATTTTCTCCATTGCATTTTGAGCATAGGTGGTCTGGATATTTATGTCCTATTAATTTACAATATCTTGTCAGTAACTCTTCTGAAATAAATTCCTTCTTAATTGCTCTTGTGGTTGGTTATTTTTCTGGATTGAGTAATGTCAAAATCCATCTTTGAACTTCTTTCATATCTGACTTTCGTAGCTCCCTTGAATTTGAATAGATCATTAGTTGGTCTCACGAATAGTAACTCCAAATCAGGTTTCCAGTAAGATAGTTATTTGCTAGCTCTTGGATAATTATAGATATTCCAATGATTTGTTTATTTGCGTAAAAATTAGGTATCTCAACTTTTGGTATCTCTGATTGTTTCCCAATGTCTTCTGGTATAATCATATCTCTGGTTAATCCAATTTTCACAACTTGTATAACTGGTTTTATTTCATCATATAATATCTCAGCTGGTGCGGTAGAAAACTTTATAAAAAATAGGTTTCCTTTGCTTATTTTTTATAAGTAGTGAATGCTTTGTATATTTCTGGTATAGTTGTTTGTTCGTTTTCGTCTTGAGTATATATGGTATTTAGCAGTCCATAACTTAAACAAGTTCTAACTAGGTTTGGATTGGTTTTTGGTAGTGCGATTAACTTGTTGTATCCTTGTAGTTTTTGGGTTATATAGTCTGTGTTTGGTTCTTGGATATTTGTAGCTCTGGGTTTAAGATTCAAGTAAGTTTGTATTGTGTGGATGTTTTCTATGTATAATCTAGTTATATGGTTATATGCTTTTTTGTCTTGGTTTAAACTTTCTAGATATGTAGTAGTTTGTGGGGGTATAAATAGAGGGTCTTTTGGTATTTTTGGTATAAATGATTTTTCAAATATCTTATTCAAATTTAATCCTTGTCTATTAACTCCTTTGCTTGTACCTGCAGACATAGATTGATAAAGATTATGGGTTTTATGGAGTGTCTCAACGTCTCCTTTTAGCTCTGGAATTTTGATGTCTTCCGATCGACATAGCTCTGCATTTTTATCATCATGCGGCTGACTTGTAGCTTTAGACTTTAGTTTACCTTTATTATTTTTTAGCTTTTCTACCTCATTGCCCATACTGTCCGCTTTCAGTGAAAGCGTAGTTAGGGTTTTGAGTATCTCTTCTAATGTATCATTTTCTGTTATATCAGTATCAGCTTTGTCTTGATATGTAATCTGCAATAACATTCTTGTTAGTACTGATTATTTCAACTGTAAATGTAAAATTCAATATATTTAATACCAATTTCCGTATTTCTTTTGTTGTTACTGAATTATGTATTTTCTTAGTTAGCCACCATCGTACCTGTGTATTATTTGTTCGTATAATAAATTTGTTATATACAATATATGGTTCAAATGCTAATAAACACTTATATAATGAACATAAGTCTTTTCTACTTATTTCCCATTTTTTCTGTTTCGTTAAACATTCCTAAGTAATATCTACAATGATGTTCTAATTTTTTATTTTCATACCTGTATTTGAGTACTCCTCCGTAGCTGTGCTCACTCGCATCTTCTTCTACTATGTATGTAAAAATTTAATTTTCATCCAGGAATTATAATTTTGGCAGGTTTATACAAAGTATCTTTATTTTTTGCACTTGGTTTTTATCTTCTTCACTATAATTATAGTCTACATCCTTTTTCAATTTTTCTGTAATGGTTTTAAATTTTCTGTTAATTTTGGTATGTATTCTCTTACTTGATTTACTAATCCTAAAAATGATTGTAATTTCTTTTTTGTATCTAATTCTTCTTTTGAATTTATTATTTTTTGTACTATATGTTGTTGCATTTTTACTCCATTTTATCTATTTGTATTCCTAAAAATTCTATCTGGTTTTTTATTATTTCTGTCTTCTTTTCACTTAAGCTTATTCCTGAATTTTCTATTATATTTATAAATTATTCTAATAATTTTAGGTGTTCTTCTTTAGTTTTTTAATATAGCAACACGTCGTCTATGTATATTATACAATTAGATAATTATTTGAAATAATTATCCATAAAATATTGATATCTACGTGGTGCATTTTTTTATCCAAATGGTAGTACATTCTATTCATAAAATCCTTGTGGTACTGTGAATGCAGTTAATTTTTTAGATTCTTCTTCTAATTTTAAATGGTAAAATCCTGATTTACAATCAAATTTGCTGAAATAATTATATCGTTGTATTTATCTTATTTTTAATATTTTGTTTGGTATTGGGTAATTATATGTCATAGTTTTTGCGTTTAGGTTTTTATAGTCAATATCCATTCTATTTTTTTCTCTTTTTTGTTCACTATGTTTATTTACTATAAACGCTGGGTTAGTGTGTTTACTATTACTTTTTTGTATATATTGTTTTTCTAATAGTTCATTTATATGCATTTCAAATTCTTTTAGATCGTCAAAATTGTATGTTAGTGGTTTTTGAGTTATTATACTATCCTTATTTATTAGTTCAATTTTTACAGTAGTTTTATGTTTTCTCCATCCTTTTAATGGATCTTTACTATAGAGTTGTTTTAATTTATTTTTGATTATTTCTACTTTATCTATTGAAAATATGGTCATTTCTTCCTTATTTATAGAGAATATAATTAATTCTATCGTGTCTTCAGTAGTTTTTATATTTTCTAATTTTTGTGTAATTTTTTTCACTTCCTTTTATCCAATTTGTTTTCTTTCTTATTTTATTAGTAACTCTTTTTGCTCTTACCTTTTGTTTGCATGGTGTTGTAAATCACCAGTGTGTTTTAGTTATTATGTGTGGATATAGTTTATCTAAAAATGGCATTCCTAAAAGCATATTTTTTTATGCTAGTTCGTAATTATAAATTTCTTCTATTATTAATATTTTATCCCATATTTGTATTCTTACATTTCTAGCTTTATATATAATTAGACTCCCTTCATTATTAAATCCTTTAACTACTATTGGTGTTCTTAACTTATCCCATTTACTTTCTGGTAAACAGTTATATCTACATAAATTGGTTTCTGCTCCTGTATCTATCATTGGCGTATAATATCTATTATAATATCCTTCTACTATTATCTTCATAAGTACGTATATTTTCATATTAAAGATCTTTTTATTAATAATTTTTCTTTATTATACGTTATGGTTAATTGGGTATGTTTTATATTGTATGGTTTTACTTGTTCCAACCATTTTATTCCTAATATTATATCTGTTTTTTGTGTTTTTTCTTTTACTTCAAATTCAATTTTTATCTTTCAGACTCCTATTATAAAAAAAATTCAGTCGTATTTTTAATAATTATTAGATTTCTTGGCAAATCTGGACATTTATCATTATTTGTTTTAATTTATTTAGTTTTTACTAAGTATTTCATTATATAATTATCTTCCTGTCCTGTGTTTATTAGTATTAAATATTCTTTTTCATCTATTGTTCCTATTATATAATATTGAGTTATGTTAGGTTTTGGAGTTATCTCATATGCTATTCTTTTTTATGGTTCTGGTTTTTCACAAGATATTCTTCTTGGTGTTGCTATTCTTTCATTTACTATTTTCAAATCTTCTTCTATATCTATATTTTGGTAGCTATAATCATTATTATCTATGATTTTTACAAATTTCTCAAAAGGGCTTTCTATTTGTATTTTGTTTATTTTATTTTTTCAAGTTATTTTATGCTTTGTTGTTAATACATATAAATTTTTACATCTTGCTGTAAATATTTTACTTCCTGGAGTTAATTCTATTCCTGATATTTTCCAATATAGTACTAATGACTTATCTATATTTTTACCTGTTATTGGTACTGAATAATTTGCACTTATTATAAATTTAAATTTTTGGTATATTAGATTCCCTCTTATAACACTTATTATGCTTTTTTCTATAGGTTTTACGATCCTGTCATCTGTTAAATATAGTTCTATTGGTGTATCTATTCTTTCTCTAAAACATGCTTTTATTAATATTTTTGTTCCTCCAAGGTGTACATATTTTATTGGGTCTTTATTTTTTATATCTTGTATTTCTTTATTAACTATTCTTTTTGTTACTATTGGTATACTAGCTTTTTTTTCCGCGTATCTACAATCTATTATATGTTCTTTTTGGCTTACTACGTAGTATTCTTCTTTCCGTCTATTAAATATATTCCATATTGTTGGTATTTTAAATATTTTTTCTACACTTAAGTCTAATTCTTTTCCTTTTATTTCTTCAAATATATTACTATCAAATATAATTTTTTGGTCTATTTTTCTTCATTTAAATATTCTTCCTTTTTTATTATTTGTATACTTTCTTCAGCCATTTAATTCATCTAATTCGCTATCTATTTCGTTATTTGTTTCATTTTTCGAGATTTCATATATACTATCTTCACTTTCTAATTCATAATCTATATAATCTATTTGCATATATTCTGTATTTTTTATCTTTATTTCTGATATTTATTTCTTTTTTGTATCTTTGGGTACTTTACAATCTTTAGCTAGGTGTCCTAATTTTCCACCATTATAACATTTACATTCTTTTATAGATTTCTTCTTTCTATATGGTCTTTTATGTTTATAGTCTTTTACGTAATATCTTTTTCTTGGTTTTTTATATTTATATTGGGATTTCTTATATTTCTTATGTCTTTTTCTTTTCTTGTAGTATTTTTCTTCACATTCAAATTTGGGTGTTATTTTATCTTTGCAACATGCTTAATTCTTTTATTAATTTTTTTTTCCATTTTTAATTCTTCCCTATATTTTTTCACATATATTCTTATACCATTGTTGTAAAAAATTTGTCCTTGCTCCTAGAGGATCTACTATTTTTGCTTCATCCCAACTTTTTATTATTTTTGAACTAAATGGTTCGGGTAGTTTGCTAAAATATAATCTTCTTATTTCTTTACTTTTTTCTACATTATATTTTCCCTTATAATAATATTCTTTGAATGCACATGTATATTCATCTATGTAGCACGTATTACATACTGCTAATTTCAACATTAAATTCCTATTCATTTTCTATATTTTGTTCTTCTTCTTCTTTTGTTTCTATACTACTAAATTCATTTCTTATAGTCGCTTCATATTTTTTTAATATTTCTATGGGTGATGCTTTAGTTGTTCCTTCTTTAGTTGTTCCTTCTGTATTTTTGTCAGATCTTAGTACCTTTTTACTTTCTTCAGTTAAATTTGAGAGCCATAATTTTATTGTTCCTATTAGTGTTCTTCCTATATATTCTGGTGTATTTGTTGTGTCTATACTATTATCTAGTACTTGTTTCGATATATATCCTAACCATAATTGTATCATCTTATTTGTGTCTATTACACAGTCTAAATCTAAGAAGTTGTAATTTTTATTAACTATTTATTTTGGTGTCCATCTATATTCATTTTTTGGGTTGTACTTATTTTTGTAATTATATTTTGTCTTTCTTATTTCTGATGTACTAGGTATTATATTTTTGTCATCTTTTTTATCAAAAGTATTTATTTCTTCTATATTTTCTTTATTAACTGCTTCTTCTTTTTCCTTAATTTCTTGATCTTCTATTCTTTCTAAAAATTTTGTATATGTTTCACAATCTTCTGAATCATAATCATTTTTTTCAGTATCTATTGTATTTATTTCTAATTCATTGGTCTGTAATTCCTTATTTTTTGTTTGTAATTTTTCTTTAAATTGATTTATTTCATCTAGTAGTTTTTGTTCTTTATCCTTTTCGTCTTTTTCTCTTTGTCTTTTTTCATATAGATCTTTTAGTATTTATAATTCTTTTTCTAACTCAGTAATCTTATTATTTTTTATTTCTTCTATTTTTCGTATTTCATCCGTAGTTTGTTGTTTTATTTTTTCTATTTTTTTTTCCTATCTATTTCTTCATTTTCTTTTGCTATTCTTACCATATATGTTAGTTTATCTTCTAATTTTGATTGTTCTTTTTCTAACATTAAATATAAATGTTCACCTATTTTCTTATATCTTCTTCCTAAATTAGAAAATACTATTCTTATTTTTAACCCTTCGTGATTTTCATTTGTTTTTTCATCTATTATGAATTCTTCTTTATTCATTTTATCTATTTGATGGTATATAAGTCATGTTGATGTATGTATTTTAGGTTATCTATTAGAGCTTCTAAATATATTATTTCTTCTTTTTGTGCTTTTATTGATTTTTGACATACTCCAACAATTAAATTATACTATAGTCTTTCTTTTCTTATTTTTAATTCTCTTCGTTTCTCAGATAATATTTTTTTTAGTTCCTTATATTTTTGGGATTGGTCTATTTTATTCATTAATATTTATAATATTTTTGTAGATTTCTAAATTTAGTTCTATCATAATATGCATTCCTTAAATAAATACATACAACTCCTCTATTTTTAAATAACATAGCTCTGATACCAAAGTTGGGGGATACTTGTAGTACTAGATTTATCATATTTGTTGAAATGCTATGTCATAGCATTCCTTAGTTATTTGTTTTAACCTTATTAATTCTTCCATATTATTTTTAAGGTATACTATATGCTCCATATTTCTATTTTTTATGTAGCCGAGTAGATTTTTTTGACAAGTATTTCTACTAAGCTTATTTGCTCCATATCTTTCCTCCAATATTTTAAGTATTCGTAATTTATCATTGTAGTCTGAGTAATACCAATCTGAATAATAATATCAAAATTTGGTCGACCTTATCAGACACCAACTGGGAGATATCCTGGCAGAAGCTCAAAGGGAAACCCTTTGATAGTTGGCTTACCTGAGATGTCCTCTTTCTCCACTGCCTCTGGACCATCTGGCATAGCAGAAATAGTAACAACTTCAATAACAAAACTGATCATGTATCAGCCCAACTAGTTATTTCTCTAGCCAATGAATACTCTCTTCTTATCAGCAACCATCTAGCTTATATCCCTAGCTACACCGTCACCAGTAGTAGATGGTACCCTCCTCCTACAGGCCTCCTAAAGCTCAACATTGATGGCTCTGCTTTGGACAACCCAGGGAAAGGGGGAATTGGAGGAGTTTTCAGGGATCATGAAAGCCAATGGGTCCTTGGTTTCCACATGCACCTGCCCCTTACAACCCCTTGATGGCTAAGCTACTAGCACTGCGGCATTGGCTAGCCATCGCTAAAGCGAACAACCTCAATCCCATCATTATAGAAATCGACTTTAGTACTATTATCCATATGCTTGCTAATGACCATCCCTCCTACCATAACATAATTGTTGAGTGCAGGTCACTAATAAAGGACATGCAGGTAGTAGCACCATCTCAGATCTTTAGGGAGCAGAACTTAGTAGTGGACACCTTGGCCAAGAAAGGAGCTAAAAGCGCAAACATGGCATCCCTTAAGTTATTTTGGAAACACACCATTTTGTAGCTTCCATTTTATAAGCAGACATAGATGGTCGTTTAGCCCATCGAAAAATTTCTAATGCTTCAATTATCCTACAGGGCCGGGATGTGGCCCTGAATAATCTGTTTTTGGTTCCCTCGTCACTGAGGAACACAACTCTCCAACCTCCGTAATCTCTCAATGAAAACATCTTTTTAACCAAAAAAAATGTGTATATCATTAACTTCAACCACACTCATTCTTGACTTCATGAATAATTATTATCTCAGCGTAATTTAAATGTCATGTAAATATAGTATGACAACAACCCTTCATGATAATAGATAATATGTTTGTATTGAATCTTCATATCAATCATATGAATATCTTGTGTATTCAAAGATTTGACAATGTTTGTCATAATAACCACATTCATACAAGGACTTCATTTGCAATATGTAAGTGATCTTCTTTTAGTATCTCCACAAATGAGTAAAACTATATCATGCTTATAATTATAGAAGGATGTATAAAATCATCAACTGCACAAAATATGGTACTTCAGGACCAATCAAATTTTGTATGTTTTTTCTTTCAACTTCTTTCTGCAAATAATCTATTGTTGGAAACTCTTCAAGAGTTTCAATGCAAATCACCAATTTATTCCTTAAAAGGATTATAAGAAAGTGTCTCTAAAACTTGTATATAATTCAGACACTTTGAATCCTTTAAGTAGACATTCTTATATAGATTGTCATATGACAATATTAAACAAAAAATGCGTGACATCTTCTAGTGTCTAGACTGCAAATCAAATAAGCTTTATGTTTATCAAGATGTATCCTCCATCATTTGATAAATATTTTTACGTCAGCATGCTTTAATATACGTAAAATTCATATCCTCGTAGTCTTTTGAAATATTATTGCATATTGTATTAAAAGTCACCGTCCACGATCCTTCATTTGTATAGTTTGCAATGAACATAACTTATTGAGATCTCTTCACTTTTAAGGTTTTTATTAGGTACCTAAATCTCTCATGAGGTTTCATGAAATGTTATGTTGTAGGCCATTCAAGAATAGATTATCTCTTTATTATGATCACTAATTTTCATACCAATGCGATGCATGGCCAGTATTAGAAAAATAATTAATTGAAAATATAATATTTTGTTTGAGAAAATTTAATATAATTAATTACTTCGATATGTTTCTACAATTCCAATCATACTTCTTTACACAGTATATCTAGTAAAAAGAAGTTCGTGAATTTTGAAACTAACCATATGCTTATTGAATAACTTTTGGATGAAATAAAAATATCATCTTCAATTCGTTTGTGAAACAAAACAATGTAACTTTAAGTTTCTATTTTCACTAATTTAACTTCTATTGTCTTTTGAAGGAAAACAAATAGGATTACTAAAGTTTATTTCCCTTATCACTTGTATAACAATTTTGGCACAGAGGAAGAACCTTAATAAATTTCTTTCATCTTAAATTATCATAATATTTTATGATATGTGCAATAAAATTTAAAGTTTGTTGATGAATTCATAAAATTACTTAACATGGTATGTAATTAAGTTCATCCATATTATAGAATAAAAGTTTATTACCACTAAATATTAATTAATTATACCTTATCCTTAAATTTAAATTCATAATAAGTATTAAGATAACCATAACCTATGTTAAATCATCAACTAATGAAGACTTAATATCAAACTCAAAACTTTCATACACTATACAAAAACTATAAATGGCCCACCCTCTCCCTTTAATTTATACACTTTTAAAAGTAGTTCGTTATTGATCTTTATTTATCTGTAAAACTTAAGAGTTAATTTTGTAACGAACTGTGGTTGGCCAGTGATGTTGTGGGTCTCCTTCTACATGCTTTAGTTTAATCCTTCATTACACATAAATATATACTTAAATTTATCCTTAAATTTAAATTCATAATAAGTATTAAGATAACCATAAACTATGTTAAATCATCAACTAATCATCAAAAACTATAAATGGCCCACCCTCTCCCTTTAATTTATACACTTTTATAAGTAGTTCGTTATTGATCTTTTTCTGCTTAGGATTTACGTCATATTTATCTGTAAAACTTAAGAGTTAATTTTGTAACGAACTGTGGTTGGCCAGTGATGTTGTGGGTCTCCTTCTACATGCTTTAGTTTAATCCTTCATTACACGTAAATATATACTCCCTCCGTTTAAAAAAAAATGACTTACTTTCCTTTTTAGTCCGTTTAAAAAAAAATGATCCCTTTCTTTTTTTGACAATACTTTAATTTCAACTTTCCACATAGCATGTTTAGGACCACAAGATTAAAGGACATTTTGGTACATTTGACACAACTTTAATTTAAGGTCACAAGATTCAAAAGTCTTCTTTATTTTCTTAAACTTTGTGTCAAGTCAAAGTAGGTCATTCTTTTTTAAACGGAAGGAGTATTAGATAATAAAAGGGAAAAAAATCAAAATAGTACTCTGTAAGTTAAATATGTGTAATTTACCTTGCTCTTTTATTAACAAATCAACTTCCAATTATCTTGGCTTGAGTTGCAAAACATTTTAATAAACTAATAATGTTTCTAACCCTACATATTAATTAAAGAAATTATCAATTAATTGGTTCATTTTTATAGAAGGCGTGTAAGATTTATAAACATTAAGATTTGTTTTACATATAGTCAAATAAAGCACACAATAAACTGATAGTTGTGTACAATTTTATAATGAAGCCTGATTTAATTATTAGATCAAGTCAATTCTAACTCGCAACCTACGTGAGTACCAAAAATTCTTCACAATCAAAGAAAGACTATATGCGCCTTGGGAACAAGTTGTTATCATTAAACTGCTTGGAAACACAATTGGCTATAACTACCTGCGTACCTACCTAAAAATCCTTTAGAACCTTAGTGAAGACTTGAACCTTATAGACCTAGGAGAAGACTACTACCTAATCAAGCTCTCACATCAATCAAACTTCCATAAGGTACTCCACCAAGGACCTTGGTTCATAGGATCCCAATACCTTTCAATACGCAAATGGGAACCGAAATTTAATCCTCAAGCTGCAACTATTCCTTATGCTACCTTTTGGATTAGACTTCCCGAGCTCCCCACGGAATACTACAACTTAGAAATTCTCCAAAAATTGATTGCATGATAGGTACAATTCTTAAAATTGACAGTTACACCAAAAACACTTCTAGAGGGCGATATGCTAGACTTTGTATTCTAACCCAATGAAACAAGCCCTTACATAGAAACATTCTTATTGGATCCCATCTCCAAGAAATTCATTTTGAAAGCTCCACCATTCTTCGCCAAGCTTGTGGTTGCCTAGGCCATAACCTTTATCACTGTCCAAAAAATAACAATTCAAACAAAAATACCGATGAACCGGAGACCTCAAGCCATCAAAACACTCCAACGAAGGGGATTAGTGTGGAAAAAATGAATAAACAAAAAATGAAAATGAAAAACAAAAAAAAATGAAGAAAAAAAAAGAGAAAAATGAGAAAAAAGAAGAAAATATGTGGACACCGTTAGCTACGAGAAAAAAGTTAGAAATAAAAATCAAATGTCCATGAAGAAAACAAATGCTATTTCGTTTAGTTTTTCAAATACTTTAAATCAACTCGAAAATAATGGAAAACCTCACATCAATAAAAATTCATCTGCTACAATGTGTAACCCCAATTACCACACACCCTCTTACTTTCCACTCTAATCTTACACAAACTTCTTTGAACCAAAAGCCATCCACGTCGTCCCCACAAAAATACAACAATCCTAATTCCATGCAAATTGCTCCTACTACTTATCCCTCTGATAGCAAAAACTTCACACAATGCTCTACCCCTACTTATCCTAATACCATTCCTAATCTAGGAAATTCCCAAACAAATCTCAATATATCTCTACATACTGCAACAAGTAAAAAACCTACGTGTACTTCATTTAATCCCCACAACAACACTACAACATTGAAACCCAATCCAATTCTCTCAACTAGTACTACCTCTAATACCAAGCACACTATTATAAAGCCTACCTCTTCTCCTTTAAAAACTATCAAATCAACTAATATTAACTCTCCACGAACAACTTTAAATCCCTCTAAATCTGTAGAATTCACCCTAAATCTACCAAATCCTCTTTGTACCAGTTCAATTACTACTAACCTAGTTGCTAATAAGATTGGACATGAAAATACACCAACCTTTGATACACGTACTACTAATAATACAATGGATGAATGAAGAGTTAAAAAAAATTATTACTTCCATTAGTGAAAATGTTCAACTAAATAAATTAAATAGGATACCTATGGAGCCTAAGACACTTGAGACTATAACTTCAATCATCAAGGCTACTACTGTACCTATCAAACCTACTATTACTTCTACTATAACTTAAGATAACCTTTTAGAAACCATTCAACACAATTTATTAAGTGCCCAAAATACCAAGGAGATACCCAAGAAAGAATAAATATTTCAACAACATTCCAAACCATCGCATGAAAAACAACAACAACATGCACGACCAACCATAGGATGCACAAACCAACCATTGGAATATTTCTAACCAAAATGTTCTGTCAATACACCAAACCCCTTAAATAATATCAATTTACCAGTCGAATTGGAGCACCCCTACGCAACAAAACCAGAATTCAACCATAACATATCCCGCTCCACTAGACGATATGCAATTGATGATAAACATGCACTACGGACACAACATAAACAGCTACATCCTGATGGAACTCATGCAACCGATGAAGACAATGTCAGAAATTGTGCAAAGCTACCAGAACCTATTGCATGCTCACTTCATTCAGAATCAACACCTCATCGAGATTGGACAAAATATGATATACTTGCAAGCAAACAATATGGTGACACGGATGGAAAGATTGAACTCATTCTCATACCAACCAACAAACTACTCAGATTGGTCAATGTTGCATCTACCAGACACACTGGAGGATACTTACTCACATAAATAAGTGGTCTCATAGATCAATGAGATATCAACGTGGATAAATCCATCATCTCCTATGCAGGTTCTGGAAATAACATAAGAACAGGAGGAAGAGAAACAACTAAGAGATAAAGAGCCAAAATTGAATCTCATAATGCTGGAGGATTCCCTAACCTTCACTCTTCTCACAAATAAAGAAGAACGAATCATGGTGCATGTCCAACCACCACTTTCTAAGATAGAAATCAATTTGCGATCATCCCCCGACTCAATGATACATCAATATGCTATGGTAATCTCAGCAACTCCACCGGAGTTTTCACTTTTTCAGAATCAATTCTTTTTAAATCTGGAAATGACATTAGCTCTGGGAGGGTCACAAACAATACCGAACAACTTTTCCATGAAGATACTAGTATGGAACTGTAGAGGAGCCAACAACCCCACCCTTAGAAGAAATGTGCTAGACTTGATTGGATCTAACAACCCTGTTATTCTAACCTTAACAGAGACTAGAATGGTGGACCATGATTCTTCTTTGCAGCTACTACCCTACTCTAACATATTATAAGTACCTGCATCTAAATTCTCGAAAGGCATAGCCCTTTTCTGGAATAGTAACGAGTTCATCATAAATTCCATGGTAATGATAGAGCAAGAGATTCATGCATATCTTAAGGTTAGACCAAACTCAATTCCTTGGATCATTACTATTATATATGCTAGAAATAACTCTTTTTATAAAAATTCTCTCTGGAAGAACCTTCAAAACATTAATAATTCTAATACGAGACCTTGGTTAATGTGTGGGGAATTTAATGAAATAACAAACTTGTTTAAAAAATTTGGAGGAAATCCAATCAATAACAAAAGGGTTATAAATTTCCTGGAATGCATTAATGCTCTTAGTATGATTGATTTAGGTTTCGCAGGACTTAGGTTTACTTGGACAAATATGAGTAAGCATAATAATAGTATCATTATGGAGCGTCTTGATAGGTTCTTATGCAATCCTTTTTGGCTAGACCTTTACCCAGACTCTAACGTAATGCATCTTCCTAGAACTCATTCCGATCACTGTCCAATAATTCTTGATCTCATAAAAGGTTATGGTAAACCTAACTATTCCTTTAAATTTGAAACTATGTGGCTTCGTCACCTAGGCTTTACTCAAATTATTAAAAATTCCTGGTATAACAACTATAACTACCAAACTGTGGTTATTAACTTTGCCAGGGATGCTAACGATTGGAATAAAAATATTTTTGGTAATATTTTTAAAAATAAAAAAATCTTAAAAGCTAGGATCCAAGGCATTCAAAACATGTATCCTATAATAAAAATCTATTTTCACTATAATCTTGAGAATAGACTATCGCATGACTTTAATAACATCCTCCGTCAAGAAGAACATTTTTAGAAGCTTAAATCAAGAGTCCAATGCCTTATGAAAGGAGATGCAAATACTAAATTTTTCCATACTACTACCACTAATAGGAGAAGAAGAAATAAAATCATGGGTCTCTTGGATTCTGTGGGTAACTGGACTTTCGACCTTAATCAGATAATAAGCTTTATTCTAAATCACTTCAAAAATATCTACACTACGAAGCAAAATAGATCCGAGCATAAAAATTTTCCCAAGAAAGGAAACTGTCTAATAGCGGATGACCATAACACTCTTAACTCTAACCCCACTAACTAGGAAATTCATAATGCTAGTAAGTTCTTTAAATTTCTAAAGGCCCTGAGTTATTATGGACTTCATCCTATCTTTTTCCAGTAATTCTGGTGGGATACCAAGTTCTCTATAACTCAATCTTGTATGGATGCTTTCATAAAAGAATCCATCGACTCTGAAATTAATAAAACAAATGTTGTGCTCATTTCAAAAATAAATACTCTGGAACAAATCAACCATTTTAGACCTATTAGTCTTTGCAACACCGTTTAAAAGATCATAACAAAAATTTTAGTTAATCGTTACGCCCTCTCCTCGATAATATCATTAACCCCGCACAATGTAGCTTTATACCAGGGAGAAGTGCTTCGGACAATATCTAACAGTAACTTAATGAAAATAATGATAAAGATTAATTTAGAAAAAGCGTTCGATAGAATGGAGTGGTATTTTATCTATTACTCTCTACAAAGCTTAAATTTTCCACAAAAAATCACTAACATAATCATGAAATGCGTTACTACCTCCTCTATCTCCATCATAGTTAATGGAAACCCTACAGATACCTTTACGCCAAGTTGAGGTATTAGACAAGGAGATCCATTATCCCCCTAAATTTTTATCATATATATGCAGTCCCTTTCACGATTCATTCACCAAGCTATTGATGAAAAAAGTTGGACCCCTATTAAAATCTCTACCTCTTCCCCAATATTGTCCCACTTGTTTTTCGCTGATGACCTAGTCTTATTCTCAAAGCGAACATGGAGAATTCTACCACCATTAATACTTTATTTCAGAACTTTAAAAAATTATCTGGCCAACAAATTAACTATAACAAATCAAAAATTATTTTCAACAACACTCCTTACGAAATTGCAACCCCAATCATAAAGCTCCTTAATATGAACTCTTCCACAAACTTTGGTAAGTACTTAGGATTTCCCATGACAAATAACCTTCCCAAAAAGAAGGACTATCGATTTATAATTGATAATATGAATAAAAAGATCAAGGGTTACAAGACCAAAATATTTAATATAGCTGGAAGAACCACCCTTATCAAATCAGTTCTCGTAGCTATCCCCATTTACGCAATGAAAATTAACCTACTTCCTACAAAAATAATTCACCACATCGATCGTATTCAGAGGAATTTTCTTTGGGGTACAACTGGCGAGAATAAAAAAGTTCATCATGCAAATTGGAATCTCATTACCCTTCCAAAAGCTCGAGGAAAACTGGGCATCAATAATTCAAAAGAAAAAAAAATTGCACTCATTTCAAGCCTTAACTCGATCCTTAAAAAAAATCCCAACTATGGGTCAAAATTCTCCAAAACAAGTATAAAAACAGACTCTTTGGTAATCAAATTCACAACCTAGCTACTAACTCTTACATATGGAAAAGTCTTAGGAAAAATCAAAAAGCTTTCTCTAAGGGTATCTCATGGAATGTGGGAAATAGTAACAATATAAATCTGTGGAAAGATAGATGGCTTTAAAACAACAGTAATCTTCGCGAGCTCATCCAGGGTCCCCTAACATGACATGACATTAACCAATCCCTTTCGAAAATCATTTCTAATGGTTCATGGGATACTTAAGTTGTATCCTCACAACTAACGCCGAATATTTTAAAAACTATCCATAATACTTATATTCAGCAAATAGAGCCTAAACGAGATAAATTTTTCTGGAATGCTTCCTTCCTAGGTTCGTTCACCACATCCCCAACTTATATATTTTTTCTAAATTCATCAACCAATTCGCTCCCGACAAGAAATCCTTCTAACCTTTGGGTTTGAAAACCAAAAACTCAAAATAAGATAAAATTCTTCTTGTGGCTCGCCACTTTAAACAAACTTCCTACAACTGAGGTCCTAAATAAGCAGAATGTAATCCTGACAAATTTTTACCGCTCATGCAATACTGTAACGGAGTCTTGTACCCATGCTTTACTAACTTGCCCCAAAGCCCTAGCAATTTGGACCCAATTTGGACTTTCTCCTTCCGAGAACCACTTTGTACTTGACATAAAAAATTTATGCTTCTCCAATAATACCATTAATCTTTGTGGTAACATTTCCATACCTTTCTCTGTTTTGACCCCTTTAATTCTTTGGTACATTTGGAAAAATAGAAACAACTATCTCTTAAAAAATGCGGCCAACTAATTAATAGCCTAAAAAATAAAATTGGATGCTATCAAATACGTTCATCTAGGGCATACTAAAGAAAATTTGAACAACCATCTCAAAACCCTCATCATAAATGTCAAATGGAATGTGCCCCCAGCAGACTATTATAAGCTTAACATTGATGGTGCATGTGATCTTTCTAATAATTATGGGGGCGGCGGAGGGATTATCAAAAACCATAACGGGATTTGTATAGATGGAACGACTTTCTCACACATGGCCACATCGGCTCTACAAATGGAAACTTTGGCTATGTACCTTGGGATGCATTTTGCTCTTGAAAAGAATTTGACTTCTATTATTATGGAAACACTCGCATGTACTCATTCAACTATTAAACTCAAAAAATAAGGACAACTCACACATGGTTTCTGATTGCAGGTCCATCATTAAACTGTTGAAAGAACTTGAAATCCGCCATATCTACAGAGAGGCAAGTGTTGTAGTGGACAAGTTGACAACTTTTGGAAAGACTCAAATACAATGCATAGATAGTAATTCAATAACCTTTATTTCTCCACCGCTCTTTATTTTGCAAGAACTTCTCAAAGACTCTCAAAGTCTGGGTTCTACTTGGGCAATTTCTTTCTGTAATAACTTTTAAATTTCCTTGTTTTAATAAAAGCTCCTTTTGCAGCCAAAAAGATCATTTTTTCCAATATATTTCTACTAAACGTATAGTTAATATTGGGTACAAAAATATAAAAATACCCAGGGTATAAACATATTCCTAATTTGGGCTCCACTAGAAACATTGTTTAATAATGTCATGTTAAAGAATCAAGAAGTAAGAAAAAGTTAGAAGAATCGGATGATTATATTAAAATATGATTATATGGGGAAATTAACAAACAAAGAAACATGAAAAGAAAAAAAATCAATATAATCACAACAACATCACAATCAGAGAGCATTTGTAGAGATGCAACAAGGATTAAAACGGTGTATCGTCAGATTTTTCTCAAACTCGACAAAAGTCTTCTCCCGGGGTGATCAGTTATTCTCTACAGTTAGGTGTTGAGTGATGTTTTCTTTATTTTTTATTTGACTTTCTTTTTAAATTTTCTATAAAATCATTTGCAGAAGATGTGGATCTAATAAGTGAATTACTATTTATTGTTATTAGTTAGAAAAATAGCAAATAATTGTGCATCCATGATGCAACTCAAACTGAATTGTGAACATGTGTGTGTTCATTTAGGTAGTTATCCATTTGTGTAGCCTTTTGTGGATTTTTCTTTTAAAAAAATTAGTTTGTAGTGAATTAACTTTTATTTTTAGAATGTAAAATAGGAATTATAATGTGATGACACTTGTCATCCTCACATGTTTCTGTCTCTCTTATAAGATATAGATTGATGATTTGATCCTTTCATTTTAAAAAAATATTTCATTCGAAATGGATTTACCTACCATGATTTATGCATATCGTAGACTTTGTCCTTCATAGACATTCAATTAAAGCATTTACAATTATATATGAATGATCCTAGAATTTTACTTGAATGACCTTTTGATTGAGGAATATATTGATGATAATTCACAACATATTTCTTAGATTCTTATTTTCTCCCCCTTATGATAGGAAAACTAATGTGAGCACGTGCGCATACATACACACATCCTAATCTACTTTAGAGAATTCGGATTGTGCATCATGGTATATCCATTCATCATATATCGCACATCAAAACCTATTTTATATATATATATATATATTCAATCTATTTTAGAGAATCCATCTTTCTGCATCATGGTATATTTATTCATCATATATTGCACATCAAAAGCTATTAGATGAAAGACATTTGGTTTATGAAACTGAACCAATTGAGGAAGAATTTAATCAAAATTTACTGGCCTAATGCATATAAGTACTATTGTATGCAATATATCATATTTCAGACAAACATATGAAGTTTTATTCTCATAAGCAATGATTCAACTATTTATGGAAGATATTCAAAACCCAACCAACTTAGATATGAGTCAATATTAGTTGCTTGACTGCATAATATAAAAATTATGCTCTTAACTCACTTTATATTGAGCAAGAATGTCACAACCAAAAATAGATGCCACGACCTAATTTTATGAGTCATGATGGTACCTACTTTATTCCTTCAGTAGGTAAGCCAAACCAAAGCCCTAAACAATAAGCAATGGCCTAATTTGATGGAAAAGGAACATAAAATACAAAAAATTGCAAGACTTACAATAATAATTCAAGTAATAATAATAATCTGAAAGATAGACAACATAGAAATAACATCCAACAACCTAATCGTATTGGTACAAGAGCCACTAACAAAGGAATGCAGGTATAGAAATAGTCAAATATACATCGGTCTCAAATAATGAAAGACAAAAAAATAGAAGAAGGAGAAAAGGCTACTCTAGCACTGAGAGCTCACCCTATCTCCAAATTTTAAGAAGCACAATCGTAATATCAGCGACAACCAGTAGTACTCGAATCTACACCAAAAAGGTACAGAAGTATTCAATGAGTACTAAAGCCATGGGTACTCAGTAGGCATCATCGATCGATTAAGCTAAATCATAATATAAGTACAATAAAGGTGCAAGATAAATAAGCTAAGTCAAGGTAAGAAGTCAAACCTAGAACAATGCTCCAATGCTGTAAATAAATAACCTAAACAAATATAATATGAAAAAACATGTAATAATAGTACAAGACTGTCTCCCATAAGTCAGTAATGAGGGGACCGTAATCCCAGAGGGTGCAATCAAAGAAAGTACATAATCTAAATTTCATTAATTAACCATATCTTAAGCTATAATCGTGAATCCATCCATACCATAACATACTATAAATAACCTCTAAATGTCAAATTTGAATTAAAACTTAATATCATCGTCATTTGCACGACTTGAATCAGAACTAATAAATCACGAATCCCCGAACTTGAACCAAAACTAGCATAAGTTCACAAGTACTAATATAGTATAAACATCATGTATCTAGCTTCTTCAAAATTAAAAAAAAAACATTTAAAGGTTAAAACATGCTGATAAAAGTCTAGAAGGATTTACCCTTAAGAATGGGTAATTCCGAGCTCAAATGGTGCTAAAATCAACCCGTCATTATATCTAGGGATTTTGAGAAATTATGAGAATTTAACCATGAATTTAATGAAAACTTACAAAGAATTCGAAGAAGAAACGAGTAATTCATGCTTACAATACCCCTAAAATCACCTATTAAATATCTCAACCAAGTTTTCACATATTCTAGTATTTTTCACTCTTGAACTTATGTGAAATGGGAGAGAATTTGGGCAAATGGGAAATTTAAAGGGCTCCCAGGTACCGCTAAAATGGGCACTGGGCTACTTTAGCAGTCAGTGCTAAAGCGCCTAGGGGCCGCTAAAGCAGTACCCAAGCCTACCTGGAATGCCGCTAAAGTGGACAAGCTGCTCTAAAGAGGATTGCACTTGTGTTGAAAGATTTCCTTTAAAGCAGATCATTGAGCTGGCCAGGGCTGCTAAAGCCCCCAAAGGGCTGATTTAGCAGATGCACCAGCTAAAGACATGGAACTTTTCCAAGTCTCCACCGACCCTTTAGAATTTATTCGTAATCCTATATATGCAAACAAACTAAATTCGATGTTGTGGACTTAATGGTGTAGTAGAATTCTCCATCTGAGGTCGTTTAAATAAAAAGTTGGTCCCACACCCAAACGTTATTTATCTTAATTTCTAGACAATAGCGTGAATGAGTTTGAAAGCCTTGGGACTCAAACTAAGGGTCTACCTAGCCTAAAATTGACTTGCTAGAGTCTCTAGAACTTTTAGAATTAGTATAGAAGGTAGTTTCACTAAATTTTTTGCCTGACAGCCAATTTTTATCAACAAAGATATCAAACCAGGGAATTGACTCTAACAACCAAACAAACTGCCAGGTAACTGAACTATCAGATACAACAAGTTATAAATGAGTTGGGACAGCTATAGAAAAGCTCTAGATGGTGAAAATGAGCGTAAATGTAAAAAATAACCTAGATGGTTATTACAATATCCGCTACTAAAAGAACTTTCGTCCGGTGAAAGTAAAGGGTTAGGATGTACCTAAAGTCTCGAATAGGTGAGGATACCTAAATTCTGCCAAAGCTAAGGGTTGCTCCCACTGACCTCCAAAATCCATCACTTGCTTGGATTGTATCCTTGAGAACCTGAATAGTGTACTTTGACTACCTATCGGTCTGAGGGTGAAAAATTATGCTAAGATCCACATGACTAACCAACTCCTCCTGAAAAGCTCTCTAGAAGATAGAGTGAATATCGAACAACAATTTGAAATAATTAATATGGGAACTCCATGAAAATGGACTATCTCACAAGCATAGATACGGGACAACCTATCGGCACTGAAGGACATCTGAATAGGAATAAAATATGTTGATTTGGTTAATCTATCCACAATGACACAAATGTTATCAAAACTATGGGAGGTACGAGGCAAACTACTAACAAAATCTATGATGATCCACTCTAACTTCTACATAAGAATGGACAATCCTGAATCAAGCCACCAAAACTCGGATACTCGTCCTTCACTTGTTGACAACATAGGTAACAAGCTACAAAGTCCACCATATTTCTCTTCATACCACTCCACCAATAATGTTTCCTCAAATATCTATACATCTTAGTTGTACCAGCGTGAATAGAATATTTGGAGCTATGAGCCTCCTGCAAAATTGACTAAATCAAGTCTCCAACCCTCAGAACACAAAAGCAACCATCTAATCTCAGAACATCCTTAGAATATATGGTTACCTCTTTTGATTCTCCACTAAACACCTTATCACTAATGATGTAAAGTCTGATATCCTCAAATTGATGATTCTAAATCTATTCAAATAGGGTAGACCTCGCCTAAACACTACCAAGAATCCTCCTGGTTCTAAAATAATAAGTTCACACCATCAAGATGGCTAAGTACTGGAAGTCCCATGCTAATGACCTCTGAGAAATTGAGTAGATGCCAAGCACCCATACTCACTGCTTTTTGACTCAAGGTTTCTGCTACCACGTTGACCTTACCCGAATGATACAAAATACAAATGTCATAATCTTTAAGCAACTCTATCCACCAATGCTTTCTAGAATTTAGCTCTCCCTAGGTCATAAGATGTTAAAAACTTTGATGATCTATGAAGATCACATAATACACGCTATAAAGATAATGCTTCTAAATCTTAAGTGTGAAAAATATCATCTCCAACTCCAAATCATAAGTGAGGTAGTTGTGATCGTGTACCATCAGCTGACTCAACTTATAAGAAATAACTAAACCCTACTGCATCAATACAGAACGCCAACCAATACTAGAATCATCACAATATATGATAAATCCATCACCCTAAATAGAAAGAGACAATATAGGAGCTGAAGTGAGAAATCCCTTGCATTTATAAAATCTTGACTCACACCCCTCGAACTACTAGAAAGGACTCTATTTTTGAGTCAATCTGGTCATCGGTGTTGCAATAACAGTAAAACCCTCAATGAATCACCTATAGTAAAAAACTAAACCAATGAAGCTACGAACCTCAAATAGAGATATAGTCCTAGCCCAATCACGAATAGCATCAATCGTTGTTGGGTCTACCAAAATCCTATCCTTAGATACCACATGTCTAAGGAATGTCACCGACTCAAGCCAGAACTCACAATTAGAGAATTTGGAAAAAATCCTATGATCTCTCAAAGTCTGGAGCATAATCCTTAAATGCTACACATGCCCCTCCCTACTCTTCGAATACACAAGGATGTTATCGATGAACATAATTACAAAATAATCCAAATAAGACCTGAACATATGGTTCATCAATTCCATAAATGTTGTTAGTGCATTGGTTAACCCAAATATATCACCGGAAACTTATAATAGCCATAACGGGTCTTAAAAGATGTCTTTTGGATACCCTTAACCTGAATCCTCAAGTGATGGTAACCTAGCCTCAAGTCAATCTTAGAGAGCACCACTGCTCCATAAAGTTGGTCAAACAAATCATTAATATGATACATAGGATACCTATTCTTTATAGTCACCTTATTAAGCAGATTGTAGTCAATACACATACATAAAAACTATCCTTCTTTTTCACAAACAAGATAGGAGCACCTAAATAAGACATACTCAGTCTAATGAAACCTTTACCTAGAAGATCTTGAAGCTGAGAATTCAGCTGCTTAAGCTTGGCAGAAGCCATATGGTAAGGTGCCATAGAAATAGGTTGGGTACCTGACTCATGATCAATAACAAACTCAATATCACGCTCAAGAAAAGTACCATGTAGATTGGTAGGAAAAACATTAGAAATCTCACAAACTATAAGAACAGAGTCAAGCAATGGGCTCTCCAAACTAACATCATGAATATAAGCAAAATAAGACTCGCAACCCCTCAAAATAAGTCTCTTAACCCAAATTTAAGAAATAATCCCGGTTGGGTCGCAGCTAATAGGTCCCTACTATACAACCGGGGGTATGCTAGACATGTCTAAGGTAATGTCTTTGGCAAAAAAATCTAAGGATGCATGATAGTGGGATAACCAGTCCATGCTCAGAATCACATCAAAATCTACCATATCTAACACAATAAGATTATCCTAAGTATCAAACTCTTGAACAGTTATAATACATGATCTATAAACCTGGTCCTCTACTATAGAATCACCCACCGAAGTAGCCCCACATAATAACATAGATAAAGAATCCCAAGATAACTCTAACTATGGGGCATAATAAGAAGACGCATAAGAATAAGTGGATCTTAGATCAAATAAAGACAAAGCCAACTGATGGTACACTAAAATTATACCTGTATTGACAATATCTGAAGACTCACCCTCAGGTCTAGTAGGTATGACATAGACTTAGCCACATCCTCCACCTGGCTGGGATCCTGACTGATCTTCTATCCAACCTGCCTGAGGACCTCTACAAGCACCTTGGAGAATACATTGATGACCATCCATACCACATCTAGATGGGGGCAAAACTGCTCTAATTATTGGAACACTCATAGATAAAGAAACCATTGCTCCATGACTGAGGTATTATCTCAATAAATGGCTAAAGGCTCTAATACTATACCATACCCCAGGCACGGTAACAAAACTAGAAGATCTGATTGGGAAATAACCACCACGGTTAGGATAACCAGAAGATAGACCCCTCAGAGGCTGACCACTACTCTTTCAGGATAATTATTGTAACTAGGTTGGCGTCCACCCGTGATCTAAGGTACGGCATAAACAGGTCTACTAAACTGACCCTGAAGCTGATAAGGCTGACATAGAGGATACCTAGCCTGAGAACCGCTGCCTCTAAATAGTGATTCACTAAGACTTCAACTGAAACTATCTAGATATCGTAGCCTATTATCACTTCCCCGTTGGGCCTCGAGATGTATCTCTTCCATAAACAGACCAAAAGATCTACTTGTAGCAACCAAACTCTAATAGCCATATTGAGAGGAAGTATTAATCTCCAAACAAAACACTAAATCCGAGCATACTCAATCATCGAGATAGATGTACCATGGCTACCCAACTTATAAAACTAAGTCTCATACTCCATAACAGTCATGGATCCCTACACAAACCTTAAGGAATAATCTCTCAGACGATCCCTAAGATTACTAGACATATACTTCTCTAAGAAGGCTATTAGAGAACTGATTCCATATTAATAAGGGAGATCTAGATGGCCTCGAATCAAAATGGAATCTTTACCAGTGTCAAGCAGCCAAATCCAACTAAAATATTAGTGTACACCATACCAGGAGTATCAACTAATCCCAAATTGTAGAAACTATCCTCATATACATTCAAAAACTCATAAACATCCTCGCCCGATACACTATAAGACCTAGGCAGCGTCACTCGCAAAAATCTACCGAGCATCTTCTGCTCCTTAACAAACATAGAAGGTTGGACAACTACCGGCTAAGAAACTATCGATGTAGAAGGAACCTCAACTCTAGGAACCACAACTATAAGTTGCACCCCCGCCTCAATACCACTCTGATTCTCAGATTATGCACATCATAAAGTGCACCACCGACCAACCTCAAGAGTTAAACCAATGTATCTCTAAGAAATGAAGAAGAAATAAACCCCAATGGAGCCTGGGTTGGTCCCAGTCCTACCGCTAGTTGGGGCAGAAGAATCTATAGCTCGAGAGTAGGAATAGGGTCTAGTGAAGGCTACCTATTCTGGTCCCTGGCTGGGGTTGTATCTCTAGGTTTTCCTCGACCTCTAGGTTATCCAATATTTATTATAAGATCCCTAATCATGGACTCAGTGTCCTCACCACGTGTAGCGGTAGCACGTGTCCTAGTTATCTGCGAAAGAGTGAAACCAAGGGAACCTTTAGAAATCAACTCAGACTCTTAACGTGAAATGAGTAAAAACTTTAACTAACTATAAAGAATGTCCTATAGCCTCCCAAAGATAAAAACAAATGTTATCATTCTAATCAGCAAGACTCGACTTGACACATGCTCTAGTACCAATAATGCCAGTGAACCTAGTGCTCGGTGGCACCTGCTTTATACCACTAGTAGGTAAGCCAAACCAATGCCCGAAACCATAAGCAATGGGTTATTTTAGTGGGAAAGGGGCATAAAAGCTGGAAATTTGCAAGTAAAGACTTTCAACAATAATTCATGTAATAATAATAATTCAAAAGATAGATAAGATAATAATAATATCCCATGACCATTAATGATGGAACAAAAGCCACTAACAAAGAAATATGAGTACAAAAATAGTCAAATATACATCAATATCGAATTATGAAAGAATAAACAAAAGTAGAAGAAGGATAAAAGGACAACTTTAGCTTTGAGAGCTCACCCTGCCTCTGAACTCTAAGTAGCATGATCGTAACATTAGATATGACCAATTGTACTCGGATCTACACCAAAAAGGAATAGAAGTATAGCATGAGTACCAAAGTCACAGGTACTCAGTAAGCATAATCAGCCGACTGAGCTAGATCTTAATATAAGTAGAATAAAATGCAAGATAAATAAGCTAAGTTAAGGTGAAAAGTAAAAGTTGGAGCAATGCTCCAATACTGTATATAAATAACTAGAGTAGATAAAATAATAAAAAAATCATAAATAATACCACAAGATTGGCCCCATAATCCAATGTCTACGAAAAAGTAAATAACCTCATGTGGACCCCATAAGCCCGAAGACTGCAATCAAAGAAAGTATATAATTAAAATTTCATTTATTAATCATATCTCAAGCCATAACTGTGAATCCATCCATAACATAATATACCATAAATAACCTCTTACTGCCAGACTTAAATTGGAATTAAATATCATCGTCATTTGTCAGATTTGAATCGAAACTCATAAATCACAAATCATTAGACTTGAATCGGAACTAGCATAAATCCACAAGTACCATACTAGCATAAATGACGTGTATCTATCCTCTTAAAAATTCAAAAGAAATATTTAAAGGTTAAAACATTCTTATAAAAGTCTACAAGGAGTTAACACGAGTTTTGCCTAAGATGGGCCATTTCTAATCCCCAAAATCCATCCTATGGCGATTTCTATGCCAGACTAGACTAAGGTATCTAATTCTTCTACTGGAAGCTAAATTAGCAACAATTAGATCTAAAATAGCAAGTCTACCTAAGAAACATGAGTAACTATGTCGATTACGTATAATTTATGATTCCTTAATAGGCTAAATAACCCAAATAATACTAATTATACCTCTAAGACCTAATTACCAACCCATATATAGCACATTATATCAAATACAGAATAATTTATCTCAATCTAAGAGAGAGGTAAACCTAGCCTACATAGACGCCAATGAAAGCCCGAAGAAATTTGCTAAGTTAATGAATTTCTCTTTTGAGAAGCTTCCGCAAGATGCCAATATATCAAAATGATAATCTAATCATCAATATAAGAATAATGGTACCCATATTGCATCATTATGATTTGGGTTCAAAATGAATAAAAATCACATGTGGGGCCCGCCAGCGAAATCATACTTCTGAAATTGACAACATGTATCTTTATGCTCAAGGAATATTTACCCTTAAGAATTGGTAAATTTTAAGCTTAAATGATGCTAAAATCAACCCACCATTATTTCTAGGGATTTTGGAAAATCATGCGAATTTAACCATGAATTAAATGAAAACTTACCAAGAATTCAGAGAAGAAATGAGTAATTCAAGCTTACGAACACCCCAAAATCACCTATTAATGTCTATCCCAAGTTTTCAAACTTTCTAGGGTTTTCCATTCTTGAACTTGTGGGTAAATGGTAGAGAATTTGGGAAAAAGAGACATTTAAAGGGCTCTTAGGTGCTAAAGTGAGCACTGGGCCTGTAACGGTCTGTGCTGAAGTGCTTAGGTGCTGCTAAAGTGGTACCTGCACTTATGCAGCATGCTTCTAAAGTGGAAAAGCCTATACTAAAGTGGCTTATGATTTAGCGGTAATAATGGAGATATAACGGCTCACCGAGAGGTTAGGGCCACTAAAACGGCCTCGCAGAGGCACCCAAAGAGTCGTTTTCACGACCTAAAAATTAAGGGTCATGATGGAACTTGTCGTGGAAAGCCTTGACAAGTAAGACTATCACCTAGACTAAAATACAATGAAAGATAGCACCAAACCCAAGGCAAGACTCTTGTAACAGAGTTGAACAACACAAATATAACAAAAGTTAAGATATATAACCAAGGAGACCATACCAAAATCCCCAAACCTAGTGTCACAGTGTAAGAACTAACTAATAAAACTCGAAGTCAAATACATAGGATATCCAAAAAGGAACAAACTCTGTCTCAGAATTTAAATAAAGACATAGTATATACGAGAAAAGGTTGTAGCCAACTTCGGATGCATAGATCAACTGCTACCTCAAATGGGCTCCAAGTATTGCCTCAATCAACTACCATGAGGTTCACTCATACCTCGATCTGTACTAAAAGAACACATGGAATGAGTACGGTCCACTTGTAATCAGTAGATATCATAGGCCTACTGAACAAAGGAAAAAATAAAGCATTCAAAATACACACTATGAGAATGTTACTTGCAATCAGAAACTATCCCAAATGGTAGCTCATGTCATCTTCACTAACAGTTCTACTATATTCACATATGCCATACATAAATAAAACAAAGAAGCACAAGTATACAAATATCACACATACATTCAATAAGTAAGTAATACATATAGACAAATCTCATATAAAGGAAGATAATACAACACGAAAAGAGAATAAGGTATGTAAAATGTGATGATAATGATGATACACGAGGTCGTCGCACAACCACTATATACACCTATCGAGTTGTGCTTCCGAGGTAGGAACCATAGGGATTTTTCAACCCATATACAATCCTTATCCAATACCATTTCCATATCTTCTCTCTGGCACATCCATCAATAGAGGGCTTGAAAGATGTCATATTTTCTATCAGAAAAAACCAGTATTTCCATGGTATTACCAATGTTTTATGAATGTATATGATATGAGGATATAATGCTCATAACTAACTATAAATTAGAATTTCCATATCCAACTAATATACTAACCAACTGAGTTAAAAATTCACTCAATATTCCAAACATCCATGAAATCCATCATAATCCATATGTCAATAGAGTAAAATACACCAAAATACACCATTAACACCATATTAGGCTTTTTTATCAAATAAGATACAACCAATTTCGTATACGAGGCCAAAAATATCTTATAAGACCCCACATTGTCATAGATAGCAAATAATATTCAAAAATCATCAATTAGCGACAACATAGGCCCCCACACAGCCACGACACTATAATATAGCCATTTTCATGATTGATTCCCATACCCTTAATATGTTTTGTACCAATATTAACTACCCAACTTAGTCTGATGAAAGTTAAGTCTAACCTACCTGAAATGTTAAAAATCGGATCAAACAGCCTTCTACACAGAGTATTTACCTTTCAAATGGACCCAGATATAACTAAAACGTATAAAAATAGCATCTACGTATCAAAAAAACAAATGATATCCATATTTTCTATTTCTAAAATGGGGTCAAAACGGACCCCCAAAATAGGTTTTTGAAAAAGAAAGATAAAATTAGAATTTTTGTCTAAAAATATATTTCCCATGGCTAAAGGAACTCATAAAAGAAAACACAAGTGAAAAAGGGTTAAAATTGGGGTTCTAATCGACGAAATACTATTTTTAAGCCTTTGGGGGACAAAATCTCCAAATTTTACCTTTAGATCTATGTTTTTGTAAAGACCCTTCAGGTTATTTTCACTTATTTTTACTGCTAGAGATTTTTTATAGCTGCCAAATAACTTGTTGGAACTGACAATATGATTACCGGGCAGTTTCTGAGGTTTTTAGAGTCACTTCCCTATTTTGAAGTCTTCATTTGTTCAAAATAGCCATTGGGCAAAAACTTCAGTTAAACAACCTTAAATGCAAATTGTGTCTATTTTAGCAGCTCTAGAATGTTGATTTTAGGCTAGGTGGACCTCTTGTTTGGGTCTCGATGCACCCGGGCTCATATAAACCTATTGGTCAGAAAGTTAAGAAATTGGAAATTTAATGTGGGACCCATATTACATTGACATGACCTCGGATGGAAAATTCAACTTCATCATTGAGTCCAAAATGTTGAATTTGGTATGTTTACATAGTTTTTATGTGTATACGAGTTTCCAGATGAATCTTGAGGGGTTGGCGAAGACTTGGAAATTTGTCAAGTCTCAGTTGTATCTAGTGCATTGCGATAACAATATTTTGGGTCATGATCATGACTCCCTTGAACAGGATAGTAGAGCCACGATCGCAAGTCTAAGTATCATGATCATAATTCACTTTGACAACAACAATATACTGCAATCGCAAACATCGAGTCACATTAGCTAGACTCGAGCACTTGGAATGGGAATAAATAGACCCTTTTAGCAAGATTTTCCTATTTATCATCCATTCCAAGAGAGATAAAAACCCTAAATAGTAAAGTAGCTTAAAATTTGATCTTATGGGTGATTTGGGATCTTAGATATTGATTGATTATGTAATTTTCTTCGAATTTGAGGTAAGATTCATCTAATTTCATGGTAGATTTTCCATTTCTTGTTAAAAAATCTAAAAACCTTGGAGGCTTGATTTTGGCCCCAAATTAGCTTGGATTTTATCCATTTTTAGGGTAATGACTCCTTGAGCAAAAGGTAATATTGAGTTGGTTTCGAAAACATGAATTTTCAAAAATGGGACCCACATGGGATTTTGGGTGATTTTTGGACCCAAAGAACAATAGTGCAATATGGTTATCATTATTCTCGTATTGATGAGTAGAATGTGATTTTGATAGATTTGCATTTTGCGAAAGTTTCTCGAAAGGGAAAAGCGATGATTTAGGTTTTACCTCTTGCTATATTGAGCTAGTTCCTATTATCTTATTGATATTGTGTTAGATTAAGGATGGGTTTTAGGTGTTGGTATGATGAATTGATATGTTTAGGTTAGTTGGATCATTTAGACTATTCAGAAACTTTAAATTATAAATAATTGGCCTAGTTAATAAAAATTTAGGTAAATTTCCTATCCTATGAATAATTAAGACTTGATTAAAATATAAAAATGGAATTAGATACCTTCAACCTAGTTCAGGTAGAATTTGCCTATAATGGAACTTCGAGGATTAGAAGTGAGCCCTTGACCTATCTTAGGCTAAGATGCATGTTAGCTTTTTGTAGACCTCTATATATTTGTTAGACTCTTGGAAATGCTTATTAAGGTAATATTGAGAAACTTTGACACTTGATTGTTATTTTAGTTGATGTAAGGGTTTATTCTTACTGATTATGCTATTGATGATACTATTGATTACATTGATATATTTATATTTACCGGTTCAAGTCCAGAGAATGGTTATGATATTGATGATATTTATCCAGTTTGATTCTGGAGGAAGATTATGACATTGATGATATATTTATCAGTTTGAGTCCGACTATTAATTATATTTACCAATTTGAGCTCGGCTATTGATTGTAATTACCGATTTGAGTCTAGCTATTGATTATATGTACCAGTTTGAGTTTAGGTATTGATTATATTTACCAATTCAAGTCCACCTATTGATTATTTTTACCGATTTGAATCTGAATATACATATTATTCTATAATGATATACATACTATGATATGATGATATTAGGGTGTGCGATTGAAAATAGCAATGTGGCTAAGTTTGAAAGAGAGGCAATGGATATAATGTGACGTGATATGAGTGGATTCTAGTGAATATTGAAAAATTGGTAAAAGACGGTGGTGGGTTATACTATCTTATGGGGGCTTGCATTGGATTATTTACTTTTTTGCACTAATTGGCATATGGGCACCAATTTTGTAGTTATGATTGTGTTTGTGATATTTTATGGTATGTTATTCTATTATTTTGTTTTATTTTCTTATTTATGCACACTAATGTTGGAGATGATTCAGGTTTGTTTCTACCTTGACTTAGTTATATTATGTTGTATTTTATCATTCTTATATAATGATTTATCTTAGTAGGTTGATGATGCCTACTCAGTACACATGGTTTTGGTACTCATACTATATTTTTGTACTCTTTTGGTAAAGATTCGAGTACTAGTTGCCGTCATTGATTGAAATTCATGGTTTGCAAATATCCGAAGATAGGGTGAGCTCTTCGAGTCGTAATCACCTATTTTCTTCTATATTTCATATCTAGTCTTTAGTTTTAAGACATGATTGTGTTGGTTGTTGTATGACTTTGGTTGTATTATTACTAAATGTTCTTTTACTAGCTCTACCGGGTCGTGGGATGAATTTCTGTACAATTGATTGAACCTTATCTATCTATATTGCCTCATTAAAATACAAAATATGTTATTGATTTTCTCCTATGTTGGCATTTTTCACCAAATTAATCTATTGTGTTTATCTTTAGGTTAAGGTTTGGCTTACTTACTGGCAAGATTTAATTGGTGTTATCATGACTTATAAATTTGGTCGTGACAAATTAGTATCAGAGCCTAGATTTCACCGGTATTGTTGGTATAAGAGCAACTGTCTAGTAGAGTCCTGCGGATTAGAACAATGACGTTTGTTTCCTATCTTTGGGAGGCTATGATACATTCATAGGAGTTCTTTACTTCTTTCACTCTTATCGTGCTAAGAGTTTAAGTTTGTTTATAGAACATTCCTTTGATTTCACTCTTTTACAAATAGCTAGGACATATGCAACAACTATACGAGATGAGGGTCTCGAGAACAATCCTAGGGATCCTACTCCTATTCGTGGATGACCTGGAGGTTGCGGATATCTTGGAGAGGTGTCCCCAGCTAGGGACCAGGATAGGGGGCCTTCACCAGATCCTACTTCTGCTCTTGAGCTAAATATTCTTCTTCCCCAACTAGCGGTGGGCTAGGGAGCTTAATTTCTTCTTCAGTACTCATATATACCTTGGTTTAGCTTTTAGGGATAGTTAATGGTGCATTGTTTAATAGTGCACAATCTATAGATCATAGTGGTATTAGGGAAGAGGCACAACCTATAGCTGTGACTCTTAGAGTTAAGGTCCCTCCTGCATCGGCAGTGGAACAGCTGGTAGCTACTCAGCCAGTGGTTGCCCAACCTTCTATGTCTATTGAGGAGTAGAAGATGTTGGGTGGATTCTTAAGATTAGCTCTGCCTAGGCTTTCTAGTGCCACAAGCGAGGATGCATATGAGTTTCTGTTATCTTGTAAGAATAGGCTCCATAATTTGGGCCTTGTTGAGACTCATGGTATGGATTACACCACATTTCAATTTGATTTGGCTACTCGACATTGATGGAGAGGTTTTATGGATTCTAGACTAGCTGGATCTTTAACTTTGACATGGACTTAGTTCTCCGAGATGTTCTTTTAGAAATACATGCATTGTAGCCTTAGGGATCATTTGAGGGATCAGTTCTTTAGATTTGAGTAGGGGTCCATGACAGTTGCGGATTATGAGTCTCATTTTCATGAGTTTGATAGGCATGGTACTTCTATTTTGGACATCGAGTATGAGAGAGTTTGTGTCTTTATTGGAGGATTTAGAATTCCTCTTCATATGTCCACTTAGAGTTTAGTTGTTATGGGTAGGCCTTTTGCTTAGGTTTTGGATCACACTTAGTTGATAGAGGAGATACATTATAAGGTCCTATAGGGCAATGATATGAGGCCTACATACTCAGGGAAGTTTCAGTACGGGCTATAGGGTACCCCAATCAGAGGTAGTAGTTCTCATAGTGGGTATTCTCCGCGTCCATTCTATCAGCCTTAGAGTCAGTCCAGTCAACTAATTCAGGTAGCTCTTCAGATTATTAATGGTGGCCAATTTAGTTCTAGTTATCGCCCTGGTTGGTTGGTGGTAAGTCTTTGAAGGGTTTGTCTTCTGGCTATTTTAGTCATGGTGGTTGCTCCAGGTCAAACGGATCTATTAGTTCTGGTTTAGCTCAGGGGGCATGTTATAGTTGTGGATCTTTTGATAATTATTCTCAAGAATGCCCGAGTGATGGGTCGATTGTTGATTCAACATAGAGTGTCCCCCTATTAAAGTAGTTTATCCTTCATTTAGAGGTGGTTTTTAGGGTCGTAAGGATGGTTTCCAAGGTACTCGAGGGGTTTTCAAGAAAGAAGGACAGGAGGTTGGTTAGGAGACCATCTAGGTGGCGTGCGTGGTCAGTTATATATAGTTCATACTTGACCCGAGGGTGAGTCTTCGGATACTGTTACAGATATAATTTTGAGGTGCCATTAGTCGACCCTTGCTTTACTGGATTTGGGATGTACTTATACATATATTTTTTATTATCATGATTCATGACTAGTGTTATCTTGGGATTTATTATTTGTTCTACGTGTAACTACTCTCATAGGTGATTCTTTACTAGTGTTTCGGGTTTTCAAATCTTGTGTTGTCTATTAGAGATATTGATACTCATATTGATCTTATTATTTTAGATATGGTGGATTTCAATGTAATTCTGGGCATGGACTGTTTATCTCATTATCATGCAGTCATGGATCATTTTGCCAAGATCGTTACCTTAGTCAGGTCCAGCATGCCCCCAATCGTATAGTAGGGAGAAGTTAGCCGCGAGACGACTGGGATTATTTCTTATGTCTGTAATCATGAATAACAAATCATACTTGAAAATCTAGTGAGTCATAACATTTAGTTCTGAAAGTTATACTTGTATTCTCCCTTCAAATCATTTTGTCTAAGTGTAGAAGGACTCACTACTGAATCTGAAATCTGAAAGCTAAAATTTGTATCTATTATCTTTTCTGTAAGGTAAAATTTGAGTAAAACTTTTGAGCCTTTACACTTAGTTTTCTAAAAGCTTTTCCTTTCTTCATTACTATTAAGGAGAATACTTTATCTTAAAATCATTACATTAGGCTTTTAAACTTTTAGGGAAAAACTATTCTGCAAGGGAGGTTCTCTTAACCGACATAAACCATGCGAGCTACATGGAGTCAAACGTCTCGTTCTCCTAAGGAAGAAACCTCACATTGGGGAGAGGTGTCATACTCTTACCAGGGATTATAACCTACCCATGTGATCGATCACAAACTAAATCTGTTATCCATATAGAAATGGGAATAATCTAATAATCTAAACCTACGTTGGCTACGTAGTTCTGCGGAAGTAGGATGTGCTAAACCCACACTTCCCGCTCGGTGATAAATACTACTCCCTTTTTATTTGCTATGCTTATTCTATTGAAAATCCACTTTAAAACTAGCATAAGGGTTTATCTAAAACCAATTATGCATTAATCTGATAAAAAATTGTAAATAAAGCTGATCTGAATTCTGTAATTTGTAATAATCTGAAAAGTGGATTCCATAGCTAATTTGATGATCGAAAGATTAAAGGTTTACTAAAAATATGAAAATAATCTGATAGTAGGATGCTTAAAGAATCATCATTCTCAAAATCTCAACATCTAAACTTGGGGCTTAGCAACCCATATATCAAACTCATGTAAAAGCATCATAATAATCATACTTGATAATGAAAACAATGAAAATTCATCTCGAAATCTGGAAATTACTTCAATAAGCATGTAAATATGAAAATAGGCATGCAATTCAACTTATCATTCTCTTGAAATCTCATAATATTGTAAATGGTAACATTGGGTATGAACCCTAATTTCAAATTAATGGAAAATCATATAAAATCAAATAACTTTGTAATTTAAAATAAGTTTTGGACACAAGGATGAAAGGAGTATCCTTGTTTATAACCCCACATACCTTAATTGATGATCGTAGATGAAAAGCTTGAATCTTAGATTCCTGTTGTGCTTTTGAAGATGAATTCTTGGAGTTCTTGTATTGAAAATCCTTAATCTTGAATTTCTTTGGAGAATAAATGGAGGAATTTGGATTTCTTGGAGAAGGAGTTTTTGGTTTATGGGTTTTGCTTTTGAAGAGAATGGTGAATAATGAGCATAAAGTTCTTAAAATAAGCTTAAATTTTATGTTTGAACGGCTTGGGGCCTTGGAAATTGACCAAAATGCCCTTTTTAAACTTTAAGTCAGAACTGAAAAATGCAATATTTTTCCTGATTTGGTTGGCCACCGCGACGCGCCACAATTGAAGTGGCTCACTTGAAAAGGACGAGTGGGAATTGGGCATTCTCCGCGATGCGGAGCTATCGCGGTGCCCTATAGTTCTTGCAATTTTGGCTACTGGTGTGACGCGCCACCATCACGTTGAGCTACTGAAAATCGACAAATTAGGAATTTGGACCTCTCTACGATGCGCCAATATCATGGAGGTCCAATGGAATTGACAATTATGAAATTGACCTTCATCGCGATGCGGTGGTTGCACAGGTGGGACACTGTCAACTTAAAAACGTCATAACTCCTTCACCGAGTGTCGAAATTGGGCGAATTTGATCTTGATAGAAAGCTTATTCATTTTTTCACACAATAAAAAGTCAAAATCTTGAAAATTCCTAATGGGACAAATATTATTCATTTTGGAAGCTATCCCTTAACATTCTAGGAATGAATTTAATCTAGGGAAAATATGGGGTATTACAGGATACCCCAAAGACATCCTTTAGGAATCGTTATGGTCACTATGAGTTCTTGGTGATGTCATTCAACTTATCTAATACCCGAGTCTTATTTATGGATTTAAAGAATCAAGTGTTTGAACCTTCCATGGATTCCTTTGTGATTGTATTCATTGACGATATCCTTGTGTATTCAAGGAGTAGAGAGGAGCATCCAAACTATTTGAGGATCATGCTCCAGACTTTGAGAGATCATGTGCTTTATTTTAAGTACTCTAATTGTGAGTTTTTTCTTAAGTCGGTGAAATTTCTTAGGAATGTGGTGCCTAAGGATGGTATTATGGTATACCCAGCCAAGATTGAGGCAATTCATGATTGAGCTAAGCCTACTTCTCTGACTAAGGTTCATAATTTTATTGGTGTGGTCGATTACTGTAGATGATTCGTTAAGGGTTTTTCTATTCTTTCAACATCTACGACCAGATTGAATAGGATGGAGGTTCTTTTCTAATAGCCTGAAGAGTGTGTTTTTTGAATTAATTTAGGGATTTTATAAATAATAAAGGAAAACAAAAATTAAGTCTTTCAAACAAATGGGCCAACCCATTCGAAAAACACAAAAAAATAAAATAAAAGGCCCTACTCCTATCTGATACCAAGTGACCCGACCCAAACCCTACTACTCTATTACATATAATCGAAGCTTTAGGATTTCCTAATCCATTCTTATTCTGCCACAATAACCCTAATACACCTGAGAAATATTGCTTCTTTCTTTGTTGAATCGTAGCTTTCTCTCGTACCGTCTTTAGGTGATCAACTCCGTGCCATGGATTATTGTTGCTCCTACTTATTTTAGCTTGCAAAATTAAGTGTCGATTATTACCTTGTATTAACAGTTCGTTTATTTTTAGCTCATTTTTCCTATGTTTTGTTTCTCCTAGCTATGCTCTCTGGTGGATGGGAATTACATCTTCTTTTTGTGCTCTGCTGAGGGTTCAAGACCCTTGAAGATTATTACTTCTTCGATTAAGCTCAGCCACAAGTATTTAGATAGTAATAAACTCTTTAGGTGTACAAATAGCAAACCACCCAAGTAACCCTCCCCTTTTACCGTGAGTCTTTTTTGTTTACTTCTATAGTGTAATATAGATAGATTTTTCACTCTTTTTAATGCCTCATTGGATTGTAAATATTTGCATGTGAACAAACTAAGTTGTATACTTCCCATCCCCTTCACTCCTTTTTGGTGACAATCTTAAGTAAGGACATTGTAATTTGTCATTGTTAACTATCTTCTTGGTTGTAACTTCTAATTGCTAGAAACTTGTGATTGTGAAATCCTCTTTCAATGTCTAAATTAGCTAAATGATCATCTAATTGATTTCTTTTCCTCATAATATGTTGACACTAAACTTGGTTATGTTCCAATAATGACCAAATTTGCTCTATGGACTCTGTTATGTTCCATGGACAACTCCATTCTCTAATTAATATTTTCTGAATAAGAAGAGAATTTGTTTGAAATATTACCTTGTTTTAATGTTTGTGACAATAATATTTTGATGATTGTAGAATATCATTTGTCTCTACTTCCACTTTAGAAGTGTTATCTATGTTAGCTCATTATGCATAAATCAAATCTCCCTATTTATTTCTTAAGCAAAATGCATAGGAGCTAATACCAGGATTCCCTACCGATGCTCCATCAGTATTATATTTAACCCATCCTTCTTTAGGAAACTTCTAGTGAACTTTTTTAACCTTCACCTTTGATCTTCTATGCTCAAATTTGTTTTGAATATTAGGTCATGCATGAGGAAACTCCTGAGTTGGTTTGCTGACTTTGAGTAGTATCCCAATATTCCTGTTTATATTGAATATTACTCTTTGTTCTAATATACTCTTTACATCATGCTTTATACTCTTTCTTCTTTTCCATAGTTCCCAAATCATCATAATAGGTATAGCTTGATAGTCTTTTTCTCTACTCTTGATTTCAGCATTCCACCATGCCATTATAAGTTCCCTGAAGTTTAAACCAAGTATGTTAATACCTGCTAAAGAAGAAAACTAGGACCATGTCTTGTTTACAACGTGTGATCTTCAAAACACATGAGATATGGTTTCTTGGTCCAAAGTTGTACAACACCAGTATCTAGAGGGACCTTCTATTCCCTAACTTCTTATTTTCTCATCAACTGGAAACTTTATTTTCCATATTCTCCACATGAAGAAGGCCATTTTGAATGGCAGTCCTTTTATCCATATCTCTCTGGAAGTCTTGCTTTTTTGCTTCTTTTGTCTAATATATTGCTAAGCTGATCTCACTGTAAAATTTCATTTAGCTTCAAGCATCTATATGGGTCTATTTTCTCCTCTTGTACTGACTGGAGGACAAACTTTGTCCATAATATTATTAGCAGTCTCAGTGAAAATAACTGAGTGATCAATTGTGAATTCCATGTACCATATGGCATTAAATATCTCACCTTTTGATACCTATTATCCCACTTCCTACTACTCTGAATAATAGTTTATAAGTTTCCTATAGCCTTTCCATTATAACACCGTATACTAGAATTTGCACTCCTTGTTTTCCACAAGATCTGGTGTTCAATTAAGTCTCTGGCTTGCAATATCTTTTTCCAAACTTGAGACCTACCCCTGTCCTCCATATTACCATGTTAGGATGCTCTCTTTTACAAGACTGATTATGAATATAAGTACTCTAAATAGATTTTTTATTTCTGAAATTCCACCATAATTTGTTAAAGAGAGTCATAGCCATATCTTGCAATAGTCCAAAACCAAGACCTCCTTCTTCTCCAGGTAAACATAAAAACTTCTATTTTACCTAATGGCTGCTTCTTCCTCCTATATAACAACTCTAGAAAAACATAGCTAACATTTTTTTGAATTGTGTTGATTATATTTCCTGGAGGATTCATAACTGATAGAAAATGGATGGGAATACTTTGTAACACATGCTTGATTATAGAAGTTCTTCCTCTATATAATAACATTTTCCCTTTCCATCCTTGCAACTTACTACTAATCCTGTTCATGATAGGCTGATAGAAATACCTTTTCTTCCTCATGTGGAAAATAGGGCATCCAAGTTAAGTAAAAGGAAATTCTTTCCTTAGGATCCCCAAAGCTACTTTTGTCATCACAACTACTTCTTGGGATACTCCCTTGTGCAGGTAGATTGCACTTTTCTTCTTATTAATCTTTTGCCCAGAAATATTTTCATACCTCTCCAGTGTAGATGTAACCTCTTGCAAAGTAACCAAATCTGCTTTGCATAATATGATCATATCATCAACAAATGAAAGGTGGTTAATCTTCGGATATCCTCTTGGCATGCAAAACGTCTTAAATTCTTTTCTAAGAGACATAGATTTTAAGGTTCTAGACATCAGTTTTGTAGCCATAATAAAGAGAGTAGTAGATAAAGTATCTTCTTGTTTCAAACACCTATAGGATCTAAAAAATCCTTTTGGTTGTCCATGTAATAGAATTGAGTACCAGTTTTTGCCTACTAACATGTACACCATGTCTATAATTGTTTCATTAAAACCCACTTTTTTCAATACATTAGTGAGATACAACCAATCCACCCAGTCATAAACCTTCAACATATCCAATTTGATAACCATATTAAGGGGTTTACCTCTCTTTCTTAGATTTGAAATTATTTCTCGCACCACTATAATGTTTTCTGCAATGTTTCTCCCTTAGACAAACCAACATATTCTTTTAATATGATCTCAGGTAACAACTTCTTGATTCTATCATGAATAATTCTAGAAAAAAATATTATTTACAAAATTACTCAGAGATATTAGCCTCATATCTGGAAAAGTATTCACTACTAACTTTTATTGTAGAAGAACCAAGTTTATATGTGTAACAAATCTTGGTAATTCATAACTAAAAAAGAAAGCTACGACCATTTGATGTGAATCTACTCCAATAATATCTCAGGCCTCCTGGAAAAATGTTCTTGTCATTCCATCTGGGCCTGCGGTACTATGTCTATTCAAATCCATGACAGCTTCCTTAACCTCCTGGATGGAAGAAATTTTATTTAAATCCATATTCTGATCTGCATTCACTATTATTGGTAATTCTTCCAGCATTGAAAAATCTTTATTTTTCTTTTCTTTTGAGAATTTCTTCTGAAAGTACTTCACTACTGCTTCAGCAATCTCATTTTGATATTCTAACCATACACCTTCTTCATTCTGGATTATTTTTACCTTCAGTCTACATATTCTACCTTTGACAACTGTATGAAAGAATTTGGTATTTCTTTCACCTTCTTTGAACCATTCTAAACCTACTTTCTAATTCCAAAATTCTTCTTTCCTCCTAAGTTAGACATTAAAATCTGTTTGTGCTTTAAACAATAATTCTTTATTTGTACTTGAAGGTTTATCTTTAAACTGCTTCTCACTAACCTTAATAACCTCTTCCAAGGTAGAAATTTCTTTAAAAATGTTACCAAAGTTGGCTTTACTCTAGTTAGTTAAAGCAGATTTAACTTTATTCAACTTATGATGAAAGGATTTCCTTGAACTTCTATTTTCTAGTTCAAATTTATAACCTCCAAGCAAGACTCCTCTTTCAACCAAAGGTTGAGAAATCTTAAAGATTTAGTGATCTTCTTATTAACAGTACTGAAGTTAATCTGCAAAGGTGTTTGGTCAGAACCACTTCTGAACAATTGATCAATTTCAGGTATTGGAAATTAATCATGCATTCTGTTATTAAACAAGATTCTATCGAATATCTTGAATATGAAATCCTCATTTATTCTCCTATTCGACCATGTAAATTTACTGCCTTTGAAACTAGGGTCATCTAGATTGCATATATTTATGCAATGTTTGAAGTCCTCAGTTTTTGTTACAGTAACTAGTAGAACCCTAGTTTATCTTCTTCAATGATGATAACATTAAAGTCACCACTAACTAACCATGGTTCTTGCATTGATTATGACATCTCCTCCTATGATTCCCATGATACTACTCTCTCAGGTTGAGTACATTTAGCATACTCTAATGTAACTATTACTGTTACCCTTTCCTCATGATTTTCCTACCTTAAATTTAGTTGCCACTCGTTATCCATCATAACAGTATAATGAATAATTGAATCCACGAATGCCCATATTTTTCATGATATATTAGCCACTACATGTTGCATCCCTAATCTCCTTTTGTACTCATCTATATTTTGATTATAATGGTTCCATTAACCCTATGAAATAAAAATGATGTCTTTTTTTGTAAAGTGATCAATCTAGTGAATTCTTTTTGAGTATTCAATGATCTTATATTCCATATTAGTGCATTTATCTAGATTTATTCTTAAGGGAACTTCTAGTCTACATTGAACTTGCATTAACTCATTTGTTCTTCTCCTTTTGAATACCTTGAGATGCTTTCAACATATAAATCTACTTTGGAGACAGATTACCCACAATGGATACTTTATCTCTATTTTTATCAATATCATATGCATCCAGACTTTCCTTCCCTGTGTTGTTGAATTTGATTTGATTTGCAGCTTGTATTGCTAATGGAATAACATCTTCTATTACCTTTGTCTCCTCATCTTTCTATTGATCAACAATAACTAGCTCCTTTGATTTCTCTTTTTCCTGCATGGATCTTTGCCCTATGATGCTTCCTATAAGAGATGAATCAGTAGCCAAGTTTTCAATCTTCTTTGCTTGTTCTTTATTGATAATTTTTTCTCTTTTCTTACCATCTTCTTTTTTGTCTTCTGATACTTTCCTAAATTTACTCGTAACCCAATCTTTATTACTCTACTTGATTTTCTACTGGTACTTATTCTTATCAATCTTTTCTTCCTCCCTTTGCTCTATATCTGTTACCTCCTTCTCAGTAAGTGCATCAAAGGTATTTGACATTAGAATTTCTTTTTTCTTTTATTTTTCTATCTCCCCATAATATGCCCATACTTTTCTCTTTTGTAGCTATTTCTTTTGGTTAGCCACTGCTGTTTGTTATTCTTTCCTCCCCTTTGACTGTTTTTAAATGATTTTTCTTCATTCTCTTTACCTCTTTGTTGTGATTGTTTATCAGACACTTCTTCTTTTTCCTCCAGCTTTCTCTCGTGCAATTCAAGGTGAATGTTTTAGCAGGTACTTTCATTATGTCCTTGCAAGCAACATTCCTTACAATACTTTGGCATGTAATTATATTGAATTTGTACCCAATTGAATTTAATTTCTCCTATCACATCATCTTTTTAATTTATTCTCACCCTTTATGGAATCTTGGAAACCAAGTCTACCTCCACTTTAACCCTTGCACAACTAGATCTCATTTGATTCCTAGTTGTCATATATACTGTTAATGCTTTCCTACTGTTGAAGCTATTAAGAAAATTATGTCCTTCATAAAAAATTAGGTTGAAGATCTGGCATTGATATCCATGCTACCCCAATAGTTGTTTCTACATCTGGTTCAAACCATGAATCCCACTTTAATGTTCTCATCTACCAAAATATATCCTTAGCTTTTATGTATTATGAATTAGTTGACATAAGATTGATATAATCCTCCAATACTTCTAATCAAATAAGTATATGTGTAGTGTCCAAGAATCCAATAGCGCATTCACCCTTAATGCCACTCTTACTAAGAATAGTTCTTCTCAACTCCATTATGTCTGGTTTTCCATAAGAAAATTTACCTATAATAGCATATTTCAAATTTCCTTGAATGATTAAGCTTCTTATTTTGGATAACTTCCATGTTATGCTAGGTTCACCGTGCAACATTACCATGGGTTTGGGTGGAACCCTTACAAGGTTACTATTAAAATTCTTAGGTTTCAATATGTTAGAATAATTCTTCTTTTTAGGTGAGGATCCTTGGGCATCACTACTGTCATCAACGCCCTTTATCTTTTGATTATTTTTCATGGGTCAACCCCATCGGAGGTGGTGGCCATGGTGATCGATAATTAATGAAAAGTTGGGTTTAGGGTTAGGGTTTAGCTAGAGAGAGAAAATCTGAAGGGTGTGAGTTGTACTTTTGAAAGCTCAAGGATTTTCTTACTTCAGCTCTTGTTTTATCTCTTCCTATTGAGGATGAAGGATTCACCATGTTTTGTGATAATTCCACTGTTGGCCTAGATTGTGTATAGATGAAGTAGAGTTGTGTTATTTTTGATGGTTCGAGATATCTTAAGGTTCACGATCATAACTACCCAACTCATAATTTAGAGTTAATGGATGTAGTTTTTACGTATAAGATTTGGAGGTATTATCTTTATAGCGTACATTGTGAGATTTTCACTGATCATTGTAGTCTTTAGAATCTTATGACCCAGAGAAATCTTGATGCTAGACAATGTAGATAGATGGAGTTGCTTAAGGATTATGATATTTTGATCTTGTATCATTCAGGCAAGGAGAATGTGGTAGAAAATACCTTGAGTCGAAAGACAGTGAGTATAGGCAGTTTGGCTTGTATTTTAGTTTATTAGAGACCGTTGGCATGGGATATTTAGTCCTTAGACAACTTGATAGTTCACCTTGATATTTCAGACCCTAGGAGGATTTTTGCTAGTGTTGAGGCAAAGTCATCCCTTTTTTAGCAAATTTGGGATCATCGATTTGAGGATAGTAAGGTTTTTTCCTTTGTGGTCAGGTTTTGAGTGGTGAGTTAAAGAGGAAAACCATAGATTCCAAGGGTATTTTGCAATTTTATGGCCACACTTTTGTTTCAAGGATTGATGACTTAATTTAGTTGATTCTGTATAAGTCTCACAACTCTAGATATTTTATTCATCTGGACAAAGCTAAGATGTATAGAGATTTGAGACAACATTATTGGTGGAGTGACATAAAGAGAGATGTGGAAGATATTGTAGCTCATTGCCTTTGTTGTCAGAAGGTAAAGGTTGAGCATCAACATCTACGTGGTTTGATTCAAAGATTGCCCATTCCCAAGTGGAAGTGGGAGTGGATTACTATAGACTTTGTTAGTAACTTACCTTATACTTCTTGTGGTTTCGATGGTATTTGGATCATCATGGATCATTTGATCAACTTAGGCATTTTATTTTGATTCAGATATCTTTCAGTGTTGAGAGGTTAGCTCGCATCTATATGCATGAGATAGTTTATTTTTCTGGTGTGTCCATATTATCATTTTAGACTAGGATTTTGTGTTCACTTCTAGCTTTTAGAGAGATTTTCTGAAGTAGTTGGGCACTTAGGTGGATCTGAGTACAACCTTCCATCTGCAAATAGATGGACAGTTTGAGCGAACTATACAGGTGCTTAAGGATATGCTCTACGACTGTGTTATAGAATTTGAAGGCCAATAGGAGGAGCACTTAGCCTTGCAAAAGTTTTTATATAACAACAGTAATCATTTAAGTATTGAGATGGCACTATTTAAGGCTTTGTATGGTAGAAGATTTTGATCTCCAATTGGGTGGTTTGGGACTTCTAAGATTCGATCATGTGGTATTGATTTTCTTTAGTAGTTGTTGGGTATATCATGGTGATTTAGGATAGGTTGAGAGTAGCTTAGAGTAGGCAGTAAGCCTATTCTGACCGTAGGCTTCTTGCCTTGAGATTTGGAGTTGGTGATTGAGTATTCCTCGGTGTATCGCCCATAAAAGGGTGCGATAAGGTTTGGGAGAAAGGGCAAGCCTAGTCCCAGATATATTAGACCTTTTGAGATTCTTTGCACAGTTGGTGAGGTGACATATGAGTTAGCTTTACCTTCATATTTTTCTATGGTCCATCTAGTTTTCCATGTTTTTATGCTACGATGATACATTCCTAATCTATCTCATGTGCTTAGATGGGAATCAGTCCAGTTAGATGAGCGGTTAATATTTGGGGAGGAGCCTGAGCTCATTTTAGCTAGTAATATCAGACGGTTGCGCACTAAAGATATTCCTGTAGTTAAGGTTCAGTGGAGGAACCGCCCAGTAGAGGAGGATACATTGGAGATCGAAAGAAAGATACAGACCCAGTATGCTCACTTGTTTCAGACTTCAGGTACATACTAATCCTTAACTTTTGCGAATGAAAGTTCCTTTAGTAGTGGATATTGTTATGACCCTTCACGTAATTTTCCATATTTATTCTTTGTTTTTGCTATTAGAGCATTTCTATAGCTTCCCCAAGTCATTTATGACTTGTTGGAATAAACAATATGGTTACCGTGCAATTTGTTTGAATTTTAGAGCTAATCCCCTATTTTGAAGACTTCATTGGTTCCAAATGGCCACTAAGCAAAAAACTTTAGCTAAATGACCTTGATCGCAAATTTTGATTATACCAAAATCTCTGAAATATCGATTTTAGGCTAGGTGGACCATTGGTTCAGGTCTGTAACTGACTGAATCTGATAAAATATTGATAAACTGGAAAACTAACTGAAATGTCTGAATACTGAATAACTGACTCTAATGTCTGATAAGCCTCTAAAACTGAATGACTGTAAGTTGATGGGACATGCCCCAACTAACTACTAAACTGAGAAATAAAATAAAGTAAGCCTGTCCTTGATGTATGAGGACTCACCACTGCTACTGCTGAGGATCTGATAAGTCTAATCGAAAGCCGGGAACTGAGCGTCAGAACCTATGATATAATACATCATAACAAAAAATAAAAGGTATGCGATTGGTACTTTGAATGTACTGGTATGCTAAATGAGGTAGGCTGATATGCATGGTTTCATGAACAAAACTAATATTTAACCAAAAATGCATGTAAAGCATGGAGTACTGAATAAAGAGCATGAAATCTTAGGTAGTGGGAATATGTGGAAATCTGTAAATACTGAGTATGCATGAAAATATATAAATACTGAAGATACATGAAAATCTGTAGCTACTGAGAATGCATGACCAAGCATATACCATGAACTGAGTAAAATCTATAAACTGAAATACTAAAATAACTAAAATATGTATGCATTGGTCAAACAACAATAAGACTGAATAACTGAACTGGGACTCTAACTGAGACTGTATATGAGACTATGAGAGGTATCATCTAACCGACATTCCCCAATTTGAGCTAATCGGGGTACAACCTATAACCCCAGTTGGAAGGGTGTTAATACCATACCACGGGTACTAAAGCTGGCTGTGTGGATCCACTAAACTGATATAATGTCCAAAGGACTAAGGGTGTCAAGTTTGAACTGACGGGTGACCCCTTCGAGATAGTCAATCCTAATCTGACTGGTGACTTCTCATATCCTACGCTGGATACGTAGTTCTGGAGTATAGGCACTGCTACTTACGACTTTGCCTATCTAACAGGGAAGCTGACATCCCTTCACTCGCTCGGTACTAAATCCTACTCCCAACTGAAAGACACTGAAATACTATACTGTTCTGAGTTTAACTGGCTGATAACTGACTATTTTGATAATGCTCATAGTATATTTTAAAGACTATTATGTAATGTGATGAGACTAGACTAAATAAACCACTATGGTTTTCGGGTATTCAACACCCCCAGGACTCAAGACAACAATGGTAAAATGACACTAAAGCTTGGGGGACAAAGCATGAAGGCTTTTATTAAATCAATTACTCTTGTAGGAATTTTATCAAACACTTGTAGTTCATGGTTTAAAACAATCATAGATTTGTCATGGAACTTATAGAAATAGCATGAATTCAACATAATAGTATTAAATCATGGTTTAATTCAATAAATAATAATATGAAAACATGTAGGATTGAATAACAATAATAATCTCATTGAATCATGGCAAAAAATCAATAGTACATGGAGATTCATGGGTGAGATCACAATTTAAAATTAATTAACTTGCAGAGATCAAAATATTATAATTTAAATAGGATACTTGGACTCCATGGATGAAAGGGATCCATGGATGAACATCTAACATACCTGGGATAATGAATTTGGAAGGATTGATAGTGAGTTCTTAAGATTTGGCTTTGATTCTTAAGAGTTAAGGTTTCTTGTTCTTGAAGAGAGTTGATTTTAATTTGAGAGAATAATGACAAAGTGAGTAAATAATGCTCTCTTAGGGTTAAATCCCATGTTTAGGCGGATTTGAGGTCATGGGAAAAGACCAAACGGCCCCTGAAATTTCAAATCGCAAAACTGGAAAAAAACTCAAATTTTGGCCTTGGCGTGATGTGGTGCCAATGCGCCATGTAACTGGAATCAGAAAACTCAAAACTGAGGGCTTGGCACGACACGGAGGAATAGCGGTGCCCCTTTTATTCTGAAATTCACCTTTGGCGTGACGCGTCATTAACGTGACAGGACATTGGAAAAGGAAAATTAGGAATTTTGCTAACGGCGCGACGCGGTGGTTTCGTGGAACTTCACTAGAAATTGACAATCATCATTTATACTGTCTTTACAATGCGGTAAGGGTTAAAATGACAGTGTTTAATGACTGAAACTTAAAATCACCATAACTCCTTACCCGGTTATCGGATTTGGGCAAATTTAATATCATTTGAAAGCTAATTCAAATTTCTATGCAATTGTAGGCTCTAAACAAGCAAATAATGAGTATTTCAAAAATTTATATATGAATACTCATGCATTGGGACTTAGATTACTCTAAGGAAATGCGGGGTATTATAATATCTCCCCCTTAGGATCATTCATCCTCGAATGAGACTGGTTAAGCTAAGGGAAAATTGATGGACTGAGCTTACACACTGAACATGCATATCTGATGCATGGAATGCATGACTGAACTAACTCATGAATGTACGACTGACATGAACATGATGTGCAAATGAAACTGAGCATGATAGAGAGAAATCTTTAGAAGATTAGTACCTTATACTGAATCTGGATTTGCGGAGAAAACATGAGTGTACTTGGTCCGCTTATCTGTTTCTGCTTCCCATATGGCTCCCTCAACGGACTGATTCTTCCAAAGAACTTTGACCAATGGAACTTCTTTGTTCTTTAGTCTACGAACTTGATGATCAAGAATTTCGATTGGATCTTCCTCAAAGGAAAGACTGTTCTGAATATCTACACTTTCTAAGGGAACAACTACAGCTGGATCACCAATAGACTTTTTCAACAATAAGACATGGAACACTGGGTGTACTGAGGCTAAATCTAAAGGCAACTCAAGCTCTTAAGCTACCTTTACTAAATGACTGTGAATTCTGAAGGGACCGACATATCAGGGATTGAGTTTCCCTTTCTTGCCAAATCTCTTCACTTCCTTCATGGGAGAGATTTTAAAGTACATAAAATCACCAACCTCAAACTCGAGATCCTTTCTTCTGACATCTACATACGATTTCGGTCGGTTCATGGCTGCCTTAAGCCTTTCAATGATTAACTGAACCTTATCTAACGCATCAAATACCAAGTTAGGCCCTACTACTGTGGCCTCACCTACTTCAAACTAACCAATTTGAGATCTACATCTCCTACCATAGAGAGCCTCAAATGGAGACATATGGATACTGGAATGATAGTTGTTATTATATGCAAATTCAATCAAAGGCAAGTGGTCATCCCAACTACCTTTAAAATCAAATACGCATTCTCTCAGTATATCTTCTAGAGTCTGAATTGTCCATTCTTCTTGACCATCTGTCTGAGGGTCGAAAGTTGTACTGAGAAGGACTTGGGTACCAAGACCCTTTTGGAATACTTTCTAGAAGTGAGAGGTAAATTGGGTACCTCTATCTGAGATGATAGATTAGGGAAAATCGTGCAACCTGACCAACTCTCTGAGATAGAGTTTGGCATAGTCTTCGGTTGAATAAGAGGTATGGACTGGCAAGAAATGAGTTGATTTGGTCATCCGGTCTATGATAACCAAAATAGAATCAAGTTGATGATGAGGACAAAGCAAACCTATCACAAAGTCGATGTTCACATCTTCCCATTTCCACGTGGGAATGATGAACTCCTGCATGGACCCACTAGGCTTCTGGTGCTTAATCTTAACTTGCAGGCACGTAGAGCACTTAGCCACAAACTCTGCAATATCCCTCTTTATCCCACTCCACCAATAGATCTCCCGCAAATCATGGTACATCTTAGTGGCCCCTGGATTAATAGAGTAACATGCACCATGCGCTTCTGTAAGAATTCATTGCCTCAAGTCATCTACACCAGGCACACACAATCTACCCTGATAGCGCAACACACCATCTCTCCTTTGGGAGAAAACCTCCACTTTCTGGTGTCTGACTGATTTTTTCAACTTAACTAAACTGGAATCTCTATCCTACTTTTCCTTTACCTCAGAAACTAGAGATGATTCTGAGCTACTCAGCACCCATACACTATCTTCTGCTGAATCGAGTAAGCAGACACCTAGTCGGGCAAGCTGATGAACTTCCTGAGCTAACTTCTTCTTACCATCCTCAACATGAGCAACACTACACATAGACATTCTACTGAGAGAATCAACTACTATATTGGCCTTTCCCGGATGATACAGAACATTCATGTCATAATTCTTCAATAATTCTAACTACCTTCTCTGACGCAGATTTAAATCTTTCTGAGAGAATATATACTGCAAACTCTTATGGTCAGTGAACACATCAACGTGCACCCCATACAAGTAATGCCTCCAAATATTTTAGGCGAATACTACTACTGCTAACTCAATATCATGAGTAGAATAATTCTTCTCATGGGGTTTAAGTTTTCTGGAGGCATTGGCTATGACCTTACCTCTCTACATGAGGACACAATCCAAACCTACTCTGGATGCATCATAGTACACAAAAAACCCATATGAATCATCTGGCAAGGTAAGAACTGGGGATGAGGTGAGTCAAGTCTTCAATTCTTGAAAACTCTTCTCACAGGAATCTGACTACTGAAACTTAACTTTCTTGTGAGTCAATATGGACATGGGGGATGAAATAGAAGAAAATCACTCAATAAACCGATGGTAATAGATAGATAAACCTAAGAAACTCCTGATGTCTGATGGAGAGATGGGTCTGGGCTAGTTTCTCACCACCGCAGTCTTTTGAAGATCAACTCTAATGCCATCACCGAAAATAATATGTCCACAGAAAGCTATTGATCTTAACCAGAATTCACACTTACTAAATTTAGTGAATAACCGGTGAGCTCTAAAAGTTTGTAACATTATTCTGAGATGGTATGCATGATCAGTTTCGCTACAAAAGTAAACAAGAATGGTCATCAATAAAGACTATGGTGAACATGTCCAAGTACTGCTTAAACACTCAGTTCATCAAGTCCATTGAGGCTGCTGGGGCATTCATGAGACCAAAGGGCATAACTAGAAATTCAAAGTGACCATACCGAGTTCGGAAAACTATTTTTGAAATGTCACATTCCCTGACTCTAAGCTGATGATAGCCTGATTTGAGGTCTATCTTTGAAAAATAGTTGGCACCCTGAAGTTGATCAAACAAGTTATTGATTTTAGGAAGTGGATACTTATTCTTGACTGTGACTTCATTAAATTGACGGTAGGCTATGCACATTCTGAGAGAACCATCTTTCTTACTCTCGAGTAGAATAGGTGCACCCCATGGAGAGATGTTGGGTCTGATGTATCCCTTATCTAGAAGATCCTTTAACTATTCTTTTAACTCCTTGAGTTCAGCTGGAGCCATTCTGTATAGAGGCATAGATATAGGCTGAGTATCTGGAAGAAGGTATATTCTGAAGTCGATTTCCTTTCAAGAGGAACTCTAGGAAGATCTTCAAGAAATACATCTGAGAATTTATTTACTAATGGAACTGATTCAAGAGTTGAAGTTTCTGAGTTAGAGTCTTTGACTCACACAAGATGGTAAATACACCTCTTCGATATTATCTTTCTCGCTCTAAGGTACAAAATCAACTGACCCCTAAGAGTTATTGTTCTACCCCTTCATTCAAGGACTGAGGCATAGCATGAGTGGATCCAATCCATGCTGAGAATGACATCAAAATCCATCATCTCTAACTCCACGAGATCAACTGAAGTAACTTTCTGAGATATTGTGAACCAGACAGTTCTTGTATACTTATCTGGCTACAATGGAAACACCTACTGGGGTAGACACTGAAAAGGGCTCTGCTAGAGTTTTGGGACTGACTCCAAAATTAACAGTTATATATGGAGTTGAAAAAAAAGAGAAGCTCCAGGGTATAGTAAGGCATAAATATGTAAGTGAAAGACCGGTAACGTACCAGTAACTACGTCAGGAGAATTTTCCTGATCTTGGTGGGACTGAAGAACATATAATCTATTCGGACGCTGACCACTAGTAGCACTGGAAGTGTCACCCTGTTGAGTTGGGCAGATGGATGGAACTGACGACTGATGGGACTGACCCTGTTGGCGCTTAACCCTACCTTTTTTAGCAACTACCTAATACTCCCGAATCTGATGGCTTAGCTTGCAACACCCGAAACACACATCACTACCTACTCTACACTCACCCTGATGGTGTCTGCCACATTTCTGACATAGAGGATTTTTATGAGCACTGCTAACACTGACTTGGGACTTAAAGCCTAGTGCTCTCAATCCCTATTGTCATTTCTAAATTTAGATATAGGAACACTGGCAGAAAAAAGTGTTGGGGCTGAAGATTTTTGATAAAACTGAGGAAGATTACCACCCTTTAACTTTGGCTAACTGATGTTAAAACTACCCGTTCCATCTCTCTTGTCTCCTCTCTCTCTCTCCTTAATCTTCTGCTCCTCTATCTATTAAGCATGGACCATCAACCTAGATAAGTCTATCTCACTAATCAGCATTGTGGTCCTGTACTTCTTGACCACACTATCAGATACGCCAGACATAAAGTTACTCATCTTGGACCTGTTATCAGCTACCACATGAGGAGCATATCTAGCTAACTGAGTAAACTTAAGGAATTACTCCCTCACACTCATGTTTCCCTGCCTCAAGTTAATAAACTCTAACACCTTAGCCTTTCTCAACTCTAATGGGAAGAATATGTCTAAGAAATATGTGTCAAACCCTTCCCATTATATAGGCTCTGTATCTACACCACTATCAACCTTCCACTTCTTAAACGAAGTATAGGCTACATCCTTCAATTGGCATACAGCCAACTCAGCACTCTGACTAGATGTCACCCCCACAGTATTTGTGACCTTCTGAACCATATCTAAGAATTCCTTTGGATCCTCTTTAGACTTGGATCCCATGAAAGAAGGAGGATTCATCGGGGTAAAAGCCTGAATTCTGGTTGCAGCAGTATTGGCCACTGGGTTGGCCAGAACAACAGTTGGTCGTTCATTTTGTGCCGCTATGGAGTTCGCTAGAGTAGTGAATGCAGTTCTGAATTCTGCATGAGAGATATGCTCATCCAAAGAATCTGCCTGGACGGGCTGAGAGGCTGGCTGGTTTCCTTTTCTTCTTCATCATGCTCACTCGCACGACATGAATACTGAAAGAAGGGAAACTTTTTCCTAAATGCCTTGTAGCCTCTTGTCCATAAGTATGGCGCGCTACAAACCCATGCACAAGACTCTACTTGACGTGGCTTTCAGACTTCCTAGGATACTTTAAAACCTGGATCTGATACCAAGTTTGTAACGCCCTGAAAGTACACCCTGGGCGTCACACGATGCTTACAATCCCGAGGGACCACAAGCTAATCCATTAGCCGGTACCTGTTGTGAGCACTGAATAATAATATCATAATTGCGGAAGAACAACTTATATGCCCTAAGGTTTTAATAACTGACTGAATCTGATAAAATACTGATAAACTGGATAACTAACTGAAATGTCACTGAATAATAATATCATAATTGCGGAAGAACAACTGATATATCTTAAGATTTTAATAACTGACTAAATCTGATAAAATACTGATAAACTGGATAACTAACTGAAATGTTTGAATCACTACAAGAAATAAGGCATTTCCCAACAAATTTTTTGTTGCCATATATCGTATGTTGTTGCCAAAAGTACTTTTGACAACAATAAAAAAGTTGTTGCATGTCGTTGCAATAAACGCCGATAGGAAAAGTTTTTGCAACAACAAAATATATTATTGCGAAAAATAACTTAATGCAACCAAAAAAGTTGTTTTACATTCGTATGATTGTGGCTTATAAAAAATTTCGCAACAAATTTTTAATGTTGCAATAAATTAATTTTTTTACCAACATTATTAGTTGTTGCAAAAACTTGACAAAAAATTAGTTAGTTGGCGGTTAGAAAGCTTTTTAGGAACAATAATTTTTATTGCAATAAATTAAAAAAAAATTATAAACTTTTAGCAACAATTTGTGAGTAGTTGCTACATACACAAAACACATTATAAATCTAATTTTATAAAAATACTAAAAATTATATAATTTGCAAAGGTCAAAAAATATATAAGATTGTTGAACTAGATATTTTCTACTTTCAAAAAATTAAGTACTACATGTCTTAACTTGTAAAAAAAATATAAATTGATCATTATGATCCTATACTAAGTAATTACAAAAAAATCTTCTCCGATAGCACTTGTGTTGTAACTTGATTTAAATCTTCATCTTCTTCTCTAGCTCTTAAATTTTTTCCTCAAGCGTCCTTTTTCACTCAAAAGTCTCTTCTTTGTCTTTTCTGCAGTACGCAACATAGATCGATGTAACGCCCCGAGATCCCATCCCGAGACGTCACACGGTGCTTATGGACCCGAAGGACCATAAGCTAACCCTTTTCTGATATCTATACTTGTACACTACATAATATCTAAAAAAAATGCGGAAAGTTGCCATAAGGTTCAACACATCTATACATACTCAAAACTGAAAACTGAATACTAATACATCCATCTGAAAAGCCTCTAACTGTCTGAACTATGGAGTTGATGGGACATGTCCCCAACTAACTCCGTCAACAGAAAATAAACAAAGTCTAAAACAATAGTAGTAAACTGAGACTTGTCCTCGAAAGAAGAGGACCTCTAACTGTCTGAACTATGGAGTTGATGGGACATGTCCCCAACTAACTCCGTCAACAGAAAATAAACAAAGTCTAAAACAATAGTAGTAAACTGAGACTTGTCCTCGAAAGAAGAGGACTCACTGCTACTGCTGCTGACTGGGACCAAACTGCTGAGGATAAACTGGATCCTGTGCATCTGAACCTATGGTGTCAAATAAAACACCATAGCGCAAATGTGTCAGTACAAAAATATACCGAGTATGTAGACGAGGTAGGCTAATGCAAGGGTTCATGCATGCGCAACATCTAAACTGAATAATCATGAAAATGTCGCGTGAGAACACATACATGAATGCACAGAACATGAACACAATTATCGCAACTCTAGATACTGAAACTCAGATACCACTTTACTGCAGACTGAACTCACTACTGACACCGAGATACTAAATTACTGACTCATCTGATACTGATAACTGAGGATCTGGATGTGCTTACATCAATGACTGAATTCTTAGACTTACTGCTTTCGACTGACAGGATTAGAGATCAACCTTTCTAACAGATGATTTCGAAAGCTTTATTAATGATAAGAAATATGATTATATCTGAATCTGACAACAAGAATACTCAATAGAAATCTGATACTGTGATCAAGCCTGTCTGAAAACATAGCTCTGAATATAATATCAAATAACTATATATGAGACCAAGTTTATCTGGTGGGATGGTTCATAAATCAATAGAACTATCTGAGTTCCTCACAATGATAGATGACTGTATCTGACAGTCTTGATTTCTGAAGACTGATTCTGAAACTGAGACTGAATCTGAAACTGAAACTGTGGTAAGTAGTCACTTAACCGACATGCCTTAACCTGCCACAGGTGGGGTCCAACCTGTGCCCCAGTTGGAAGGGTGTCATTACCACACCACTGGTAAAGACAACTCTATGTGACCCTCATCTAGCAGGTCCTCAAACGAGAACGGTGGAGCCCTCATCTAACAGGTCAAGCCACCTCATCTACCCTCATCTAGCAGGTATGATGTCTCTCATCCACCCTCAACTAACAGGTGTGATGTCTCAACCTACGCTGGCTACGTAGTTCTGGAGAACAAGGATTGCTTATAAGAATCACACCCTCTACTAGTAGGTGAGATCCCATCCTTGAGCTCGCTCAGTGCTAGTTTCTACTCCCAACTGAAAGACTCAGAACTGAATTCTCAACTGAACACTGGCTGAACTGAATCTGAAACTGATCATATTACTCAAAAGGTCTGACTGAGTTACGCTGAGATCACTTGGTTCTGTATCTGACGAAAAAGCTATCAAATCGTGGTATCTGACTGACGATACAGAGCTTGAATAGATTACTCGAATCCCTTCTGAGATTAGGATTGAATTACTTGAATACTATTAGAACTGAGTTGATTACATGCCTGAGGCTAGATTACTAGCGATACAGAGATAACTAAGATAACTGAGATTACTGAGCTTTATTAAGCTTCGCACTTGTCTGAGGATACAGAGTTCTATAGTTCACTGAGTTCTGAGAATCATGGCTCGATTGGAATTATTGAGAAACTGACATAGGCTCTAGACAACAGCTCTATTTTCGGGTATAAATACCCCCAGGACTCGACAACATAAAAGTAAGACATAATCATTCTTCATCACAAATCATTCATGCATCATCACGGTCATCCATTCATCACTACAATTATTTATTCATCATTACAAGCATTCATTCATCATTACAATCATTCATGTATTATCACAATAGTTAAAGAATCACTTCAAGTAGTTTTGCATCATAACATACTTTCCCTCTCAAGATCCTTAGGACATCGCATTAAGCATTTTGGAAACATACCTCTATTCATTATCACAACCACCAAAGGGTCACTCCAAACCTTTAAGGATCATCAACATCGATTCACTATCATATACTAGCCTAGGGAAGACATGCTATTAGATTATACCCCATTCAACGAGATCTTACATCAAGTACTTCATACCTATATCAGTCTTGTTATGTATTTGGATATCACTTGATTTGGCGGAAACATCATACTAACACGTCACTATTTACTTGTTAACCACTTGACATGTATTAAAAGCTTAACATATATCAAAAAGCACAAAATCGGGGAATTTACAACCATCATATCTCGACTTGTTCACTAGGGTCTTTCAACAACCTCTAGACACGACCGATTTTACACCTACTTGGGGATTTCATGCTATATTGGCACATTTCACTCACTAAGGCATTTTATCAAACACTAGGCATGCATGGACTAGCTCACAATTTGGGGTTTCCTATTCAACATACTATAGCAGCCCTTATGCTTCACCTAAGCTCTTTATCAAACCTTTGGGGAACGTTCTTCACTTATTCAACCATTTCTACACCCAAAAGTCATGAACACATCACATGGAAAAATAACTTCAAGAGGGTCTATCACAAGCATCACATGAATTCCACATACTAAGGTCAAAGCTCATAAATTTTGTAGGCAAACATAAATCAAAACTTAACAACACATTAAACATCCCTTTCAACTCATACAAATCATGAACAACTCATAAACATAAAAATCTTTTAGTTTTAAAAAGGGTTCTTGAGCTTCTTGGATGAAAGGGACCCAAGAATCAACATCTACATACCTTAACCTTTGAAATCGAATGAACTTTAGTGCTTGAAACTTTATCCACACTTGAAATAAATAAATTTTTGAAGCCCACACTATGAGGAACTTGATTCTTGAAGAAACCTTGAAGAATTTATGGATGAATTTTGAAAAATTAGGGTTCTTGAATGAAACCCTAAATATTCTTGAGAGAATTGGAAGAAGAATGAAGTTTTCTTCTTTACTTGGATATATATAGAGGGTCAAAATGGGTGGAAAAGACCAAAATACCCTTTTAAAAACGCCCCTTAATTGCTGAAAAAAAATGGCTGACGACATCCATGACAGGCCGTCAGACCCGTGATAGGCCATCACGAAATGTCGTCACAAAAGGGTCGAATTTTTTATTTTCTGCCTAAGGCTGACGACGTCGTCAGAAATGTCGTCATAAAGTGACGACGTCGTCAGAAATGGCGTCAAAAACGTGACAGCCCGTCAGAAACGTCGTCAGCCTTTTCTAGATTGATATGCTGGAGTAAAATGGCTATAACTCTTTGCTCCGATATCGTATTTTGAAAAAATTGGTATCGTTGGAAAGCTAATTCAAATATCTTTCATTTGAGATATAGAAAGCCACCCAGTTCTTCATATACAACGTGTTACATTCGATTGAAGTTGACCCAAATTTTGACGGTCACTAAAACTTGAACGATAGAAAAGTTTTCAACTCGTTCATGAGTTAGGGGACCTCTATGATCTTAATTCATGCTCAAATAGATTCCCACATGATTTCAAAGTATTTCATACTTGGGAGGATATTTCTTAAATATTTTAACTCGAATTTTCGCTTTACCAATTACGCTCTAAGGCTCAGACTGGAAGAGGATTTTGCGGGGCATTACAATCGAGTTTTCAACTCTTCTTGAAACTTTTCTAAGACCTACTAGTGAAAGATTCATGAGTTTATATTTTGCGGATTACAGACAAATTTGGACAAAGGTCAAATTCATAGCTCTACCTGATTATTTGCTTCAACCAACTCTTTTGGATTTTTTTTTCAAACCTTGAGGACCCAGCAACTTTGAAAATTGCAATTCTAAGTTTTGCTTCTCTGTTAAAGCAGCCTGTTAAGAATGAATCAATAAAATGAAATGATTTTCACTTTAATAAATAAAATTTAATAACATTCAACAAATACCAGAAGCTCTGCATCTTTTTCATTGCATAAAGATCTGAATATATCACAATCACAATCAGCCACTTCTAAATTTTGCTTCTTAAAAGTCAAGTTGTCTTTTAAGCTATCCAGTTCTTTTTGCATCTCTGATTTTTGTTTTTGCTTTTCTTGTAAATCTTTCAGCAACTGTTCACTAACACATCAACTTTTCTTGACCCAAATTTTGACGGTCACTAAAACTTGAACGATAGGAAAGTTTTCAACTCGTTCTTGAGTTAGGAGACCTCTATAATCTTAATTCATGCTCAAATAGATTCCCACATGATTTCAAAGTATTTCATACTTGGGAGAATATTTCTTAAATATTTTAACTCGGATTTTCGCTTTACCAATTACGCTCTAAGGCTCAGACTGGAAGAGGATTTTGCGGGGCATTACAATCGAGCTTTCAACTCTTCTTGAAACTTTTCTAAGACCTACTAGTGAAAGATTCATGAGTTTATATTTTGCGGATTACAGACAAATTTGGACAAAGGTTAAATTCATAGCTCTACCTAATTATTTGCTTCAACCAACTCTTTTGGAAAAAAAATTTCAAACCTTGAGGACCCAGCAACTTTGAAAATTGCAATTCTAAGTTTTGCTTCTCTGTTAAAGCAACCTGTTAAGAATGAATCAACAAAATGAAATGATTTTCACTTTAATAAATAAAATTTAATAACATTCAACAAATACCAGAAGCTCTGCATTTTTTTCATTGCATAAAGATCTGAATATATCACAATCACAATCAGCCACTTCTAAATTTTGCTTCTTAAAAGTCAAGTTGTCTTTTAAGCGATCCAGTTCTTTTTGCATCTCTAATTTTTGTTTTTGCTTTTCTTGTAAATCTTTCATCAACTGTTCAGTAACACAGAGACCATAAGTCATAAATAAATACGTACCAAAAATATATTTCATTGTGCTTAATAAAGATCAGATGCAGGGTATTACTGAGAATAATAAAGAAAAACAAGCACAAGATCAGCAGGTTCATAACAAACAATCAGATCCTTATTACAACAAGTAAACAAAGGAGTCTTCTAAAATAACTGAATCACAAGAACTGAAGGAACGCCTCTGTGAACCTGTGCCACCTATTCTTGAAGCAAACTGATCATTTTGTCAGCAATGTCTCTTTTGCGTCTATAATAATAGAACGACTCAACAACTACTCTCTCTACCCTCCTATATTTTCTCGTCCTTTTACTTTGACCTCTTTTTCTTCCCTTTTCAGCTACAGGTTGAGCCAAGGTACATAACTGAGCAATCCCAATGGCAGTAACGCCACAACAAACTGGATAAGAATTCCAATATGTATATTCGAGTAGTTAACAGGTGTTATACCAAGGAAAGTAGCCAAGGTAACACCCAAAACTCCGCTAAATATTGATGAAAAACACAGAGTAGATTCCATGAAAAACATGAGAGATCCTTCACATTCGGATGGAGCCAAACTTGCAAACAACACATGGAATGGCAAGAGCTTAAATATAGCTTACTGGTGTCAAAGAAATATGTCAAGTTAAACAACCTTCACTACCACAAAGCCCAAAACTTTCCACCATAAGAACAAAAAAGATGGGGGGAAAACCAAACCCCTGATAGCATTTCAATCACACTGCACAGTTAACAAAATACCTGCATGCTATACTTTACGAAAACACCATACTTGGTATAAAATAAGTCTTCTTCAGCCTTGACCACCACAATGACACAAACTTTTCACTAAAAGCACAACTAAAGAGAAACCAAGAAACTCCAGCAGCATTTCAACCATATTGCATAGTTAAAAAAATACCCACGCACTATACTTCAAGATAACTTGAGGATCTATGAAGTTTTCTTACCTAGTTGTCATCCATAAGACTTGCAGGACTTGTCTTATATGAAGTAGTTGAATTTGTAATCATATTGAAAATTGTAGCTGAAAGCGAAAGTCCATTCTGTTAAATATAGTACATATAATTAACTTAGTCTGTTGTACAAAAGGATAATAGAACGAAAAAGAGGCAGAGATGCAATGAGAGTGGAAAAAATAAAAGTAATAATGCAACATTTACTAGTTTAGCGTTGTATACTAAACAAATACCTTAGAACTTTGCATATGAGAAACTAGTGCCATTACGCTCTCTTTTAACATTTTTTGGTGATGCACTAAACGAACTTCCATTACTTCTCGTTTTCCTTGTTCCTCTTCAAGCTGATTTTTAACTTCCATTAGCTTGCTTTCTACACTCTCTCGTTTACAACGTTCATCTTTCGCTTCCTTTTGTCGTGCTTTAAGTTGCTCTTGAATTTGATTTCTCGATATCTTACTTGCTTACTTAATTCAAGATCCTTGACCAAGAATGTACTTTGATTTTTCTCCCACAACTTCCACAAATGCAACAATGATAATAGGATCCATATCGGTGTCCTCTTCGATTTCTTGATCTTTTTCAGCAATAACATCTTTCACTTTATCCTACAAAAAAAGTTAAACAAACTTTGAATTTCAATATTTATTAAAAAAATTAGTTCTATAAATACCAATACGAAGGGTTTGTGTACATTCACTTCAGCTGAAGCATTAGTAACCCACTGTCCATTTGGCTTCATATAGTCATTTCCCAAAGTTTTTGATAATTTGGATCTTTTCCAGTGTTTGTGTCCCTCTATCAAAATATATAATTATGTTATTAAAGAAAACATAATCATAACCGATAAAAATAAACAAATATCTCACCGCTTCATAAGACACTGCTTGGAAGGATTTTCTGCCTCAAATATGATTCACTTTTTGTTTTGCCTTGTTATTTTTATTTCTTTCACTCATTCTCTGCATTGTATTTGCATAAAAATATTAATTTTCATCTAAGTATAAGAAACCAAATAAAAAGTTAAATCATTTATAATTTTAACTACCTTAAAACCATCAGAGCTGAAATAATCTACCAAGAATTTCCATTAAACTTCATTAACATCTGAAGGTATATTTTGCAAACTTTCTTCTTTTGTAGCAAATTTCTTGAAATGATCATGAAGTCTGCTACGGTGATATTGATATAAATTTTTGGCTATTATAAGAATAGTATCTCGATTTTGTTCTGTATCCAGGAGATGAAAAGTGTCCTACACTCAAAATAGAATCAAACATTAAGACTACAAACTTACGACAATCTGATGAAAATAGGGATGATCTTATGCTCTAGGTGCTTTTTATGTGGGGAAACATCAAAGACAGGTTACCATCAATTTTTACATTGCAAATACACTCAACAACTATGGAGAATATTTTAAACCTTAAAGGCATTTCCTGAACAACACCTTTTGTAATGTTGGTTTGTCTAGACAGAAAACCAACCCTCCCACCCCACCCCCACCCCTACCTTCACAAGTACACTATTATTCATGTAGAATATATGTTTAGTAAATATCCGACAAAAGGAATCAACTCTTAATCTTGTTTAGAAGTAACAAGTTACGGGCTTTGAAACTAATCAACAAAACCAATAAAAACAAATTCACATTGACAATTTTCTCATGATTTTGGAGATTTTTCAATTGGTGAAAGTCTTTGCATCATGGCTTTCTTGAACCTTCATCTTAGATATGCAGCACATGCCAAAATCTAATTTTAGTTAATTAGACAAATAGGAGTAGTAAATTGCCAGCATATAAGCAACAATCCTATCTTTCGCCAGATCAGGAACTCCCTTCCAATTCTTGACGTCATGTTTAGAATTATGATGAACTTTCACTAAGAGCTCGGTAATAAAATATTTAGCTCCTGCACCTACTACTACTGTTCGATCTAGTTGGATAATCACCCTCAACTTACCAATGTCATTTTCCTTGCGTTTCTTTTGGGTTGAAAGCCCTGTTGTCTTTCCTCTTTCCTTTCTCTTTTTTCCTATAATAGTACATAAAATTATTTAGATATAAATAAATAAAACACAACTACAGATTTGGAGAGACATGATTTAATAAATAAATCAATTTACCTGGAGGCGGGATTGCAGATACATCAGTAGTTTCACCATTATTAGAAATATCCACATTTGTCATCATGATTGACTGCAATATATTAAAAATTTTAACCAATAAAGACTAATCAAAAGTAAAAATCAAGAAGGTGATGGAAAATAAAACTTCTATGGACAAAGAGATTCAATAAAATTATCAAGTTGCAATTATCTAGAGAAAACACATTCATCCCTGTGAAAATCGTAGTGGGCATCAGCGTATTGTGTTCATACATATCTGTAGGAAGTAGTAGTAGGGGCATTCCCCAAGTTGAGATAAAGCATAATGCTTGCTGCACCAAGACCACCAGTAGAGGTTCTGTCGCGTTTCAAATTGGAAAGATCGTTTGGGAATGTTAATAATAATAATGTTGTTGTACATTGGAAAAGAGTGATGGTGACAACCAAAGCTACTTACAGTCATCCCTATGGAAACTCCTGGGATTACCATCTCATAGATGAAGATACTGGAGAGAAGACTAAATAACGCATGTGGCACTAGCTTAGTAAACCAAGAATTGCAGCAGATGAACTCTTTGAGAAAACGTGAAAAAAAAAGTCAAGGTGATACACTTTCATACCGTCTCCTATCCGGAGGGATTTATATACTCCATGCTAAAGCCAATGTCCTGTTACAACAAAAGAAGCTCAGATGACTTGGGAAATCTACTAGTGTCACAGTTTACTGAAATGAAAAATGATTTTTTTGGATGAAGTGAAACGAAAAATGATTCATTCATATTTTACCTCATATATGATGACCTATACATTAAAAGATCAAAAAGTAAAGAAAAGGAACAGAAAAAAAGAACAAAAGAAGACAGATGCTTCATGTAGTTTCCTGGGAAATTTGAGAGTTACTTTCAATGATTTCCTTCTGCCACCAGATAATTGCTTCACAGGTCATACTGATAGGAGCAAGTACAAACTACATAAAGATGTTGATAGAAGATGACAAAATATAAGTTAATATGCAAGGGATTATCATCACATTCTCCAAATGTATATGATTGAAAACTTATCATGTAATCTCAACTGGTCCCACCCTTTACAGGAATCCACACATAGCACGAACTTAGTGCACCGGGATGCCCTTTTTTCCTCTCAACTGGTGCCGCTTATGTGAAGCTTAAGTCACTTGGAACACGGAAACCAGAAGTAGCAACACATAAAGGTATTGAACTGGACATTATAGAGGGAGAGGAACATACAAATATTAAGAAGAGGGAGACCAGAGGTGGTTCAATGTTGTTTCTGTGCGTAGCCATAACTTGAGTTCAAGTGTTCATGGAATCTTGCCATTTGGTGTAATTTGGAAAAGATAGGGAGTTAAAATATTTCAATATACTAAGCTAGTGCCACATGCTTTATTTAGTTTTCTCTCTCTTACTAAGTTTCTATTGCTCAAAGAATAATGGAAAGAAACAGTGAAGGCCATCCGCTCTATGATGTGACATTAATATTGACTTAGCATTTTGCAAGAGGGAGCATGGAACTTGGAAAGAAGACAAAACTCAAAAAGGCTTTTATTTTGCAAAACCTTATTTTGATTGTGTAGGATACCTAGTACCTGGACACTCATTTTAAAAAAGACAAAGCAAAACCAAGGGTTGTATATTATATATTATATAATATCAAGTTCTCAAATTAAAAAAAGATTCAATAAAGAAAAAGTTATGTCGATATTGACTTGAAAATCACATCAAATCGTCATCCTTGACTTCATCATGTTAAGTAGTTTCTTCATCTGCAGCAGAGTCACTAAAGTCATACAGGTCTTCGTGATCAGACTCATCTACACCTACTACACGTACTAAGTCTACTTCTTCCTCACTAGTGAGAGAAGGTGCTTCAACACTCACTCCATCAATATCTTCTCTTTGTATTCTAATGTTATCATTGTCCAACTCCACTTGTGGATTTGCTTCTCCTCTTTCAACTAAGTCAATCAATTGAAACGGTTCCATTTCATCTTCTTGTTCAGGAACATCATACAAATTTCATGGTCTTACTCTTATCACTACATGCCATTTCTCACTTTGGCCATGTTTAACATATTACACTGACTGAGCCTGCAAACCTAGAATGAATGGATCATTTGTGTAATGGAGTCGCATTATATCTACAGATACAAATCCATATTTATCTTGTTTGTAACCTCTACTTTGACTACGACCTTGAGAAGGAACTTCAAACCAATCACATTGAAATAATATAACTGATTTATTATTCATATTTTGAATCTCTAAAATTCATTTTACCTTTCCAAAATAATCAATATTTCCTATATGTCCATCACTCTTCACCATCACACCACTATTTTGAGTTTTCAAACCTAGCTCAGATGCCACTGTTCGAAATCGAGAACCATTCAAGATATATTCATTATGACTAATCCAAGGTTTGACTTCCTCACAATTTTGGAGAATGTAAAAGTGGGCTTGATTGTTTTCAAGAGTACTCAACTTTGTCCAAGAACCCCCTAATAGTGGTTTACCACAATAATTAAATATGGACAAGCTATTTTAATTTATGCTAGAAGACTCAGAATTTCTATCTTAACGATTTTGCTTCGTTTCCATATCAGTCAAATATCTAGAGCAGAATGTCATGCACTCCTCTGCAAGATAACCTTAAGCAATTGATCCTTCCGCACGAGATTTGTTGCGTACATAACCTTTCAAGGTTCGCAAAAATCTATGAAGTATATATATTAATATTTTAACATATTTCAATTAAAAAAATAGTTTAAAAAGTAATAAGTCAACCTTTCAATGAAGTACATCCATCGAAATTGCACAAGACCACCCAACTTCGCCTCGTTTGCCAAGTGAATTGCCAAATGAACCATGACATCAAAGAACGATGGTAAGAACACGTACTCTAATTTACATAATGTAATTCGTATGCTTTTATCTAGCTGATCCAAATTCTCCACACGCAACTCTTTAGCACATAAATCACTAAAAAATAGTGATAATTCGATTAATGGTTCATGTGCATCTTTTGGCAAGATTTCTTTGATGATAAGTGGTAAAAACCGCTGAAAAAGAACATAATGATCATGACTTTTAAGTACATGAATTTTAGCTTCCTTGATGCAACGACTAATGTTTGAAGCATACGCATCAGGAAACTTAACTTCTTTGATGAGTTGACAAAATTGAATTCTTTCATCTTCAGACATTGTATAACTTGCAGGAGGAAGTATGTATTTAGCCTCACTTTTTATGGGACGAAGGGACTTTTTAATTTTTATCTCTTGTAAGTCCAGTCGAAATTTCAATGTGTCCTTAGTTTTTCCTTCAATGTCCAACAACATTCCAAATATACTTTCACTAATATTCTTTTCAACATGCATTACATCCAAATTATTTCTCAACAGATTTGAAGGAAAATATGGGAGTTCAAAGAATACACTTTTCTTTTTCCAATTATCACATCTTTCAGTATCTCATTTTCTTTTTCTTATGCTTCCATAGACTGACCTTTGTGAAAAAGTATTAAGTTGCACAAGCACATCTTCACCACTCAAAGCTTGTGGTGTAAGTCTTTCTTGCTTTGTATTGTCAAAATAAATTTTATTCCATCGATAAGGATGATTTATCTCCAAGAACCTACGATGACCCATATAGCATTGCTTTCGACCGTGTTTTAAGTAAACTGAACAAGTATCTACATGAAAAACTGGACAAGCTAGTTTACCTTTGGTGCTCCAACCAGACAGAATACCATAAGCAGGAAAATCATTGATTGTCCACAATAAAGCACGTAATTGAAAATTTTGTTTCACAAAAGCATCATAAGTCTCAATTCCATTCACCCATAAGATATTCAAATCATCAGTCAAGGGTTGGAGATACACGTCAATATCCATACCGAGACTTTTTGGTCCAGGAATAAGTAAGGACAATAATAGACTAGATTGTTTCAGGCATAGCCATGGGGGAAGATTATATGGAATCAAGCTAATAGGCCACATGCTATATGAACTACTCATTGAACCAAAAGGATTAAATCCATCTGAAGCAAGCCCAAGTCTTACACTACGAGGATCTGAAGCAAAATTTGGATGTTTTTTATCAAAAGTTTTCCATGCCAATGAGTCATCTGGATGTCTTAACACTCCATCATCAATTCATTTATTTTTATGCCACCTCATTTCTTCTGTGATTCCTTTCGTCATAAATAGTCGTTGTAATCTAGGTATTATAGGAAAGTATCTAAGAATCTTTCTAGGAATACCCTTTTTTTTCTTATTCAAATTATCTGAAGCAACCTCATCATTAACATCTCCTTTTCTTATTGTCCATTTTTTTTCACCAGATTTAGGACATTGTTCAAGATCAGCATATTCCTTTCTATATAAGATGCAATTATTAACACATGCATCTATCTTCACATAATCTAAACGCAAATCTTTTATTATCTTTTAAGCTTCATAAATAGAATTCGAAAGCACATTCTCTTTGGGTAAAGCATCACTCAGTAATTTCAACAAAGAATCAAATGAGGTATTACTCCATCCATGCATACACTTTATTTGAAAAAGCTGTACTATAAAAGAGAGTTTGGAGAAATTTTCACAATTTGAATACAACTCTTTTTGTGCAGCCTCTAATAACCTAAAGAAACTCTCAGCTTCTGTATTATGCTCTTCAGGATCTGAATCAGTTGTCTAATTAAATTCACGATTACTATTGGGAACACCATGACACATATCATGCAATATTTCAAAAATGGGAGCATCATCGGGTTCTAAATTTGAATATTCACTAATATTTGTTTTATCATCTGAAGATAAATCTGGCTCATCATGATTAATCCACCTTTTATAAGTTTGGATTATCCCCCATCTATGTAAGTCTGTTCTCACTTCGTCTCGTTCCAAAGAACATTATTACATTTCGTGCACAGACATTGAATTCTTACACCAACCTCAAGATTAGAAAATGCAAAGTTTAGAAATTGTTCCACACCATTTAAGTATTGCGGTAACGTCCTATTTCCCATATGCATCCAACTTTTTTCCATTATATACTTACCTACAGAGAGCTCCATATTAATAAACATGAAATTATATGAATTTTTCTTAATGAAAAATAAAGAAAGAAAATGTTAGAGAAAGACTTTAAATTATATATATAAAAAAATAAAGACCATAAAGTGTTTGCAAGATAATACTTCTTTTGTCTACCTTTACCTCTCCTGAAATCATTCATATACAACCTCTTATACATAAGAGTATAAGAGAATAATGCATGTTAAAAGAGAAAACAACTAACAATATCAATCCCAATCTCTCTTTCCAAATTTTTTAACCAGAAACAATTAAGAAAACAATTCTAATAATATACTATCACTGTAATTAATTCGGAACTTCCTACATATCAAATATCAGGTAACAACTTAAATAAGAAATAAGATAAAGAGGAAGTGTTATTATTACCTTGTATGCTGCAGCAACAAACAGGAGCTCTAACGTCAAAGGATTCGTCTAACTCAAACTCCGCCTCTCGAACTTCATAATCATATTAGAAAGAACAACCAAGGTGAATGGAAGGCAAGATTAGTGACTCTTTAAAACAAGAAAAATCTAACAAAATTAAACAAATAAAATCTTAAAGTCAATAGACATTGGAGAATCCTTTTTTTGAACTATAGACAGAAGAATTAAGCTTGCAGAACAAGTATATTTCCAGTGACGACAATTAATTGATCCCCATTTCATAAATTTGCCAATTAAGGATGTTAACATTGAACCACAGTGACGTTCATTTTTAACCTTTTTGAAGAAGGGGCACCACATAAACTTCACCACAGTGATGTTCATTTTTAACCCCTTTTGATGAACACGCACCAAATAACCCTTTTGAACATCACTGTATTCTTCATAAGCAATCCAATTTGGTAAAATTGTGTGTAGTCTTGTTCTTACTAGACAATATAAATTATACAAATGCAACACTAGTGTACACATAATGATATTGCCTTTAGCCAATAGAACCCTACCTATTTTGTATGTTCTATAGCACAAAACAACACAAGCATGATGTGCCTATGTAATTACACATGTGGTTGCATATAATGTAACTGGTGCACACAATACGATATACAATAATTACTTTAAGAAAATAGGAAATATTTAGAAAAGTGTAGAGAGGCAGTGTTTGCAAGGACAAGTGAAACTTATTGATGTACTAAACAAATTGCAGGTTTTAAAATCAATACAAGACACTCTAATATAAAAATACAAAAAACAAGAAACCTACAGATTGTATTGTTACCAGGCTTACACAATTTAACTAAATAGCACCACGTTGTGAAATTAATGTTGGTCCACTGTGAGAGAGTAAAATGTAGTACAGTACTACAGTATGCTTTACGATAACAACACATTTATGGGCTACAACTGTTAGTGTAGGTGGGTGTGAACAATTAGACTTATGTTTGGTATACAAGCAGGGTTGAAATATATGAGGCAATACAGTACGAAGAATGAGGAGTAATGTGTGTAGTACAGTGTTGTTTCATTGTAATGTGTGCGATACAACAAGTTTAATATAGATAATATTGCACACACTGCAGGAGCATTTCAAATTGTTGATTGGTGCTTATGAAAGAATAGAATGAATGATAGCATGATAACAACACAATCCAAGGAAAATAACACCTTAACAATAACCAACAAAGGGCACTAATAGCAGTAGACATAGGAGACAGAATACAATGGTATAGTTGCAAAATAATGCATATAGTTGTAGTATAATGTAACAAAGACACATGTAGTATTGTTAACGTGGTGGAAATAGGCATTGGACAAAGACACATGTAGTATTGTTAACGTGGTGGAAATAGGCATTGGACAACTATATAAGGCAACATTACTACAAAATACTTACATATAATGGCATTACATCACAAGAAATGGCAATAAGAGTGTGTGTTGGAACATATTATGAGTTAGTATTGAAACATACGAGTGGGTAACTAGTGTGGACTGTAGTGCATAATAGATTATTACAAGAACTATAATGTATACAGTAATATTGTATTAATTAGCAGAATAGAACTTATACTACACAAATAATAGCTATAAATAATGATTAAGAAATGTAACAAGTTATATTACTGTAGAATTACATTACAATTTGTAATGAGCTGAACATTAAAAAAGACTGAAGGATTTTGTTAAAGTGTTGTTAGTTGTGACAACATTCAATCGTTAGAAAGAGGTAAACAGTAGAAGTATGGCGTTTGGCCATAAGAATCTCAAATACAACTTTGAGTTGGATTTGAAAAAGTGAATACAAGTGAAAGTCATTGTTACAAACAAATATATATCCACCAAGAACCTCATTCTTCAGTAGTGTCTTAGCAACAGGCAGAGTCTTAAACCTTTTGTCAGCGGAGTTATTTCCATTGGTGCTCTCACTGTTGTTATTGTTATTATTGACAGGTTCCTTGGTATAGATGCTAGTGTTGAGCTTGCTTAAGGAAGAATTTCCCAAGCTGTTAAAATTGGGTTTAAGATAAACTGAATTTGCATTGTAAATGCTATCTATAATGTAATTCTTGCTCATATTTATAGTCATCTTGGTATCCAAATTTAACACATTTAAGTTAAGGCTTTACCACTTGTTATCTTCCTGAAACAAACTCTTGGCTCTGTCGATGTCACCATCCTCACATAATCCATAAATAAGCAAGCAAAAAGTAAACTCATCTGGAACAAAACCTTTAAAAACTGCATTATTAAGGATTACATCCGCTTTCTGCACCATACCCAACTTACAATACGCGCCAATAATTGTGTTAACATGAACGCATCAGGGTCTAACCCACACTTCACCATTTTATGCAAGTAAGACTCTACTTCATCAACCTTCGAATGCTTACATAAACCACATATAAGTGTGTTATAACTAACTACTCAAAAACAACCCCAATTTATATTCATGGTCAAACACAACTCCAACTCCAAAAAAATTATAATTTTCGTGGCCAAACACCAACTTAAAGTTCAAGCCCTAATTTTACTTTGAGGAAATAGCAAATCTCTAGTCTCTTAACTAAATAGGGATCCTTAGATTTGATAGTTAACTAATGAAGTTAATTGCACAACTGAAGAATCCATTTGTACCCAAAATAATTGCAAATATAACAAACTATTCCATTTGTACCAAAAATAATTGCAAATCTAACAAACAATGTGTATGCTTACATGAGAAATTAAAATCCTAAACTTAAAACTACTGAAATTAAAGGGAAGAAACTAATTACCTTCCAAGCCTAGTTCTAGGTTGAGAAAGCTCTGGAAACTCGATAACTCTTAAAAGCTTTGCTTGAACCTGAAGCGTGATTGAGGAGCCGCTAAACCGCTAAAGGGTTTTGGGATAAAAGTGATTTTGACGAAAAATTGGGAGTTGGAGGGAAACATTTCCACGTTATTACTAACTAAAATATGGAAAATAATTGATAATTAATTTTATGCAATAAAACAAATGATTTTGTTGACAAAATTTAAGTTTTACCAGCAATGTAAATATTTTTGGCAACAACAAAAGTATATTGTTGCCAAATTATTTATAATTTAAATTAATTATTTTGTCCATAATATATGGCAACAAGAGTAGAATATTTGCCAACAAGAAAAAACTTGTGGCTAAAGGTTTTATGTTGTACCCACAATTAAATGAGGTTGTTGTCGTTTCTTGATATTTGCCAACAATATTATTTTTGTTGTAAAAATATTGTTGCCAATTATATTATTTCTTATAGTGAATATTGAATAACTGACTCTAATGTTTGATAAGCCTTTAAAACTGAATGACTATGAGTTGATGGGACAGGCTCCAACTAATTCCAACTAACTACTAAACTGCGACATGAAATAAAGTAAGCATGTCCTCGATGTATGAGGACTCACCACTTCTACTGCTGAGGATCTGATAAGTCTAATCACGAGCCAGGAACTGAGCGTCAGAACCTATGATATAATACATCATAGCGCAAAAGAAAAGGTATGTGATCAATACTTTAAATGTACTAGTATGATAAATGAGGTCGGCTGATATGTATAATTTCATGAACCGAACTAATATTTAACTGAATATGCATGTAAAGCATGAAGTACTAAATGGAGAACATAAAGTCTGTAGGTACTGGAATATATAGAAATCTGTAAATACTAAGTATGCATGAAAATCTGTAAATACTGAAGATATGTGAAAATCTGTAGATATTGAGGATGCATGACCAAGCATATAACATGAACTGAGTAAAATCTATAAACTGAAATACTGAAATAACTGAAATTTGTATGCTTTGGTCAAACAACACTAAGACTGAATAACTGAACTGGACCTGTAACTGAAACTGTATCTGAGACTGTGGGAGGTATCATCTAATCGACATTCCCCAATTTGAGCTAATCGAGGTCTAACCTATAACCCTAGTTGGAAGGGTCTTAATACTGTGCCACGGGTATTAACGCTGGTTGTGTGGATCCACTAAACTGATATAATGTCTAAAAGACTAAGGGTGTCAAGCCTGAACTGATGGGTGAGCCCTGTGAAATAGTCAAGCATAATCTGAAGGGTGACTTCTCATATCCTACAGTGGCTATGTAGTTTTGGAGTATAGGGGTTGTTACTAACGACTCTTCCTATCTGATGGGGAAGCCTCCATCCCTACACTCGGTCAGTGCTAAATCCTACTCTCAACTAAAAGACAACGAAATACTAGACTGTTCTGAGTTTAACTGACTGATAACTGACTATTCTGATAATGCTCATAGTATATTTTGAAGACTATTCTGTAATGTGCTGAGACTAGATTAAATAAACAACTATGATTTTCAGTTATTCAATACCCCCAGGACTCAAGACAACAATGGTAAAATGACACTAAAGCTTGAGAGACAAAGCATGAAGGCTTTTATTAAATCAATCACTTTTGTAGGCATTTTATCAAACACTTGTAGTTCATGGTTTATTACAATCATAGGAATATCATGGAACTTATAGAAATAGCATGAATTCGATATAATAGTATTAAATCATGGTTTAATTCAATAAATAATAATATTAAAACATGGAGGATTGAATAATAATGATAATTTCATTGAATCATGGTATAAAATCAATAGTACATGGAGATTCATGGGTGAAATCACAATTTAAAATCAATTAACTTGAAAAGAACAAAATCTTATAATTTAAATAGGATACTTGGACTCCATGGATAAAAGGGATCCATGGATGAACATCTAACATACCTGGAATAATGAATTTGGAAGGATTGATGGTGAGTTCTTGAGATTTGGCCTTGATTCATGAGAGCTAGGGTTTCTTGTTCTTGAACAAAGTTGATTTTAATTTGAGAGAATTATGACAAAGTGAACAAATAATGCTCTCTTAGGGTCAAATCCCGTGTTTAGGTGGATTTGAGGTCATGGGAAAAGACCAAACGGCCCCTGAAATTTTAAATCACAAAACTGGAAAAATACCTAATTTTTAGCCTTAGCACGACACGGTGCTATCACATCGTGTCACTAGAATCGGACAACGAGGAACTGAGGTCTTGGCGTGATTCAGAGGACTCACGGTGCCCTTTTGATTTTAAAATTCACCTTTGGCGCGATGCGCCATTATCGCGACAGGACACTGGAAAAACACAATTGGGATTTTGGTTGACGACATGACGTGGTGGTTTCACGGAGCTTCACTGTAAATTGACAATCGTCATTTATGTTGGCTCCGCGATGCGCTAAGGTTTAAAATGATGGTGTTTAAAGACTAAAACTTAAAATCGCCATAACTTCTTACCCGATTATCTGATTTGGGCAAATTTTATATTGTTGGAAAGCTAATTCAATTTTCTATGCAATGACAGGCTCTAAACTAGCAAATAATGAGTATTTTAAAAGATTTATATATGAATACTCATGCATTTGAACTTAGATTACACTAAGGAAATGTGGGGTATTATAAGGTCCCAAGGCACTCAGGCTCATTTTGACCTATTGGCTGGAAAGTTAAGAAATTAAAAATGAGGGGTGGGACCCACATTTTATCGAAATAACCCTATATGGAAATTTTGAATTTTCCATTGATTTTGGAACATTGAATTTGTTTTAGTTAAATAGTTCTTTTGCATATATGGCCTTTTGGATGAATCTTGGGAGGTTGAAGGAGACTTGGAAATTTCCCAAGTCTCATTGTATCTGGTGCATCACAATAATGACATTTTGGGTCGCGATTGAGACTCCCTTGACCAAGGTAGCAGACCCACGATCGTGGGGCTAAGTATTGAGATTGTGATTTACTTGGATAGCCCCAATATTTCTCGATCGCGAAGATTGAGTCGCGATAGCGGAGCCAAGCACCTGGTATGGGTATAAATAGACCATCTTTGCATAATTTTCCTATTTTTCATCCATTCCTTGAGAGTTGTAAACCCTAAATAGTGAGGTAGCTTAAAATTAAATCTTGTGGGCTGTTTGGGAGCTTAGATATTAATTAATTATGTGATTTTCCTTGGAATTTGAGTTAATATTCCTCTAATTTCATGGTAGATTTTTTATTTCTTGTTCACAAAATACCAAAACATTGGTGGTTTTATTTTAACCCCAAATTAGCTCAGATTTCCCCCATTTTTAGGGTAATGACTTCTTGAGCCTAAAGGAATGTTGGGTTGGTTTTGGAAATATGATTTCCATAAATGGGACCCACATAGGATTTTGGATGATTTTTGGACCCAAAGAATAATAGTGCAATATGGATATCATTACTCTCGTATTGATAAGTAGAATGTGATTTTGATAGCTTGTCATCTTGCAGAAGCTTCTCAAAAGGGAAAAACATTGATTTAGTGGATTTTTGAACTTTCTTCGGCGTCCAATTGGCTAGGTTTTACCCCAAGTTAGATTGAGATATTTCATAGAATTTTATGATATTTTGTTAGATTTAGGATGGGTTTTAGGTATTGATATGATAAATTGAAATGCTTGGGTTAGTTGGATTGTTAAGCTATTCGAAAACTATAAATTAGGCATAATTGACATAGTTGCTCATATTTTAGGTGAATTTCCTATCTTAGGATATTGAGGCTTGTTTAACATCTAAAAGTGGAATTAGATACCTTAACCTAGTTCGGGTAGAATTTGCCTAAAATAGAACTTTGGGGATTAAAAGTGAGCCCTTGACACACCTTAGGCAAAGATGTATGTTAGCTTTTGTAGACCTCTATAGGCTTGTTAGACTCTTGGAAATGCTTATTGAGTAAATATTGAGAAACTTGGACACTTGATAGTTATGTTGGTTGATGTGAGGGTTGAATCTTACTTATTATGCTAATACTTAAGCTATAGATGATACTATTGATTATATTGATATATTTATATTTACCAGTTCGAGTTCGGAGGATGGCTATGATATTGATGATATTTACTCGATTTTAGTCCGGAGGAAGATTATGACATTGATGATATATTTACAGATTCGAGTCCAGGTATTGATTATATTTATCAATTTGTGTTTGGCTATTGATTATATTTACCCGGTCAAGTTCGGTTATTAATTATATTTATCATTTTGAGTTTGACTATTGATTAGATTTACCATTTTAAGTCCAGATATTGATTTTATTTATTGGTTCAAGTTCGGATATGCATATTATTCTATGATGATATACTTACTATGATATGACGCTAGTGGGGTGTGAGATTGAAAATAGCAATGTGGTTATGCTTGAAATGGAGGAAATGGCTATAATGTGTCTTGATGTGAGTGGATTATAGAGGAATATTTAAAATTAGTAAATAACGGTGGCTAATTATGTTTTCTTGTTTGTATCCACCAGGCTTATGGGGGTTGTATTGGATTATTTATTTTTTCGCACTAATTGGCATATGGGAGCCAATTTTGTAGTTATGATTGTGTGTGTGATGCTTTATGATATGTTATGCTATTCTTTTGGTTTATTTGCCTAATTATGTATATCGATGTTAGAGATATTCATGTTTGTTTCTACCTTGACTAGTTATGTTATCTTGCATTTTATCATTCTTACATCACTATTTAGCTTAGTCAATAGATGATGCCTATCAGTACCTATGGTTTTCGAACTTATACTATATTTTTGTACCCTTTTGGTTCATATTTGAGTACTAGGTAAGGCCATTGATCGACGTTCGTGTAGTGTTGATATTCAAGATAGGGTGAGCTCTTGGAGTTGAAGTCAACTATATCCTTCTATATTTCATGTCTAGTCATTAGTTTCAAGACAGAATTATGTTGACTATTGTAACACACTAAAATTTGAAGCAATTTATTTTTGGCCTTCCTATGCTTGGAATATTAATTTTTGACCCAAATTATTTTTAGGGATGTTAAAAGGGTAATCCGAAGAAGTTTAAGAATTTTTGGATGGGGTTTGGGGTAATTTCAGAACCCGAAGGTAGCAAGCCTCCGCGATATTGGAAATCCATAAAGGTTGTCATGGAGACTAACCTCCATGACACAGAGGCTGTGTTCCATAATAGGGTCCGTGACACGGACGCTGGACCTATGCAATAAGGTTCGTGCCATAGACCCATGTATTTTCTATGATAATTTTGTTTATTTTAAATGAGATGAGGGACAATAGGGTCTTTTCACTTATAACGACCTTTAAGCACTGTACAATCCAAATCTCATTAGTTTTAACGATACTAAGGTCATTATTTTCACTTTTGATCATGCTCTCTCAAAATCCCCTTTTCAACTCAAGGCTAAGTCTTAAGGAAGTGATCATCTTGGGTCCCAAGGGAATTATTTTCTTTAAATTTCTGGGCAATTAAGGCATGTATCTCTTTCCCTTGAACTTATATTTTCTTAATAGCATGAAATTGGTTATTATTCATGGTTTTAATAATGGGTTTTGAGCTATGGGTTGAGGGTTGTGCATGTGTTTGATTTAATTGCTTTTCTATGGTTTATTATACAATAATTATTCTCTATTTATGATTTTGGAACATTATGGAATGCATGCGAATGGTGATTAAAGGGAGAAGTCAGGTTAATCCCCAATTTGATGATTTTTGCTTTGGTATAGGGTTTTGAAATAATGTGCCCTGAACCTGTTTGTGAAATGGTCAATGAATATGATTTTGTCACCAAGTTTGGTTTTCTCAATTGTATTAATGCAATGGTATGAAAGTAATTGGTTTAGTCTACTTCCTTAAAACTAATGCATGGCATAAATGGTTAAATAGTCAAGGATGGTTTTGAAAACCTTGTGGGGTATGATGGAATCCCCCAAGTGAATGGTTTATGAAAACTTTGTGAGGTACAAAAGAATCCCCTAAGTGATTTTAATTATGGAGTCAGCGGGGTACGAAGTAATCCCCTAAGTATTGGCATAATGACATTGCTTGCAAGCTATATTTGGTATGATGATACCACTTAATAATGCCCTATTAAGTGACTCCTGAAATTGGTGGATGAGTTATGTGTTAAATGTTCTAATTGGGCATTAATGGGGGTTGTGTTAGCTAGCCTTGAAGGTGTGATCCTGAAGAACAGATACTGGAAAATCATGTTTACCAATGTGAGGGTTGGTCTTAATGATCGTGTGCTTGTAGGGTATAAAGGAATCCCCTTGGGGTATATATGCACATATGTATCATGGAGGGCAAAGGGTACACGATAATCCCCGATCTTCTATGATATCTTTGGTTTGCGCAACTAACACACATTGTGGCCTATCCAGGGGGTAACACTGGACACTTATAGCCCATGCATGGATTTTATGATGGTTAAACTACACAATTTAGGATAAGATTATAAATGTTCATGTTAATCCTTGTTCCCAATCCCCAATATGTTATATCCTAATGCGATGTTGGGTCTGAAGGCATGGCTACCTTTCTTGCACAGTGATCAGGTGTTCGTGGTTAGTTTGTGAGTTGACTTGGAGTTTTGAGTTTCTATCATTCAGAAGACTTCATTTCTTATTTTGATTCCTTATGTCTTAGACTTTATTTTAAACTTTTTTTGGCTATGGTTGGGAGTATTTCTCGACACTTTATTGGTACTGGGTTTTGCTAGAGGCATTGTGGATACTATGGACATATGTATTGTGGATGTTTTCAATTTTTGATCCTATACAGATTCTTTTAGGATTTCTTATTACATTTTGTCTTTTATTGGTATTTATCCACTGCTTGGTGTTCTTAGTTATATTAGAAAGCTTAGGGGGTTGTCTCCGATCCTTGGTGGACTTGGGATGCCCGTCATGACTAGGCCCTAGTTTGGGTTGTGACAAAGATTGTATCAGATCCTAGGTCTAGTGTCATGGGGTGTCTACAAAGCTGTGTGAAGTAGAGTCTCTTTTATGGGTGTGTAGCACTTCACACTTATAATGAAGAGGCTACGAGGCATTTAGGAATGTTTCTCTTTTCTTGTTGTCTTACTTAGGGCTATAGATTCTAAGGTCTTGAATCTCTCTAGTTCCCATTTGTTAACCTTTCAGATCATGCCTCCTAGATAATCTGATGTCCATGGAAACTCTTCTGTTCCAACTGAGGACAATGTTGATGGAGCTCGTGGAGTTCCGATCTAGGGTCGCTACTTCTGACTAGGGTACAGACCCGATCTAGGGTCGCTGCTTCTGACTGTTCTCGTGGAGTTCCACCTGGCACTCATACTCAGACACCTCAAGGAGATACTACTAATGCTGAGTTTTGCTAGTCCATTTACCTGTTGACCTAGTTGGTGACATCTCAATCATGTCAGATGAGCTCTGATGGTATTGTTATAAGTTTTTGTGAGGACACTAAAGTTGGCCAGTTTGTGAGGTTGATCTCTCCTACTTTCTATGGTACTAAGGTTGAGGAGGATCTTCAAAGTTTTATGGATAAAATGGAGAAGATCTTTTGGTTCATGCATGCTACTGAGGTAGAGGGTGTGGAATTTGTTGCTTATCAATTAAAGTAGGTAGTGTACCAATAGTATGAGGAGTGGGAGCGACTTAGGGGTCATAATGATGAGTCTGTTTTATGGGATGACTTCTCTAGTAACTTTATTGATCGCTTCTTTCCTCAAGAGTTGAGGAAGGCAAAAATAGTGGAGTTTGTGAATTTGAATCATGGCAAGATGTTAGTAATGGTGTATGCCTTGAAATTCCACCATTTGTTGTGGTATACTCCTGAGCTAGTGTCTAGTATGAGGGATAGAGTGAGGAAGTTTGCTTCTAGTTTTTCTCTTGAGTTGATTTTAGAGAGCAAGTTTGCCTTGTTGAACAAGGATATGGACATCTCTCGACTGGTAGTATATATGCAACAGGTTGAGGAGGAAACCAAAAGGCAAGTAGATATGGAAGAGAGGTAGAGTAGGAAGTTTTGTTATTCATATTAGGGAGGGGGTCAATAACATAGTGGTAGAGATGGTGAGAAGAGGTTGAAGAAGAATTGGGGTAACTTTAGATCTTATTTAATGGCTAGCGTAACTTATCCCAAGCCATTCAGGGATCTTCATTTTCATAGTGGTGATGGTTATAGAGCATAAGGTGCCTAATCTCAGGCCAGTGGTGTCCAGTCAGCTCCATCATATCTATATTGTAGATTTTATGGTCGGATGCATCGTGGTTTCTATGATGAGGGAAAGAATGGGTGTTTTAGTTGTGGTCAGATTGGTCATTTGCCATGGAATTGTCCTTCAAAGGTTGTTTATGGGGAAAATAAGGTTCCTATTGCTACTTCATCAGTTCTTGCACCAAAGGGTGCCACTTCTAGCTTCGACATTAGTCGGAATTGCTTTTATACTCTTACTATTTATCGAGAGTCTTAGGCATCTCCTGATGTGATCACTGGTATGTTAAAACTTTTGTCTCACGATATGTACTATATACTTGATCCGAGATCTACCCTTTTTTATGTGAACCCATTTATGGCTGTGCATTTTGGTTTTGGTCCTGAGTGTATTATGGACGCTTTTTCTATTTCTACCCTAGCTGGTTACTCTATGGTTACTAGGAGGGTCTATAGGGGTTGTGTGGTATCTGTTGGTGGCAGGGAAACTTTGGTGAATCTATTTGAATTAGACAAACTAGATTTTGATGTCATTCTGGGGATGGATTGGTTTCACTCGTGGTATGCCTCTTTAGACTATCAGACATATAAGGTCAACTTTAAATTCCTTAATGAGCCAATTATTGAGTGGGAAGGGAGTTCCTTAGTGCCTAAGGTGAGGTTCATATCATATCTTAGTGCTCGAAAATTGATTTCCAAGTGGTGTCGTTATTATTTTTCTAAGTTAAAGATTCTAACTTAGAGGATCTTTCTGTACTATCTGTTTATGTTGTTAGGGAGTTTGTTGAGGTTTTCCCTGATGATCTTGCTGGTGTACCTCCCGATAGATAAATTTATTTTGGGATTAATCTTATTCTGGACACTCGACCTATCTTTATCCCTCCTTATTGAATTATTCCGACTAGTTGAAAGAGCTTAAGAAGTAGTTGGAGGATCTTTTTTACAAGGGTTTTATCCGCCCTAGTGTGTCTCTGTGGGATGCTCCCATTTTGTTTATGAGAAAAAAATGGTTCTATTCGGATGTGTATTGATTATCGTTAGTTGAATAAGGTTACGATGAAGAATAAGTATCCTCTTCCTAGGATTGATGATTTGTTTGACCAGCTTCAAGGTGCTAAGTATTTCTCCAAAATTGATCTTCGTTTGGGCTATCATTAGTTAAGGATTTGGTAGGAGGATATCCCTAAGACTGCCTTTCGTACTCGATTGGACACTTTGAGTTCTAGGTCATGTATTTTTGGTTGACCAATGCCTCAACGGTATTTATGGATATCAGGAAATGGGTATTTCACCAGTTGGATTTGTTTATGATTCTGTTTATAAATGATATCTTGGTAAATTCAAAGAGTGAGATGGATCATACCAATCACCTCCGTGTTGTGTTGCAGACCCTAAAGAATCAACAATTGTATGGTAAGTTTTCTAACTGTGAGTTTTGGTTGAATGTTGGTACTTTTCTAGGTCATGTCATTTCTAGTGAAGGGATCATGTAGGATCCACAGAAGGTTGCAGTGGTTAAGAAGTGGCCTAGACCCACGATTCCAATTGATATTTGGAGCTTCTTGGATTTTAACGGTTATTAGAGGGTATTGTGGAGATCTTTTCATCGATTTTTGCACCTTTGACTAAGTTGACTTAGAAAAAGGTGAAGTTTTTATGGTTCGATGCTTATAAGGGGAGTTTTGAGAAACTGAAAGATAAATTGACTTCTACTCTGATTTTGACCCTACTCGAGGGTAGTGATGACTTCATGGTTTATTGTGATGTATCCCATGTGGAACTTGGTTGTGTGTTGATGCAGTATGGTAAGATTTTAGCGTATGTTTCTAGGCAGTTGAAAATTCATGAGAGGAATTGTCCAGCTCATTATTTGGCATTGCTGGCTATGGTGTTCGCATTGAAGATTTGGTGACACTATATATATGGGGTTTATGTTGACATCTTTTCAGATCATAAGATCTTGCAGTATGTGTTCACCCTAAAGGAGTTTAATCTTAGGCAAAGGATATGGCTTGAGTTGCTAAAGGATCACGACATGAGTCTCCACTATCACCCAGGTAAAGCTAACTTGGTTGTTGATGCTCTTAGCAGGTTATCTATGGGGATCTTGTCTCATGTGGAAGTGGAGAAGTGGGGTTTAGTGAAAGATATTCATTATTTGGTTAATCTTGGAGTTCGTCTCTTAAATTCTGAGGATGTTGGTGTGTTTATGCAAGAGATAGCAAGGTCATCTCTTAGCACTGACGTAAAAGAGAAGCAGGTGTTAGATCCTATCTTGACGTAAATCAAGGATTATGTGGGTAGGTACAAGGTTATGGATTTTTAGGTTGGTTGTGATGGTATCTTAAGGTACCAAGGTAAGTTGTGTGTTTTGGATATGAATGGGCTATGAGGTATAATTTTTGCCGAAGCTCATGAGTCGCCTTATATGGTTTAACTTGGTTAGACAAAGATGTATAATGATCTTAAGGAGATTTATTGGTGGAATAACATGAAGAGGGATGTAGCTAATTTTGTGGCTAAATGCATGGTGTGTCAACAAGTGAAAGTGGAGCACTTGAGGCCTAGTGGGTTATCTCAAGAAATTGAGTTGCTTATATAGAAATGGAAAGTGATAAATATGGATTTCACAGTCTCGAAACTAGTTTGAATCTATTTGGGTCATCTTGGATAAGATGACTAAGTCTACTCACTTTTTACCTGTGTGGACTAATTATTCTTCCGAGGATTATGCAAGGTTGTTAATTTAGGAGGTCGTGAAGTTGCATAGTGCTTCAATTTCCATTATTTTTTATCGTGATACTCAGTTCTCATCTTATTTTTGTCAGTTATTTCAGCGAGGTTTGGGGACTAAGGTGACCCTTAGTACTGCTTTCCACCTGCAGATGGATGGACAAGCGAAAAGGACCATTCAGATGTTAAAGTATATGCTTCGAGCTTATGTCATTAATTTTGGTGGTAGTTAGATTGACCATTTGCCTCTTGTAGAGTTTGCGTACAATAATAGTTATCACTCTAGCATTGGTATGGATCCGTTTGAGGCTTTGTATGGTAGGAGGTGTAGATCTCCTATCGTATGGTTTAAAGTTGGTGAGGCAAGGTTATTTGGTCCTAATTTAGTTCCTCAAGCAATAGAGATGGTAAAGGTGATTCGGGACAGGCTTAGGACTACCCAAAGTTACCAAAATTCCTATGCGGACAAGAGGCAAAGAGAATTAGAGTTTGATATGGGCGATTGGGTATTTTTAAAGGTATCTCCCATGAAGGGGGTGATGCATTTTAGGAAAAAGGGAAAGTTCAGTCCCCATTACATTGGTCCATATTTAATTTTGAAGAGAGAAGGAAGTGTTGCATCTGAGTTAGAATTGCCCACAAGTTTGAGTTATTTTCACCCTGTGTTTCACGTGTCCATGTTAAGAAAATTTATGGGTGATCCTTCCTTGGTGGTGCCTATTGAGGATGATGGTGTCTAGGATTCCATGTATTACGAAGAGGTCCCGGTAGAGATCTTGGATAGACAAGTTTGTAGGTTGTGGACCAAAGATGTGTTATTGGTAAAGGTCCTTTGGAGAAACCATAAAGTGGAAGAAGCCACGTAGGAAGTAGAAGAGGATATGAAGGCTAAGTATCCATTTCTATTCCATGTGATGGGTGAAGAAGCTTGAGGTATGAATTGTGTTCTTTCTTGTTATTATTTGGGTTTATCCTTTGAGTCTGATGTGTTACGGTTGATCTCGTACGAAACATATCCTAACTTATCATTCAAGGATGAATGATCCTAAGGGTGTATAATGTAACACCCTTAAATTTTGAGCAATTTATTTTGGCCTTTCGGGCCTGGAATATCAATTTTTGACCCAAATTTTGTTTGGGGATGTTAAAAGGGTAACTTAGAAGAGTTTCAAAATTTTTCGACGGGTTTTGGGGTTACTTCGGACCCCGGAGGCAGCAAGCCTCTATGATATTGGGGTACCACAAAGGTTATCATGGAGACTACTAACCTATGCGGCACGGAGGCTGTACCTTTACGATAAGATCCGTGCCATGGACCTGTGTATTTCCTGTGGCAGTTTTGTTTATTTTAAATGGGATGAGGAGCAATGAGTTTTTTTCACTTAAACAACGCTTAAGCACTATATAAGGCAATTCTCATCAGTTTTCATGATACTAAGGTCATTATTTTCACTCTCGATCATTCTCTCAAAATCCCCTTTTCAACTCATGGCTAGGGCTTAAGGAAATGATCATCTAGTGTCCCAAGGGAGTTATTTTCTTCAAATTTCTTGGTAATTAAGGCATGCATCTCTTTCCCTTGAACTTATATTTTCTTAATGGCATGAAATTGGTTATTATTCATGGTTTAAATTATGGGTTTTGAACTATGGGTTGAGGGTTGTGCATGTGTTTGGTTCAAATGCTTTCCCATCGTTTATTTTGTCATAATTATGCTTTATTTATGATTTTGGAACATTGCCGAATGCATGGGAATGGTAATTGAACAGAGCGGTCATGGTTAATCCCTAATTTGATGATTTTTGCTTTGGTATATGGTTTGGAAATAATATGCCTTCAACCTGTTTGTGAAATTATCAAAGAATATGATTTTGTCACCAAGTTTGGTTTGCTCACTTATATTAATGCATTGGTATGAAAATGATTGGTTTGGTATACTTCCTTAAAACTAATGCATGGCATAAATGGTTAAACAATTAAGGATTGTTTTGAAAACCTTGTGGGGTACGATGGAATCCCACAAGTGAATGATTTATGAAAACCTTGTGGGTTACAAAGGAATCCACCAAGTGATTTTAATTATGGAGTCTGCGAGGTGCGAATGAATCCCTAAGGGTTCGCGTAATGACATTTCTTGCAATCTATAATCTGTATGACAATACCACTGAATAATGCCTTATCAATTGACTCCTGAAATTGGTGAATGAGTTATTTGTTAAATGTTTTAATTGGGCATTAATGGGGGTTTTGTTAGCTAGTCATGAAGGTGCGAGTCCGAAGGAATGATACTGGAAACTCATGTTTGCCGACGTGAGGGTTGGTCTTAATGACCCTGTTCTTGTAGGGTACGAGCGAATCGCCCAAGTGTATATATTTACATATGAATCATGGAGGGCAAACGGTACAAGGGAATCCCCGACCTTCTATTATATTTTCGGTTTGAGCGCCTAACATGTACTGGGGCCTGTCTAGGGGGTTAAAACTGACCCATATAGCCTCAGGGTGGATTTTATGATGGTAAAGCTACACAATCCAGTTTAAGATTTTAAATGTTCATTTTAAGCGTTGTTCTCTATCCCCGGCATTATATATATATATATATATTGCGTGCATGTAGGTTTACTGTGGTTTTGACATGGCATTACTTGTTCCCTTATCCCTGAGTTACATGCTAGCGCTCTAACCGCTAATCGTCTTCAGACCTTGTATTCCCACACGATGTCGGGTCCAAAGGTACGGCTACCTTTCTTGCATAGTGATCAGGTATTCATAGTTAGTTCCTGAGTTGACTTGGAATGGTGATCTTCCATCTTTTGGAAGACTTTATTTCATGTTTTGGTTTCTCATATCTTAGACTTTATTTCAGATTTATTTTGCATGTCCCGACACTTTATTGGTACTTCATTTTGCTAGAGGCTTTGTGGAAACTATGGACATGGGTATTGTGGATGTTTTTGGATGTTGATCCGATACATATTCTTTTTGGATTTCTCATTACATTTTTGTCTTATATTGGTATTCATCCGCTTATAGGTGTTCTTATTCATATTACAATATCTCAGGGGGGCGGTCTCTGGTCATCGGTGGACTTGGGATGCCCGTCATGACCAGGCCCTGGTTCGGGTCGTGACAACTGTTTTGAGTTTTGGGTTGTATTATTACTAGATGCTCTTAAACTAGCTCTACTAGGTCATGGGATGAATTTTTGTATTGTTTATTCACCCTTATCTATTGATATTGCCTACAAGACATGCTGTTAATTTCAGCCTATGTTGGCATTTCCCACCAAATGAACCCATTGCGATTGGCTGCGGGTTATTGTTCGGCTTACTTACTAGCAGGATTTAGTAGGTGCCATCATGACTCGTAAATCGAGTTGTGACTAGTTTAACCACCTTTAAATGATAAGAATTGATGAAAAGTAATTAAAATAAGGATTTGGAGCTTACCCAAGCTATTAAAGGAAGAAAATTCTCCAAAACTCAAACCCCAAGCTCCAAGTCTCAAAAATGGTGTAAAAATCTCAAAAGAAAAGGAAAATATTCTCCCATCGCATCGCCTAATCGACTATCGAGTGGCTTTGGTAGGTATCGCTTAAGCGACCAGGCATCGCTTAAGCAAAGCTAGTATATATATATATATATATATATCGCTTTTGCGATAGGCGTCTGGAGTGTTAGTGGCACTTAAGCGACCAGGTCAACGCTTAAGCGAGCCTAATATCGCCTAGGCGACATTTTAGTTGTCAAGCAAAGTCGCTTATGCGAGTGCACCAGCTGGAGACTTGGAGAATTTCCAGTCTTTGCGGACCCTTTGGGATTCATTCGAAAAAACAAGTAAGCAAATGAACTATGCTACTCCATGAAATCCGACACTCTGGACTCATTAGCGATATTAGATTTAAAAAAAAAAACATCATTTTCAAAAAATTGACCCCCAAAATCCAATTTCAGAAGTATCTAAACCAAGGGTCAAAATTAGATATAAAGGACATAAAACCACGCCAACTGGGTTACCAACCTAAAATCGACAGTCCGACTCTACTGGCACAGTCCGTTTTGCAATCTAATGCACATATTATAGATGTCAATCAAAGTCAACTAATAAGCCTTTAAGACCATCAAAAATCACAATCTCACATAAAACATATCGAAATGCATTGGGAACCATACCAATCATCCCAACACTCTAGAATTACCACAATGCAACCACAGGGAGGGGTAAAATGGTCAAATAATATTGAAATTAATATTTCACACAAATCACCAAAAATCAAGTCATTACATCATCCACCACTAAAAATCTAGTTCATCTTTGAACTAAAGGCAAGATAAATACTTGAGACCACAAAAAATTGGGGATAACTACTACACATATCCGACTTAACCTCCCAAGCATCCTCATCTATAGGTCAGTGACTCCACTGGACCTTAACCGTTGGAGTAGAGCACAAACGTCTAACATCCCTGTCTAAAATGTAGATGTGCTCCTTAACAAAAAAAGCCTCTCATATAACTGAACAGACTCCCAACGAATGACATGAGAATCATCCGAAGTGTTATTTCAAATCAAGGAAACATGCAAAATTAGATGAACAGTTGATAAATATGGGGGCAAATTTGACACGAGCCAAGACTACCCCTTAGTCATAACACGGTGCATAGAGTCTCAAGTGACCTAGAGATAACCCATGGTCTATCATGAACTACAAATACTAAGAGAGAAGTAACAAACATTGGGCGGAAGCTAACTGAAATAAATTGATAATGAGAAATGATAGATAAATGTTAGTCTAAGATATACAATGAGACTGAAAAATCTAAACATCTGTCTAACTGTCTAAAAATCTCTAATTAGAATGAGTTGTTTGGACAAACCCCCAACTAACTCCAGGAACTGAAATACTTAAATACTGAAGATAAATAACTGATAACTAGTCACGGACTAATGAGGACTCACCATGACTCTAGTTGAGTGATACTAAGGTGAACTACGCACATACGAGTACTGGGTGTACAAACCTATATTATGAGATAATATAGAAAAAATAGAGTATGCGATCAGTACTTTGAATGTACTAAGTATGCGTGATGGGAAACTAAACAAACATGTAAGAACGAAACATAAATACATGGACATGTAAATAGAATGCAAGACCAAGTATAAGAATATACTGAATAAAATGAATGACTGAATACAAGGTCATGCATATCTTGACTGAAACATAAACTAGATACGCAAACTGAAACTGAACATAAGACTGTGGGAGCTAACTATAACTGACATACCCCAATCTAACAAAACCAGGGTCCAACCTGTAACTCTAGTTTGAAGGGTACTAGTAACTTGCCAAGGGTACCAATACTGGCTGACAAGGATCCACTAAACTGATGTCCTAAAGGACTAGGTTATCATGCATCTACTGAAGGGAGGCCCCTTATGACCTACAGTGGTGCCATAGTTCTAGAACTTAGGGACTGCTATTAATGTATGCCTAAATAACGAGGGTGCCATCATCCCTGTGTTTACTCGGTGCTATGTATTACTCCCAACTAAAAGACACTAAAATATAAACTGAAACATGAACTAATAAATGATATGCTAAAGTTATGGTATTCTGAAAATAACAATACATATACAATATGAACATCTTAATAATATGTAAGCTGACATATGCATGATTTCCTAGGTATCGGGTGTTCATAACCCACCAACTCTAACTAATACGATAGATCATGATAATATTTAAGACTTGTCATGGTAGGGAAAGTCATCAATAATACTCAATAATTCAATAATTGATCATGATGGCACTCACAATTATCAAACATATGGAGACACAATTTATAAGGGAAACATATTATCATGGTTCATAAACAAAACAAACAGAGAGAGAGTTGATAAAACTCATATTTGACCTAGAACCCAATACAAGGGAAAAAGGAATTTACTTAGAGCATAAGGGTTTTTTGGTACTCAACAGGTGGAATGGACCCATTGATGAAATCCCACACACCTGAAGGAAAATTGCTTGGAGAATTTCTTGGAATTGAGCTTGGACATAAAGAACCCTAAATGCCTTGGAGAGAAGAGAAAAATTTCCCCTTTTGGTTTCTCTATGTGGAATTACAACTTAATCATGAATTTTGGGATTTTGAGTCTTTTATACCACCCTTTTGGTAGCCCAAATGACATGGGTTTGTATTTTAAAAGAGTGGGAAAAGACTTAAAAGTCCTTGAGAAATAGTGCAGGAAATTTCATTCTCAGTCTTTATGACTCGTTACGACTAATCACGACTCGTGGTCTGAGTTAAAATTGAAATCATGAGGTCTTGGGTCCTTTCTGTTATGTCTAAGACTTCCATCCTAACAGTTTTTCACTATTGGTTATGAGTTATTAGGTAAATTCGTAGTCTATGATTGGGTTTGTGGATATACATTATTGTAATAACGAGTCCCTCCTAATGACTCGTTGCCACTTGTGATGAGTTGTAGGATGGGGTTATTATCACTGGGCTAAAACTGAGGATCCTTACTATTGTGAAGATGACTCCTTGTGATGACTCGTTAAATCTGGTAATGGTTCATCATGTAAGTTGCAGCCACTGGCAGCTGACTGATACTTAAGGAAAAATTTGCATAAGTTTTAGCCAGGATATCGGATTAAGGTGAGAGTTGTAGCATTGGAAAACTAAATTAATAGCCTATCTTTTAAGGATTCTAGAGCTTGAAAACTTGGGGATATTATAATATCTCCCCCTTGGGATCATTTTTCTTCGAATTAAACTAACTAAGATAAAAAATAGGGGGGGATACTAAAATTTTTCCCCAATACTTATGAGCTGAAACATGAGCTAATATCTGAATCTGAGATATGATGCATGGACCGAACTGAACTCATGAATTCATGCTATGACATGAGGATTTATATTCATGGACTGAGAAAGAAATAAAAGATTTGTATATTTAATTAAGGAAACTCTTACCCCAAGCTGAAACTGGGTTCGAAGAAAAAATATAAGGGTACTTGTCTTGCATATCTACCGCTGCTTCCCAAGTAGCACCCTCAACTGACTGATTCCTCCACAGAACCTTTACTAAAGCGATATTTTTCTTCCTCAACTTATGAAACTAACGATTAAGGATCTCAACAGGGACTTCTTCATAAGAGAGGATTCCACGCCAACCTTTTCTAAAGGAACTATAGATGCTGGATCACCAATGCACTTTTTTAACGAAGAGACATGTGATAATGCTCAACTTATACATCAATATAAGTGGAAGGCGGTCGTTGTCAATATATTTACCCAACTTTGGAGTTGGGGTAGAATCCCTGAGGAACAATGTGAGTGGCAATTAAGTTAATTCAAAATAATAGATACAAGTAAAATTAAAAGAAATAGTTCAAAAAGATAAAGATGGGAGAAATAAGAGTCTACACTAATTTTTCTTTTTTAGTCTTTTTCTAGTATAAATTCGGGGCTATGAATAATTAGAGTTTTCAAACAATTAAGGACGGATCTTGGGATTATGTATTACTAAGGGAAGTGACATGTGGATGCTAATGATTAACTTCAACATTAGAAGATAAAGTTCCGGTAGGTTCGGTTATAGGTTTTGATGCCATTCTTTCAATAAAACCCCAAACTTTCACCCATTGATTCTTTCGAATACCTAATAGGTGTGTTCAACAATTGGTAACCAAACCCCAATCTAGGTATCCCTATTTCTAGGATATACCCAAGGTATAGTTAACTTCACAACAACCCTTATGTCTAGGATAGTGATAAATTAGTAAACTACACACATAATTTTCTACCATTGCTTTAGTTTCTATATCCCTCTTTCAAGGATGATGTGGATTTCTAAAGTTCACCCCATAACCCTTCTTTCGAGTATGGCTTTGAGATTTCCAGAGCTTGGAGTTTTCACCCATCAAACCCATGTGGGTATTTGGTACTTTCACCCATAAGTTAGCATAGCAATGATAAAACCCATCAACATGAACTACTAAATAGAGGCTAGCAATAACAAACCACACATACTTAAATCCTTATTCACACATAAACCCAAGAGGGATATCTAGCTACACATAAGATAAATAAGGAGAAAATACATCAAATCCCCCCTCAACTTGTCAGCAAAACTTACTTTAGACCCTAGACTAATTGGAAAATTATATACCCTCCCTTAATAACTTTTAAGTGAATTAATTTCAGCCCTTACGGCTGACGTGGACAAAAAAAATGCGTGATTTTTTTTTTTTAAAAGGGCCCACTTTATCTAGTGGGATAATTATGAAGCTCCTTCCATGAAGAGGTACAACCAGTGAAGCACATGGTACGTTCTTCTCCAAAATCCCCAATATTCGACCATCCTTATTCTTAACAAACATGTCCCATTTTCTGTTCCATTCGTAACAAACAAGATTGTATCTTTGACCATCCATTTTCTCCCACTTACAATACCTTAAAAACCTATAACATAAGAAAAATAAGCAAAAAAGAGAAAAACATCAAAATGAAAAAGACCAAGCTTTACTGTTAAATCTGAACTGCCCTTTGATTTTGAGTATCAAAACGTCAATTGAATTGGTGCCTCATCTATTCTCCACCTCATTGAAGAAAATAGTGTAGATAAAAAAAAGGTGTGTGTTTGACGAAAATAAAATTAATGTAGAAGAAAGAAAATAGAATAAAATCGGAGGTTTTTTTTAATTGGGGCATTTTTTTAAATTGAGGGTGGGGGTGCGGTTGATGATGAGGGAAAGAGAGTGGGGACGGGAGAGGTTGAAGAAGAAAACATGTTGGGGGTGGTGTGGGGTGGTTGAAGATGAGGGCGTGGGGGGGTTTGAAGAAGAAAACACCTTAGGGATGAGTGGATTGCAGATGGGGGGGGAGGGGGGTTGAAGAAGAAAACCTTTTTTAAGAAAATTTATAAATAAACTATATATATGTATATTTGTATTAAATTATATATAAAATAATTACTTTTTTTAAAAAAATTTCTTGCATGGAGCTGATGTGGAACCGACATGGCGCTAACGTGTGAGCGTGTGTATTTCACTCTCAGTGGTGAGTGGACTCCTTTCGTCCATGAAGCCCAAGAATTTTTTTTCTAAGTTTAAGTCTATGGATTTCTTTATGAATTTCATGTTGGGTTTGTTTTGTTTATGTTGAGAATGATCAATTGAATTCAAATCCATGTTGGGTGATCAATTTATGTGGAATTGATTTGTATAGATGTATATTCATGTGAACCTATGAATAAACCCTAGATGATGAAATTAGAAATGAATCATGATGATTAATTGTTGTATAATGTTGTCTATATGTGCTATGCCTACCATGTGTTTGATTAAATGGCTAGATGAAGGAACAATGCCCAACAAGTATGATATCATGAAATCCCCATGTATGTACAAGCTTAATGAATATTACATGTTTGATGAAGTGCTTCAATATATGAATAATGAATTCTGTTGTTGATCATGTGTTCAAGTAAGCCATGCTATGTTAGTTTCTTCTCATCGAGTCCTGGGGGTACTTGTACCCGAACATTTAGCCATGTGCCTAGAGCCATGTCATGTTTTCACGATACTCTCAGTCAAGCTATGATCCATAGAACTCAGTCAGTCATGTGACTCAGAAAATCTCAGAAATCTCAGAAATCTCAGTAATCTCAGTAATTCAGTAATCTCAGTGATCTCAGTACTCAGTAATCTTAGTAATCTCAGTATTCCCAGTAAGTCTCAGTAACCTCAGTACTCTCAGTCAGTCCTCAGAACTTAGTACATTCTGTCAGTCCTCAGAACTCAGTACATTCTGTCAGTCAATGAAACTCAGTAAATTTAATTTAGCTCCGCTAAATAATACCACTAGTATCAGTTCAGTTCAGCTAATCAGTTCAGTACAGCAAATCAATTTAGTTCAGTTAATCAGTTCAGCTCAATTAATCAGTTCAGTGTCTATTCAGATGGGAGTAGGAATTACCACCGAGTGAACCTAAGAATGTGAACTCACCTGTTATTTGAGGGTGCGATCCCTAGAAGCAATCCTTGCATTCCAGAACTATGTAGCCAGCATAGATTGAGACATCGTAGCTTGTTATATGAGGGTAGATGAAGTGGCTTAAACTATTATATGAGGGTTCCCACCGTTCTCATTAGATTTACCTGTTATATGAGGGTTACTCACATGTTGTCCTTACCAGTGGCGCGGTATTGACACCCTTCCAATCAGGGCACAGATTGAACCCCATCTCAGCTATTATAGCATAATTGGGGCATGTCAGTTAGATGACTACTTCCCACAGTCTCAGTTACAGTCTCAGTCTCAGTCTCAGTAAAAGAACTCAGATAGTTCTTCAGATTTCAGGACTATCAAATATAGTCAATTCAGATACAGTACGAAACTCAGCTAGTTCCATCAAATTTAGGACTGTCAGATACAGTCACTCATGTTATCAGTTATATCAGTTCTTAGAACTCATGTTATCAGTCATATCAGTTATAATAACTTATGTTATCAGTATTCATCTTCAGGACTATTTGATACAGTCAACCAGACCAGTTTTTCATAATCAGAATTGTCAGACATAGTTATTCATGTATCCGTAACATAGTATCAGTCCCTCAGTATTCAGTAATACTGTATCAGTCTTTCTCATTCATCAGTGACTCAGATGTCTATATCAGTAAACTCAGTAGTCAGAACTCTGTATTCAGTCCTATCAAGATGTCAGTTACAGTTACATAGTCATGCATGTATTCTCACCTTCATGTTAGTCAGCCAGTTAATATTGTTCATGCATATGAACCAGTTGCATTCAGCCTACCTCACTTGCATACCAGTACATTCAAAGTACTGCTGTATTTGCGCTATGGTATTTTATACCATAGGTTTAGAAGTACGAGCTCTAGAGAACCAGTAGCATCCCAGTTCAGCGACCAGAGTTAGCAGTGCGTCCTCATCCTTTGAGAACATGATGATTACATTATTATTTTAGTTTTTAGATTATTTCAGTAGTCGAAGTTAGTTGGGGATATGTCCCATCAACTCCTTATTCAGACAGTTTAGAGGCTTTGAGACTATAGCATGTCAGACAGTTATTTCAGATTTGTTTTGGTATTATTATACCGCTTTCAGACATTGTTCTTATCAGATGTTTATCCAGTTTGAACCTTATCACCTTTTAGTTCATGTTTCTGCATTTTTCAGTCTCTTATACAGTATACAAGTATAGATATCAGTCATGGGTTTGGTTGTGGTCCTTCGGGGTCATGAGTACCGTGTAGCATTCCGGTTCAGAAAATCAAGTCGTTACACCTCCAGAGTCCATTATCAAGCGTGGAGCATATCCTCAAAAATCAAAATATTTTGCTCTGACTGACCATCGGTCTAAGGGTGAATAGTCATACTAAGATTAACCCGAGTACCCAAATCCTGCTGAAAGGTCTTCTAGAAGTGGTATGTGAATACTAAACCTCGATTTGAGATGATAGAACTAGTATACCATGAAGACGAAATATCTCACGAATATAGATACAGGATAATCTCTCAACATAGAAAGAAACCTGAATCAAAATAAAATAAGTAGATTTGGTCAATCGATCCAAGATGACCCAGAAGCTATCAGAACCATGAGAAGTATGAGCAACCTAATCATGAAGTCCATAGTGATCCGCTCCCATTTCCAATCGGGAATAGATTACCCCTGAAGCAAACCACCAGGTCTCGAATGCTCGGCCTTCACCTATTGGCAACATAGAAAACTAGCTACAAAATCTGCTACATCATTCCTCATACCATCCCACCAGTAATGTTGTTTCAAATCACGATACATATTAATCACTCCCCGATGAATCGAATACCAGGAATAGTGAGCCTCCTCCAAAATCAATATAATCCAATCACCCACTATCGCTACACAAAATCAACCACAAATATTTAAGACACCATCTGGATCAGGCGGGGCTTCCTTAGCATCACCACTCAATACCTTATTCCGAATCACTCTCGAGCCAACATCATCAAACTGATGATCTCAAATTTGCTCCATCAAGGAAGACTTAGACTCCACGAAAGCCAAAACACACCCAGGTGTAGAAATATCAAGCCAAATAATATGGTTAGCCAAAGACTGAACCTCCAAGGCCAAAGGTATATCCTAAGTCAAAAGATGCGCCAAACTACCAATGCTAGTGGACTGTCAGCTTAAGGCATCCATAACCACATTTACCTTGCTTAGTAGATAGAGAATAGTCAAGTCATAATACTTAAAAAACTCAAGTCAATGGTTCTGCCACATATTAAGATCTCGCTGGGTGAAGAAATTCTGAAGGCTACGATAATCAAAGAAGATCTTAAAATGGAAACCATACAAGAATGCCTCCAATGCAAAAACAACCACGCATAACTCCAAATCATAGGCAGGGTAATTTCTCTCATAGGTATTCAACAAACGAGAAGCATAAAAAACCACCTTACCCTCCTGCATCAACCAAGTACCTCGGCAAGCACCTGAAGCATCACCAAAGATGGTAAGACCCATGCCCTCATTGGGGAAGGTCAAGATAGGAGCCGAAGTCAACAAATCCTTGGATTTTTGGAATCTCACTTCATAAGAATCGGACCACTAAAAGGAAATCTTCTTCTGAGTCAACTTGCTCAACAAAGCTACAATAGATGAAAAACCCTCAACAAAACGCTGATAGTAGCCCTCTAAACCAAGAAAAATCTAAATCTCAATGGGGGATATAGGCCTAGCCCAATCACGAACTGCTGGAATCTTGGCTGGATCGACCATAATACCATCCTTGGTTACCACATGACCAAAGAAAGAGACATGCTTCAAATAAAAATCACGCTTAGAGAACTTAGCGTATAACTTCTCATCATTCAATCTCAGGAGCACGATCAGTAATGCTTCTCATGATTGGCCTTACTTTTGGAATAAACTAAGATATAATCTATAAATATAATAACAAAAGGGTTGAGATACGATTGACCTACTCAGTTTATCAACTCCATGAATGTGGTTGGGGCATTGGTCAACCCAAAGGATATGACCAAGAACTCATAATGACCGTTAAGAATCTTAAAATCTATCTTCAGAATATCCAAAGCTCAAATCCCCAACAAGTGATACCCGAACCTCAAATCAATCTTTGAAAACACTGAAGCACCCTGAAGCTGGTCAAATAAACCATCAATATGAGGAAGGTGATATTTATTCTTAACCGTCACTTTGTTCAACTATCGATAGTCAATACACATACATGTAGACCAATCCTTCTTCTTCACAAATAACACATGTGCACCCTAAGGTTATACACTAGGTTGGATAAATACCATATCCAATTTTCAATTCCTTTAACTATGCTGGGGCCATCCTATAAAGAGAAATAGAAATAGGTTTGGTACTCGACTCAAAATCAATGGCAAAGTCAATATCATAATTCAGAGGCTTACTAGGAAAATCCATAGGGAAAATATCTATGAACTCAAAGACAATATGAAAAGAATCCAAAGAAAGAGGTAATGCAATACTAGTATCATGAATATTAGCCAAATAAGACAAACACACCCTCTCAACCAATCAACGAGCCTGGTGAAAAGATATAAATCTCTTGATATGAAGCACACCCATTCAAGCTATCCTCGGCACACCGGAAAAGCTAAGGTTATCGACTAAGCATAGAAATCTAGGAAGCATGGTAAAAAGCCAACTAATCCATACCAAAGATGATGTTGAAGTAAACCATATCTAAGAAAATCAAATCTACCCAAATCTCACGCCTAACAAAAGTCACAACACAAGATTGGTACCCCGATCCACCACTAAAGAGTTCCCTATAGGGTTAGATACACGATTAGACATATTAAGGGGCTCACAAAAAGAATCAAAACATAAATCAAATATGCAAAGACATAGAAGAAAGTCAATCTTGGATAAAATAAAATAGATGTAAATCTTAAGGAAATAAGGACAATACCTATGATGATGGTATTAGAAGCCTTTACCTTTGGCCTGACAGTATAGCATAGCACTAACCACGTCCACCACCTAACTGGGTAGTCCCTAGATCACCACTATGGGCACCATTGCCTCTGTCCCTCGCACCCTTAGTAAAACCTTTACCTCTCACAGCCAATACAAGAGTAACTTTAAAGACATGACGGGTTAAGTCCCTGGTCAAATGGTCAATCTCATTATACACATAGAGTATCCTACAGCTTCGCTCAATGGAAGGAGGTACGACTGAACTAGGATAACTACCTAAAGTTGCCAAACTAGAAGTCCCATACCTGAACTTTGCAAGGTGGCCAACACTGGTCTTCTATGGTGCCCGTGGAAGCCTCTAGAATCTCTACCTTGAGAGATGAGATCTCTGAACTCAACCAAATGGTACACCTTATTGGTGCCTCCCTGACATGCTCATGAAATAGCCTCAATCATCTTAGCATGATCCATAATACTCAGACATGATGATCCATACACTACCATCTGAGTTGTAGCAAGCTGAAGAGAAATATCAAACCCTTTTGTGAACTTTCAAATCTTCTCAGAATCAGTGGAAATATAGGCATATGAATATCTAGACAAGGCATAGAATCGTGCCTTATACTCTATAATAGTCATGGATACATGCTCCATGAGATCAAACTCATCTGTCATATGATCCCTCAAACTAAAAGACACAAATCTATCTAAAAAGGCCTTTGTAAACTAATCCCAGGTCATCTGGCAAACTAAGAGGTCAAAAACTAATAAGTGATCTCCACCAATCTCTGGTTGCATATCAACTGATAAGTATTATAAGCAACCATATGTGACTCAAGCGATCTAAGGTTATGCAACTTCTCACAATAATCCATCAAGAACTCATAGGCATCCTTTCGTACAACACCACTAAACCTAGGAGGACCCAAATGAGTAAATTTCTCAGACCTCTTCTGATCCTTAAAATACATACCTGTACTTGCAATAATAGGAGAAATAGTAAATTTGACTGGCTCAAAGCCTATCTAAGGAGGCATCATAGAAAAAGACTGAACTCTTGACCTGGGAATATCATACTCAGATAATGAAACCAAAGGAGGAACTACATTCGGGGTCTGTGGAGTACCATAAGTAGATATTGGTAAAATAAAAGGATCTATACTCAGAACTAGAGGAACACCATAAATAGACTTTGGCACAGATGGGGGTACAATACTCAGAGCTGAAGGAATACCAGGTGCACTCAAAGGAGAACCCTCCAATCGTGAACCAGTAACCCCTCCAAGATTAGGGTAGAGGAACTCGGCGGAACTAAAGTTGGATCTATATCTCCAATATGCTCATCTTAAGGCTCATGAGAGAGACCCATAGTGCTATATCTGGATGGGGTAGATCTTCATACTTATCCTCTACATTGAGCTCTACCATGACTCATAACTCGCTCTTTGGACTGGGCTCTCTCCTCAGATAATAGATCTGAATCTCTATCTCACAAGATTTAGTCCCCACCATCTGCATAGAAAGAGTGAAATATGATTTAAAACATAAGGTATGAAAGATCCTCATGATATAGAATGAAATAAAGAAAGTTTCATAAGGTACCTTATAGACTCTTGAAGATAGATACAAACGTCAATGGACTAATTCAGAGACTCTATTAGACACCTCATTCTTACACTGTTGAGACTTATGAACTTTATTGCTATAGCCGCTTTTGCGGATGCACCAGCTAGAGACTTGGAATCCTTTTCAAGTCTCCACCGACCCCTCAGGATTTGTTTGGAATTCCATATACTCAAATGAACTAGGGTACTCTATTGAATTTGATGTTTCAAACTCAATGAACAATCAAATTTTTTATACAAGGTTGTTTTGGAAAAAGGTAGGTCCCACACCAAAGTGGTTTTTTTAAATTTCTATATTAAAGCCTAAAATAAGTTCAAAAGCCTTGGGACCAAAACCAAGGGTCCAACTAGTCTAAACTTAATATTTTGAGGTTGTTGGGACTGTTAGAATTTGCATATGAGTGTGTTTAACTAAAGTTTCTTCTTGATATCCAATTCTTACCAACGAAGACTTTAAAATAGGGAATTGGTTCTAAAAATCAAATAAATTATCCGATAACTGTTAGCTCCAGAAAGTCATAAATGATTTAGGGCTGTTATAAGTAAGCTCTAAATTACAAAAATGAGAAGAAATATAGGAAATAACCTGGAAGGTCATTACAATAAAGTATGTAATGGATCCTATGACACCCTATAGTATAGTTAAGCCTATCCTAACCCAAATATAATAATCAAAGTAAATTAAAGTGAAGGAAAAAGAATAAGCCTAAATGATGTAGAAAGAAAAATACAATCTTAAGATATTTTTAGGTTTTGTTTCCAATACTACAAGCCTCTAATAGAGAGTAATATCAAATAAACTAAAATATCTTAAATATTAATAAAGCACAAGATAAAAGAACTGAGATCCAAGTGAGCATCGAGATCTGTTAGCCACTAACTCAGTTTCCACAATGCCAATACTTAAGGAATATGATCTACGCTCTACTACTCAAATCAATACCTGCATAAGATGTAGAAAAAAAGAAAGAAAAGGCAAGGATGAGCACAAAACACATGTACTCAACATGAATCATTGATAATCGATCTAAATCCAAAGCGATGGTGAATACCACCACACAAATTAATGAAGTTATCCCAACAAAACGTATAATTTATAAATAAACTAGCTTATCCTAAATAGGTAACCCAACATAACAATTCTAGGAGTATCAATAAATAGGGTAGGCAAATTAGTCTAGGTGAGTCAACATTAGTCCTTTTATGATCAACAAAAAAGAAAGTTATTTTAAAAGGGATACTCATCAATACAATATATACTATGCTCAATCATCATGCTCAATCAATAATCTAGGATACAATGGTGAGACATTATATTTTTGTGTATATCAAGCAACAAATAGGTGCGATACAATAGTCCCACTCATCAAGCCCTATTCATACCCTGAGTCTCATAATCTCTCAACCTTAGAATCATCCAAGAGATATTAAAATATGATTTAATATATTAAAAATACATACAGAATACACAATATCACAAATAAAGTTTAATTGTAGTAATATAATACAAAAGAGAATCAGACGTAACATCAATTATATAAAAGAATAAAATGCAATGCAAGTGATGCTCTACAATAAAGTGATTATGATGGGATAATAATAATATAAGACATTTCATGGTGGTCTTTGTATGGTGTCATACACACCTTTTGAGCTAAAGCTTCTAAGACAGGACCGATGGGGGTTCACAACCCATATACTTTCAGAATGTCAATCTCATATCTCAATCACCTTACTGACATATTCCTCAGTCAAGATTTTTGTAAAGATTTTTATTTTCTTTCAAACATTTGTGTTTCTCAATGGTATCAATCTTATAAATATGTATGGATGAAAAGAAGATGCAATACTCACAACCATTTGGTATGAAGATAATAATTAATCAGTTCAATACATGTATAAAAAACTTCTAAATCAACTTAATATGTAAATAATTAATGATATAAGCCATCACATAGAACCGTTGAAACAAAAATTCGTGTAAGACATTAATAAAACCCAATCCTTCTCTCAGGCATCATGAAAATGATAAAGGCAAGTAATACTCAAGTAAATCCTTTAATACCAACTCAAGACCTACACGGGTATCACAATAATAATTAAAGTGATTAAGGTGAAAATAAGACCTAAAATATCAAGACAAGAACCTACACAAGCATAACAATTTTTATAAGGCAAATAATACATAAATAATGTAATGATCTAAAGTGTGAAATTTTTCTTTTATGTGATTTGAATATTTTGCCCTTTCTTGTAGTTTCTACATATAGATTTTGGGGTAGGGATGGCTGGAATGTGTTTTAATACGATTGGGAGTGATCTGAGAGAGTTTGTGACTTTTAGAGGGTATAAAAGTTTCACAGCTGACTTCTGTAAATATGTGATGTTCTGGGTGTCAGATAGTGATTTGAACAGATCCATTAGGTCCAAAATATTAAATTTGTGTTAGTGGCAAGGTAGATCAGAATATCCATCCTAAGGGCACCCATGAGATATAAAGATTCATCTCCTCCTACTTAAAGGACCCCAGTGCGTGTTAGCCACACGAATCAAGGAAATCTGAAGGAAGGACAGACACATTGAGGCTCCAACTTTTCCAAAAATATATAATGTGTGAAATATACACACGGTCATAAAGACCCCCACCCCAGCAAACGTGGTTTCTCATATTGGTACCCCCGGGGCCTCCATTTTCATGGCAAGTTACAGAAACCTACTTAATCCCAACTTAAAATATTTACACATAATCCCAACCGTTAAGACATGAATCATTTATTATGTTATTTTTCACGTCATACAAATTGTGCTTGCAAGCTAATCCGATTATGCCGTTACAATCCAATTAACTAATTTACTCCTACGTTCCTTATAAAGATCTAAAACCATGGCCACCAAGACCTCTCAAAACCATTCTTATGTTCCATTAACCTTTTATACAATGCAAGGTTCAAAGAGTGAGTTAAATCATACAAATTTCATATTTTAAAACCAATGTTATGAAGGTGGGTTGATGATGATACAAATTTCAATAAAAAATCAATCAATTTGGGGAAACCCATGTTCCCTATTACAATTATTTTCAACATGCACCCATTCAGCCCCAAGATCGCTAATTATAGCATGAATAGCAAGTTCAAACCCATGGGAAAACAATCCATATAATAACCATTCCAAAACCCTCAACCCAATTTCAAACCCAACAATGGCATCACATTATTTTTAAACCAAATTATATCATGATGTAAAAAAACAAGTTAGGTAAGAGAGACATGCCTAAAACACCAAACAATTTTGAGAAAAACCACGAATTGGAGCCTAGATGCTTAATCCCTTGAAAACCCTAGTTTTCTCTTACTTTAGGGAGTTTTAGATGAGAGAAGTGAGTTTGATTTGGGTGTTTGTGTTTATTAGGGTCCCTTGGACGTTTTTAAGTTGTGGATAAGTGTAAAAGATAGAAAAATATCAAACAAACCTTAATGAAAATTTATAGGAAAAACAAGGGCCAGTCGTCATAGATCAGATAACAACTCGTGAGTTCTGACCAAGAGTCATTACGCAGACTCGAGACTTAAGCCTTAAAATCCTAGGACCTTACTGTTAAGACCAAGAGTCATACATTATGACATGTTCTCAAATGTCACGGCTCATGACGTTGACTCGTGGTCAAGAAAGAAACCTCAAGAAATCTTATTGGTGAGACCACGAGTCTCTCTTAACGACTCGTGACAAGTGTTAAGGACTCATCATCTGAGTCGTAGTACTGGCAGTGTTACTAACACTCTGGAATTTTCAAAGTCCAAAACATTAGAATTTACATTACCCTCCCCCCTCCTTAGGATCATTCATCCCTAAATTAAAAGTGAGGGGTACCCTTAATATGATACAAGATAGAATATAACCAGAAAATAAGAGAAAATTCAAAAAACAATAAGGATGAAAGAAACCCATACCTTAAGCATATTCATCCAATTCGGGGACCAAGAATGGGTATTTAGCCTTCATATCATCTTTAGCTTCCCATGTAGCTCCTTCTACCTTTTGATTTCTACAAAGCACCTTTACCAAATCTATATCCTTAGTCCTCAACCTACAAACTTGCCTATCTAATATCTTCAGCAAGACTTCCTTATATGATAAGGAATCTGAAACACCAACATTCTCCAAAGGAACAATCAAAGAAGGATCACTCACACACTTTTTCAACATCGACCCAAGGAAAATAGGGTGAATAGAACCCAAGTTCGTGGGCAAATCCAACTCATAAGAAACATTACTAACTCTCTACAAAATCTAGTATGGACCAATATAACAAGGACTAAGCTTTTCATTTTTTCCAAACCTCATGACTCTTTTCATAGGAGAAACCTTCAAGAACACCTAATCACTACCCTCGAACTCCAACTCCTTTCACCTAACATCTATATAAGACTTTTGTTGACTTTGGGTAGTCTTAAGTTTTTCTCTAATCACCTTACCATCTCCATGGCTTGTTGAATTAAGTCAGGATCAAACAACCTAGTCTTACCAACCTCAAACAACCCAATAGGAGACTTACACCTCCTACCATATAGAGCCTCAAAAGGAGCAATCTGAATGCTTGAATGATAACTATTTGTAACACCCCTCACTTTTCCTAGCTTAAAACCGCCCTAGAATGCCAAAGATTTGCTTCAAAGATGAATACCTTTTTATTTCAAGCGATAGTTTCCAGATTTAGACTTTTTATAGTGTGGGAATTGAATGAGCTTTCCATCGATACCAAATTCAGCCAAATCTAATCCTCGATTGAGGAGTTAGAGTATTTTTAAGTTAACAGTGTCCCACCTAAGCAACCACCGCATTGCGGTGAAGGACAATTTCATAATTGTCAATTCCAGTGGACCTCCGCGATATTGGCGCATCATAGAGAGGTCTAAATACCCGATTTTCGAAATCTAGTAGCCCAATGCGATACTGGTACATCGCGCCAGTGGCCAAAATGGCAGTCCAAAGAGGCTCCGCGTCACAGAGTTCGCCCAGTTCCCACTCGTCCACTTTACAATAAGCCAGCGCGATAGTGGCGCATAGCGGTGTCCACCTTATTCAAAAAAATATTACGTTTTCTATTTCTGTTTAGAAGTTTAAAGAGGGTATTTTGGTCACTTACCAAGCCCCCAATCAATCCAAACATAAGGATTAATCCTATTCTAAGCACTTTATGCCTAATTTTATCCATTCTCTCTCAAAGCAAAACCCTAAAGCTCCAAAGCTTCTTCTCTAAAAAATAAAAAATCCTCCATAGATTCTCCAAGAAAGCTCCAAATTGAGGATTCCCAAGGCAAGATAATCAAGAATCCATATTCAAGAACTCAAATAAGAATCAATAATTCTAGTTTCTCCGTGTAATCATCTACCAAGGTATGTGGGGTTTTTCAACAAGGATAATTCTTTCATCCTTGTGCCCAAAACTTATTTTAATTATAAATTTACTGAATTTTATGTGATTTCCCATGAAATTAAAGTTAGGGTTTACACCCAATATTGCTATTTATGAGATTATGAGATTTCAAGGGATTTAGAAGTTGAATTATGTGTCTATGTTCACATTTTCATGCATATTGTAGAAATTTCCAGATTTTAAGTTGATTTATAAATGTTTACATTACCAAGCATGAACATTATGATGTTTTAACATGAGTTTGATGCAGAGGTCATTAATCCCTAATTAAAGATTGCTATTTCAAGATTTGTTATGCTATAAATACCCTATGACTAGATTCCTTTTCAGATTATTGATAAAGATTTGACCTTTTAGTCTCAGAATAGCTATGAAATCCACTTTATAGATTTAGCTTTATAGATATATTGTTGTTTTTCATTATAAACCATTATACTATTTTAAAGTGGATTTCCATCAGAATGAGCATACAAATTTAGTGGGAGTAGTATTTAGCACCGAGTTGGGTACGTTACTACGGTTTCATACCCCAAAACTACATGCCAACATAGGATTTAGATTGTTTCCACTTCTACGTGGATGATAGATATGCGATCACTTAGATAGGTTATACTCCCTGGAAAGAGTATGACTCCTCTCCCCAATGCAAGGATTCCTTCTTAGGGGGATAAAAACATTGGGCTCTGTGAATACTCGCATGGTTTATGTCGGTTAGAAGAATATCCTATGCAAAATAAGTTTTTAGATTTCTATACCCTTATGATAAAGTATTTTCTCTACAGCTTTAAAGTTCTTGAGTTTAAAATATTGCTTTACATAAGCCTTCAGATACAGACTTATAGATTTCACTTAGCCTGCATGATTTGAGAATAAAAACATAATACAGATTTCAGAATTAAGTGTAATGGCTAACAAGTCTTATTCTATATGCTTTATTGTTCATGATTTATGATCTTCAATATTTTAGATATTCCAGCTTACGTGAGTCATTTACATTTAGCATGTATGATTTTATAAATTATGACGATGAGATGATGTTTTACTTATGCATTCACCCCCATATACTCAGTACATCCTCAGAGTACGGATCCACATATATGTCTATGTGCTACATTGTCTCATAATGTAGGTATCAGTTCAGTTGTAGCACGCATACCATATTCAGACAGTTTATAGTTTCCAGTCAACTGGTGATGAGTCCTCTTGATTCAAGGCCTTGAGTCAGTCATATAGTTTGTACAATATTTTATTTTTCTTTATTCAGTCGTATTGATTTGGGATAGTTGGGGGTCATGTCCTGGCTACCTATAGTCAATACTAGTAGAGGCTTCATAGACAACCAGTAGAGTTAATGTATTGATTCCAGTATTGTTTTGTTAAAGCAGAATAGTAATCATTTAGATTTAGTTCTGCATTAACTAGATTTAGAAAAGAGTTATCTTTCGCTTATTTTGATCAGATTTATGTATTTTATTCAGTTTCTTCTGAGATATGCCAGTAGAAGGGTTAGCTTAGGATCAGTTATGGTCCTAAGCACCGTGTGACATCTCGGGACCCATTTTCGAGGTGTTACACTAGTATTGTATGCAAACTCAATGAGAGGCAAATGATCAACCCATCTTCCCCCAAAATCAATCACATAGGCCCATGGCATATCTTGTAATGTTTGAATAGTTTATGTTTTTTGTCCATCCATTTGAGGGTGGAAAGTTGTGTTAAGGTTCACCTGAGTACCCAAACCTTTCTAAAATGAATTCCAGAAGTAAGAAGAAAATTGTGTATCTCGGTCTGAGATAATGGACATTGGCACACCCTGCAAATTCACAATCTCCTGAATGAATAACTTAGGATAATCCTCTCCTGAGTAGTTAGTTCTCAGAAGCAAAAAGTGAGCAGACTTAGTCATTCTATCTATAATGACCCAAATAGCATCATACTAATTGTGAAACCGTGGAAACCCATAATGAAATCAATATTTATCATCTCCCACATCAACAAGGTCAACTCTATCTCTTGAGACATAACATCGAGCGTCAAATGCTCAACTTTAACTTGCTTACAAACCATACATTTAGAAACAAAACTTTCCATATCTCTCTTCATATTGTTCCACCAGTAGATTTCCTTCAAGTTATGCTATATCTTAGTTGAACCTAGATGAGTTGTATATCGTGACTCATGAGCCTTAGTCAAAATCCTTTCCCACAGCTCATCAACATTAGGAATGCACAATCCCCCTTGATACCTCATGGTGCCATCTCCTCTAATCTTGAAAGCCATAATCTTTTGCTGACCCACATCATCCTTAATCTGTATAAGTATGGGATCCAAAGCCTGCTTCTCGTTCACCTCATCACCAAGAGATGATTTAACCACTTCTTGAACAATCACTCCCCCATCCTCAAAGTCTAAGAGACGACCTCCTAAATTATCCAACCTGTGAATATCCTTCACCAACCCTCTTTTCTTCTCATCCATATGAGATAATCTTCCCATAGACAACCTTCTAAGAGCATCAACAATAACATTAGCTTTACTTCGATGATAGTGAAGACGCATATCATAATCCTTAAGCAATTTAAGCCATAGCCTTTGCCTGAGATTCACTTCCTTCTACATGAACAAATACTGCAAACTCTTATGATCTAAATAGATATTCACATGCACCCATACAAATAATGGTGCCAAATCTTTAAAGTGAAAACCACAGCCACTAACTCCAAGTCGTAAGTCGGACAGTCCTCTCATAAACCTTAAGTTTCCTAGAAGCATAAGCTACAACTTTACCATGATGCATCAAGATACAACTCACTCCCATACGGGATGCACCATAATATACAACAAACCCCTTAGTACCCTCGAGAAGGGTCAAAATTGGCACAAAAGTTAACTTATCATTCAACTTCTCCAAACTACCTTCACAAGCATCAGACCATAAAAACTAAACCTTCTTCCGAGTCAACATTGTCAATGGAGTAGCAATAGAATACAAACTCTCTACAAACCTCCTATAATACTCGGCCAAGTCCAAGAAACTCCTTATATCAGTTAGAGTCGTGGGTCGGCCATCTCTTAACTACCTCAACCTTCTATGGATCCACCTTGATCCTCTCACTAGAAATAACATGCCCAAGAAAAGTTACAACATTTAGCCAAAACTCACACTTAGAAATTTTTACATAAAACTTCTGATCTTTAAGAGTATGCAACATTATTCAGAAGTGATTGGCATGATCCTCCTCACTATTAGAGTACACCAATAAGTTATCAATATAGTCTATCATAAATAAGTCTAGAAACTGCATGAAAAACTAGTTCATAAGATCCATGTAAGCAGCCGAAGCACTGGTCAACCTAAATGACATAACCAAAAACTCATTTTGGCCATACTGGGCTTGAAAAGTAGGCTTAGAAATATCAACATCCCTAATTTTAAATTGATGATAGCTCAAAAGAAGATCAATCTTAGAGAAACACCTAGCACCCTAAAGCTGGTCGAAAAGATCATCAATCCTAAGAAAAGGGTACTTATTCATCATTGTCACTTTATTTAACTATTGATAATCAATACACATCCGAAGAGACCAATCTTTCTTCTGCATGAAAAGCACCAGAGCACCCCATGAAGAAACACTAGTATGGGTGAAACCCTTATTAAGAATTTAGCTCCTTTAACTCAACCGGAGTCATCCTATAAAGAGGAATGAAATTTGGAAGGGCATCGTGTAGAAGATCAATCCCAAAGTCCATTTCCCTATTAGGAGAAATTCTAATAAGATCATTGGGAAATACTTTATAAAACCCATTAAACACGGGGATATATTGAAAAGAGGGACCCTCAAAATTAGAATCCTTAACCCGAACTAAATAATATAGATACCCTTTGGAAATCAACTTTTAAACTCTAAGAAATAAACCTCTCTTTAGGTACTAAGGAAGTTACTTCATATTTAATTATCAATTTATTAGGAAATTTGAAACTGTCCTTTTGGGTCCTACAATCCAGAGACGCATAGAACGAATGAATCCAATCCATCCCCAAGATTACATCAAAATCCACCATGCTCTATCAGACCCACGGACATCTCCCTATAAAAGATGGAAACCACACAGCCCCCATAGATTTTTCTAGAACTATAGAATCCCCCATAGGAGTAGAGCAAAGAAGAGGTCAAAAATATTTTCAGGACCAAAACCAAAATGCGCAGCCACATAGAGGTCACATAGGATAGGGTAGAACCAGAATTAAGCAAATAGTAAACATCACGAGACAAGATCTTTAATGTACCAGTAAAAACATCAGGAGATGCCTCAGACTCCTGACGAGTAGCAAATAAATAGAGATAATTTTGTCTAGTATCGGTATCTGAAGTGGCACACTTTGGTGTAGTAGCCAAAAAAGTAGCGACCGAGACATTATTAGTTCCAGTGGAAACTTTAGCTATAATAGAGTTCCTCTACATATGTTTGGGCTGACCATAGTTGAAGTATAAGTTCCTCTCCTTATCACAATAACCACAGTAAAGTTGTCTATAAAATCTATAAGGAGGATAAACTGGGGCAAACTGAGCTCCACTAGCCTGAGAATGGGCACCCTATGCCTTAAGACCACTGATAATCAAGAAACAGTGATCACCAGATGACTTAAGATAAGGAGTAATTGCTGATGAATATGAACTAGAATTTTCCTAAGTCTTTTTCTTGGTCTACTACCTATAATTTTTCCCATTGTTCAACTGATTTACACCCTTCTATAAGTACCTGAACTTTTTATTCCTCCTCTATCCCATCTCTGCCTTCCTCTTCTTTTCATCCTCTTCCTATTGTACATAAACCATAAGTCTAGAGATATCCATCTCATTATTCAATATTGCAGCCTTACACTCCAATACCAAGAAATGGAACAAACCAAAAGCAAACTTCCTCATCTTAGATATAATAGTAGACACCAACTCTGGATCATAACGAGGAAACTGCTAAAATTTCAATGCATATTCTTTCATACTCATCTTACCTTGCTTCATATTTACAAATTCCTATGCCTTAGCTTCTCTCAGCTCCTGGGCAAGAAATGATCAAGGAAGGCACCTGAAAACTCATCCCACACCACTGGCTCAACATCATTACCTCTCAATCATTCACACTCCTCATACTACTATTAAGCCACATCTTTCAACTGTTATGAAGCAAACTCTACACCACGTGAGTTAGTAGCATGCATATCTCAAAATATCTTCTTCATCTCATCTACAAACCCTTGAGGATTCTCCGCTACCTTAGAGACTATAAAGGTTGAGGGATTCAACCTCATGAATTTTCAAACCTAAGTAACCTCAGAATAAAGAGAAATAAAACCAACACGATTAAATTGAGAAGACTGAAATGCCACTAGTTGGGTAAGAAGATGAATGGACTGGCAAAACTTTCCATTATAGATGTCTCCCTAGGAATTTGGGCAAGATTATCATCAGCTCGGGGAGTCCAAATATAATGACCCGAGACTACTCCTAGTCGTTACACGGTACTTATGATCCTGAGGACCACAAGTTAACCCATGAGTCGGTACCTTTTCTGAGCATTGTATAATATAATCATGAACGCGGAAGAATAACTAAAATGCCATAAGGTTTTAATAATGAAATAACTACTGAATCATAAATCTGATAAAAATACTGAAAGCTGAATAGTCTGAATAACTAACTGTAGTGTCTGAAAAGCCTCTAAACTGGATACTGTGAGTTGATGGGATAGGCCCCAACTAACTCTACTAACTACTGAGATAAAGACATAAAGTAATCTAATCTATCCTAGGATGATGATGACTTACCACTTCTACTGTACTGCTGATGATCTAAGGGACTAAGTGCAATCCGAAAAATAAGTGTCAGCACCTATGATATGATACATCATAGCACAAAAGAAAGGTATGTGATCAGTACTTTGAATGTACTGGTATGCTAAATGTGGTAGGATGATATGCATGGTTTCATGAACAGAACTAATAATTAACTAGATATGCATGTAAAGAATATGTATTGAGTAGAGAGCATGAAATCTGTAGATACTGATAATGCATGGAAATCTATAAATTGAGGATGCATGACCAAACATATAACATAACTGAGTAAAATTTTTAAACTAAAATACTAAAATAATTAAAATCTATATGCTTTGGTCAAATAATACTAAGACTAAAAAACTAAGCTGGGACTATAACTGATACTATATCTGAGACTGTGGGAGGTAGCATCTAACCGACATTCCCTAATTTGAGGTAATCAGGGTCCAACCTATAACCCTAGTTGGAAGGGTATTAATACCGTGCCACATGTACTAACCATGGTTGTGTGAATCCACTAAACTCATATAATATCTAAAGGACTAAGGGTATCAAGACTAAACTGACAAGTGACCACTGCGAGATAGTAAAGCCTAATCTGACGGGTGACTACTCATATCTTACGCTGGCTATGTAGTTCTGGAGTATAGGGACTGCAACTAATGACTCTTCCTATCTGAGGGGGAAGCTGCCATCTCTACACTCGCTCGGTGCTAAATCCTACTCCCAACTAAAAGACACTAAGATACTAGACTGTTCTGAGTTTAACTGACTGATATATGACTATTTTGAAAATGCTCATAGTATAATCTAAAGTTATTCTGTAATGTAATGAAACTAGACTTAAATAAACATCTATGGATTTCAGGTATTCTATACCCCCAGGACTCAAAACAACAATACTGAAAAGACACTAAAGCTTAAAGACCAAATCATGAAGGCTCATATTAGATAAATCACTCTTGTAGGCATTTTATCAAACACTTGTAGTTCATGGTTTAAAACAATCCTAGGAATGTCATGGAATTTGTAGGAATAACATGAATTCATCATAATAGCATTAAATCATGATTTAATTTAATAAATAATACTATTAAAACATTGAGGATTAAATAATAACAATAATTTCATGGTAACATGGTATAGAATCATAGTTCATGGAGATTCATGAATGAAATCATAATTTAAAACATAATAACTTGAAAAGATCACAATTTTATAATTTAAAAGGGTTGTTTGGGCTCCATGGATGAAAGATATCCATGGATGAACGTCTAACATAACTGGGATGATGAATTTTGAAGTATTAATGGAGAGTTCTTGAGATTTGACCTTGATTCTTGAGAGCTACGATTTCTTGTTCTTGAAAGAAGGATTTTTGATTGTGAGAGGAATTAAAATAATGATGACTACTTAGGGTGTTTAGGGGTTAAATTTCATGTTTTAGGTTAATTAGGGTCATGGAAAAGACCAAAATACCCCTGAACAAATTTATAAACGAAAGCTGAAAACTGACCATCCCGATTTTTGTCCTTGGCACGACGCGCCACTATTGTGTCAAGCCACTGGAAATGGACAATTAGGACCTGGACAATCATCACGATGCTCTACCATCGTGGTAAGCCTGTGGATGCCAATTTGTCCACCTCCACGATGCGCCATGATCGCAAAGGCCCACTGGAAATTGATAAACGGGAAATTGGCCTGCTCCGTGACACGCTATAATTATGAAGTCGCACTGGAAATTGACAATTGTCATTTGGACTGTCTATGCGATGCGCTAAAGGTTAAAATAATGGTGTTTAATGACTAAAACTTAAAATCACCATAACTTCTTACTCGGTTATCAGATTTAGGCAAATTTTATATCGTTGGAAAGCTATCTGAATTTCCTAGGCAATAGTAGGGTCTAAACTAAAAAATAATGAGTGTTTCAAAAATTTCATATGTGAATACTCATAAATTGGGACTTAAATTATTCTAGGGAAATATGAGGTGTTGTAATATCTCCCCCTTGGGATCATTCATCCCCGAATGAAACTGATTAAGTTGAGAAAATTGATGGACTGAGCTTACATACTGAATATGCATGTCTGATGAATAGAATGCATGGCTAAACTGATTCATGAATGGCCGACTGGCATGAACATGATATGCAGCTAAAACTAAGCATGATAGAGAAAATAAAATCTTAAGTAGATTGGTACCTTATACTGAGTCTGGATTCACGAAGAAGAGATGAGGGTACTTGGTCCACATATCTGCCTCTGCTTCCCAAGTAGCTCCCTCAACGAACTGATTCCACCAAATAACTTTGACTTGTGAAACTTCTTTGTTCCTTAGTCTATGAACTTGATGATTAAGAATTTCGACTGGAACTTCCTCAAAGGAAAGATTGTTCTGAATATCTACACTTTATAAGGGAACAACTACAACTAGATCACCAATACACTTTTTCAACAATGAGACATAGAACACTTGGCGTACTGAGGCTAAATATGAAGGCAACTCAAGCTCGTAAGCTACCATTTAAAAATGACTAAGAATTTTGAAGGCACCGACATATCAAGGACTGAGTTTCCCTTTCTTGCCGAATCTCTTCACTCCCTTCATGGGAGAGATTTTCAAGTACACAAAGTCACCGACCTCAAACTTAAGATCCTTTCTCCTCATATTGGCATACAATTTCTATTGGCTTTGGGAAGCCCTAAGCCTTTCTCTGATCAACTGAACCTTTTCTAACGCATCAAACACCAAGTCAGGCCCTACTACTGCAGCCTCACCTGCTTCAAACCAACCAATTGGAGATTTATATCTCCTACCATAGAGAGCTTAAAATAGAGCCATACAGATACAGGAATGATAGCTGTTATTGTATGCGAATTCAATCAACGATAAATAGTCATCCCAACTACCCTTGAAATCAACAAAACATGCTCTCAGTATATCCTCAAGAGTCTGAATGGTCCTTTCTGCTTGATCGTCTATCTGAGGATAGAAGGTTATACAAAGGTGGACTTGGTTACCAAGACCCTTTTGGAACGCTTTCCATAAGTAAGAGGTAAACTAAGTACTTCTACCTGAGATAATAGATAAGGGAACATAGTGTAACCTAACCAGATCTCTGAGATAGAGATTGGCATAGTCCTCGACTAAATAAGAGGTATGGACTGGCAAGAAATGAGTTGATTTGGTCATCCTATCTATGATAACCCAAATACAGTTATCCTGATGATGGGTACGAGGCAAACCTGTTACGAAGTCCATGTTCACTTCCTCCCATTTCCACATGGGAATACTGAACTCCTATATGGATCCACTAGGATTCTGGTGCTCAACCTTAACTTGCTGACATGTAGAGCACTTAGCTATAAAATCTACAATATCTCTCTTTATCCCACCTCACTAATAGATCTCCCGCAAATCGCGGTACATCTTAGTGTCCCCTGGATGAATAGAGTAGCGCGCCGCACGCACTTCTGTAAAAATTCATTGCCTTAAATCATCTACACCAGGCACACACAATTTACCCTTACAATGCAAAACACCATCTCCCCCTTAGGAGAAAACCTCCACCTTTTGTTCTCTGACTGATTCTTTTAACTTAACTAGACTGGGATCTTTTTCTTTCTTTTTCTTCACCTCAGAGTCTAGAGATGACTCTGAGCTACTCTGCACCCATATACTACCTTCTGCTGAATAGAGTAAATGGATACCTAGTCAGGCAAACTAACGAACTTCCTGAGCTAACTTCTTCTTACCATCCTCAACATGAGCTACGCTACCTATAAACATTCTACTGAGGGCATCATCCACTACATTGGACTTGCTCGGTTGATACAGAATACTCATGTCATAATCTTTCAATAACTCTAACTACCTTTTCTGACATAGATTCAAATCTTTTTGAGAGAACACATATTAAAGGATTTTGTGATCAATGAACACATCTACATGTACCCTATACAAGTAATGCCTCCAAATTATTAAGGAAAACACTACAACTGCTAGCTCAAGATCATGAGTCGAATAATTCTTATCATGGGGTTTAAGCTATCTGGAGACGTAGGCTATGACCTTACCTCTCTGCATGAGGACATAACATAAACCTACTCTGGATGTATCACAGTACACAATAAAACCATCTAAACCGTCTGGTAGAGTTAAGACTGGGGCTGAGGTGAGTCGAGTCTTCAACTCTTGAAAACCCTTCTCGTATGAATCTGACCACTAAAACTTAACTTTCTCTGAGTCAATCTGGACATAGGGGATGCAATAAAAGAAAACCCTTCAACAAATTGATGGTAATAGCCAACTAAACCTAAGAAACTCCTGATATCTGATGGAGAGATAGGTCTAGGGCAGTTTCTCACCGCTTTAGTCTTTTAAGGATCAACTCTAATGCCATCATTAGAAATAATATGACCAAGGAATTCTACAGATATTAGCCAAAATTTACACTTATTGAATTTAGCGAACAACTAATGAGCTCTAAGAGTCTGAAGCACTATGTTGAGATGGTCTGCATGATCGCTTTCACTACGCAAATAGACAAGAATGTCATCAATGAAAACTATAATGAACATGTCTAAGTACTGCTTGAACACTCGGTTCATCAGGTCTATGAAGGCTGCTGGGGCATTTGTAAGACCAAAGGACATGACTAGAAATTCAAAGTGACCATACCGAGTTCAGAAAGCTGTTTTAGTAATGTTATGTTCTTTGACTCTAAGCTGTTGATAGCCTGGTCTGAGGCCTATCTTGGAAAAGTAACTGGCACCCTAAAGTTGGTCAAACAAGTCATCTATTCTAGGAAGTAGATATTTATTCTTGACTGTGACCTTGTTCAACTGATGGTAGTCTATGCACATTCTGAGAGAACCATTTTTTTTATGCATGAATAGAATAGGTGCACCCACAAGGAGACGCTGGGTCTTATGAATCCCTTATCTAAGAGATCCTTCAAATGTTCTTTCAGTTCTTTGAGTTTAGCTGGAGCCATTTTGCATGGCATAATAGATATAGGTTGAGTATCTGGGGAAAGGTCTATTCCAAAGTCGATTTCCCTTTCGAGAGGAACTTCGGGAAGATCTTCAGGAAATATATCTAAGAATTCATTTACTAATAGGATTGCCTTAAGAGTAGGATTTTCTGAGTTAGAGTCATTGACTCGTACAATATGGTAGACACACCCCTTCGATATCATTTTTTTCACTCTAAGGTAAGAAATCAACTGACCCCTAAGAGCTGTAGTACTACCCCTCTATTCAAGGACTGGTTCATTTGGAAACTGAAAACGAACTATTCTATTTATACAATCAACTGAGGCATAACATGAGTGGAGCCAATCTATGCTGAGAATGGCGACAAAATCTGTCATCTCTAACTCCATGAGATCAACTGAAGTAACTTTTTGAGATATTATGAACGGACAGTTCCTGTATACTAATCTTGATACAATGGAAATGCCCACTAGGTAGACATTAAAAAGGGCTCTCTTAGGTTTTTGAGAGTGACCCAAAAATTGATAGCTATATATGGAGTCACAAAAGAAAGAGAAGCTCCAGGGTTTAGTAAAGAATAAACATGTAAGTGAAAGACCTAAAATGTACCAGTAGCTACGTTAGGATAATTTTCCTAATCTTGGCAGGACTGAAGAGCATATAATCTATTTGAACGCTGACCACTGGTAGAACTAGAAGTGGCACCCTACTGAGTTAGGCGGCCAGATGGAATTGACGACTGATGGGACTAGCCTAGTTGGCGCGCATCCCTACCTTTCTGAGAAACTACCCGATACTCTCAAATCTAATGGTCTGGATTTCCACACCCAAAGTACACATTGCTACCCACTCTGTACTCGACCTAATGGTGTCTACCATATTTATGACATAGAGGATTCATACGAGCACTGCTAACACTGACCTGGAACTTAAAGACTGGTGCCCTATCCCTGTTGTCATTTCTGAATTTGGGTACTGGGGAACTGGCTGAAGAAGGTACTGGGGCTGAAGACCTTTGATAAAACTGAGGACGGTTACCACCTTTTGACTTTGGCTGATTGAAATTAAAACTACCCATACTATACTTCTTGTTTCCTCTCTTTTTTTTCTTAATCTTCTGCTCCTCTATCTATTGAGCATGGACCATCAGCCTAGACAAGTCCATCTCACTAATCAGCATTGCGGTCCTACACTCTTTGACCACACTATCAAATACGCCAGACACAAACTTACTCATCTTGGCCCTACTGTCAGCTACCACATAAGGATTATATTTAGCTAACTGAGTGAACTTAAGAGAATACTCCCTTACTCTTATGATGCCTTGCCTCAAATTAATAAATTCTAACACCTTGGACTCCCTCAACTCTGATAGAAAGAATCTATCCAAGAAAGTCGTGGAAAACTCTTCCCATTCTATAGGCCCTGCACCAACACCTCTATTAATTTTCCACTTCTTAAGCCAAGTATGGGCTACATCCTGTAATTAATACACAACCAACTTGGCACTCTGACTAGATGTCACTCCCATAGCATCCGTTACCTTCTGAACCATATCTATGAATTCTTGTGGATCCTCTTCAGACTTGGACCCTATGAAAGAAGGAGGATTTATTCAAGTGAAATCCTGAATTCTAGTTGTAGTAGTATTGGCCACTGGGTTGGCTAGAACAGCATCTGACCGTTCATTTTATGCTGCTATGGAGTTCGCTAGAGTAGTGAATGCAACCCTAAATTCTGCGTGAGATACGTGCTCGTCTAGAGGATCAGCCTGGATTGGCTGAGGGGCTGGCTGAGTTCCTATTCTTCTTTCGTTCTTCGTGGGAGGCATGTTCTATAAATGGAAGGAATAAATGATTAGACAGGAAGTTTAACTTGAGCTCATGCTCCCTCGCACGACATGAATACTGAAAGATGGGAAACTTTTTCTAAACTCCTTGTAGCCTCTCATCCATAAGTTTGGCGCGCTACAAACCCATGCACAAGAATCTACTCGATACGGGTTTCAAACTTCCTAGGACACTTTAAAAGTTTAGGCTTTGATACTAAGTTTGTAATAACCCGAGACTACTCCATAGTCGTTACATGATGCTTACGGTCCCAAAGAACCACAAGTTAACCCATGAGCTAGTACTTGCTGTGAGAACTGAATAAAATAATCATGAATACGGAAGAATAACTGAAATGCCATAAGGTTTTAATAATGAAATAACTACTGAATTATGAATCTGATAAAAATACTAAAATCTAAATAGTCTAAATAGTTAACTGTAGTATCTGAAAAACGTCTAAACTGGGTACTGTGAGTTGATGGGATATGCCCCAAATAACTCTACTAACTACTGAGATAAAGACATAAAGTAATATAATCCATCCTCGGATGATGAGGACTCACCACTGCTACTGTACTGCTGATGTTCTGAGGAACTAAGTAAGATCCGGGAACTGAGCATCGGTACCTTTGAGATCATACATTATACCACAAAAGAAATGTATGCGATCAGTACTTTGAATGTACTGGTATGCTAAATAAAGTAGGATGATATGCATGGTTTCATGAATAGAACTAATAATTAACTAGATATACATGTAAAGCATGTGTACTGAGTAGAGATCATGGAATATGTAGATACTGATAATGCATGGAAATCTGTCAATACTGAAGATGCATAACCAAACAAATAACATAACTAAGTAAAATCTGTAAACTAAAGTATTAAAATAAAAGAAATTTATATGCTTTGATAAAAAAACACTAAGACTGAATAACTGAGATGAGACTATAACTGAGACTATATCTAAGACTGTAGGAGGTATCATCTAACCGACATTCCCTAATTTGAGATAATCGGGGTCCAACCTTTAACCCCAGTTGGAAGGGTGTTAATATCGTTCCACGGGTAACAACAATGGCTGTGTGGATCCACTAAACTGATATAATGTCAAAAGGACTAAGGGTGTCAATCCTGAACTGACTGGTGGCCCCTACAAGATAGTCAATCCAAATCTGATGGGTGACTACTCATATCCTATGCTAGCTACGTAGTTCTGGAGTATAAGGACTTCTACTAGAAACTCTGCCTATCTGATGGGGAAGCCGCCATCCCTACAATCACTCGGTGCTAAATCCTACTCCTAACTGAAAGATAATGAGATACTAGATTGTTCTGAGTTTAACTAACTGATATATGACTATTCTGAAAATGCTCATAGTATAATCTGAAGTTATTCTGTAATATACTGAGACTAGACTTAAATAAACAACTATGGATTTCGGGTATTCTATACCCCCAGGACTCAAAACAACAATACTGAAAAGACACTAAAGCTTGAACACCAAAACATGAAGGCTCTTATTAGATAAATCACTCTTGTAGGCATTTTATCAAACACTTGTAGTTTATGGTTTAAAACAATCATAAGAAGGTCATGAAATTTATAGGAATAGCATGAATTTATCATAATAGCATTAAATCATGGTTTAATTCATAAATAATACTATTAAAACATGGAGGATTAAATAATAACAATAATTTTATGGTAACATGGTATAGAATCATGTTCATGGATATTCATGGATGAAATCATAATTTAAAACATAACAACTTGAAAAGATCACAATTTTATAATATAAAATGGTTGCTTGGGCTCCATGGATGAAAGGGATCCATGGATGAACATCTAACATACCTGGGATGATGAATTTTAAAGGATTGATGGAGAGTTCTTAAGATTTGACCTTGATTCTTGAGAGCTAGGGTTTCTTATTCTTGAAAGAGGGATTTTTAATTGTGAGAGGAATTGAAATAATGATGACTATTTATGGTGTTTAGGGGTTAAATTTTGAGTTTTAGGTTAATTAGGGCCATGGAAAAAGACCCAAATACCCCTGAACAAATATAAAAACGAAACTTGAAAATTGACCATCTCGATTTTTAACCTTGGCACGACGTGCCACTATCGCTCAAACCAACTGGAAATGGACAATTGGGACCTAGATAAAAATCGCAATGAGCTACCATCACGATAAGACTGTGGATGACAATTTGCCCACCTCCGTGATGCGCCATGATTGGAGAGGCCCACTAGAAATTGACAAATAAGAAATTAGCCTGCTCCGCGATGCACCATAATTGTGGAGTCACACTTGAAATCGACAATTGGCATTTGGACTGTTTACGTGATGCACTAAGGGTTAAAATAACGGTATTTAATGATTGAAACTTAAAATTGCCATAACCTCTTACTCAGTTATCAGATTTAGGAAAATTTTATATAATTGGAAAGCTAACTGAATTTCCTACACAATGGCAGACTCTAAATTGAAAAATAATAAGTGTTTCAAAAATTTCATATGAATACTCATGTATTGGGACTTAGATTATACTAGGAAAATATGGGGTGTTACACCAAAGAGGAATAGTAGGGACCGATAGAATTCCATACGAGTTAGTAAAATTAAAAGTAGGGACCCTAGACCGACTTTGCACTCTATAAGTAGGGCGAGTTCCCTCCATATTGTCCTCAAGTAGGATAGAGAGTCCAGAAAAGATTTAATGAACAACAAATCTTTAGGAAGACATGATTTGAAACATGAGTAAACTAGGAGATAGAGTGTTTTAAAGATACTAGACTCTATAGCCAAAACTAGAATACAAAAAGGGGAAATATTCCTAAATTCCTTGTAGCCTCCCCCTTATAAGTGTAGAACGCTCCACACCCATAAAAGAGACACTACTCGACATGTCTTTGTGGACACCCAAATACCCTAAATTGTGCTCTTATACCAAGCTTGTTATGACCCAAACCAGGGATTAGTCATAATGAGTATCTCAAGCCCACCATGAGTCAGAGACTAGCTACGTAGCCTAACATCTAGAACAAAATAAAGATAAATAGTGGAAGACAACCATAGATAAAAAAACATGTAGATAAATCAAAAACAATCTAGGAATCATAACAACCATCCAACCCACACTTGTCCATAAATGCCTCTAAATACCAAGGTACCAAACTAGGTCGGGACATTCCCTTGACCATGATAGAGAGAATTCACAATTCTCAAAGTCTTAAAAAAAACTTAATAAAATAGGAAAGATTTTTGGATGATGGAGGCTTACCACTTCAGAACAACTTAACAAATATCTGCACCACCTTACACTGCATAGGAGTAACAAAAGAACCCTAGAACCCTGCATCATGAAATGATATAGCATCCAGGGATAGTCAGTGGGATAAGCATTGGCATGTAACTCAGGGAAAGTGATAAAATAATATTATATCCAAAATTAGTCAAACCACATACACGCATTCATACATACATATATAAGATACCGGGATAGGATAAGAGATCATGAACATAAGAGTTTAAAATTATTAACCTGGACAATATAGCTCTATCTGTCCTAAGGGCACCCATGGGCTATATAGGTTCAGCTCCCCCTGCTGAAAGGGCCCCAACGTGTGTTAATAGCATGAACCAACAAAATCTGAGAGAGGTTCAGAGATACCTAGGCTCTAACAATTCCAAAATTAAATAATGTGTGAACTATGCACACATTCATAAACACCCCCACGCCGACAAACATGGTTTCTAGTAGTGCCCCCCCCAAGACCTCCACCTTTACGGCGAGCTACACAATGCTCTTTAAGACCAAATTGTAACATTTACACATAATATAAACCGTTAACCCAGGACTCATTTATTAAGGCATTTACCATTTGGTATCATCATACCAATTATGCTTGCAAGCAGATCTGATTATCCATTCCAATCCAATTAACCAATTTTACTCCTAAGTACCTTTTAAAGATCTAAAACCATGGCCACCAAGGCTTTTCATAACCATTCTTATGTTCCATTAACCTTTTATACAATGCAAGGTTCTAAGAGTAAGTTAAATCATGCAAATTTTATATTTTAAAACTAAAGTTATAAACGTAGGTTGAGGATGATACCAATTTAAATACAAAATCCATTAATTTATGAAAACCCGTGTTCCATTTCCAATTATTTTAACCATGCACCCATTCAACCCCAAAATCATCAATCAAAGTATAAATATCAAGTTTAAAACCATGGGAAACCTATCCATGTAATAACCATTCCAAAACTATCAACCCAATTTTAAACCCAATAATAGAATCACATTATTTATAAACCAAAGTATTTCATGATGTAAAGATACAAGTTAGGTAAGACAGACATGCCTAAAATACCTAAGAATTTAGGGAGAAACCATTAATTTGAGCATAGATGACTAATTCCTTAAAAACCCAAGCATTCTCTTACATTGGGGAGGTTTAGATAAGAAAAGTCAGTCTAGTTTATGTTTTTGTATATTAGGTTCCCTTGGGTGTTTTTAAGTCATGGATAAATTCTAAAAGAAGGAAAAAGACCAAAAAACCCTTAATAAAAATGTGCAAGAAAAATAGGGGCCAGTCATCATGGGTTTGGCAATGACTCATGAGGTATAACCACGAGTCGTTACCCAGACTCGTCACTTGTGCCTAAAAATCTTGGGACCTCACTATTATGACTAAGATTCATACTTTACGACTCGTGACATTGAGTCATGGTCAAGGTAGAAACCTTAGGCAATCTTACTGGTGATACCATAAGTCTCTCCTAATTACTCATGACTAGTGTTAATAACTTGTAACCTGAGTCATAGTCTTGGCAGTGTTATCAACACTCCAGAATTTTTAGAGTCCAAAACCTGGGGTATTACATAAGGGATGAGTTTGATCACTTAGAGTAGGGCTCCATATCTATTATTTAATATGAGGCACGTTTTTAGACGTTATCCAAATTTTCAACCGCTAGCATCTACACGGAGTCTTATTCAAAAGTTTATAAAGGGGTTAGATAGTATATATCAGTTGGATACAACCCAGAGGGTAGTTTTAAGGGATTTTTATAGAGTATTATTGATCATGCCAAGATGATCGAGTCAGGATACTCAAAGAGACACTAAAAAGATTCATTTTCTAGGAAATATTAGTCAACACACCTATCGAGGTAGAAATTTTTATAATAGGGGTTCTAATAGTTATCAAGGTATTCCAATTCAGTCTGTGTTATAGGTATTAGGTGGTAGTCTTTCTAGTTCTACGTATTTTGGTATTCAAGTATCAGGCCATACGGGTGGAGACTCCTGGGTTGGCTCTTCAGGCTAGGGAGATAGTTCTAGTTCATACACACCTTCTCAAATTGATTCAGGCCATAAGGTATGTTTTGTATGTAATAGTTTGTCCATGTGGCCAAGGATCATACTCGACATGAGTATGGACTCACTTAGTTAGGTTTTTAGCTTCAACTTTGCCCTACTCTAAAATTTATAGTAAGAGGTCGTTCACAAAGTGGTAGGGGTAGTGCTAGTAGTGCTAAATATAGTGATAAGAAAGTTGGTATAGATGGTCATAGGGATACTAAGTCCAAGAGCAGACATGGTCAGTGTTATGATATCCTTGGGGGACCCAAGGCAGAGGCTTTTGATGCAATTATTATAGGTATCATCTAATTTTGCTACATATCCACTTTCGTGTTATTTTTCCCTCAGTATACATTCTCTTATGTATCAACATATTTTACTTTTGGATTTGATATTTTATTTAAGCCTCTTGTTATGTCTCGTTATATTTCTACCCCTATCGAAGATTCTTTAGTAGTGGATCGGGTGTACCAATCTTGTGTCGTTACCATTATGGATTATGAGACATGGGTAGAGTTGATTATCCTAGATATGGTTGACTTTGATATTATTTTGTGTATAGATTGTAAGTTCATCATCATGCTATTTGGACTAATATGCTAAGATTGTGACCATAGCTACGCTGGGTGTGCCAAGGTTATCTTGAAAAGGTATGCTCAATTTAAGTTCAAAAGGAGTTATATCTTTCTATTTGCTCATCTGTAATGACCCACCAGGTCAATTTCTCAATTTACATGCATTTCAATTATTTTGAGCCTTCCTACAGTTGCTATAAGTAATTTGTGACTTGTTGGAACTGACGGTCTGGTTATCGAGCAGCTTGGTTGTGTTTTATGGTCATTTTTTTTTTAACTTTGGAGCTTTTATTTTTAATGAATTAGACTTAGACAAAAACTCCTAGTAAACAACCTCAAATGAGAATTTCAATTGTGCCATCAGCTCTTGAGTGTTGATTTTAGGTTGGGGACCCTTGGTTCTGCTTGCAAGGATTCCTGACTCATTTTGGGTTATTTAGTTGTAACGCCCCAAGATTCCATCCCAAGACGTCACACGGTTCTTAAGGCCACATGCGGCCTCAAGCTAACCCTCTGAGTCTATCATCACTTTTATAACTCGCTATGACAATAATCAAGCTGTAATAAGGAAGAATAATCATGTCATGAACATACTAGAATATGAAGAAATACTATCCTGTACAATCAAAATACTGAAGTTCTGTATATACTGGTACTCTAGTCTGACAAAGCCTCTACTACATAAGACTAAGGAGCTATTGGGACAGATCCCCAACTGACCCGTACTAAACTGGAAATAAATAACCATCTACTATCAAGACAAAAATCAGGAACATAGGTCCTCGAACCATGAGGACTCACCAACTATATGAATGTAGATGGAGGTACTCAAAGATCACTGTCACTACTGAGACTGAGCACCTGAACCTATATCACGAGAAAATGTAGAACACAGAAGAGTATGGGAATCAGTACTTGGGAATGTACTGGGTATGTGGGGGTGCAAGAAACATTTAAATAATATTATAAATGTATAAAAAAATCATGCATGCTGATAATAATGACTCTCATCGCTTGAGTTACCCGAAACATATTTTCCATAAATCATCAATAATAACACATGCTTCATAAATCTCATAAACTATTGGACTCAACTCAAACTCTTTGACTCATGACTTAGAGTGACTTAGTAACTCATGGAACTTGGACTATTATGGACTTGGGAGTTTCTTATAACTGACATAAACCATGTGAGCTCACATGGAGTCCAACGTCTTGCCCACGTTGGGGAGAGCTGTTCTATCCTTGCCATCAGAGTAGAACCTTAACTTTAGTGATAACTGTCTTGGCCTTTGGCCTTTAATCTTAATCCTACGGTGGCACGTAGTTCTGGGGAAGTAGGATGCGCTGAACCTATACTTCCCACTCGGTGCTAAATACTACTCCCAGACTTAAGCTCAGAACGTGTTAGGAAATCCACCTTAATCAACTCAAGGGTCTATCATGAAGACCAAAATATAAATATATATCTCAGTTGTAAATCATAATCAACTTGTGGATTCCTAACTCGACTAAATCTCAAAATAATCTTTCTCATCATCAAGTACACTTGCTTATCAAATCATATCAAGTATCAAATCTTTCAGAAAACATCATAGAACTCATTCTTGACTCTCAAGCTCAATATCAATATATAGTCAATAGACAAACTTCTCATGGAAAAACATAAATCATGACACTGATCATAAATCACTTAAAAATTATCATTTCATGATAACAATATACAACTCATGACATAAATTCTTAATTTAAGAAATAAGACAATGAAGTAGTCATATGTGTCAATCTTGTATAGCTCAAATGTCATAAATCCTTGATAAAGTAATTTGGGTGTAAACCCACTTTGCAAAATTCATGAAATTCAATAAAAATTAAATCTTTGGGCACAAGAACGAAAGAAGTGTTCTTGTTCAAAACCCCACATACCTTAATCTTTGAAATTGGATGAACTTTAGTGCTTGAGAATTTATCCACACTTGAAATAAATAATTCTTGAAGCCCACACTATGAGGAACTTGGTTCTTGAAGAATTTTTGATGATTTATGGATGATTCTTGGAAGATTTATGTTCTTGATATAACCCTAGATATATTATCTCAAGAGAATTGGAAGAGAAAATGATGGAATTAGGGTTTGGATGGGATTCTCATATTTATAGAGGCCTCCAAAAGATGGGACAAAACCAAAATACCCTTGCAAAAATGTCTCTAAATTGCTGAAAAAAAATAGCTGACGACATACGTGACAGGCTGTCATACCCGTGATAGGCTGTCACGAAATGTCGTCACAAAAGGGTCAAATTTTATGATTTTCTGCCTAAAGCTGATGACGTCGTCACAAATGTCGCCAGAAACGTGACGACGTCATCAAAAAAGTCATTAGAAACGTGACAGGCCGTCAGAAACGTCGTCACCCTTTTTCCAGATTGACATGCTGGGGTAAAATGGGTGTAACTCTTTGCTCCGGGATCGGATTTTGGCGAAATTGGTATCGTTGGAAAGCTAATTCAATTATATATTTGTTGATAGGCCATGAGATAAAAAATTCCAAGTATAATAAGAGATATACTCATTTGAAGTTGACTATACCAATTTCCTTCCTAAGAATTCAATCAGTAAGGAATATTTTGATTCACCAAATCGTTAGGACATCTTTAAGGCCTTAATACACACCATCCTTGATAAAAAAACAACCCAAAACATTATAATTTATTTCTTATGATCTTGATTCATGGTTTCACTATTGGTTAGAGTCTCGGGGTATTACAATATCTCCTTTTGGAAACATTCGTCCTCGAATGTGGCTAGATAGGCCAAGAACAAGAGAAAATGAGGACGTATAGCTGGAATGACTCACAAAAAGGGTTTAATTCATTCTAAACTTTCGAGTACTTCACAAAATGCATAAATTAGAGAATAACATATAGCTGAATACACTGGATTAGAAGGAAACTGGATTAGGGAAGAATAGTACCTTCAACTTAATTTGAACTAGCGGAGAAGAGATGAGGGTATCTGGCTCGCATATCTTCTTCTACTTCCCAAGTAGCACTCTCGACTGATTGATTTCTCCACAGAACTTTAACCAAGGGAACTTTCTTATTTCTTAGTCTATGAACTTGATAATCTAGGATTTCAACCGGAATTTCATCATACGAAAGGCTAGCCTAAACATCGAAACTTTCTGACGGATCAACAACAAAAGAATCACCAATGTGCTTCTTGAGCATAGAAACGTGAAAGATAGGATGGATAGCTGACAACTCGGCAGACAATTCAATCTCGTAAGCTACTTTCCCAACACGATATTAAAACTCTATAAGGGCCAACGTATCGGGGACTAAGCTTCCCTTTCTTACCAAATTTTTTTACCTCCTTCATGGGTGAAATCTTTAAGTACACCAGATCGTTAACCTCAAACTCAAGAGCTCTTCTTCTCACATCTGCATATGACTTCTGACGACTCTGGGCTGTCTTCAACCTTTCCTGAATCAACTTAACTTTCTCCATAGCCTCAAACACAGCATCAGGTCCACTCACAGTGGCTTCACCCATTTCAAACCAACCTATGGGTGATCTATATCGCCTTCCGTATAAAGCCTCAAATGGATCCATTCCAATGCTAGCATGAAAACTATTTTTGTAAGCAAATTCAATCAATGGTAAATGTTCATCCCAACTTCCTTTGAAATCAAGAACACATACCCTAAACATATCCTCCAAGGTATGGATGGTCCTCTCAGCCTGACCATCGATCTGTGGATGAAAAGCGGAGCTAAGATGAACTTGGGTACCAAGACCCTTCTGAAAAGCCCTCCAAAAATGAGAAGTAAATTGAGTACCCCTGTTGGAGATAATAGACAAAGGAACTCCATGCAACTTGACTAACTCTTGAATGTACAACTTAGCATAGTCCTCAGCGGTGAAAGATGTATGCACTGGCAAAAAATGCGTGGACTTAGTCAACCTGTCTACAACAACCCAAATTGAATCATGATGATGTCAAAATGGAGGTAAACCAGTCACAAAATCCATATTTACTTCCTCCCACTTCCAAGTAGGAATACTGAATTCTTGCATCATTTCACCGGGTCTTTAGTGTTCTATCTTAACCTGTTGGAAAGTTGTACACTTCTCTACAAATTTTGCTATATCCTTTTTCATACCATTCCACCAATAGATTTCTCGCAAATTGCGGTACATCTTGGTAGCACCGGGATGAATAGAATATCCTGCGCCATGCGCTTTAGCCATAATTCTCTGTCTTAAATCTTCAACATCAGGCACACATAATCTATTCTTAAATCTTAATACACCATATCCCCCTTGGGAGAAAAACTCCACCTTCTGTTCTTTAACTGACTCCTTCAGTCTGACCAAACTAGGATCCATATCTTGCTTCTCCTTTACTTCCAAAACTAGAGAAAACTCAGAACTAGTTTGGACTAAAACATTACACTCAGCTGAATCAAGCAATCTAACTCCCAACCTATCCAGACGATGCACCTCACGAGCTAACTCTTTCCTATCTTCCTCGACCCGTGCTACACTACCCATGGACGACCTACTAAGGGCATCTGCCACTACATTGGCCTTGCTCGGGTGATATAACATATTCATATCATAGTCCTTTAACAATTCTAACCATCACCTCTGATGAAGATTCAACTCTCTCTGAGTAAACACATACTGCAAACTCTTGTAATCCGTGAAGACATCAACATGAACACTGTACAAATAGTGTCTCTAGATTTTCAAGGCAAAAACCACTACAGCTAACTCGAGGTCATGGGTCGGGTAGTTCTTCTCATACGGTTTTAACTTTCTGGAGGCATAGGCTATAACCTTACCTTTCTGCATCAACACACAACCCAACCCAACTCTAAAAGAATCATAGTACACCACAAAATCATCTACACTATTTGTAAGGGTCAACACAGGGGCCGAAGTGAGTCGAGTCTTCAACTCTTGAAAACTCTTCTCGAAAGAGTCAGACCACATGAATTTAATTTTCTTTTGGGTCAACCGAGTCAAAGGAGACACAATGGAAGAGAAACCCTCAACAAAATGATGGTAGTAGCCAACTAGACCCAAGAAACTCCTAATATCAGATGGGGAAATAGGTCTAGGACAATTTTTCACAGCTTCTATCTTTTGAGGGTCAACTCGAATACCTTCAGAAGAAATAATATGACCCAGAAAAGCAACTGACCTTAGCCAAAATTCACACTTGCTAAATTTGGAAAATAGTTGATGATCTCTAAGGGTTTGCAAGACTATTTAGAGATGATCTGCATGGTCGTTCTCACTTCGAGAGTATACAAGAATATCATCTATGAACATAATAACAAACATATCCAGGTACTGTTTGAACACCCAATTCATGAGGTCCATAAAGGCTGCTGGGGCATTTTTTATCCCGAAGGACATGACCAAGAACTCAAAAAGACCATATCAGGTGCTAAAAGCTATCTTTGGAATATCACACTCCCTAACTTTAAGCTGGTGATAACCGAATCTCAAGTCTATTTTTGAGAAATAGTTAGCACCTAGCAGCTGATCAAACAGGTCATCAATTCTAGGAAGAGGGTACTTTTTCTTAACTGTGACCTTGTTAAGCTGACGATAACCAATGCACATCCGCAATGAAACATCTTTCTTTCGCACGAATAGAACGGGTGCACCCCAAGATGATATGCTAGGCCTTATGATACCCTTATCTAGAAGATCTTTGAGTTTCTCTTTCAACTCCTTAAGTTCTGCGAGGGACATACGATATGGAGGAATAAAAATAGGTTGTGTGTCAGAGAGAAGATCAATCCCAAATTCTATCTCTCTATCGGGAGGTACCCCTGGGAGATCTTCTAAAAAACATGACAAAACTCATTAACAATTTTGATCGACTGAATGGTTAGAGTCTCGAACTTAGTATCTTTAACTCGAACCAAATGATAGATGCAATCCTTGGATATCAATTTCCTAGCTTTAAGATAGGATATGAAATGACTCCTGGGAGATTCAGAATTTCCAGACCACTCAAAGGATTGATCATTGGGAAACTAAAACTTAACTACACGGCTACGACAGTCTATAAATGCATAACAAGAGTAAAGCCAATCCATACCCAGAATAATGTCAAAATCAACTATGTCTAGCTTAATCAAATCTGCAAACATAACTCTGTGAAGGACAGTGATAGGACACTTCTTATATACTTTCTTAGCAACAACAGGTTCACCTACTGGAGTAAAAACTAGAAAAGGCTCAGGAATCTTTTCAGCATTGATCTCAAAATTCACAGCCACTGACGGAGTCACATAAGAAATACTTGACCCAGGGTCCATTAACACATATACATCAAAATGAAATACACGGAGCGTACCAGTAACAACATCTGGTGAATCCTCCTACTCCTGGCAGGGTGGTCATTCATAAAAGCGATTCTGGCGCTGACCACCGGCAGTACTAGATGAGGCACCCTGAGGAGGAGTAAAATGAACCCAAGGGGCTGGAGCACTAATAGCCTAACTCTGGGACGAACATCACGGCTCCCCTGTCTAGCATATAGGCAATCCCTAGATTTTTGGCCCAACTTACCACAACCAAAACAACCTCTCTGCTCAGCCGTACACTCTCTAAGATGGGTCCTACCACACTTAGCACATGGGGGATAGTTAGGTCTATTACTCACATTGTCCTGAGACCTAGACACAGTATGTCTATTACTCTACTTCTGCCTGACTTTGGATGCGGGAGTACTAGATGATGACGGTGCTGGCACAAAAGAACGGCTCTGAAACTAAGGGCGGATCCCTCTAGAAAATCTACTCTGACTATACCCCTGTGGATCTGATCTAACTCTCTTATTCCCTCTCTCTCTCTCTCTCTCTCTTTTACCTTGTCCTCTTTAATTTGCTGGGAATGTATCATCAATCTAGAAAGATCCATGTCCCTATTGAGCATAACGGACCTACACTCTTTCACAACATAACTCGATACGCCAGTTAAAACCTTACTCATACTGGTCCTCAAATCAGCCGTTATACCGGGAGCATACTTAGACAACTGGTTAAATTTAAGACAATATTCCTTAACTGTCATGTAGCATTGTCTTAAGTTCATAAATTCTTCTAGTTTTTCTTCCCTCAGCTCCGGGGGAAAGAATCGGTCTAAGAACTCATCCTAGAACAACTGCCAAGTCATGGGAGCGGCATCATCCCCTCTACTCTTCCTCCACAACTCCACCCAATCATAAGCAACATCTTGAAAGCGATAGGAAGATAGCTCCAAACTTTCTTTCTCTGTTACATGCATAATTTTGGTGATCTTTTTCACCTCATCAAGATATATCTGTGGGTCCTCACCTACCCTTGACCCATAAAACTCTGGCGGATTCATCCATATAAAATCCTAAACTCGAGCTACTACAGAATTACCTTCTTACAGAGGTGGAACAACGGCCTGAATATTGGACTAAGCATTGGCGGTAACTGTCTGGGCTAGGGCCTGAAAAGTTGCCCAAAATTTGGCATGAGTCACCATCTCATTTAAAGGATCAACGGGTTGAGGTCGTTCATTGTTTCTGTGAGCTCTACGAGGAGTTATTTTCGGTCATGAGAGAGAACAAATTCATAGCAGAGAGAAACAGTCATAGGCACGAAAGACTTCTGAAAGAAAGAAATGACTTTTCCTAAAACGTCCCGTAGCCACTTGCTCATAGATGTGGCGTGCTACACACCGATGATCAATACTCTACGTAACGCGGCTTGTCAGACTCCCTAGGACTCCTTTAAACTTTAGGCTCTGATACCAAGCTTGAAAATTTAGAGATGCTATTTGTATGGTGTTCATGTTGATGTTTCTACGAATCACAAGAGTTTGCAGTATATGTTTACTCAGAGAGAGTTGAATCTTCATCAGAGGTGATGGTTAGAATTGTTAGGATGAACTTTAGTGCTTGAGAATTTATCCACACTTTAAATAAATAATTCTTGAAGACCACACTATGAGGAACTTGGTTCTTGAAGAAATTTTGATGATTTATGGATGATTCTTGGAAGATTTATGTTCTTGATATAATCCTAGATATATTATCTCAAGAGAATTGGAAGAGAAAATGATGGAATTAGAGTTTGGATAGGATTCTCATATCTACAGAGGCCTCCAAAAGATGAGAAAATACCAAAATACCCTTGCAAAAATGTCTCTAAATTGCTGAAAAAAATAGCTGACGACATCCGTGACAGGCCATCAGACCCATGATAGGCCATCACAAAATGTCATCACAAAAGGGTCTAATTTTATGATTTTTTGCCTAAGGCAGATGAATTTGTCAGAAATGTCACCAAAAATATGACGACGTCATCAAAAAAGTCGTCAGAAATATGACAGGCCATCAGAAACGTCGTCACCCTTTTTCCAGATTGACATGCTGGAGTAAAATGGGTATAACTCTTTGTTGCGTCATCAGATTTTGGAGAAATTGGCATCGTTGGAAAGAAAATTCAATTATGTATCTGTTGATAGGTCATGAAATAAAAAATTCCAAGTATAATGAGAGATATGATCGTTTGAAGTTGACTATATCAATATCCTTCCCAAGAATTCAATCGGTAAGGAATGTTTTGATTCACCCAATTGTTAGGACATCTTTAAGGACTTAATACACACTATGCTTGATCATAAAACAACCCAAAAAATTATAATTTATTTCTCATGAGCTTGATTCATGGTTCCACTATTGGTTAGAGTCTCGGGGTATTACATTAGTGGATTGTACAAAAAATAGAACTATAGGTGTGGGATCTATATTTAATCGAAATGATCTTGGATAAATGTTTCAATATATCCATTGAGTCCAGAATGTTGAATTAGGTATACTAGCATAGTTTTTTAGTATGCATGTGGTTCCGAATATCTGGTCGGAGTCACATTTTGAACTTAGCCAAAATCTAGTGCCTGATATCTAGTTTGACCACTTTAGCAGTCAAAGAGCCTCTTTAGCATCCTTGGACACTTTTATAAGGTCTGCTTTAGTGGTCAAGGACTGCTTAAGCAGACAATGCTTTAGTGTTTAGATAACCATTTTAGCAATGCTTGCATCGCTAGTTCATGACAACTTTAGTGAACTTGTGCCACTTAAGCGGACAAGTGGTCGCTTTAGTGGTATCTGGGGATTGTTAAATCCCCTTCTTCACCCAAATTTCCCATTTATTTTCTCACTATTTTTCAAGCATTTTGAGTGTATGGAGAGAGGAAAGAGTAGGGAATCATCCATTGTAGCTAAAGTAAGCTAGCCTAATACTCCTTGGATCATTTTCCATTATTTTTTCTATCAATTTTCATCCCATTTCATTGTAAATTCTTGGAAATTAGGTTGTTAAGTCACAAGACATTCGGAGTTGATTTAGGCCCCAATTTATGCACCACCTGTGCTCAACTTTTTATCACACATTCCTTGTACTTCGAGGGACCTCATGACAAATTTAATTCTGGATTCCATCATGGGATTTGTGGGCCCGTTCTTGTCCTAAATTTTGACTTGATATTTTATATAGCAATATGGGTTTTGTTTTAATCATAATGATGTGTATATTTTAATTTAATACCGTGGAAAGATTTTGAGATAGTGGAGCAATGTCAGATGATTTGTGGATGACATAAGGATTTGCAATTCTGCATTGAGGTAGGCTTCAGTCTATTATTATTCATAAGATGGTGAATAATATATATTGTAAGTTAGGTAAGGATATTAGGATATGATTATGGGTAAAACAGCATAACTTAGCCTAGTTTAGGATTTTGGGGATAGAAGGGTGAATTGACCCTTAAGATGCAATACCTACAATGGATGTAGGATCCTATCACCCTATGTTACTAGAATATTAATCATAGTTGATGCTAAGGACCCTTTGGTATAAGGTTTATTACTTGACTTAATGGAGTAGATCATGGTTTCCCTAGGTTATAGTATACTTTTATGCTAGTTATATATTATTGGGCCTAAGGCTATGGTTTTAATGCTAGTTGGACCCCAGGTGAGTATTCTATCTTTATAAAGGATGTGGATTTAGTCTATAGAGGCTTGGCAACTCATGATTGTATGTTTGGATACTGGTGATGGCATGCATAGATTTTGATGCATTCATGCTCAAAACTATGATTCCAACCAAAATCATGATTCTACTACTGTTGTCTAAAAGGAAATTTATTCTCACTTTTTACTCTTAAAATAGTTTCTTTTATAGAAAAAATTGTACCACCTTACTTAATAATTTACAAACTTTGGAATTAAAAATGATATTTTGGAATTTAGACCGAGATTGATTCTAGTCCATTATTTATCCACTATTTTAGCATTGTCGGTTACTTTGGTCAAGAGTGATTTCGAGCCTATTCTACAATACAAAGATAGATTATTCCTGGAGTTGATCCCAAAACATATATTAATATACTTGCACACTTTTGAGCGACGATTAGGGTTCATGTATTTACTATATATATTTTTTTTGGTACTGGATAGAGTAGATTGATGATGATGATTATTGGAAATCCTAGATCCAAAATAGCTTAGTGCATATAGATATTCTTAATCTATTATGGGCCCCTTTATTCGTGAGTTGTCGTGCGGAGAAAAGAGGTCAAAATAGGCTTCGCCTTCACGAGTTATCGATTAGGATGAGGTGTATGCACTGGGTATATTATGGAACTTGGATCAGTTATAGGATTATGGATTTACTTTACATTCATTCATGAATATGCATTGTTTTTCACCAGTATGTTGTTTGGTGTGAATATCTATTATCCCTATGAGGAGTTGTATAGGTATTAGCTAAGATTGTTGTTTGTCGAGTGTTGATTAAATCTTCTAGTTTTATAGGCCCTAGTTAGGTATTGTTTATCCGTACTAGCTGATTACTTTATTGTTCTTATTATAGTTAGTTCATGGCATACTGATTATGGAATGATACTGAGGTTGGAGATATGATTCTGATCTTTTTCCATTTTATAGTAAATTGCATTATGGACTTTATATTCATAGTTAGACATTTGACAATAGGTCAATATCATGCTAGCATTCGCTTTCCTACTTGGTTAGGTTTTCTTCAGTAGGTTACGTTGGCTACTTAAGGTTTTCAACTTTGAGTTAGTATTTTATACCTATATACATATATATTTATATATGGTATTACCATATATCCCTCTCTTCCCTTATTTACTCATATTGTGTATGCATTTTTTGGCTTTGTATACTATTATATATACCCTTCATTTACCCTATATTTGTATATTAGCTAGTGATATATGTTATATTACTTTACTTCCTAAATACGGATAGAATAGGATAGTTTATCCTCATTGCCTCTCTAGCTTTATTATTTTAGCTTCTTAAATAGTTGCATGTAGTTTGTATTTCTGTTTTGTATTTTAAATACATTTGCATTATCATTGGATCTCAGTCGGAAGATTTCTACTGAGTACCACATATTAGTACTCATAATATGCTTCTGCAATCTACATATCATAGTACGGGTTCTCATCATGGTTTTGTGTATCATGCAGAGTAGCTATGGATCAGAGAATTAGGGTGAGCTCCTGGAATTCAAATTGCTACTATTCTCCTTTTTGTAGTTTAGTCTGATCTCTATATTGTATGCAGAGATAGATTGTAATTGTATATTTAGCCAATATTGAACATTGTACTCTTATTCTATTAGAAGCTCTTGTACTAACTTCACTAGGTTTTTGGATTGTTATATACCTAGTAGACCTTGTCCCATATTTATTATATATTTTCCTTGCATTTATTTAGATAGTCCATTAATAGTGGTTCGAACTATGGGTCGGCTTACCTACTGGTGGGTTATAGCAGGTGTCATCATGACCTGAGAAATCGGGTCATGAAAAATTTATATTAGAGCCTGGGTTTATCGGTGTGTTGATAAAAGAGCTATGGTTCTTGTAGAGTTCTGTAGATAGGTGTGAGATGTCCTTAGCCTATTTTTAGGATGCTATAGGACATTTAGGAAATTCTTTTCTTGACTTTTTGTTGTATGTCCATATATCTATGAGCCTCTAGTGCATTCTTTGACTTTATTCAATTCCAGATGGATTTTATGAGGTTATCGATAGATATAAATGAGGCTATCACACGTGTTTCTAAATTTTCAATGCACCATCAGACTAGGGAGTCAAAGATTGATATCAATGATCTTTTGCATCAATCAAAGATTTGGGGCCAGTCTAGGCTCTGGTAGAGTTTGTGATCAATTTAGCCTATCAAGATTTGGCATTAGGGAGTCTGAGTCATCTTATAGATACCTCACAACCAGATACGAGGTTTGGTCCATCGAGCAATTCTCAAGCTATAGTTGGGTTTCTTGGCGTTTAACTTGGTTTTTATTAGTTTTAAAGTAGTGGTCCAGACATACTCCTTTGCGATATTCTTCAAATAATGAGATGGTTCAAGGATTTATTAAAGGATTAGCCTTGCCACTACATTTGGTGTCATAGTATTTATAGTAGTTGGATTTTTGTTCTCTCAAGTTTTTATCACGTGAGAGACACAAGGAGAGCATGTATTAAGACTTACATAGATGGTGGTAAGAGGCCATGTCATCAATATAGTGCTATTGATATTTCATCCAGGAGTGAGGATCCTCCCAGTAGAGACCAACATTACTTGTCGCTTGCCAGTTCCATGCAAGTATCATCTCAAGCTATAGGTGCTCTCAGATTATTTTTGGTGGTCACGACAGGAAGAGTTCTCGCCGGCCTTATAAAGTATTCGACCTTGATCTTTAGGCTGTGTGGGCCATTTTGGATCAATGAGTGCAGTACCTCAAAGTAGTCTAGGAGCTTATCGTGGTTGTGGAGAGATTGTTCATTAGTTTAGTGTGCCCCATACGAGAGTTGGTTGTTCAGATAGAGTTAGCATAAGTTGTTTGCCAGCTTAGGATTCCTGAGGTATGTTGTGATTGTAGAGAGGATGGTCATCTCAGTCGGGAATGTCCCTAGTGTTGGTTGGTCAGCCAGTTGGGGTCAACTCATGTTTCTCGCTAGGTTAGGGCTTCAAGAGTTTGCTACGACTGTAAAAAGATCGTTCACTAGTCTAGATAGTGTCCCTAATGTGGGATTATTAGTCATTTAGTTCATCCAGATAAATCTTATAGTGTTATGGCACCTTCAGTTAGGGGAAGTGCTCTTAGTACCTCGGTTGATGATTTAGATACTTAGTCCAAGATTGGAATCGCTCAGATTCATACTTCTTTGCATAGGTCAGGCATGTAACGTTGCACTGCACCTTGATAGGTGCACTTTTTATTTCCTGCCTTTTACATTTTTATTTAACTGTATTAGGGTTTATACCCATCGATGATTATGCACCTTATAAATTTTGTATTGATTGTAGTGTGCCTTGGTGTAGAGTTCATGATTATATGACTACCCCCATAGATGATTTCTTTTAGTAGTAGATAGAGTGAATCAGTATTGATATTTCTATAAGGGGTAGCATTTGGGTTCGAGTCCCATTTATTTCAGCATATTAGCCTTCTTATGGCCCTAGAGTGGTACTTGTGATTAATTTTCATTTTTGGTACAACCTACTCTTTTTACTAGTGTTCATATCATTTTTGTTATTATTTTCATGATTTGACATTGATTGACTCTCACTTGATTGAAGACTAGACTAGCATTATCTACTTAGAATTTTCTTCCTTGAGATTCTTGTTTGTTGTCCTGGACGGCTAGCTAAGTTGAATGATTTCATTCAGGTAGCGAGGTGAGGGTGGTCATTTTTCTCTTCTATTGGCTATATTAGGTCGGCCATTTAGTATCCTATGAAAAGGAAGGTAGGTTGGACTTATGTGGTGGTTCTAAAGTTGGCAAATCAGTTTTATTTCCCTTTATGGAGTTTGAGATTATGGGGATTAATTTTGAGTCTACTGGGATTTCTGCATTGGCCATCCTTCTCTATAGTCCATTTTTTAGGTTGAGCAATTGTGATCCATTCTTACAATTTGACTAGTTCATCGCTCGATACTGATATTAATGTTGATGGAGAGGTCTTGGACTTGCCCTTTAGGTGTTTTAGGTTTGCCTCCTATGATAGTTTTATTTTTATATTGGTGTGGAGTTGGATATATAATTCTTTCTATGGCGTGGCTCTGGTTCTACTAGATTAAAAGGATGTGAAGGTAGGTGATCTTTTCCCGTGACCGCTTCTTAACTAGGCAAATTGGAAATTAATTATTTTGAGTTGCTTGGTTCATTCTCCAGTAGTGGTCTTGACCTTGGCATTGATATTGAGATTAGTACTCTACTCTTCTATGATATGATTCATGGCTTAATTGAGTTAAGGTTGTTTTCATGGGTGGATCCATTGAATGGTCATTTCAGTATTTGATTGACCTAATAAAGCTTGATGAAGTGCTCCATCTTAGTGTTATGTGCCTAGGGGTATTCGCTAAGGATATGGAGCATTGGATCGGCCTGTTTTGGCTAAGGTTGCATTTCTCTGAGTTGCTAAAGTTCTGGTTATCACCTGTACTATTTGTAGCATTGGTGAGTTCTTGGGCATACTTTCATGATTCATGTACTCCAGTGGATATGGAGTTCATTGCTTATGCTTTCAGCCTGTTGATGATAGGCGAATTTACACGCCTAAAGTGCTATATTTTACCCATATTTTAGCGATGTTTTGAGGACAAAATATATAATTCATGCACTTTTAGTCCTTTTTCTTGTAAGTGAGCTAATGAATATGATTAGCAAGTTTTCAGGTATAAATGATGCAGAATTCAGCATTTTATGGATAACTTGACGCCAAAGAAAGCTTCACGAAAGGAGGAAAGCAAAGCTTGGACGCCAAGGACCAAAAGTGGCGCATGGAAAATCTGTCCCGGACAAAAACAGCAATTCTGAAGACTTTGGGGACTAGCAGTAACTTATTAGGATTAGGATAATGATACCTTAACCTAGTAGGATTGGGTTAAGTAATTCATTAGCTTAGTAGGAATAGGATATGGGTATTATAAATACCCTATTTTTCTAGAGATTTTAATAATTCTCATTCTACTTTTAATTCATTCTTCTATTATTGATTCCTCTACTCTTCCAACCATTCTAATAATTCTACTTTTTATTCTTCTTCTATTCATCTATTCAATTCTTAATTTCCGCAACAAGAGAAACGTTACTTTGCAAAGAAGTCACGCCTAACGCCTACCACACCTTACTACACGAGATCTTTATTGTGGTATAATAATAATGTTTATTGTGATTTCCTTCGCACTCATGGGTAACTAAACTTCTCTGTTGGGGTTATGGAAGCCTTATGAGATACTATAGTTTGTGAATTCGTGACACGTGTGTTGCTTATATCATTATTCTCTTCATCTTAATGCAAATTCTTGTGGCTGCAGACGTATAGAATACGCCAGTATAACATTAACTTGTTCGAAAGAAAGGTTATATGTCTGGAAAAGAGATAATGTCAAGGTAATAGGGTCCCATCCCCTATTAAAAAGTTAGTGCCGTAACTGGATTAACCTCTTGGAGAATTTATACCGCTAGATACGCTTTAAGCTCGAAAGAGTTAAAGTGAAATAGTCCTTGTTTAGGTCAAAAGACGCTTGGATTTACCATCGAATACAATTCTCTATAAGCACACGCATGTCTGAATTCCGCACAACTCATAGCCAATAGAGACGTACAACTCATAAGGTGGACATAACCCCAACTTCTCAATTCTCATTGTTTTACATCCTACTAAACATTCTTTCTTTTTGCTTTGCTATTTTCCGTTTTTACTTTAATAGTTTGGTTACATTACTTGCACAACAAAACTCCCCCCTTTTTACGAGACTTGCACTAAAAGTCTAGTAATCTTTGCTTACTTGTTGACCAAGCTATTCCCTGTGGGATCGATACCCAACCCAGTTGGGTTCTATATTTGACAAACGACCGCTTTACACTCCGACGAGAGCTGTAGATTGAGCGTTATCACCTGTGGTTTATCCTTCATTATGATTTTGGTTTTCAGCTATGTTTTGATTTTGGCTCTAGCAAGATTGTAATGACCCTCCAAGTCATTTTCTGCATTTTCATGTATTTTTATTTTTTAAATATTTCTTGTAGCTAGCCCAAGTGATTTATGGCTCACTAGAGCTGACAGTTCAGTTATTGGGTTGTTCGTTTTGTTTTTTTAGAGCCAATTCCCTATTATGATGTTTCATTAGTAAGAACTACCTACCAATCAAAAAATTTAGCTTAACGGCCTCATATGCCAATTATGAAAGTTCCAACAGCTCTGGAACATTGATTTTAGGCTACATGGAACTTTGATTTGTGTCCTAAGGATTTGAGACTCATTTTGAGCTATTGGATGGAAATTAAGGAAAATGATACTTGAGTATGGGACCCACTTTTCAGCAAAATGACCTCATATGGGAATTTCAACTACATAATAGAGTTTAGAACATTAAATTTGTTGGAGTACGAGATTCCAAATAAATCTTGAGGGTCGGTAGACTTGGAAATATTCCAAGTCTTCAGCTGGTACACCCGCTAAAGCGGCCCTTGGGGAACTTTACCGGTGGCTCATTTGGTGTCCTTTTAGGTACTTTAGAAGCCTATCCATCCCTAGTGAGCCAATTTAGAACCAAATTGTCTTCTTTAGCGTCATGCCAGACATAGGTGGGTTTCGCTTTATCAGCACTTGGGCGCTTTAGCGCAGATTGCTAAAGCGGCCCAACGCCCATTTTAACAGAACCTGGGAGCCATTAAATTCCCTATTTTCCTGATTTTTCTCCTATTTTCACACAAGTTCAAGAGTGAAAATCCCTAGAAAGTGTTTAAACTTGGGAGGAACTTTAATAGGTAATTTTAGGGTATTTGTGAGCTTGGATTACTCATTTCTTCTTTGAATTCTTGGTAGGTTATAGTTAATATCATAATTAAAGTCCTTTTTATTTCTTAAAATCCCTAGGTTATGGATGAGTTGATTTCGACACCATTTGAGCTCGAAATTTACCCATTCTTGAGGATAAATGTTCCTTGAGCATAGAAGGGCGTGTTGTCAATTTCAAAGGTATGATTCCATAAGCAGGCTCCACATGGGATTTTTATGTAAATTTGGACCCGAATCACAAAAATGCAATATAGGTACTATTGTTATCATGCTGAAGAGTAGATTATCATTTTGCTAGCATGGGATTTTATGGAAGCTCCTCGAAAGGGAAATTCACCAACTTAACGAATTTCTTTGGGCTTTCTTCGGCGTCCAGGTAGGCTAGGTTTACCTCTCACATAGATTGGGCTAATTTATAGTATATTTATGTTAATGTTCTAGATATTGGTTGGGAATTAGGTCTTTGAGATCTAATTAGTATTATTTGAAATATTTAGCCTATTAAGGAACCGTAAATTAGGTGCAATTGGCTTAGTTACTCAGCCTTTAGGTAGAATTTATTTCTTAGGTCTAAAAGTGGCTTATTTAATATCTAGTAGTAGAATTAGATACCTTACTCTAGTTCGCGGTAGAATTTTCCATAAAATGAATTTTGTGGATTCGAAGTGGGCCTCTCTGGCTTACTTTAGGCCACGATAACTCACTTTAGGCCAAAACTATAGTTAGCCCCTTTATAGGCTTATTAGGCATGTTATATATTTTAATGGCATATTTTAGAGTTTGAAGAGGCTGGATACATGATACCTATGCTAGACTAGTATTTGTGAGTTAATGCTAGTTTCGGTTTAAGTCCGGCATTTTATGACCTATGAGTTCTGGTTCAAGTACGACAATTGATTACATGAGTTCCATTTCAAGTCTAGCATTGAGAGTTTTTTTTATGGAATTTATGGTATGGAAGAATTCATGGTTGTGGGTTTGAGCTGTGGTTATTTAGTATATTTCTAGTTACTTTTTCTCTTCAGTTTCACCCTACTGGCTTATGGGGGCCCATATTGGGTTACTTACTTTTCGCACATACTACATAGAGCTGACAAAAGTGCCATACTACACGGTGCTCATGATCCCGAATGACCACAAGCTAACCCATGACTGGTATCTATACCTGAGCACTGCATAATATACTGTATAAATGCGGAAATAAAGGTTATAAGGTCATAAGGTTCAAAACTGAGACATAATATCTGTTAAAATATAACATCTGGGTGGGGTATGAAATACCCAAAACAACTAAAATAACTATCTGAATATGCTAGTCTGAAAAGCCTCTAACTGACTGAACTGTCTGAATAAAGAGTTGATGGGATATGTCCCCAACTAACTCCAATTACTGAAATAAATTAATTAATGAGATAATAAAGTAATGGTCATGTCCTCGAAAGATGAGGACTCACTGCTAACTCTGACTCCTGATACTGGAATGCTACTGATGCTCTGGAGCTCATGCTTCTGAACCTATGGTATAAAACACCATAGCGCAAATGCGTCAGTACGTTTGAATGTACTGGTATGTATGTGAGGTAGGCTGAATGCAAAAGGGTTCACATGCATGATCTATACTAACTGACTACACAACATGAACATGAATACATGTATGACTACATAATAACTATAATTGAGTTTGCGATAACATGATTACTGAGTTTGAGTACTGATAACATGAGATACTGATAACTATATAACTTAAATAACTAATACTGAACAACTGAATCTGACAGTCTAGGTTTTGATGGAACTATCTGAGTTTCGTACTATTCTAAGTTGACTGTATATGACAGTCCTAAATTCTGTAGAACTATCTGAGTTCTATTACTGAGACTGAATGACTGTATCTGACAGCCCTGATTCTATAACTAAAACTGTGGAAAGTAGTCATCTAACCGACATGCCCCAAATAATGTATTATAGTTGAATTGGGGTCTAATCTGTAACCTTAATTGGAAGGGTGTAAATAACGCGCCACCGGTAAGGACAAGCTATGGGTAACCCTTATCTGACAGTGTCCCTAAAAGAGAATGGTGGGTCCCTCATATGACAGTGCTTATCCACCTCATCAACCCTCATCTAACAGTATTGATGTCTCAACCTATGCTGGTTACATAGTTTTGGAATGCAAGGATGACTTCTAAGTATCATACCCTCATCTGACAGTGTGTGTTCCCATCCTTGGGTTCACTCGGTGCTAATTCCTACTCCCATCTTAATAAACACTGAACATGATTAATTAAACTGGACTAAATTAACTGAGTTTCATTGACTAACGGAATAGTACTAAGATTACTATATTACTGAGCTTTCCTGAGTCACATGACTGACTGAGTTCTATAGACATGGCTCGACTGAGAGTATCTTGAAAACATGACACTAGCTCTAGGCATACAGCTAAATTGTTGGGTACAAGTACCCCCAGGACTCGATAGCATGAAACTGATAAAGCATGACTTTCTTGAATACATGGCCTACATCACAATCCATAATACAATAAGTTGGAGATTTCATGAAGTAGAAGTTCTAAAGCACCAAAAGGGCTACACATGTACCCATAATTCACCGACTAAGACATTTCATCAAACATTTGACATGCATAAACTTGTACATAATTGGGGATTTCATATTATCATACTAGTATGGCACTTTTCCTTCACATAGGCATTTAATCGAGCACATGGGGAGCATGCTTTGATTATACAATCATCAACACATCTAATAATCATTGATACATCAATCAATGTGTAAATTTAAGTGTTTATCATGATTATTATGTAAATCACCGTATACTAGGGTCAATCATTGGAATATGTAATTTAAAACATGAATCAAAACCCCACAACATCATGAACATGAATTTCAATTCAATTTAAATCATGAACATTCATACATACACGAATCTTGAATTTTGAAAAGAGATTCTTGAGCTTCATGGGTAAAAGGGACCAATGAATCAACATATGACATACCTGGGTTGTGAGTTCCTTGAAGTCCTTGGACTTGAAGAACTTGAATCTCTTAGTTTCTTGAAGAATTATTTGGATCTTGTTCTTGGGGATTATATTAGAGAGAAAACCCTAATTTGATGTTGTAGATAGATAATGAACTTATGAGCCTTGGTCTGATATTATTAGGGGTTAAAATGGGTGGAAAGAAACCCAAATACCCTTTTAAAAATGACTTTAAAATAACTGAACAAACTATATGATGGTGGGTGCGATGGTCCGTCGCTGAGTCGATGGTCCATCGGTCGTGACCGTCGCACCTGGGCAGAATAGGGGTTCACTGCCTCTGCTGCGACGGATTGGGCGAAGGTCCATCTTTAGCTCGATGGTCTATCACCCTTAGGAAGAATACGGTATCACTTTCTCTACTGCGACGATTTGGGCAATGGTCCATCGCTATCTCGATGGTTCGTTGGCTCTCACCGTCGCACCTGGGCAATTTTGACTGCATTCTGCTTTTTGGCCATAACTTTCATTTCTGATGTTGGATTTAGACAAAATTGGTATCGTTGGAAATCTAATTTAATTTCCCACATGATAAAAAGTGAGAATCTAAGAATTTCCAAGTATATAAAAGTGGATTCATCTTTCAAAGTAAGTTTCTAACATACATGAGGCGTAGGGTATTACAATATCTCCCCCTTGAGAATATTTGTCCTCAAATAAGACTGAGTGAGAGGAGAGAAGATAAAATGACATACATACTAAACATGAACAACTGGAACATGATCTCATGACTGACATGACTGATAACAAAATATAAAATACCGAATATGCATATCTGATGCATGTGTAACTGATTCATGAATGCATGACTGAGTGTTCTGAGGAACTAAGTTTCTCACAATGAGAATGAATATATGATTCATGATTATGTGACTGAACTAGTGCGTGAATGCATGACTAAATATGCAATGGTATTTAATACCAAGTTTATAAAGGAATTCTGAACATGAAATGGATACCAAGCTTGTAACTAAAATTTGAACATAAAACTGAAAAGATTAAGGAGAACTATTACCTTGAGCTAAATATGAGTTTGCGGAGAAGAGATGAGGATAATTGGTTCACATGTATGCTTTTGATTCCCAAGTAGCTCCCTCAACTGACTGATTTTGCCAAAGAACTTTGACTAGAGGGACTTCTTTGTTCCTCAGTCTACGTGTCTGATAGTTTAGGATTTTGACCGAAATCTCTTCATATGATAGGCTGTTCTGAAAATCTATGCTCTGAATAGGGACTATGACTGTTGGGTCACCAATGCACTTCTTGAGAAAATATACATGGAAGACTAGATGAACTGAGGCTAGATCTGAAGGCAATTCGAGCTCATAAGCTACCTTGCCAAAATGACTGAGAATTTTGAAGGGACCGACATATCGGGCACTGAGCTTTCCCTTCTTTCTGAATCTCTTCACTTTCTTCATGGGAGAAATTTTTATATCAACATAGTCACCAACCTCGAACTATAGATCATTTCTGCGCACATTTATATAAGACTTCTGTCGACTCTGAGCAGCTCGGAGTCTTTATCTGATCAACTGGACTTTTTCTAAGGCATGAAATACTAAGTCAGGCCCTATGACTGAGGCCTCACTAACTTAGAACCAACCAATTTGACCAACTAGGCTTTTGATGCTCTATCTTAACCTGCTGACATATAGAGAACTTAAGGGTTCCAAAAGGGTCTTGGTACCCAAGTTCATCTCAGTACTGCCTTCCATCCTTAGATAGATCATCAAGCAGAAAGGACCATTCATACTTTAGAAGATACGCTAAGGGCATGTGCAATTGATTTGGACCCTTTTGGACCCACTAGGCTTCTGATGCTCTATCTTTTCCTGCTGACATGTAGAGAACTTAGCCACAAACTTTGCAATATCTCTCTTTATCCCACTCCACTAATAGATTTCTCGTAAGTCACGGTACATCTTTGTGGCCCCTGGATGAATAGAGTAGCTCGCACCATGCGCTTCTGCAAGAATTCACTGCCTTAAGTCATCTACACCTGGAACACACAGACGACACTAATAACACAATACACAATCTCCCCCTTAGGAGAAAGCCTCTACTTTCTGATACTTGACTGACTCTTTCAACTTGACTATACTGGGATCTCTATCTTGCTTTTCCTTAACCTTGGAAACTAGAGATAATTCTGAACTACTCTGAACCCATATGTTACCCTCCTCTGAATCGACTAAGCCAACGCCTAGTCTGGAATGCTGATGGATTTACTGAGCTAACTTCTTCTTATAGTTCTCAACATAAGTAACACTACCCATAGACAGTTTACTAAGACCATAGGCAACAACATTGGCCTTGCTCAGATGATAAATGACACTCATGTCGTAATCTTTTAAGAGCTCTAACCACCTTCTCTGACGAAGATTGAAATCTTTTGGATAAAAGACATAATGAAGGCTTTTATGATCTGTGAACACATCTACATGAACTCCATAGAGATAATTCCTCCAAATCATCAAGACAAAGACTACGACTGCTAACTCGAGATCATGAGAAGGATCATACTTCTCATGGGGTTTAAGCTATTTGGAGGCATAGGCTATGACCTTACCATGCTGTATGAGGACACAACCCAAACCTACTCTGGATGCATCACAATATACTATGAACCCATCTGAACTCTCTGGAAGAGCCAAAACTGGAGCTGAAGTGAGTCGAGTCTTCAACTCTTGAAAACTCTTCTCACAAGGATCTGACCACAAAAACTTGACTTTATTCTGAGTCAATCTGTACATAGGGGATGCAATAAAAGAAAATCCCTCAACAAACTTTCTGTAATAGCCAGCCAAACCCATGAAACTCCTGATATTTGATGGAGAGATAGAATTTGGCTAGTTTCTTACCACTTTGATCTTTTTAGGATCAACTCTAATGCCATCACCGAAAACTATATGACCAAGGAATGCTACTGACCTTATCCAAAATTTTCACTTACTAAATTTGGTGAACAACTAATGATCTCTGAGAGTCTGAAGCACGATTCTGAGATAGTCTGCATGATCATGCTTACTACAAGAATAGACCAGAATATCATCTATAAAGACTATAACGAACATGTCCAAGTAATGCTCGAACACACGGTTCATTAAGTCTATGAAAGTTGTTGGTGCATTGGTAAGACCAAAGGACATAACTAAGAATTTAAAGTGACCATACTGAGTACGGAAAGCTATTTTTGGAATGTCACATTCTTTGACTCTAAGCTGATGATAGCCTGATCTGAGGTCTATCTTAGAAAAATAACTGGCACCCTGAAGTTGGTAAAACAAGTTATCGATTCTGTGAAGAGGATACTTATTCTTGATCGTGACTTTATTGAGCTGACTGTAATCAATGCACATTCTGATAGAATCGCCTTTCTTGCACACGAATAAGACAGATACGCCTTACGAGGACACGCTGGTCCTGATGAACCCTTTATCTAAGAGATCCTTCAACTACTTTTTCAATTCTCTGAGTTTTGCTGGTTCCATTCTATATAGCAGAATAGATATAGGCTGATTATCTAGAAGAAGATCAATGCCGAAGCCTATTTCCTTTTTGGGAAGAATTCCTTGAAGATCTTCGGGAAAGATATCTAAATATTCATTCACAATTGCGACTAATTTGAGATTGGGAATTTCAGAACTAGTGTCCTTAACTCGAACAAGATGATAGACACATCCTTTAGATATCATTTTTCATGCCCGAAGGTAGGAAACAAGCTGACCTCTGAAAGCTGAAGTACCACCCCTCTACTCTAGGACAGGTTCATTCGGAAATCGGAACTGGACTATTCTATTTCTGCATTCGACTAAGGCATAGAAGGAATGAAGCCAATCCATGTCGAGAATGACCTCAAAATCAGTCATCTCTAATTTGACTAAGTCTGCTAAAGTGACTTTCTGAAACATCATAACTGGATAGTTCTTGTATACCCATCGGGCTATGTTAGTTTTACCCACGGGGGTAGAGACTGAGAAGGGCTATGGTAGAATTTTGGGACTGACTCCAAAATCAACTGCTATATAGGGAGTAACAAAAGTAAAAGAAACTCCTTGATCTAGGAAATCTTAAACATGCACATGAAAGATCTATAACGTACCAGTAACCACATCAGGAGAATTTTCTTGATCTTGCCTAGAATGGAGAGCATAAGGTCGATTTGGGTGTTGCCCACTAATAGCGCTGGAAGTAGCACCCTACTGATTCGGGCAATCGGAATAAGCTGAGGAACAGTTCTGTTAACCCTGATAGCCTGACTGGGGACAATCTCTGACTTGTGGCCTGGCTTTCCACATCCGAAATAGACATCGCTACCAGCTCTGTAAGCACCCTTGTGGTTCTTACCATAAGTCTGACAAAGTGGCTTAGTTCGGGCATTGCTAACACTGCCCTAAGATTTAGAGCCTAGCGCCCTATCCTTATTACCATCCCTGAACTTAGGAGCTGGAGCACTAGCTAAAGAAGGAGCTGGAACTGCTGACTTAGGACAAAATTGAGAACAGTTTCCTCCTTCTGATTTGGGCTGAGCAAAGTTGAAACTACCTGTCCTTGCTCTTTTATTCGTCTTCTCCCTCATCTTAATCTTTTGCTTTTCTATATACTGAGCATGGGTCATAAGCCTGGCTATGTTCATGTCACTATTCAATATCACGAACCTACACTCATTGACTACACTATTATTTACCCTAAAAACAAACTTACTCATCTTGGCCTTGCTATCTGCAACCACATGAGGAGCATATCTGGCTAATTGAGTAAACTTAAGAGAATACTCTTTTACCATCAGGTTGCCCTACCTGAGGTTGATATATTCTAACACCTTAGCTTCTCTCAGCTTTAGGGGAAAGAATCTATCTAAGAATATGGTGACAATCTCCTCCCACTCAATGGGCTCTGCATTATCTGGCCTTTCAGACTTCCACTATTTAAACCAAGTGTGAGCAAAATCCTGCAACTGATATGTAGATAGCTTAGTGCTCTCACTAGAAGTAACCCCCATGATGTCTGTAACCTTCTAATACTGATCGATGAATTCTTGAGGGTCCTCATCTGACTTAGACCCGAGAAAGGATGGAGGATTCATTTGGGTGAAGTCCCAAATCCTGGCTGCAGCTGAATTAGCCACTGGGTTGGCCAGAACGAAAGTTGGTCATTCATTCTAAGCAGCAACTGACTAAGCAAGAGTAGTGAATATAACTCTAAACTCTGCATGAGAAACATATTCACCCAAAGGATCTTCGGGCTGAGGGGTTGGTTGATTCCCGTTTCTTCTTTTAGGAGGCATGTTCTATAGAAGAAAGAGAGAAATGGATTAGACTGAGAGATTGACTTGAGATTATGCTTATTGGCATGACATGAATACTGAAAGAAGGGAAACTGTTCCTAAAACATCTTATAGCCTCCTGCACAAAAATATGGCGCGCAACACACCCATGTACAAGACTCTACTAGATGCGTCTTTTAGACTTCCTAGGACACTATTGAACCATAGGCTTTGATACTAAGTTTGTAACACCCCAAATCTGGTACCTGGAATGCTACACGGTGCTCAAGACCCTGAAGGACCATAAGCTAACCCATGATTGATATCTGTACTTGAGCACTACATAATATACTGTATAAATGCAAAAATAAAGGCTGTAAGGCCGTAAGGTTCAAAACTAAGACATAATATCTATTAAAATATAACATCTGGGTGGGGTATGAAATACCCAAAATAATTGAAATAACTGTCTGAACATGCTAGTCTGAAAACCCACTAACTGACTGAATTGTCTGAATAAGGAGTTGATGGGACATGTCCCCAACTAACTCTAAATACTGAAATAAATTAATTAATGATATAATAAAGTAATGGTTATGTCCTCGAAGGATGATGACTCTCTGCTAACTCTGACTGCTGAGACATCAGTACGTTTAAATGTACTGGTATACATGTGAGGTAGGCTGAGTGCAAAAGGGTTCACATGCATGAACTATACTATCTGACTGCATAACATGAATATGAGAATACATCAATCCACGTGTAGATGATAACACATCTAATAATAATGGATACATCAATCAACGTGTAAATTTAAGGGTTTATCATGATTATTATGCAAATCACCACATACTAGGGTCAATCATTGGAATATGTAATTTAAAACATGAATCAAAACCCCACAACATCATGAACATGAATTTCAATTCAATTTAATTCATGAACATTCATACATACACGAATCTTGGATTTTGAAAAGAGATTCTTGAGCTTCATGGGTGAAAGGGACCTATGAATCAACACATGACATACCTGGGTTGTGAGTCCCTTAAAGTCCTTGGACTTGAAGAACTTGAATCTCTTAGTTTCTTGAAGAATTATTTGGATCTTGTTCTTGGGGATTATCTTAGAGAGAAAACCCTAATTTGATATTGTAGATGGATACTGAACTTATGAGCCTTGGTCTGATATTATTAGGGTTTAAAATGGGTGGAAAAAGACCCAAATAAACTTTTAAAAATAACTTTAAAATAACTGAATGAACTATGCGATGGTGGGTGTCATGGTCCTTTGCTGAGTCGATGGTCCGTCGGTCCAGACCGTTGCACCTGGGCAGAATAAGGGTTCACTGCCTCTGCTGCGATGGCTTAGGTGGTGGTCCGTTGCTAGCTTGACGATTCATTGGCCTGAGCCATCACCCATAGGCAGAATGTGGTCTCATTGCCTCTGCTGCAATGGTTTGGGAGACGGTCCATCGCTAGCTCGACGGTCTGTCGGCTCTCACCGTCGCACCTGGGCGGTTTTGACTGCCTTCTATTTTTTGGCCATAACTTTCTCTTCCAATGTCAGATTTGGACGAAATTGGTAATGTTGGAAAGATAATTTAATTTCCCACAAGATGAAAAGTGAAAATCTAAGAAATTCAACGTATATAAAAGTTGATTCATCTTTCAAAGTAAGTTTCTAACATACTTGGGACGATTTTAAGCTAGGTAGAAGTACGGGGTATTACAGATACCTACTGAGTACATGTTGCTTTGGTACTCAAAATACACTTCTGTGCCTTTTTGGTGTAGATTTGAGTTCTAATTTCTATTGTTAATACCATGATCATGTTTCCTAGAAGGCAGAGATAGGGTGGGCTCTCAAAGTCGGAGTTGAAATTTTCTCCTTCTACTACTTTTGCTTAGTCTTTTATTATTTGAGATTTATGAAAATTTGACTATTTTACTATACTCATATTTCTTTTGTTAGTGGTTCTTGTACCGAAACTACTAGGTTGTGGGATGTTATTTCTATTTATCTATCATTTGGATTATTATTATTACTTGAATTATTGTTGTATGACTTTACTTGAATTTTTTTATTTTTTCTACCTTTTTCCTCCAAATTATCCTATTGTTTTTATCTTTGGGTTATAGTTTGACTGACCTACTGGTGAGATAAAGTAGGTGCCATCATGACTCATAAATTGGGTCATGACAAATTTGTATTAGAGCATTAGGTTCACCAGTATTGTTTGTACAAGAATAAGTGTTTAGTTGAGTCTTGTTGATCGAAATGATGACATTAATTTCTTATCTTTGGGAGGCTATAGGACATTCTTAGGATATTTTCACTTCTTTCACTTATTTCATGCTAAGAGTATAAGTTGGATTCTAAAGATTCCTTTGGTTTTACTCTTTTGAAGATAGATAGGACACATGCTATCGCTATATGATATGAGTACCTTGAGTCCATGACTAGGGATCCTATTGTAATTCATGAACAATCTAGATATCGAGGACAACCTACAAATATAGGCTTAGACAGGACCAGGATGGGGCCTTCACCAGACCTTGTTCCTTCTCCTAAGATGGAGGTTCCTCCAACCCATCTAGTGGTGGGCCATGGACCAGCCTAGACTCCATCGAAGTTTATTTCTTCTTCATTACTCAGGGATTCATTGGCTTAGGGCTTAGGGATAGGGTGTGTTACACCATCTAATAGTGCATATTATATCGATCTGAGTGGCATAGAGGCGGAAATACATCCTATAGTTGTGGCTCCCATAGTTAAGGTCTCTCCTACATTGATGGTTTCTTAGTTGATGGTTGCCCAACCTGCTATGTCTGTTGAGGAGAAAAAAATATTTGGTAGATTCTTGTGATTGACTCTACTTGGGTTTTTGGGCACATCAGATAAGGATGTTTATAAGTTCTAGATTGTTTGGTCCTAGTTAAGACTCGTTGTATGGATTACACTATTTTTTAGTTGGATTTTGTAGCTCAACACTAGTGGAGTGGTCATCTTGATTCTAGGATAACTAGATCTCTCCTGTTGACGTTGGCTTAGTTGTTTGAGGTATTCTTGAGGAAGTATATGACTCGCATTCACAGCGTTCATTGGAGGGAACAACTCTCGAGGTTAGAGCAAGCTCCATGAGTGTATAGCGTATGAGGCTTAATTTCATGAGTTGTTGAGGCATGCTACATCTATCTTGCAGACTGAGTATGAGCGAGTTTGGTGTTTTGTTTGGGGATTAAGACACCCTTTTTGAGTGGCTATACAGAGTTTAGTTGTTCCTGGTAGGTTTTTTGTTGAGGTTTTTTTATCATTATCAGGTAATGGGGGAGATGCATCATAGGGCCCAAGGGAAGTACTAAAAATCCAAGATGCCGGGGGAGTTAAGTGGGAGCCATAATGGATCACGGTTTAGTGACAACATTTCTTAGTGTAGGTACCTTCCATATCAGCCTTATCACCTTCAGTGTCAGTCTAGTAGGCTTGTTCATTCCGCACTTTAGATTGTCGATGGAGGCCAGCCTAGTTATAGTGATCATCCTGGCCAGAGTAGTGGTCAACCTCTGAGGATTTTGTCTTCTGGTTTTCTAGTGGTAGTGGTTATTCTGGGTTAGCTGGATTTTCTTGTTTCGGTGCATTTCCTGGGGCATGCTATGGGTGTGGATCCTTTAGCCATTTCACAGAAGATAGAGCCCTAATCATGGAGAAATGGTTCTTGTTGCTTTGAGTATTCCAATTAGGAAAGGACATCCCCCATCTAAAGGTGGTATGTATAGTTGTCAAGGTTGTCCACAGGGTGATCGTGGGTGTCCTCACGCCGGTAGAATAGGATATCGATTAGGAACCTAGCGAGGTGAAAGGCGTAGTCAGTTGTATGTTGTACCTACTAAACCCGAGGCTGAGTCTTCAGATCCTATTATTATAAGTATGATATTGGTGTGCCATCAGCTGGATTTGCCTTTATTTGATCTAGGATCCACTTATTCTTATGTGTTTGCTTATTATGCACCACAGTTAGAGTTATATGGGGATTATTTATCTATGTTGTTATGTGTAGTTACTCCTGTGGGTGATTCTTTTGTAGTGGATTGAATATATAGATCATATGTTATGACTATTCAAGAGTTTGATACTAAGGTTGATCTTATTATTTTAGACCTGGTGGATTTTGATGTGATTCTGAGAATGGACTAGTTATCCCCCTATCATGTAGTCTTGGATTGTTGTAATGACCCTTCAAGTTATTTTTCATATTTCTACTTATTTTTTCCATTGAAGTTTTCCTATAGCTGCCACAAGTCATTTATGACTTGCTGGGACTGACAATTCGGTTACCGGGCAGTTCATTTGATTTTTACAAATGGCCACCGGGCAAAAACTTTAATCAAACGACCTCGAATGCAAATTCTGACTGTTCATTTATCTTTGAAATATTGATTTTAGGCTAAGAGGACTCTTAGTTTGGGTCCCGAGGCACCTGACTTATTTGACCTATTCACCAAAAAGTTAATTAAATGCAATTTAGGTGTGGGACCCACTTTTTATTAAAACAACCTTGGATGAAAATTTTGACGGTGCCATTGAGTGTGGAATGTCAAATTTGGTATGGTAGCATAGTTTGTTTTTGCGCAGGGGGTTCTGAAGGAATCCCGAGCACCTAGTCGATGTCTATTCCAGACTTTGAAAATTTTTGGTGCATCAGGATTGTTGGTGCGATCAAGATTGTAACAACAGTAAATTGCGATCTCTATGAGCGATTTATTCCCTCTAAGGTTATGACTGCTAATGGCCATAAATCATGATCGCAAGATGTGGTTTACCCTTGCGCGATCATGTTCGTGATATTAGAGTCGCAAAAATGACTGTATCTAAAGAGATTTTCATGATAGAGACCACTTAGTCACAATAGCGACACCCGAGCACCTAGTATGGGTATAAATAGTCCGTTTCTAGCCATTTTTGCCATTCTTCATCCATTTCTATGAGAGCTAAAATCCCAAATGATAAGAAACTTTAGGATTGGAGCATGTGGGTGATTTGGGAGCTTGGCTAACACTTGTTTTCGTGATTCTATTTTGATTTGTGGTAAGATATCACCCTTTTCACGGTAGATTTTCCTATCTCTTGTTCAAACATCCCTAAACTTTGGAGGTTTGATTTTAGTCCCAAATTATCTAGGATTTCACCCATTTTTTTTAGGGTAATCACTCCTTGAGCATGAGGGAATCTTGGGTTGATCTCAGAAATAAAATTTCTATAAACGAGCCCTACATGAGATTTTGGTGAGATTTTTGGACCCAAAGCACATTGGTGCAATATAGGTATCATTATTCTTGTATTTATGAGTAGAATATAATTTTGATATCTCTACATCTTACAGAATCTTCTCAGAAGGGAAAAATGGTGAATTAGCAGATCTTTTGAGCTTTTTTGACAACCTGTTAGTCTAGGTTTTACTCCTTTTTAGATTGATATAAATCATAGTTTGTTTATGATATTATGTTAGATTGAAGATGGGTTTTAGGTGTTGGTGTGATAAATTGCAATACTTGAGTTAGTTGGACCGTTTAGACTACTTTGGATACCCTTTTTTGGCATAGTTAGTCATACCTTAGGTAAAGTTAAACTTGTGGCTCTTATGTAGGATGAAAATACCTTAGTTTCTCAACCAATGATGATATTACCTTAGTCACTTGAGTGTAGGCTGAAACTTACTTTAGTTTTCATTACCATCGGTGGAATTGACTTAGTTGCTCTCTATAGGGAGAAATTACTATCCTAGGGCTAGTTATGGTTTATTCAACATCTAATAGTGGATTTAGATACCTTAGCCTAGTCCAGGGTATACATTGCTTGGTAAAGGATTTCAGGAATTTAGAAGTGGGCCCTTCGACCAACCGTAGGCCAAGACTTGTGTTAGTTATTGAAGACCGTTTATATGCTTCTGTACATCTAGGAAATATTTATTTCTGTGATATTGAGATGCCTTGGTACTTGATGGTTATTATGGGTTGATGTTGGGAGTAACGCTTATTTTTTATGCTATAAATAACTTATTGATTAAGCTAAGTATGAGCTATTGAATATACTATTAAATAAGACCTTGATTATGATAATGATTAAGCCATTGATTATGTTATTGATTGGGCCATTGACTATTCTTATTGATTATATTAGTGATTATGCTATGGATTGTACTTAAGACTACTTATTTATTATATTAGAGATTATGCTATTGATTATGCTTATTTACTATATCAGAGATTATGCTAGAGATCTTGCTTCTATTTTGATTAGTGATCATGCTAAATAGCTATGCTAGCAGTTATGCTATTGAAGACTCTAATGATTATGCTATTGGCAATGGTAACAACTATATGGTTACTGGTTCTAGTATGGATATTGCTTATGCTATAATTATACAAATACTATTTCAAGTTCGGATAATGATGATGACATCGATTATTTATACCCAGTGCAAGTTTGGAGGATGGCTATGATGTTGAGAACAATATTGATGATGTTGGGGATGATTTGGAGAATGATATCAATGATGATATTGTTGATCATACTTATCGGCTCAAGTCCATATATACGCATTATACTACAATGATATACTTATTATGATATGGAGATATCGGGGTGTGAGATTGACAATAGTGATCCTATCTAGGTCTAAAAATAAGAAAATAATTATTATATGGCATGATATGAATGGATTATAGTGGTACTATGATTAGTTGATAAATGGTGATTAGTTGATAAATAATGATTAGCTGATAAATAGTTATTAGTTGATAAATAATGAATAGTTGGTAATTGGTGATTAATTGATAAATGATGGCTAATGAATGAATGATGGATATGGTGTGTCATGACATGGATGAATTCTAGTTGTATATAAGAGTTGATGAATGGCGATGGTGGATTATACGATCTTGTTTGTACCTTCCAGGGTTAGGGGGACTTGTGATGGGTTATTTACTTTTCTACACTAATTGGCTTATGGGGGGAAATTTGGTAGTTATGATTGCATGTGTTGATGCTTTATGTTATGTTATGTTATTATTCTATTTTACTTAATTATCTATGTTTAACGATGTTGGAGTGGTTATTAGGTTCGCCTCTTTTTTCATGACTTAGTTATATAATCTTGCATTTTATCATACTTATATCGTGGTTTATCTCAGTCAGTCGATAATGCCTATTGAGTACCTGTGGTTTTGGTACTAATATTACACTTCTGTACCTTTTTGGTGCAGACCTGAGTACTAGTTGCCGCCTTTGATCGGCGTTCGTGTTGTGTTGGTTTTCGGAGATATGGTGAGCTCTTGGAGTCAGAGTCACCCACTTTCTTCTTACTTATGTCTAGTCTTTAGTTTCAAGACATATTGTATTGACTATTTTAGATACTTGGGTTGTATTTATAGTTTCTCTTGTACTGGCTATACCAGGTTGTGGGATAGTATCTATGTATTGACTATCTTTTATTTATTTCTAATACCCTATTTCATTTACAAGTTGCACTTGTTTTTTTCACCTTGTGGGCACTTTCTACCAAGTTAACCCATTGTATTTAGCTCCGAGTTATGGTTTGACTTACCTACTAATGGGATAGAGTAGGTGCCATCTTGACTTGTAAATTGGGTCGTGACAAATTAGTACCAGTGCCTAGGTTTCACCGGTATTGTTGGCAGAAGAGCAAGTATCTAGAAGAGTCCTATGGATCAGAACAATGACATCTGTTTCATATCTTCGTGACGCGACCCGACCTGGGGCCTTGTCATAATGGGTGTCCCAAGTTCGTCCGGGACCAGAGACCACCCGCGTAACCCAACCCAACCTCCAGTCGCCTACCCTAAATTGGCTGAATTTAAAGTATGTAAAAAAATAGTGTAACAACTCACTTGAAGTCTCTGGAATAAGATCACAACCGTGATCAACCCAACCGAGTCAAACCATCCCATACCAACAATCCAACCCTACCAAACCAATACCCAAGGCCATAAACTAGGCCATAACCAAATAATTCAAAAACATAATATAATTAATCCCAAAAAAATATGATGGAACAATGAAAAATTATGTTCGATGATGTCAGCCCACCAGCTTATTCCAATGCCAAGACCGACACCAATACCGATCCTGCCCATTCCAACCCATAGCAGTACCACAAAGCCTCTAACCAAAAGAACAATAAATGTCGATTGGGATATGCCCCCCAACCATGGCCAAAACCAATATCTAAAATAAAATCAAGTGTCTAGAAATATCCATAACATGAAATAGAGCCTTCCGAAAGGATGGAAGCACATCACTTCAGTCCAAATGTTGATCCCTAAGTCAATCACAATGTAGAAGGAGTAGAACGGTCGGTTCCTTTATAGCGTGGGTATACAGCCGCAAGTTGACGGGTTAGTGGATGAATGCTAGCATGATCTCAGGATAATGATAAAATGATGCCATTAATAAAAACAAGTAAAACAATCCATATGCACATAACCATACATATACATATCCCTACCGGGAAAGGGGACCGAGTTTAGCATGCTATTAAAACCTTTACCAGGGTTGTGTATCTTTACCATCCTAAACTACCCACGGGCTATATAGGTTCAGCTTCCCCTGCTGGAAGGGCCCCAGTGCGTATAGTCACACATCCAGGGAAGAAAAACTAAGGATAACTAGTACATCCCCCAAATATAGTGTGACATCAGGCACACTGTCACCAAGACCAACCTCACATCGGCAAATTTGAGTTTCCATTTTTGGTCCCCCCGAGACCTCCACCTTCCACAGCTTTACTACACATTCCACCATTTTAACCCAATTAAAACCATTAACAAGAAACCAACTAATCCATTTATCACTTATCAACCAGGTCCATTTAGTGGTGGTACTGTCATACCGACCATACTCTCAAGTACAATCCATAGCCAACCACATATAGGTTTAATGGGACTTCCAAGTGCCCTTTTATTTATCATATTAAACCACTTGGGAGATTTCATGTACCCCACAAGAATAACCATTTATCCATTTACCTTTCCAATCCATTTAAACCATGCATAATTGATTTACCAAGTTTTAAAACAAACAAGAGTTCCATTAAAAGTACTCAATGCAATGAAAACATTATTCTAGGCATTTTGTCCAACACAATGGGGGCATAATATAACCAAAACCAATTCTAACTGCCATTAAAAAAATTCCCATGCAATCCAATTAGCCAAAACCACCATTAATGCACACAAAGCATAATTAAAACCATGGAAAACCATAACCAACCATTTAATATCAAAACCCCCAATTCATATTTGAAAACAATAATCATACAATCAATGAAGTCATGAAAACATTCATACAAACCATGCTTTTAGATAGAATTGACAATGAGGGAAGATAACATGCATTAAACCAAGATGATGATGGAATGAAATCACCAAGACAAGACCCAAATTAATCCTCTAGTTAAAACCCTATCTTCCCTTGCCCAAAAGCTTTTGAGAGAATTATAGAGTGTTTAGAAAAGTTTCTAAGTGTTAATAAATGGAATAATAGGTTAAATAACCTCCAAAGTAGGTTAGAAGTCGTGGGACCTTATTAGGATAAGTGGAAAAATATCCAAAATACCACCACTTAACTTGCACAAAATCCCATCCCAGGGGTACGATTGACCCTCACGAGTCATACCCTTCAATACGATTGGTACCCTTCACTCGTATACTAGCCACAACCTTTGGATCAAACACTGTCCAGCATACAAATCATCCAACCAAGTTATATCCAAAGCATATGACCAGTACCCTTCACCCGTATCCCTGGCAGATTAAACCCAAGGAAGAGTTAGACACTGTCCACCATACGAGTCATGTGTACGACTCGTACCCTGACTTATGGCTCATGGTGTACCATTTGTACTCAGATCCAACCTAAGTAATAAAGTCTAAGATTAAGTTAAGGAACCAAATGATCCGTACCCACCAATACAACTCGTATCCCTAAGTCGTATCCATTCCAGTAACCAAATCCATCTTACCAACCAACACTGGTCAGTCTACGACTGGACCATACTATTTGTACCCCAACTTACGTCTCATACCCATGAGTCGTATTGGGTGAAGAGACTAGAATTCTAAGAAATTTTTTAAAGTCCAGAAACTAGGGTGTTTCATCTTCCCGACTAGGAACATTCATCCCCTAATAACGGACAAGGTAGGGGTAACCACATGTACGAGTCATTTTAATTATCAAATATATTTTTGATCTTTAACAAAGTTTGGAAACAAAGAGGCAAAGATATTAATCTTTCCTTTAATAAACTCAGAATATAAAGATATGTTGAAGACACATACCTTCCACACAAATCCCAGGAGCTGAAAACAAAAGCAGATATTTGGACTTTATGTCCTCCTCCTCTTCCCATGTAGCATCTTCCACTTATGGTTTCGCCAAAGTAACTTAACCAAAGACATATCCTTGGTCCTCTACCAATGAACCTACCTATCTAAGATTTTAACTGGGACTTCTTCATAAGACAAAAAATTGGTGATACCCTATCCTTTCAAAGGAACAATAAAAGAAGGATCACCAATGCACTTCCTCCATATGGAAACATGGAAGACCGGATGAACCAAGATCAAGATAGAAGGCAACTCCAGCTCATAAGCAACATTACTAATTCTTCACAAAACTTTATAAGGACCAACATACTGGAGACTGAGCTTCCCCTTCTTACCAAACCGCACTACTTCCTTCATGGGAGATACCTTGAGGAAAACCTTATCCCCAATCTCAAACTCTAAGTCTCTATGCCTAACATCGGCAAAGGACTTTTAGCAACTTTAGGCAGCCTTCAACCTCTCCCAAATTACCTTCACCTTCTCCATAGCCTGGTAAACCAAGTCGGGACCAATCATGTCCACCTCACCAAGCTCAAACCAACCAATAGGAGATCTACACCTCCTACCATACAATGCCTCAAAAGGGGACATACCAATACTAGAATGATAACTATTTTTTTAAGAAAACTCCCCCAAAGATAGATGCTCACCTTATTGCCATCATAATTAATCACACAAGCCTGAAGCATATCCTTTAATGTTTAAATAGTTCTCTCCACTTGCCCATCCATCTGTAGGTGGAAAGCAGTACTCAAACTAACCTTAGTCCCAAACCCTTTCTAAAAATATCTCCAGAAGTGAGATGTAAACTACATGCCATGATCAGAAATAATTGAAATAGGAACCCCATGCAGCTTCACAATCTCATGAAGATATAGCTTCACATAATCCTCCGCTGAGAAGGTAGTCTGCATTGGCAAAAAATTAACAGATTTAGTCATTCTATCTACGATGACCCAAACCAAATCATATTGATTCTGAGACTGGGGAAGACTGGTAATGAAGTCCACATTGGTCACTTCCCATTTCTATTTGGGAAAATTTAATTTCTTGATACAACCTTCCTGGCCTTATGTGCTCAACCTTAACCTATTGACACACCATGCAATTCTCCACAAAATCAGCCACATCCCTCTTCATGTCATTCCGCCAATAGATCTTCTTGAGATCATGATACATCTTAGTCAAGCTAGGATGAACAAAATAGCGTGATTCATGAACCTCATCAAAAATTCTTTGTCGCAATCCGTCGACATCAATAACACACAACCTCCCCAGTACCGTAAAGTACTGTGACCACTAATCTCAAACACCATTATCTTTTCCCTCCAACATCACTCTTGATTTTTATCAAGATAGGATCCAACACTTTTTTCTCTTTAACCTCCGCACCAAGAGATAATAGAACCACTTCTTGCACTATTACACCTCTATCCTTAGAGTCCAAGATATGAACTCCAAGATTAGTAAAGTGGTGAATATCCTTCACGAATTCTCTCTTTCCTTCCACCATATGAGCTAAAATCCTCATGGATAACCTGCTATGAGCATCAGCAACCACATTTACCTTACTTGGGTGATAGTGAAGACTCAAATAATAATCCTTGAGAAGTTCAAGCCATCTCATCTACATGAGATTAAGCTGCTTTTGAGTAAATACATAATGTAGACTCTTATGATCAGAAAAGATATCCACGTGCACACCATACAAATAATGTTGCCACATTTTCAAAGAAAACACAACCACCAACAGATCTAAATAAATAGTAGGGTAATTCCTCACATGCACTTTTGACTGCCTAGAAGTATATGCAATTACCTTCCCATGCTGCATCAACACACAACCGAGCCCTACCTGATATATATCACAATAAACCACCAATCCATCAATGCCTTCCGGCAAAGTCAGAATTAGAGTCAAAGTTAACTTATCCTTCAACTTTTCAAAACTCCCTTCACAGGTATCTAACTAAGTAAACTTAACCTTCTTCTGAGACAACTTAGTCAAAGGAGCAGTTATCGATGAAATTTTTTCCACAAATTACCTATAATACCCGACTAAACTCGAGAAGCTCCAAATATCAGATGGAGTCGTGGGTCTAGGACACCTCTTCACCACAACAACCTTTTGCAAATCCACCATGATCCCTTTACTAGAAATAATATGGCCCAAGAAAGTTACAGCATTCAACAAAAATTCATATTTAGAGAACTTGGGATACAACTGTTGTTCCTTTAAGGTCTGCAACACCACGTGAAGGTGATTAGCATGATCCACCTCACTCATTGGATAAATTAGAATGTCATCAATAAACACAACAATGAAGAAATACAAATACTGATGAAAAACCCTATTCATAAGATCCATAAATGTCGTCAGAGCATTAGTCAATCCAAATGACATTACCAAAAACTCAAAGTGCCCATACCGAGTATGAAAAGTCATCTTAGGGATATCCACCTCCCTATTCCTTAGCTGATAGTACCCAAATCGAAGATATATCATAAAAAAAAACTTGGCACCTTGCAACTAATCAACCAGATCATCTATCTTTGGAAGAGGATAATTGTTCTCAACCGTCACCTTGTTCAACTGCCTATAGTCAATGCACATCCGAAGGGAACCATCCTTCTTGCACACAAATAATACGGGTTCACCCCACGGGGATACACCAGGATTAATAAACCCCTTATCCAGAATATCCTTAAGTTGCTCCTTGAGTTACCTCAAATCAGCCAGAGCCATTCAATATGAAGGAATAGAAATTGGACAAGTGTCTGAAACTAGATCAATACCAAACTCAATTCTTGTATCCGAAGGAACACCAAGAAAATCATTTGAAAAGATCTCTAGAAACTCATTAACCACTGGAACTGACTAGAAAGAATGATCTTCAGAGTTAGAATCTTTAACCAAGACCATATGATAAAGACAACCTTTGGAGATTAACCTTCGAGCTCTAAGAAATAAATTAAATCTCCCCCTAGGAGCTAAAGAACCACCCTCCCATTCTATAACCGACTCACTGTCATGCCTCAAATCCTATTGGGGCGGACTGGCACCCGTAACCGAGGAGGCCCGGGAGAACCAACTCGTAACCTTATACTTCCCATGCATATCTCTATGACAACCCAAAATTTGAACAGCATCATGTCACATATAAAAGGAAATAATCCCCTGTATAAGCTCGATCACACATATATATGTCTATACAATACTTGGCCGTTAGAGCCATCACGTCTATTAACAAAACATCACCTTGACTGTACATTAGGTCTACAAAGCCTCTAGATAATACACAGAGTTTAACTATGGTCGGAACATACTCCGCTATATAACTAACTTCTATACATTACCAAAAGTGACTGGATATGACATGGAAAGCCCCGAAGCAAACTAGAGCTTACCAATAGCAGCTGGATATCCTGGCTCCTACTTGTGCGGTGTATGAGCTGAGGTACCTGTGCCTGCAGCATGAAATACAGGTCCCCCGTGGGGACGTCAATACGAAATATGTACTGAGTATGTAAAGCTATAGATAATCACATATGATATAGGAGCTTAAAAAAAATCAGAAATAAGTGAATAAATCGTAATAGGAGTGGACCACACTTACTAAAACTTGTGACAACCTGTACATTGTATTTATTCAATCACTTTACCTTCGTTCTTATCATTTTTGTAATCATTACTGTACTGTGACCATTAGGATTCCTCCAGTACATATCAACTGGGATCGACCCATGCTAGGCTTATGCCCCTGGGATACCACCCATAAACACATAAATAGGGATCGACCCATGATAGGCTTAGCTTATGCCCCTGGGATACCACCCGATAAGAGAGAACTTCCATCACTTAGTTCAATTAATCTTTGAGATTGTTATTTCGGTCGCCACCGCATTTTTGATACTTTGAAACAATGATACATCAATAAGAGACATATAAATAGACCATCAATGCAATAAAAATGAAGTAAGATCTCATTGGCACATCAATGAAATGTTTTGGAGTCATCAATGCCATAACAATGAAGTAGGAACTTATTGGTATATCAATAAAATGTTTTGGAGTCATTAATAGCACATGGATCTTGTTTGAGTAACCGGATACCTTCTGACATTCATTAGTGCAATAAACATGTAAGATTTGGAAAAAAAAAGTAAGTATTGGAATGTCTTGACATCTTGTAGGGTGGAAACAAGTTCATTGGTAACGTAGGACATCATACAAAACCTTTATGGATCGCATGTTATTGAATAACTTTGGAAAATTTCTTAATAAAACAATTGTTCACTTTCATGCCAAAGATATGGTATAGAGTATGCTTTACATACCTGACTATCAACCTTCAATACTAATCCCAAATGGACTTCCCGTCTTTTTGGGTTACTTATCTACAATGAACATATATAGCAATCTAGTATTAGCAACCAAATGTCACAATTCAATTATTTGAATTCACCAAACTACTGGTTAAGTAGTAAGCCTTAATTACACCATAAAAGGTGTCACTTTAACCCTCTTATACTCCAATTACATTCACATGCCATGCATATTCATACAACATCCTCCAATATCAAGTTTGGATTCATTTATCCTTCCAACCAATCCATTAAACCAAATTGAGCCATAGACATAAATAATCATCAATTCAATAGTATATCACCATATCCACCTTCCATAACTCAATTACCATATCCACCTTCAACAATTCGATACAACCAAACCATGCAAAATAGTCCATAACCCTATTTCCATCACCTTTCAATAACATCCAATACATATAATCCTCTATCACACATATACATATGAAAAAGAACAAAGGCAAACAATATTCATACCTTAGAATTCACCTCTTGATTATGCAATCCTGTTTGCACAAATAATAGGTGCCGTTCGAAGCTCTCGAGATGAGAAACACAATTATCGGATTACTTTGGAATTTCTACGGTTGAATCAAAAGTAATTTAAAGGTCAAATTTGGCTAGGGTTTGTTCTTTCTCAATGATTGATGATGAAAATGAGTTTTTGAACTCATATACATGTATATATACACATATTCCCGTCCATAATATAATAGGAAATGACCAAAATGCCTTTAAAATTTAAATAATGTCAAATCTGTCCTTTGGTGGACTGTTTTGATAAGCTAAAGTAGATCGACCATAACTCTTTGCTATGATATCGAATTTGGGTGAAATTGGTATCGTTGGAAGGATAATTCAAAGGGATTTCATTTCATATAAAGTAGGCCACCCAGTTGGTCCTGTACAAGGAGTTATGGTCGTTTGAAGTTGACCCTAAATATCTATTTTGATAGGCTGAAGTAAAATGAGTATAACTCCTTACTCAGACGTTGGATTTTGATGAAACCAATTGCATTGGAAAGAAGACTCAAAGATATTTCTTTTCATAGGTCGCATCTCTCCCAGTTCATTATATTAAGGGAGTTATGATCGTTCGAAGTTGACCCAAAAATTCAGCTGGCCTCAGTAGTTTGTGTACAGGAAATTTTCCTGCACATTTACTATTCCCAAATATTCCGGCCACCGTTTTATAGTTTCGAACGTGCTCGATTATATCCGAAACCTATCCGTTTTTTGGAAATCTTTATATCGTTGGAAAGATTATTCAATAACCTTCGTATGGAACCATCGAAGGGCAAATTCCGGTATAAATAAAATAAAAAAATTAATTCCATATAAATAAGACCAATACACGTACTTGAATACGCCAATACACGTACTTGAATACGGGGTGTTACACTAACCAGGGAACCTAAATATAACTTGATGGGTCCGAAAATCCAAGGATGTGTAACAAGAGTGCAACTAATCCATTCCTAGAATGACATCAAAATCCACCATACCCAACTCAAATAGATCCACCAAGGTCTTCTTGCCACCAATAGATACCACACACCCCTTATAGACTCTCTTAGCAATAACCTAGTCACCTATTAAAGTAGAAAAAAAAATCCTAAATAACTTTCGGATTGAAACCAAAAGTTATAGCCACATAAAGACTAATATAGGAGAGAGTGGACCCCGGATCAAAAAATAATATATGTCATGAGAGAAAAGTTGTAACATACCAGTAACGACATCAGGTGATACCTCAGATTCCTATCATGATGCCAAAGCATACAACTTGTTTCGACCAACATTAGAACCAGGAGAAGTAACAGAAGTAGATGCAACACAACCAGGTGTAGAAGCAGAAGATGAAGCCACAAGAATCTTATTCGCCCTTGTAGCAACCTTATTAACTAGATAATCGTTGAGCCGATGGCCTGCCTGGCCATACTTGAAGCATTTGCCCCTTTCTTCATCACAATAACCCCAATGAGGACGAACAAAGAACCAATAGAAATGGCATAAAGAAAGTAACTGACCTCCATTTGCCTGAGATTAGGCACCTTGCACCCAAAAATTGTCACCACCTTGATAACACCTGTCTCCCGCATAGTAAGGAGCACTAGTAGAAGAGAAGGAATTAGAACTCCCCAACTTCTTTTTTTCCATTTGACCCAGTCAGACCACCCTAAGACTGAGCACCTCCTTAGTAAAAAAATCTACTCTGCTTAACCTGCCAATCTCTGACCTCCACCTGCTTCCTCTTTTCATTCTCCATTTATTGCATATGAATAGTTAACCTAGAGATATCTATATCTTTAATCAACAAAGTAGTCTTGCTCTCCAAAATAAAATCTTGATTTAACCTAGAAGAAAAATTCCTCATTCTTCCACACATGTCAGCCACTAAATCAGGAGCATACCTTTATAATTGGTGAAACTTCAAGGCATATTCCCTTACAGATATCCTTCCTTACTTGAGGATCACAAACTCCTCCATCTTTGCTTCCCTCAACTCTTGGGGAAAGAACCGATCTAAGAAGGCCATAGAAAAAGTATCCCATAAGATCGATTCTTCCATATCACCCCTATCCCTATCCCACTCTTCATACCATTGATATGCAATATCATTAAGATGATAAACTACAAAGTTTACCCCCTCTACATTGGTAGCCTGCATCAACCAAAATATTTTTTCCATTACATCCAGGAAGCCCTATAAATCCTTCTCCACCTTCACTCTAGAAAGTGGGAGGACACATCTTCATAAATTGTCCAACCCATGTGGCCTCAGTAGATAAAGCACCATTTGCACCCCGCTCAACCTGAACAGCGACTATCTGAGCAATAACATGAATAGACTGATAGAATTCTACATTACTTACCTTGCCTTGAAGAGAACTAGTAGTAACTACTAGACTCAAGAACTATCAAGTATAGGACCAAGATATCAAAGATGAACCCCAAAAGTAGGATGCACCCCTTCAGCATTCCCCCAAATGAGATAGAAGAATTTTCTTGTGTTCCAGATCTATGAGGCATGATCTAATAGACGAACAAATAAGAATTATAGAAGATTCCAGGACTAATACTCCAAGATCAAAAATTAAATACCAGGAAAGTGAAACATTCCTAAATATTTTGTAGCCTCTCCCTTATGAGAGCGGTACGCTACAAACCCCTAAAAGAGACTCTACTCGAAACAACTTTGTAGACTCCTAATTGACAATTAACCTAGGATCTGGTACCAACTTTAAGCACTCCGACTAGGGGACTTTTCATAATGGGCATCCTAAGTCCGACCTGGACCAGAGACCACCCCCATAATCCAACCCAACCTCCAGCCTTCTACCCTGAGTTGGCTGAATTTTGAGTATTTACAAGATTGTGTAACAACTTACATGAAAACTCTAGGATAGGATCACAACTATGACCGGCCCAACCGAGTCCAACTATCCCATACCAATAATACAACCCTACAAAACCAATACCAAAGCCCATAACCAAATAAATCCCAAAACATAATATAATTGATCCCAAAATAAAATACGATGAAACAGTGAGAAATTATGTCCAATGATGTCATCCCACTAGATTATTACAATGCTAAGGTCAACAAAATACTGATCCCTCTCATTCCAACCCATAGAAGTACCACAAGGCCTCTAACCAAAAGAGTAATAAAATCTGATTAGGACATGACCCCAACAAAGGCCAAAACTAATATCCAAAATAAAATCAAGTGTGTAAAAATATCCATAACATGAGATGGAGCCTTCCAAAAGGATGAAAGCTCACCACTTCAGTCCAAATGCTAATCCTCGAGTTAATCACTATAGAGGAAGAGTAGAACGGTCAGTTCCTACATAGCGTGGGTATTACACTATAGTAGACGGGTTAGTAGGTGAATACTAGAATGATCTTAGGATAAGGATAAAATAATACCATTTATAAAACCAAGTAAAACCATCCATTTGCAAACAACCATACATATATATATATATAACCATGCCGAGAAAGGGGATCGGGTTTGGCATGCCATTAAAACCTTTACCTAGGTTGTGTAGCTTTGCCGTCCTAAATAACTCATGGGCTATATGGGTTCAGCTTCCCCTGTTGAAAGGGCCCCAATGCGTGTAAACGTACGAGTAGGGAAGAAAAACCTGGAATGACTAGTACATCCCCAAAATTATAGTGTGATATCATGCATACGGTCACCAAGACCAACCTCACATCTGTAAATATGAGTTTCCAATTTTGGTCCCACTGGGACCTCCACCTTCCACTACTTTGATACATATCCCATCACTATAGTCTAATTAAAATTATTACCAAGAAACCAACCAATCCATTTACTATTTATAAACCAAGGCCATTTTGCGGTAGTATCATCATACCAACTATACTTGCAAGTACTATCCATAGCCAACCAAATATAGGTTTAAGAGAACTTCTATATGCCCTTCTATTTACCATATTAAACCACTTGGGGCATTCCATGTACCCCACAAGCATAACCATTTAGCCATTTAATTTTACAAGCTATTTAAACCAGGCATAATTCCTTACAAAATTTTAAAGCATACAAGAGTTCCATTAAAAGTACTCAATGCAATGGAAACATTGTAATAGGTATTTTGACAAACACATTAGGGGCATAATATAACCAAAACCAATTTCAATTACCATTAAACCATTACCATGCAATACAATTATTCAAAACAACCATTAATGCACATAAAGAATAATTAAAACCATGAAAAACCATAACCAACAATTTACTAACAAAACCACTCAATTCATATTTGAAAACCAAAATCATACAATCAATAAAGTCATGAAAACATTTCGAAAAACCATGCTTTTAGATAAAATTAACAATGAGGGAAGGGAACATTCCTTAAACCAAGATGATGATGGAAAGAAATCACCAAGACAAGCCCCAAATTAATCCTCTAGTTGAAGCCCTAGCTTTCCTTTCCCAAAGTTTTTGAGAGAATTATAGAATGTTTAGAAGAGTTTCTAAGTGTTAATGAATGGAATAATAGGGTCAATAACCTTCTAAGTAGGTTATAAGTCATGGGACTTTATTACGATAAGTGTAAAAAAGTCCAAAATACCCCCACTTAAGTTGCATAAAATCCCATCCTAGGGGTACGGCTGACCCTCATGAGTTGTACCCTCCAATACGATTGGTACCCTCCACTCGTATCCTAGCCTCACCATTTTCATCATGCACTGTCCAGTATACGACTCATCAAAAATAAGTCATATCCAAAGCATACAATATGTCCCCTTCATCCGTATCTCTGTAGAATAAACCCAAGGAAGATTTAGACACTGTCCACTATTCGAGTCCTGGGTATGACTCATACCCGATCTTACAGATCATGGTGATCCACTCGTGCTCATATCCAACCTAAGTAACCAAGTCTAAGATTAAGTTAAAGAACAAAACGATCCCTACTCACCAATAAAACTTATACCCCTAAGTCATATCCATTTAAGTAACCAAAATCCATCCTACCAACCAACACTAGTCATCATACTACTGGACCATACCATTCATACCCCAACATATGGCTCGTACCCAAGAGTCGTACTAGGTCTAGAAACTAGAACGGTAGGAAATTTTCTAAGGTCCAAAAACCAGGGTGTTTTACTTCGGGGGGATTTGGGACATTCATAGGAGTTCTTTACTTCTTTCACTCATTTCATGCTAAGAGTATGAGTTGGTTTGTAGAATATTCCTTTGACTACACTCTTTTTCTAGATTGCTATAACATGTGCTACTGCTAGACTAGATAAGACTCCTGAGACTCAGCCTAGGGATTCTATCCCTATTCGTAGATGACCCAGAAGTCATGGAAATCAATGATATATATCCCTAGATGGGGCCTAATATAGGGAGAATTCACCAAATTCTATTCCTATTCTGAGCCAAAGATTCTTCCGCCTCAATCATCGGTTAGCTAGGGACCATCCCAGGCTCCACTGGGTATATTTATTCTTTAGAACTCAGATACTCTTTGTATTTTCTTTTGGGGTTAGTTGGTAGTGCACGATCTTATGGTGCACATTTTACAGATCAGAGTGGTATTGAGGCGATGACGCAGCCTGTAACACATCTTCTAGAGTTATGGTTCCTCCTCTGATGGCGGTTGATCAGACATTGGTTTCCTAACCTACCATGTATGTTGAGAAGTAGAAGATGTTTGGTAAATTCTTAAGATTAGCTCCACCTAGGTTTTTCTGGTTCTCCGAGCTAAGATGCATATGAACTTCTAATTTCTTAAAAGGATAGGCTCCATAATTTAGGCCTTGTTGACTCGTGGTGTGTATTACACTATATTTTGGGTAGACTTAGTTGTTAAACATTGGAGGGGAGGTTATCTTAATTCCAGGCTAGTTGGAACTTCTCCTTTGACATGGACTAAATTCTCTGAGATTTTCTTGGACAAGTACATGCCTCATAGCCTTAGGGATTATTTAAGAGATCAGTTTTCTAGATTGGAGCAGGACTCTATGACTATTGTGGAGTATGAGGAACATATTAACTAGTTTTATAGGTATGCTACTTCTATTCTAGATACTAAGTATGAGAGGGTTTATTGCTTTGTTAGAGAGTTAAGACTTCCCATTCGTCTGTCTATTTAGAGTTTAGTTACTATAGGTAGGTATTTTGCTGAGGTGTCAGATCATACTCAGGTGATGGATGAGATGCATCATAAGTATCGAGGGGGAAACAATAAGATAATTAGGTATCAGGGTGGTTTTATTAGGAGTTGTAGTATTTCTCATTTTAGAGGTAGCAGTTTTTATAGTATATATCCTCCACATCAATAGTATCAGCCTCAGAGTCAGCCTAGTAAACCTATTTAGGAAGCGCTTTAGATTACTAATGGAGGTCAATCTAGTGCCAGTGATCGTCCTAGTCAGAGTGGTGGTTAGTCTTTGAGGGATTCATTTTTCTGGTTATTCTACGCGTGGTGTCTATTATGAGTTAGACAAATCTTTTAGTTCTGGTTCAGGTTATGTTACCTGCTATAGTTGTAGAGCTAGTGATCATAATTTATGAGAGTTCCCCAGTGATGGGGTGATTTTTTCTTCAACTCATAGCGTTCCCCCTATTAGAGCAGCTTATCCTCTAACTAGACATAGTTTACATAGTCGTAGGGGTGGTCCTAGGGTGCTAAAGGTGGTTCTCAAGTAGGTAGGATAAGAGGTCATTTGGGAGCCCAAACGGATAACACGTGTGGCCAGTTGTATGTTGTACCTGCTAGACTCAAGGCTTAGTAGTCGAATATTGCTGTCACAGGTATGATTTTGGTATGCCATCGGGCAAACATTACTTTATTTAACCCAGGATCCACTTATTCTTATGTGTCTATTTATTATGCTACATGGTTAGAGTTATTTTGGGATTTAGTTTTTGTGTCATTACATGTATCTACTCCTGTGGGTGATTCTTTAGAAGTGGATCGGGTGTTCAGGTCCTATGTTATGACTGTTAGAGATATTGATACTCAGTTGATCTTATTATATTGGATATGTTGGATTTTGATATGATTTTGGGCATGGACTGGTTGTCCCACTATCAAGCAGTCATGGATTATTTATTGAGACCATTACCTTAGCCATACCCTGCATACTTGATAATCTAGGGTTTTTTAGCACTTTCGATGCTTAAAATAACGAAAATATGCAAGTTACTTAGGTTGTTTTGTTAGATTTGATGTAATCTGTGTTATGGTTTGTAGGAAATCAGGTTTTGGGATTGTTTTGGAAGAAATAAGTGAAATTTGAAGTTTTGGGAAACTAAAGTTGGCCTGTATATGCTATCTATAGTCCATAGAAACAAAAGTAGGTGTCAGAAATTAACGGTCTAGAGATTGAGAAGTGTAGAAATGAAGACCCTATTAGTTACGGAGGGTACCTACGACCTGTAGGTTCCACCTATGGTCTGTAGGTGATAGATTAGGTTATAAAGGAGTCAAATCTAGAGAGTTTAGGATATTTTGGAGGAAGGGGGCACCTAAGTGGGACCACCTATGGTTCATAGCTGCCACCAACCTCAGTCTTTCTTTTTTGTTTGGGAATGGACTCCTAGTGTTTCCTTGTACACTATAAATATCCTTTTGATATTCTTAGTTAGTTTATGCACTCTATATACTTACAAACATATATTTGATTACAGGATTCAATTTTGATCCTTAGATTATTTTTTTCTTGATTTTGGTTGATAATTCTATTGAAGACTTTGGGTTTTATACATTGATTATTGTGATAGTATTTGAATGTCTTCAATTATGAATTCCTTTGATCATTTTACAACAATGAGAGGCTAAATCACATTGCTAGGGTTGTAGTAACCCTGGCAGATTGACAAAATAGAGGAAGTGTTATGTATTTCTAAACTGATATTGTTTTATGCATTATGGTTACCTTTAGTTTAATAGCTTTCTTAGTGATTTCGAACATTAAGATCCTGCCTAGTATATCACTACTTACATCACAAGAGGAGTAGGTCTTAGGAAAAGATAATCACAATAGTAATTTGAAAATTAATTATCGATCTAGTCTAACTACTTAAGATGTTTATAATAAATTAAGACTCAAAAGGTATTAGTTAATTGGGATCTAGGATAAGGATTAGTAATGGCGACATCCTGAGACTCAAAAGGTAAAGGGTGAAATCTATCAATGAGTCCACAAGAGAATTGATGGTACATAACTCATCAGATTCTGCATGCAAGATATTAGGTTTATTCAACAAAGCACGATAAACCTACTGAGTTGAGAAGTCAGGGGGAACACATTCCTAGTGTTCATTTCTAACTGATTACAACAAAAGTTGAGTTATGTTACTTGTTCGAGATTGCTACTACAAACCCCTCATTTACTTTCAGTACTTTTTTTTTATTCTAGCAAACTGGAGAGACAAGTCCACGTATTCCCTATGGATTCAAACCAAAACTGATTTTGGTTACTTTACTTGACTGTGACTATTTTATCTTTAATTGGAGGTATAGTTTCGGCATTGATCAAAATTTTGGCGCCGTTGTCGGAGAGTAAGGTGTTGAGTTGTTGATTAAAGTTGCTGAAGATTTAGGTTTTTGTTTTCCATTTTTAGTTGGGTGTACACTGGTGTATGCCTAACACAAAGAGTCATGGCAAAACCTTACTCCCAATACCTCCTAATATAGGGAGAATCTTACATCATAATAGTACGATGATCGAACAAGTATATTTAGTCCATCTTGATGGGGTTTGGGATGATCCTAAGGATGTTCCTGCACCTCTTCCAATAGGAGTTTAGGATACTGCAGATTAGTAAATGGAGAAGTTGTTAGCAGATGTAGGTGCTAACAAAAAAGGGGATGTTGAAGCCCAGCGTATAGCTTGAGAGGCAGAGATAGCTAGCCAGAGACCATCAGTTGATTTTCGAGAAGAACCCAACTATAATAAAGATAGAGTTTGAGGTGGTCAACTCAAGGGATCTCATCATACCAGTAGTTTTAGCCATATGATGATGATAAGGATAGGGGATACGTTAAGACGGCAAAAACAAAAGCTATCATTCCTCCTTCTTTTCCAGAAAGAGTTAAGTTCAACAAAACCAGTTCCATGATCTAGATCCTAAATATAAAATGTATGTTTACGTGTTTGGCTACAGATGAAGAAAATATGCATCTTGCTAATTTTATTATGATCTGTACTTCTTACACCATACCTGGGGTAGACCAAAAGGCACACAAATTGAGGTTGTTCCCCATTTCATTGACTGGAGAAGCTTCTTTGTGGTTTGGGGAACATCCTAGAGGTCTATGAAGGGGTCCCAAGATGAGTCCATAACACCATTTACCGAGCCATTTTCTGCAGTACCCCATTTTGAGGAGGGTACAACATATATATCTCACCAGGACCCTCAAACCCAGACAGCCCAGACTTCTAATCCTACTTACATCTCAGTAGATCCTATGGATGAGGTGTACTTGAGATGGTGTGTATAGGGTTTATGTCTACTTAATGAGAGAGACAACTTTGAGATCGAGATGGGCCAACCTAAGAGGGCTATTTATGAGAAGATACAGATCAAGTTGTTTAGGTTGGCTGGATTACCATTATTACAGGTTGTGTTTGATAGGTATCATCTGGGGTGGATAACTAGACGCTTGGGTTCATACAGTCAGGCATTGGTGCGGGAGTTCTATGCCTCCTACCAAGCCATAGTATCTTTGACCACACCTTGAGGTGGTAGGCATGTAGAGCAGCCCTAGTTAGAGCAGGTGCTTGTGAGAGTGATCTTGGTTGATATTTTGTATTGTGTTGTGTTTTTGTGTAATTAGAAGATTTTTTTAGTATCTAAGGCAGTTGACATATTTTTGTTGATGATTTATGAGAAAGATGATACCCCTCCAAAATTTTGTTTTTACAACAATGTGAATGTATATATGTGTGACCATTATGGATCTTGTTATTTCATTAATTTATGGATATGATAATTTTAGCTATCAATGGCATAAACTAAATAGGTAGTAGATTATGATGTGACCCTGTGCCATGTGTGTTAATTTTGGAACTTGCCTGGTTAGTCTTTCCTAGGTTATAGAATAGTCAGTTAGGAAAGGATCATAGGCCATTTCTGGTATTAGTCCACTTTTAGCCTAAATGACCTTCCATGTAGGAATAAGTATCCCTTGACCCTAAATTTTTATCCTTATGGCGTATTTTTCTTAGAACATATTTCACCTTTCTATTCATGTTATAATAAACCTAGTTTGGCCTTGGTCCTCTTTGGATATTGTGTACCTCAACTCAGGCAAATCACTTAAGTTGAGGGTGGTTATCATAGAGGTGCATAATGGAAAGTGGATGTGAGAAAGGGTAAAATAAGAGAGAGAAAATAAAGTACGTTCGGGTGTGGTAGAAAAGGAAAAAGAAAAAAAATTGGAAAAGAAGAAAAAGAATGAATAAAAGAAACCACACCCGGCCTGAATCTGCAATAAAGAATTAAAAAGGAGAAATAAGGGTGGAACAAAAAAGCAATAGGTTGATAAGTGGACCCCAAAGTAAGTGTAGTGCTAAGGAGGTATAGTCGGTTAATATATCCATATGTACTATACTATTCCCCAAGACTATGTTACAAGCCGAATAAAGTCCTATAGGGATCCTAACTTGACTGTCTAAAAATTAAGGTAAAGAAAATAAGGGTAAGCCTATGGTATTTGATGTGCATTGGTGGAACTTCTTTTGTGATTATGAGTGTCTCTTGAACGTCCCTACATTGACATGCATTATTTCATATGAGTGAGTGGGTCTTCTTTATTGTGAGGGTACATGGGATGTATTACTAGCTAATTACTTGTTTGGGTAGTGTAAATTGTATATATGCATGGTTGTCTATTTTAAATATAATGACATAACTTGATTTCCTTTTCTCATATTGTTGTGCTCCATGTATACACACAGTTGGTTTTGAATTGTTGAATGTAATATTCTTGATTTTAAAGTATTGATTGGCTGTTTTCGATTGCTTAGAGTTATCCTAGTTTAGCATTGTTGTTTTGTTTTGTTTTGTTGCCTGAGGATATGCAAATGTTCTAACTTTATGGTTTTGATGTGCTATGGTTTCATAGAACTTTCGATACTTAAAATGATGAAAATATGCAAGTTATTTAGGTTGTTTTGTTAGATATGATGGGTTTTGTGATATGTTTTAAAGAAAATCAGGATTTGGGACTATTCTAGGAGAAACGAGTGAAAGTTAAAGTTTTTGGACACTAAAGTGGGAACATATGTCCGTATGTGCTACCTATGGTCCATAGGTGCCAAAGTAGGTATCAGAAATTGGAGATCCAGAGACTCGGAAGTGTAGAGAAGAAGACCCTGTCAGTTACAGAGGGCACCTACAGTCTAGAGGTGAAAGATTAGGTTGCAGAGGAGTCAAGTCCACAGAGTTCATGATAATTTAGAGGAAGAGGGGACACCTACATGGGACCACCTTTGGTCCATAGGTGCCACCTATGACCCGTAGGTGGCCCAGTAAGTGTTTGACGACTTTAGTTTTCCTTTTTTGTTTGAGAATAGTTTCCTAGGGTTACCTTGTATTATATAAATACCTATTGACATTTTTTAGTTATTTTATGCACTCTATATGCTTACAAATATATATTTGATTCCAGGATTCGATTTTGATCTTTGGATTACTTTCTTCTTGATTTTGATTGATTATTCAGTTAAAGACTTTGGGTTTTATTCATTGATTATTGTATAGTGTTTGAATGCCTTCAATTATGAATTCCTTTGATTGTTTCACAATAATAAGTGGCTAAAGCCCTTAGCTAGGGTTATGGGAACCCTAGTAGATTAACGAAGTAGGAGAAGTGCTAAGTTGTTCTAAAATGATATTCTTGCATATATTGTGGTTACCTATAATTTAATAGCTTTCTTAGTGGTTGCTAATATTAAGATCTTGCCTAGTATATCACTGTTTACTTCACAAGAGGAGTAGGGAATAGGAAAAGATAATCACAATAGTAATTTAAACATTAATTATCGATCTAAGCTAATCAATATTATCTACTTAAGACGGTTATATGTCATCTAATAACTTTAGACTCAAAAGGTAATAGTTAATTGGGATCTAGGATAAGGGTAAGTAATGTGACATCTTGAGACTCAAAAGGTAAATGGTGAAATTTTTTAATGATTCCACGAGATAGTTGATGGTACAAAACTTATCAGATTTTGCATGCAAGATATCAAGTTGGGTCAACAAAGAACAATAAACCTACTGAAGTGGGAAGCCAGGGGGAACACGTCCTAGTGTTCATTTCTGACTGATTACAACAAAAGTTGAGTTCTATTACTTGTTTGAGATTACTATTACAAATCCCACATTCACTATCAGTACTTCTTGTTGATTCCAGCAAACTAAAGAAACGAGTCCGCATATTTTCTATGGGTTTAACCCCAACCTGAGTTAGGTTACTTCACTTGATAGAAACTATTTTATCTTTAACTGTAGGTGTAGTTCGGGTATTAATAAAAAATTTGGCACCATTGTCGAGGAGTATGGTGTTAAGTTGATGATTAAAGTTGCTGAAGTTTTGGGTTTTTGTTTTTTTAGTTGAGTGTATGCCTAAAACCAAGAGTCAAGGTAATCCCTTACTCCCAATACATCCTAATCAAGATTGAATCTTACAGCCTAATTGTTCGATGACAAAATAAGCATATATAGGCCATCTTGAAGGTATTTGGGATGATACTAATATTGTGACTCCTCTTCTACTAGGAGTTCAGGATATTATAGATCAGTAAATGATGTAGTTGGTAGCAGATGAAGCTACTAACCAGAGAAGGAATATTGAAGACCAATGTGTAGCTCAGAGGCAGAGCTATCCTGGCAGAGACCAGTAGTTGGTCATGGACAAACACTCAATGGTAATCGAGATAGAGTTTGAGGTGTTAGAACTCAAGTGATCCCAGCATACAAGTACTTTCAACCATACAATGATAAGATGGATATAGGATAATTGAGCAGACAGAAGTAGAAGCTATCATTCTACTTGCTTTACCACAAAGTGTTAAGTTTGACACAACCAGTTCCATGATCCAACTCTTAAATATAAAAGGTATGTTTATGGGTTTGTCTACGGATGAAGCAAACATGCATCTTTTTAATTTTATTAGGATTTTCAGTTCTTAAACCATACCTGAGGTAAACCAGAAGGCACACAGATTGAGGTTGTTCCCCTTTTTATTGACTGGAGAAGATTCTTTATGGTTGGGGGAACTTCTTAGATGATCGATTACCACTTAGCATGAGATATGTAGGAAATTCTTAGACTATTTTTTCCCTCTTACAAGAATGTTGCATTTAAAAGATGAGATATATAACTTCAGATAGCTAGACTTTAAGTTGATGTACGAGACTTGGTTTTGGTTTAAGAAGAAGTTGATCATGGTACGCAATAATCAAATTTTAGGGACAAACTTGCTGGAAATATTATATAGATCCCTAAACATCAATTCCAGAGCTATGGCAGATACAATCACTGAAGGATCTTTCATTTGTTTATGTTGGGAAGTAGCATCTGATATGCTAGACCAGATCTCTATCACCAACTGAAAGAGGCATACTCGGGAGGTAGAGAGGGATGTTAGAACTTATGCTATTGGGGATTCCGACGGCTATAAAGTCAGTGATGATTCTGTGATACAAGAGCTTATGCAGCTTAGAATTGATATTTGGCTGCTAACAAAGCAATTTTCAATAGTAAATTCTAAGAAGGTAAACACAGTAGGTTCACAGGGTGCAACCTCTAGAGCATATTAGTCTAACTTGAAAGAGGAGGCTAAGTATCTTAATCGAGAATTAGAAAGTTTTTGATCCAAGAGGTAAGGTCATAGCTATTATGGATATAGATACAGAGATCACAGTAAGAAACATGATAGTTACTAGGGAAGAAAGGACAACTATAAGGAAAAGGAAGACATGTATGTCTCACTAGGTCATCATAATACTGAATCTAGAATGGAGGCATTGTTATCCAAATTGGTTAAGGGTCAAGATAATCTAGAAAAATGCCTTAAAGAGATTAAGAATGTTATCTCAGGTTTGAACCAGAAGGTTGAGTATCATGTGATTGCAATAAAGAAGTTAGAGAAGTAGTTTAGGTAGATGTCTTCTACTTTGTTGTATCTTGTTTCGATGATGAGACACTGACTTTAAGGGACCAAGTCCCTAGAAGTCCAAGGGTACAGTATTGCTGGCACCCGCCTGATAAAACACCTTAGGTTTTTGACCCTTAGAAAATTTCTCAATTTTTGGATTTTGGAAATCATATAAGTTAAGTTACTAGAGGTATGATAGGGTACGAGTTAGGTGACCCAGTCATATATTGTCTAATGTTGGATAATGTTGGCTGGTTGAGTTTCTAAAATGGGTACGACTAGGTGGGTACGAGTTGTATAGTTAGTGATGGGTCGTTGTTTGGATTTTCTTTCACTTACTCTGAAACTTAGTAACTTAACTTGGATTTGAGTATGAGTGGGTCACCATGAGTCATAAGGATAGGGTATGAGTTATACAGTCCAACTCGTACGTTTGACAGTGTTCAATCCCTCATGATTCTACTTAGTGTACAATTTCAAGGTACTAATCGTATGGTTGGGTACGGTTTAGGTTGGGAGGTCATATGTTGGATAGTGTTGGGGTCCAAGGAGAGACCTAGGGTATGATTAGTTGGTACCACTTATATGGTAGGGTACGATTGGTATGGGGTAGATATACCATACTGCGGGGATTTTAAGCAGTTTAAGTTGGGGGTAATCTGATCATTTCCCCTCTTAACCTTTTAAGGCCCCATGACTTATAACCCTCATGGGAATCATTTAGCCTAATATTCTAATCTTAAACACTTGGAAACTCTCTCAAATTCTCACAAAGGCTCTTGGGTCAAGAAAGGCCAAGGTTTCTTCAATAGGATTAATTTGGAGCTTACAAGGGTGATTTCTCTCCCTTATGTTCATAATCTAAGGCATGTACTCCTCCCTCATTGTTAGTTCTAACTAAAGGCATGGTTTATGAATTGTTTTCATGGAATAAATGTTTTATGGTTTTGGGATTTCAAATATGTATTGGGGGTTTTGGTTATAAATGCTTGGTTATGGTTTTCCCATTTTTAATTATGGATTTACATCTTTTAAAGGTGATTTGGACATTTGGTTACATGAGAATGGTTAATTTGTACTTGGTTTTGGTTTTGGAAACATTATTCCCTCAATATGTTTGATAAAATGCCTATGAGGATGTGTTTACTACATTGTTGGACTTTTAATGGAACTATAGCATAGTATAACTTAGTAGTGAAACCCTAAATAGTATAAATATTTTAATGGTTAGGAATGGTTAAATGGTAAAGTATTGGTGGTTATGGTTTGTCTAATTGAAAGCCTTGCAGGGTACAAGGAAATCCCCCAAGAAAAGATAATAATGATCACTTATGGGGTACATGGGATTCCCCCAAGTCAACTTAATAATGTAATCTATGGGTACATAGGAATCCTTTATTCTTAAAAAGAATAGCTAAGGAGATTACTTGCAATCTATAGTCAGTATAACGATACCACTACTTATAGCCTTGGTTAATAATAAATAGAATGGTGGTGTAGTTTTGTGGTAATGGTTTTAATTGGGCAATAATGGTGGGGTATGATAGCTAACCATGAAGGTGTGAGTCCAATGGATGGATACTAGAAACTCATTTTTGCCGATATGAGGATTGGTTATGGCGACCATATATGATACTTACGGGGTACACTAAAATCCCCGAAGTACACTTGTATATATGTATCATGGTGAGCAAAGGGTACTTGGGAATACCCTTCTCCTATAGTATCTCTAGTTCTTACGGCTACACGTATCGTGACCCATTCAGAGGGGTACATTGGAACCATATAGACCGTGAGTGGTTATAGGATGGTTAAGCTACACATACCCAGGTTAATGGTTGTAAAGGAATGCTAAACTTGGTTTCCTTTCTCAACATAGTTATATATACATATGTATGGTTGTATATATGCATATGGTTGTTTATTTGGTATTAAAGGTTGGCATTATTTTATCCTTGTCCTGAGTGCATGCTAGTGTTCACCTGCTAACCCATCTTCGGGCGGATGTATCCCTACGCGATGCAGGAATAGTCCATTCTACTCCTCCTTCTTAGTGATCGAACTTGGGATCAGCTATTAGATTGAACTGGTGAGCTTCCATACTCCAAAAGGCTCCATTTCATATCATGGATGTCTTTACATACTTTGGTTATTTCATAGATATTGGTTTGGCTTTGTTTGGGGGCATGACCCAACTGATTATTGATTTACTTTCGATTAGAGGATTTATGGAACTGTTGTAGGTTGGTATGGGGGTGTCGGTAGTAGTTTTAGCCTTAGTATTGGCATTTGTATTGGGGTTGATATCATTTGACTATATTTATAGTTGTTCAATCCTATTATGTTATAGACTCATACTTTGTTATTATTTTGGTTTGGTTTCAGTTATTGGTTCGATATTAGTTGGTTGGACTTGTTTGGGTTGGTCATGGTCATGGACCTATCCCGGATTCTAGAATTGTAATAAATGCTATCTTGTTATATGTTTGGAATTCATCCAACTCATGGTACATATTTGGAGGTTGGGTTTGGTAATGGGTGTAGCCCCAATCCTTGTTAGACGTGGGATGCCTATTACGTCATAGCCCCAGTTTGGGTCATGTCAAGTTGGTATTAGAGAATTAGGTTCATGGTTAATTGAGAGTCCACAAGGACATGTCGAGTAGAGTCTCTTTTAAGGGTGTGTAGCACGCCACATTTATAAGAGAGAGGCTATAAGGTATTTATAAACTATTTCTCTTCTTTATGTTTTATTTTTAAGCTTGGAGTCTAAGTCCAGGAATCTTCTCTAATTCTTGTTTGTTCTCCTTTTAGATCATGCCTCGACAATTTTATACACATGGAAACTCCTCTGTCCCAACTGGGACAATGTTGATGGGATACGCTCTGCTCATGGGATCCACACTCTATCTAAGGGTCTAGTACGTGATATTTCTGGAGTTCCATCGGTTCCTTCTAGTCCCCCTCAGGCTCCATAAGTAGACGTGATGAATGTGGAGTTTTGTTAATCGATCTATGTGATTGATCAGTTGTTAGCTTCTCAAACTGAGTGTGGTGCATCTAGTCTTGCATCTTTTATGGTCATAAGGGTTGGTCAGTTTATGAGGTTGAGTCTTCCAACTTTAACTTGTGTTAAGGTGGAGGAGGATCCTCGGGGTTTTCTGGATGAGATGAAAACAATCTTCAATGTTATGCAGGCCACGAATATGAAAGGGGTGAATTTTGGTTCCTATCAGCTAAAGGATATGGCGTACCAATGGTACGATGAATGGGATCAAGAAAGGGGTGAGGTTGATGAGTTATCTCTATGGGAGACTTTCTCTAATGCTTTTCTAGATGGCTTCTTTCCTTGGGAGTTGAGGGAAGCGAAAGTGGAGAAATTTGTAAATGTAAAATAGAAGACTATGTTGGTCAAGGAATATACCTTGAAATTTCACTAGTTGTCCAGGCATGCTACAAAAATGGTGTCTGATATGAGGGCCAGGATGAGAAAGTTTACTTTAAGACTGTCTCGGGAGTTGATCCTTGAAAGAAAGATTGTATTTTTTTTATCAAGGATATGGATATTTCTAGGTTGGTTGTTAATATACAACAAGTAGAGAAGGAAAAAAAAGAAGGCTGAGGTAAGGGAAAGGCATGGTAAGAATTTTAGGTTCTCTAAGTAGGATGGACAATAGCAAAGTGGTCGGGATGGCAGTAAATAGACAAAAAAGAAGAGGGGAAGTTCTGGTTCTTTCTTCACAGTTAGTGCTTCTGACCCGAAGTAGTTGGGTGACAGGCGTAAGTAGGGTGGCGATAACTTCAGGGCATAGGATGCCTAATCTCAGGATAGTGGGGCTCAGTTGGCCTTATTATGTTCTCCTTATAGGTTATGTGGTCAGATGCATCAGGGTTTCTATGATGAGGAGAGGGACATGTGCTTCAAATATGGTCAGCCAGGACATATGCTTAGAAATTATCCGGTTGGTAAGGTTTCTTTGGGAGCAAATAAGGTTTCATTTTCCTCTTTATCTGCTCCTACATCGAAGGGTGCTGCTTCAGCATCTATTTTTGCTTCTGGTACCGGCATAAGCCGAAATAGGTTATATGCTCTTATGTCCCAATAGGAGTTTGAGGCATTTCCTGATGTCGTGAATGGTAAGTTACACTTTTTTCACGTGGTGTATTGTTTCTTGATCTGGGGTCCACTACATCTTGTGTGACCCCATTTATAACTGTGTATTTATGTTTTGATCCCAAGGTTATTTTGAATCCTTTTCCTATTTCTACCCCGTTAGGTGACTCTGTGGTTGCTTAAAGAGTCTATAGGGGAGTATCTGTTGGTATTAAGGAGTCTTTGATCAATTTTTTTGAATTAGATATAGTGGATTTTGATGTCATTCTAGGGATGGATTGGTAACACTCATGCTATGCATCCTTAGAGTGTTAGACTCGTAAGGTTGCCTTTAAGTTCCCTGGTGAACTGGTCATTGAATAGGAGGGTGGTTCCCTGGATCCTAAGGGGAGGTTTATATCATATCTTAGATCTCGGATATTAATCTCTAAAGGGTGTATCTATCATTTGGTTTGGGTTAAAGACTCTAACTCAGAAGTTCCTTCTTTATTCGGTTTTGGTGGTAAATGAGCCTCCTAAGGTCTTTTTGGATGATCTTCCTAGTGTTTCTTTGAATAGGAAGATTGAGTTTAGGATTGATTTGGTTCTGGACACTCGTCCAATATCTATTCCTCCTTATAAAATGGCTCTGGCTGAGTTAAAGGAACTCAAGGAGAAACTTAAGGATCTTTTGGATAAGAGTTTCATCCATCCTTGTGTGTCCCCATGGGGTGCACCGGTGTTATTCGTTCATAAAAAGAATGGTTCCCTTCGGATGTGTATTGACTATCTGTAGTTGAATAAGGTGATGGTTAAGAAAAAGTATCATTTTCCAAGGATAAATGACTTGTTTGATCAGTTGCAAGGTGCCAAATTCTTTTCCAAGAGATACCTTCGATCTGGGTATCATCAACTTAAGATTAGGGAGTGGATATCCTTAAGATGGATTTCCATACTCGGTATGGGAACTTTGAATTCTTGGTTAAGTCATTTGGTTTGACCAATACCTCAGTGTTGTTCATGGATTTGATGAACAGGGTATTTCATCAGTTTCTAGATGTTTTTGTCACTATGTTCATTAATGACATTCTATTTTACTTTAAGACTGGTGTGGATCATGCTAATCACCTCCGTGTGGTGTTGCAGACCTTGAAAAAGCAGCAGTTGTATGCTAAATTCTTGAAATATGAATTCTGGTTGAACCCTATCACTTTTGTTGGTCATATTAATCCTACTGAGGGATTATGGCGGATACAAATAAGTTACGGTGGATAAGAAGTTTCTTAGACCTATGACTCCAATCGACATTCGAAGCTTCTTGGTTTGGTCGGGTAATATAAGAGGTTTGTGGAGAGTTTCTTGATTATAGTTGCCCCATTGACTAAGTTGACTCAGAAGAACGTAAAGTTCTCTTAGTCTGATGCTTGTGAGGGTAGTTTCGAGAAGATGAAGGATAAGCTAACTTTGGCTCTGGTTTTGAATTTTCCTAAAGGCAATGAGGGGTTTGTGGTTCACTGATTTGTCTCAGGTGGGACTTAGTAGTGTTTTGATACAGCATAGAAGGGCAATTGCCTATGCTTCTAGACAGCTGAAGGTGCATGAGAGGAATTATCCTACTTATGATCTTGAATTATTAGTTGTGGTGTTTGCTTTGAAAATTTAGTGGCACTATTTATATGGCATGCACGTGGACATCTTTTCTGACCATAAAATTCTACAGTATGTGTTTACTCAGAAAGAGCTTAACCTCAGGCAGAGGAGATGGCTTGAGCTTCTCCAAGACTTTGATATGATTCTTCACTACCACCATTGTAAAGCTAACGTAGTTGCTGATGCTCTTTGCAGTTTTCTACAGTATGTGTTTACTCAGAAAGAGCTTAACCTCAGGTAGAGGAGATGGCTTGAGCTTCTCCAAGACTTTGATATGATTCTTCACTACCACCATTGTAAAGCTAACGTAGTTGCTGATGCTCTTTACAGTTTTCTATGGGGACTTTAGCTCATGAGGATAAGGAGAAGTAGGAATTGGTGAAGGATATTCACTGTTTTGCTTATCTTGGAGTTCATCTTTTTTACTTCGAGAAATGTGGTGTATTGGTATAACAAGTGGTCCGATCGTCTCTTCGTGCGGAGATCAGGAGAAGAAAATACTAGATTATGTCTTGATAAAATTCAAGGGTGATGTCGGAGGGAAAAAGGTAATGGTATTTAAGATCAGTGGTGATGTTACTTTGCAGTACCAGGGAGGTTATGTGTTCCTAAAATCATTGGTTTGCCAAAAAGGGTATTTGCCGAGGCACATAAATCGCACTTTATTGCACATCTCGATTTGACAAAAATGTATCATGATATTAAGGAGATGTATTGGTGGAATGGTATAAAGAAGGATATGGCTTATTTTGTGGCCAAATGTTTGACGTGTCAACAAATAAAAGTTGAGCACATGAGGTTCGGAGGCTTGTATCAGGTGATTGAATTCCCTAAATAAAAATGGGAAGTGATCAACATGGATTTCATTACTGGTATTCCTCAGTCTCAGAACTAATTTGACTCAGTTTGGGTCATCGTGGATAGGATGACAAAGTCATCTCACTTCTTGCCAGTATGGACTAACTTTTTAGCTGGGGATTATGCGAGGTTGTATTTTTATAAGATTGTGAAGATGCATGGGGTACCTATTTTGATTATCTCTGATCGTGGTATGTAGTTTTCATCTCACTCTTGGTAGTCATTTTAGAAGGCGTTGGGAACTAAGGTTAGTCTAAGTACTAGTTTTTACTCGTAGATGGATGGGCAAGTAGAGTGGACTATTAAGACATTGGAAGTTATGCTTTGTACATGAGTGATTGATTATAGCGGTAATTGGGTTGAGCATCTACCTCTTGTAGAGTTTGCTTACAATAATAGCTATCATTTTAGCATTTGGATAGCCCCTTTTGAGGCATTGTATGGTAGGTGGTGTAGATATCCTATTGGGTGGTTTGAGCTTGGTGAGGTGGATATGTTTGGCCCAGATTTGGTTTATTAGGCTATGGAGAAGGTAAAGGTAATTCAAGATAGGCTTAAGGCTACCCAAAATCGCCAAAAGTCCTACGCAACTGTAAGGCGTGAGGACTTGGAGTTCGATGTTTAGGATAGGGTGTTCCTAAAGGTGTCTTCCATGAAGGGAGTAATGCATTTTGGGAAAAGGAGAATCTCAATCCCCGGTATGTTAGTCCTTATATGGTTTTTAGGAGAGTTGGTAATGTTGCATATGAATTGGAGTTGCCTTTTAGCTTCATTCATCCGGTATTCTGTCTTTATGTTGAGAAAGTGTGTAGGTGATCCTTCATCTGTTGTTCCTTTTGAAGGATTGGGTATCTGAGATTCTCTGTCTTATGAAGAGATCCTAGTTAAAATCTTGGATCAGCAGGTTCGGCGATTGTGGACCAAAGATGTAGCTTTGATTAAGTTTCTATTGCGGAACCACAAGGTAGAAGAAGCTACTTGGGAAGTGGAAGAGGATAAGAAGTCCAAGTATACGCATTTATTTTTTGCTATGGATATTTGTGCAGAAGGTATGTGTTCTTGATTATAATATTTTTTTCTAACTTAGTTAACAGAAGGTTGATTTCCTTGCATTTTTTTTCCTATCTGAGTTAAAGGTTGGAATGGTTATACTGGGGTGTAATTTGTGTTTATACTACCTTGTTCATTATTCGGGGATAAATTATCCTAGTGGGGGAGACTAAAACACCCTGGGTTTTGATGCTTAGAAAATTTCTCCATTTTTGGACCCTCTAGACATCATATGACTCACCATACTAGTCGTATGGTAAGGGTATGGGTTAGGTGACCCAGTCGTATGTTGTCCACTGTTGGGTGGTGTTAGGTGGTTGAGTTTCTGGAATAGGTACAACTAGGTGGGTACAAGTCGTATGGTTGGTGACAGGTTGTTAGCTTGGGTTTTCCTTTACTTAATCTGAAACTTAGTAACTTAACTTGGATCTGAGTATGAGTGGTTCACCATGAGTCATGAGGATAATGTACGAGTCGTATAGCTCAACTCGTATGTTGGGTAGTGTTCAACCCCTCTTGATTCTGTTATGGGTACGGGTTAAGGGTACTGGTCATATAGTTAGGTACGATTTTGATTGAGTGGGCGCATGATGGATAGTGTTGGGTTCAAAGGGAGGCCTAGGGTACGAGTGGTGGGTACCACTCATATGGTATGGTATGATTGGTATGGGATAGTCGTACCATCCTGTGGGAATTTCAAGAAGCTTAAGTTGGGGATAATTTGTACATTTCCCCTCTTAAAACTCTTCAGGCACCATGACTTATATCACTCTTGAGATATCATTTACCCTAATATTCTAAACTTAAACACTTAGAAACTCTCTCAAATTCTTTTAAAGGCTCTTAGGTCAAGGAAGGCTAGGGTTTCTTCAATAGGATCAATTTTGGGCTTACAAGGGTGATTTCTCTTTGTCATTTTCATAATCTAAGGCATGTACTCCTCCCTCATTGTTAGATCCAACTAAAGGCATGTTTTATGAACTGTTTTCATGGACTAAATGTTTTATGGTTTTGGGTTTTCAAATATATGTTGGGGGTTTTGGTTATAAATGTTTCGTTATGGTTTTCCCGTGTTTTAATTATGGATTTACATGTTTTAATGGTGGTTTGGACATTTGGTTGCATAGGAATGGTTAATTGATACTTGGTTTTGGTTTTGAAAACACTATGCCCCCAATGTGTTTGATAAAATGCCCATGAGAATGCTCTACTACATTGTTGGACTTTTATGGAACTATTGCATGGTATAACTTGGTAGTGGAATCCCAAATGGTATAAACGTTTTAAAGGTTTGGAATGGTTAAATGGTAAGTTCAGGGTGGTTATGGTTGGTCTAATTGAAATTTTTATGGGGTACAAGGGAATCCCCCAAGCAAAGATAATAATGATCACTTGTGGGGTACATGGGATTCCCCCAAGTCAACTTAATAATGTAATCTATGGGTTCATGGGAATCCCTTCTTCTTATAAAGGATGGGTAAGTACATTGCTTGCAAGCTATAGTCGGTATGAATATACTACTACTTATAGCATTGGTTAATAATAAATAGAATGGTGGTTTGGTTATGTGGTAATGGTTTTAATTAGGCAATATTGGCGGGGTGTGATAGTTAACCGTAAAAGTATGAGTCCAATGAACGGACACTAGAAAATCATGTTTACCGACATGAGGATGGGTCATGGAGACCATATATGATTCTTATGGGATACACAGGAATCCCCTAACTACACCTGTACATATGTATCATGGAGAGCGAAGGGTACTCGAGAATCCCCTACTCCTATGGTATCTTCGATTTGTGCGGTTACATACATTTGGGCATGTTCAGGGGGTTACACTGGACCCATATAGCCCGTGGGTGGTTCTAGGATGGTTAAACTATACATACCCAGGTTAATGGTTTTAAAGTCATGCTAAACTCGGTTCCCTTTCCCAGAAGGTTATATATATGTATGTATGGTTGTAGATGCATATGGTTTTTTATTTGGTTTACAGGTTGGAATTATTTTATCTTTATCCTGAGTTCATGCTAGCGTTCACCCACTAACCCATCTTCGGGCGACTGTATCCCCAAGAGATGTAGGAACCGGCCATTCTACTCCTCCTGCTTAGTGATCAGATTTAGGATCTACTGTTGGATTAAAGTGTTGAGCTTCCATACTCCGGAAGGATCTATTTCGTATCCTTGATGTCTTTACATACTTTGGTTATTTCAAGGATATTAGTTTTGGGTATAGTTGGGGTCATGTCCCAACTAGATAATTTTTTACTTTCGATTAAAGGCTTTGTGGAACTACCATAGGTTGGTATGGGCGGTGTCGGTATTGGTGTCAGCCTTACTATTGGCATTGATATTAAGGTTGATACCGTTTGACTATATTTATCATTGTTCCATCCTATTATGTTATGGACTCATACTTGGTTATTGTTTTTGTTTGGTTTTGGTTATTGGTTGGATATTGGTTGGTTGGACTTGTTTGGGTTGGTCACGGTCATGGACGTATCCCAGAGTTTGGAATTGATAAGCACTATCATTTTATATGTTTCGAATTCATCTGACTCAGGGTACATGTTTGGAGATTGGGTTGGGTAACGGGGGTGATCCCCAATTCTGGTTGGACTTGGGATGCCCATTATGACAAAGCCTCATTTTAGGTCATGTCATCTTTGGAGCTACTTCTGAATCCCTATGTAAAGAGGTTGCTTATCTAATAGGGAGTGAATTTGAAATGTGTATGATGGGTGAGTTGAGCTTCTTCTTAGGACTTCAGAATAAATAAACTTCTCGAGGGGCAATGATTTGTCAAGAGAAGAACATCAAAGAGTTACTTAAGAAATATAACATGGGAGATGTGAAGCCAATTGATACTCTAATTGAAACCAGCTCAAAAATGGATAATGATGAACTAGGTCCTCAGTAAATGAGAAAATGTATAGAGGGATTATCGAATCCTTGTTATACTTTACTGCAAGAATGCCTGAAATTGTATTTAGTGAAGAAATGTGTGCTAGATTTCAAGCTTGTCCAAAAGAGTCTCATTTGAAAGTTGCAAAAGAATTCTTAGGTATATGAAAATGACAAGGGACCTATCCTACACTATACATCAGGAGACAGTTTTGACTTGGTGGGCTATGTTGATTCTGACTATGCTGGATATTTGGTAGATAGGAAAAGCATTTCAGGAATGGAACATTTCTCTCATCCTTAATTTCCTTGGGATATATGAAGGAAAACTCAGTGGCTCTATCTACTGCTTAAGCTGGATATGTTGTTGCAGCTTCTTGTTGTGATCAATTGTTATGGATCAAGAAGCAATTGTAAGATTTAGGTATTGTCTCAGACGTTATCCCTCTAATGTGTGCAACACAAGTTCTCTAAACATAGCCAAGAATCATGTGCAGCACAAGAGACTAAGCATATTGATATGAGGCATCACTGCCTGAGACATAATGTTGAGAAAGAGGCTAGATGTATGAAATTTCACAAGACCAAGAATCAGATAGCAGATATGTTTACTAAGGCACTTCACAAGTAAAAATATGTGAAGAATAGGTTGAAGCTAGGATTAATCAAAATGACTTTACCAACCATATGAATCAGTAGTTCTCAACAAAATTGGTTATGATTAGTAGACAGGTATCCTTGGTAAAGTATGTATTAGTTAGCCTAACTCAGTACCATATCTTTGCAGATATATACCCATGGGAACAACTTTGGAAGAATATAGATAAAGTACGCATACACTTGAGAATCCACTCAAAGAAAGAGAGGGACCTAGTCCCATCTCTCAAGTTAGTATCATGAATATGCATTTTTTTCATTTTTGTTCTGATAGAAAAGGCCGCATCTTCTCTCTCCTTGTCAAAAAATTTGTCGTCTCCAAAATTTAAATCAAACTCATCTTTGCATTAACTCCATGAACCCTGCCCAACTCGGCTAACCTAAACTTTCAAAACCAAACCTCTTTTTCACTTACCTTTTGGCTGAAAACTTATCCCTAAAAATACATTACTCCTCTAACAGTGTGATGACTGGTGATCCTTGGGTTGTAGAAAATCTCATTATGTTGCCACATAACCCAAAAGAAAGTTTGGATAGTCCTAAGAAACAAAATGTCAGCCTGAAAAAAAGGGTCTCCAAAGTGAAATCTGGAAATCCTACTAAAAAACACCAGACTTATGAGGGACCTGGTCTAAGAAGAAGAGAATGACTGATGATGAACTTAGTAGGGCTTCTAAAAGAAGCAAAAAAAAGACAATTTCTAAAGATACAAAAATTGGGAGATTACATGTATAATTTCTGCCATTTCCAAAGGAGGGTATAAGGATCTTTGCAGAACTTAGAAGTGAGAATGATGAATTCAAGAAGAAGGATACAATTCTAACCAATGAGGTTCTTATCTTGAATACAGATATCAAGAAGCTAACCAAAGAGTTGTTACACTGTCTTGATCTTGCCTCACCTCTCTAAAACTTCTCTTCAAATCTCCTTCCTTTTTAATGCCTCCAACTTATATGACTTTTTCTATGTAACAGGAAATGTAAATATTGCATTTTAATGATACCTAAACTGTGAAATATGATTGAGTTCTTATTTATGTGATCTTTATCTTGTTCTACTTTTTTTAAAGTTGTTCTTCATGTTAGTGTTTCCCCAGTAGCCATGAGTTAACTAATTCTTTATGTTAGTGTTGACCCAGTGGCCATGAGTTAACTAACCTATTCTTATTTTACACTTGGTTTACTATTATTTCTTTTTAATGATACCAAAAGGGGGAATACTAACTTCATGTGATAAGGACCAGGTGTGTGTGTTTAAGGAATGCACTGATGATGTTAGGGAACAGGTAACAAGTGCAACACATGTATGATGATGTGTTTGAGTCTGGAGGCATAGTGGAAGGGGTAAGTATACAAATGCACTAAATGACCAATGGTGCATGATGATTGGGGGAGTAATTGAAGCTTGGTATCAAGTGACAACAAGGGTGCAGGCCCCCTAAGTTGTGGAAGACTGGTGTTGTATGATAGGGTGGACATTCATCTTCAGTAGTGGTAATCACATTGATTAAATATGATGAATGAGCATGAGCATTGATGCTCAAAACTCTGTAGTTGATTTTTCATCATCAAAAGGGGGGAAAAGTGTTGTATCTTATTTCGATGATGAGCAGTTGACTTCAAGGGACCAGGTCCCTGGATATCCAAGGGAACAGTACAGGTGGCACGCGCCTGCATAATTTTTTCTTCTTGTGTAACAAATGATTCAGGTGTTGGTTGTAATATTGAGGACACCTGGTCCAATTATATTACAACCCTAATCATCAATCATCTATAAAAGGAAAAGAATTCTTCTTCATCACATGGTTTTTGTAAATTCAAAAGAGTGTAAAGACAAAAAGGAAAAAACTCAATTTTAGCTCAAGATCTTACTCTTTGTATGCTGATAGTGTAAACATTCTTGAGTTAGATATTGGTTTGTAATTGAGTTACTCATACTATAACAGTAATGCTTTATTTATTTTTTGAGAATGCTTAGGTAGAGTTTCCTAATCTTGATACTGATTAGAGTTAATTAGTGGTGAGGAGTCTTGGTAGAGTTGTCAAGTTCATCTTGTAGTAGAGTTATTACAAGCAGGAGGAACCTAGAGTTAGGTTTAAGCCTAGAGTTAGTTTAAGTCAAGACTATAATCAAAAGATTGATTATAGTGGATTCTAGAGAGCTTGTGAGGGTAATCCGTGGTTTTCCCTCCTGGAGTAAGGGGTTTATTCAGGCAAGCGGAGGTTAGTTAGTTTCTTTATTTCCTCCTTATTGGTTCAGTGGTCATCCTCATCGGGGTTATTACAATAAAGGATAGGACAAATGCTTCAAGTGTGGTTAGGCAGGCCATCATCTCAGGGATTGTCCGATCAATAAGTTTTCTATGGGGGCGAATAAGATTCTTATGGATTCATCTTCTACCCCTACACCTGATGGTGTGGCATCTGCTTCTATTACTACTCCTGTTTCTAGTGTTGATCGGAACAAGTTGTATGCTTTGGCGTCCCAACAAGAATCTGAGGCATCACCTGATGTCATTACTGGTACGTTATAGCTTTTCTCTCATGACATATATTATTTGCTTGATCTAAGGTTTACTCTCTCCTATGTGACTATATGGTTGTATCTTTTGGTTTCAATCCAGAAGTTATTTAGATCGTTTTTATGTTTCTACCCCAGTGGATGACTCGGTTATTGTTAAGAGAATCTATAGGGGGTCTGTGGTATCTGTTGGTGGCAAGCAGACCTTGGTGGATCTGTTTGAGTTGGATATGGTGGATTTTGATGTTATTCTAGGTATGGACTATTTACACTCTTGTTACACATCTTTGGATTGTCAAACCCGTAAAGTTATCTTTAGGTTACCTAGTGAGCTGGTTATAGAATGGAATGGTGTTTCCTTAGCTTCTGGGGGGTTTATTTCTTATATTAGAGCTCGGAGGTTAATATCCAAAGGTTGTTTTATCACATGGTCTAGGTTAAGGGTTCTAACTCGGAAGGTCCTTCTTTTCAGTCAGTTTCTGCGGTTAATGAGTTTCCAGAGGTCTTTCTGGATGATCTTCCTAGTGTTCCTCTGGATAAAGAAATAGATTTTGATATTAATATAATTTCGGACTCTAGTCCAATTTCTATTCCTCCATAGAGAATGGCTCCAGCTGAGTTAAGGGAACTCAAGGATCAACTTTTGTATCTTCTGGATAAGGGGTTTATTCGTCCTATGTATCTCCTTGGGGTTCACCGGTGTTATTTGTGCAAAAGAAGGATGGTTCCCTTTGGATTTGTATTGACTATGGGCAACATAAAAAGGTGATGATCAAGAATAAGTATCCTCTTACAAGGATAGATGATTTGTTTGACCAGTTGCAAGGTGCCAAGTTCTTTTGTAAGATAGATCTTCGGTCAGGAACCATCAACTAAAGATTAGGGAGGTGTATATCCCTAATATGGCTTTTCGTACTCGGTATGGGCACTTTGAGTTTTTGGTGATGTCATTTGGGTTGGCTAATGCTCCAGTGGCATTTATGGATCTAATGAATAGAGTTTTTCCTCAGTAATTGGATCTCTTTGTCATTGTGTTAATTGATGACATTCTGGTTTATGCAAAGAGTGAGGTGGATCATGGTAATCACCTCTGTGTGGTGTTACAGACCTTAAAGGAGCAGCAGTTACATGCCAAGTTCTCCAAGTGTGAGTTTTGGTTGAACGTTTTGACTATCTTGGGTCATATTATTCTAGTGAAGGGATCTTGGTGGATCTGCAAAAAGTTTTTGTGGTGAAGAGGTGGCCTAGACCTACGACTTCATCCGACATTTGGAGCTTCTTGGGTTTAGTCGGGTACTATGGGGGGTTTGTGGAAAGTTTTTCGTTGATAGATGCTTCTTTGACTAAGTTAACTCAGAAGAAGGTTAAGTTTACTTGGTCAGATGCTTGTGAAGGGAATTTCGAGAAGTTGAAAGATAAGTTAACTTCGGCTCCAATTCTGACTTTGCCGAAAGGCAAAGTAGGTTCATGGTTTATTGTGATGCATCTTGGGTAGGGCTTGGTTGTGTGTGGATGCAGCAGGGGAAGGTGATTTCCTATGCTTCCAAGCAGTTGAAGGTACATGAGAGGAATTATCCTACTCATGAATTGGAGCTATTGGTGGTTGTGTTTTCTTTAAAAATAAGGAAACATTATTTGTATGGTGTTCACGTAGATATCTTTTCTGATCATAAGAATTTACAGTATGTGTTCACTTAGAAAGAGCTTAACTTAAAGTAGAGGAGATGTCACAACCCGATTCCTTAGGTCATGATGGCGCCTACCATAACCCACCAGCAGACAAGCCAACCCGTAGTCTAGAACGGCTAGTAATGGACTACTCAATAATATAAGGAAAAAAATGCAGAATATATGAAATAAAGATCAATACATAGAAGAATCCCAACACCTGGTGGTATCAGTACAAGAGCTTCTAATATAAAAAGAGTACAAAAGTTAAATATCAAGAGAAATACATGGATACAACTTATCTCTGAATATGACTTAGAGACTAGTCTAATACATAAGAGAGAGATAAGAAATAATCCGAACGTCGGAAGCTCACTCTAAGTCTCTGAACCAGGCCTACTCTGCATAATGCACACATCAACGACGATAACCCGTACTATGATCTACAAGCTACAGAAGTGTAGTATGAGTACCTAACAAATGGTACACAGTAAGCTACTGCCAACTGAGCTCCAAAGATAAAGCAGATATACACAACATATAAACAGAATGGAAACTACACCCAAGAGTCCAAAAATCATATACAAGGCAGTGAGAATAATAAGGGACAACTATCCTATTTATGTTCAAGAGTTTAACATAGTAAAACTAAGGAAGTATCATGGTGAACTATCCTATTCCAGCTACATTCAATATACATCAATGCTATACCATATATCCCGAGTCAATAAATAAATAAAGAGCGAAAGAAAGATATATAGTAATATACAAGGTGAAGTAACGACTACACAAAATCAACAACAAGGAAAGGATATACGGTAGTACCATAGCTTCATATAGCTAGATATATATATAGATATATATACACATAAACATGAGGTCATCTCAAGTGTAACCTATATCATTATATTCTCATTTAAGACCTCATTATAACACTTATCGTTATTTAAATACTATCATTCGCGGGGTTTCCAATTCACATGGCTAGACATGAAATAATCGTGTATAATAATGCAATCATAAGATAGGAGAGGCCGAAGATGTACCTCAAATCCTGATAACAGATCAATAAACAATCTATCATATGTTAGCCATAATAATGATCATAATAATTATAACAACATGAATAACCGTCTACTTCGGACAACCAAATACCTATCTGAGCCTATACGTACCCTCACTGCCCAAGACTCGGAAGGTTCAATCAACATACAATCAATACAAGGCATACTCTTTACCCATATCTATGCAACTGTCCCATACTAGCTGATAGACATAGGTGCATACTGGTGATAGGCGGACACATGCAAGAATGAATGCAAAGTACATAATCAATATCACATCTCATCATAAATATCCTCATCGTAATCAACCTATGGCTTTGCCGAGTATCAATATATCATCAATGGTATCCTCTGGCCTTACGGGGTATCAACATATCATCAATATATCCTACGACCTTGCCGGGTATCGACATATCATCAATAGATCCTCCGGCCTTTTTGGGTATCAACATCATCACACTAGTATCCTCCGTCCTTATCGGGTATCAATATCATCACAATAGTATCCTCCGGCCTTGCCGGGTATTAATAGAACCACAATAGTATCCTCCACCCTTGTTGGATATCAATAGAATCACAATTACCATTACCAAATAAGATACACTAAAATACTCATAATCATAGACATATCACCATAGAATATCTATCTAGTCAATACTTCCCAACTACTCATTATTAGTTAGCCAACACTTATTATTATAAAATCACTAGTTTGCCAGTCATCATATAACCTCTAGTTATTAGTCTAAACCTTTATTAACATAATTCTTATCCACGGGATAACAACTAACCACTATTCATTTACTAGTTATCATCTAACATCTAGTCAAGGTTCATCATTAGACCAAAACCATCATTTATCCTCCATTCATTATTATCAACTAATCATCCTATATCCGTTAATCATTACTAGACAACACATTACTACTTGTTTCCTAACCATGTTTTATTAACTGACACCATTCATTAACTAACTATCGTTAGCTACTATATTTCAACTAAGAAGGATTCATTAACTAATACATTAGCTTCCTAGCCATCAAGTGCTATAGCCACCTAAAATATATCTAGCTACCACTTACCTTAAGACTTAATTAGGAAGAACAGTCATAAGATCGCATTTCATCTAGAATCACATAAATTACCGATATAATAACTATGATTGTACCAAATCTATGCATGCCATCACCAATATTCAATCAGTGGAATAGTAAGCATCATACCACATCTTCTTTCATCCCATATTCATATTCATATACGTATTCATATTCATATTCATAAACTATAATCATATCACTTATAATGACAAACACTTCTTGAATATTTAATCAATTTCATAACGCAACCGTTGGCCTATTAATTTATCCAAAATAATCTCAACATCATTATCATGGCCTTAGGCCCATATTCATATTCTGAAATCGCATTATTAACCATATTTATAAGCTATAACATATCTCTAATCATCTCATATATAGGAGGCATAATATCAATAAGCTTGTAAGCATCTCTAGGATATCTTATATCAATAGGCCATACATCATGACAATGAGAAATGTCACTTCTTTAGGCCAATTTACATATCCAAAGGGAACATCGTCTATATAGGTCCAACAATCATTACTAAAGGAAATAGAAACTCTATAGGCCAATCATAAAGTCTAAGAGAAAATAGCATCTCTATAGGCCACATAATGTATCTAGAAGGAATATCATCTCTAAATTCCCAATATCACTTCCACAAGGAGTATCATAACCATAACTCAAAAACCATAACCCGGGAATGTCAATATAAGTTACCAAGTTACAAAGTAACCTTATTCTAAGGTTTACTAGCCTCATCTATGTCTAACATCAGCAACTAAGTCCATAAGACTTAACACAAGCTTAGGCCTAAATGGACTGAACAATCCCACTTCTTATCCATAATTTCCATAATTAGGCTTACTGTGCCCCAAACTAGGCTAAGGTATCTATTTCATCTTCTAGATGTCAAGTAAGCCATATTCATGCCTAATATAGCAACTTCGATTGGAAATAAGGGTACTCAAGTCAACTACCCAACTACTGTTTCAAGACTACCACACAAGCCCAATAAGGCTAAATATACAAATCATGCTTCAAATGCTAAAACCATATTCCAAACATAGCATTATACCATATGCATATTACAACTAATCTAAACTAAAAAGAAAAGGAAATAGGATACAAAAGGGTTATAAACATGCCATCTTATGGGTCCAAAACCCTCATCTAATCCCCAAACATCAAAAATCAAGGTCAATTCATCCTACGCATAATCAAGACTAACATCTATTTTCACATGCAACATATATCACACATTATCTATGAAGAAAGTATACATAAGCCTACCCCAAGGCCAAACCGCAAAACCTCACTTCATGCACCACATGCTCGTCTTCACTTTACAATTCTCAAAATGTCATCACACTATCAAAACCAAAATCTACACATAAATACGAGTCTAATGACACCTATATTGCCCTTTTGTGCTTCGGGTCCAAAAATGACACCAAAATCCCAAGTGGGTCCCACATATAGAAAATGAGTTTCCGAGGCCAACCCAATGTTCTCACATGAAAAAGGAATCATAACTCTCAAGAAATAGGTGAAAATTAAGCATACTTTGGGCTAAAATCAAGCCCTAAGTTAAATTGGGGTTTTGGGTCCGAACTAGTAAAATTCAAGCATGAATTTAAGGAATTCATACCTTAAATTTGAAGATAATCATGATACAAGATGATAATTACGCTCCCAAGTTACCCCCCCCCCCCCCGACCAATTTTGAGTTATTACACTCATTTTGGGGTTTCTGGGTCTAAATGGTAAAGGGGAATGGTCAAAATACATCTTGGGACCTTATATAGCCCCTACAGGTTCTCAGGTGCAACTTTCATGGTCATACGGGCTGCGATCGTGCTCCCGTGATCGCATAATCTTGGCCGCGATTGCGGTTGCACCAGATGACAACAAACTAAAAAATGAGTTTTTGACCCTCAGAACTCATACGGAATCCAAATAACATGATCCAATAGTGAATTTTGAGTGTAAACCATATTTCAAATCCAGTGGAATCATCAAAACTATCATAGGAGATCGTTTAGAAAAAAAGTGGGGGCCACACCTATAGTTTTATTATTTTTCATAAAATCAGCCCAATTGGTTTAAATGAGTCCGAAAGCCTTGGGACTTTAACCAAGGGACACCATAACCTAAATTCAATATTTCAAAAGTGATGGTAAAGTCATATTTTTCATCCGAGGTCGTTTAGACCAAATGTGGATCCCACGTCCATTCTTTCCAATTTTTAATTTTCTGACCAATAGGTCAAAATGAGCTCGGGTGAATTGGGACCCAAAACAAAGGTCTACCCTAAATAAAATAGATATTACGGATCTATTGGAACTGTCAGAATTTGCATCCAAGATTGTTTCACTGAAGTTTTTGCCCGATGGCCATTTGGAACTAGCGAAGACTTCTAAACCGAGAATTAGCTCTAAAAAACAAAAAAACTATCTGATAATCAAACCATCAGTCCCATCAAGTCATAAATGACTTGGGGAATCTATGAAGAAGCTCAAACAATGAAGATAAACATAAATATGGAAAATAACCGAAAGGGTCATCATAAAAGATGGCTTGAGCTTCTCAAGGATTATGATATGAGTCTTCACTGTCACCTAAGTAAGGCTAATATGGTTGTTGATTCTCTTAGTAGTTTATACTTGGGGATATTAGCTCATGTTTAATAATGAAAGCTGGAATTGGTGAAGGATATTCACCATTTGTCTAATCTTGTAGTTCGCCTCTTAGACTCCAAGAATGGTGGTGTAGTGATGCAAGAAGTGATTTGATTATCTCTTGGTGTAGATATTAAATATTTTATGGCCAATTGCATGGTGTGTCAATAGGTTAAGGTTGAGCACATGAGGCCAGGAGGGTTGTATCAAGAAATTAGTTATCCTAAATAGAAGTAGGAAGTGATCAATATAGACTTTATTACCGGTCTCCCTCGGTCTTGGAGTCATTATGATTCGATTTAGGTTATTGTGGATAGGATGACTAAGTTTATGCACTTTTTACCAGTGTGGACAATCTTTTTGATAGAGGATTATGCAAAGATGTATCTTCAGGAGATTGTGAAGCTGCATAAGGTGCCTATGTCGATTATTTTTTATTATGGTACACAACTTATGTCTTACTTCTGGTGGTCTTTTCAGAGAGGGTTGGGGACCAAGGAGAGTCTAAGTAATGCTTTCTATCCGCAGACAGATGGGAAAGTGGAGAGAACTATTCAGACATTGGCAGATATGCTTCGAGCCTGTGTGATAGATTATGGTGGTAATTGGGTTGAGCATCTACCTTTGGTAGAGTTTGATCATAACAATAGCGATCATTCTAGTATTAGTATGGCCTCTTTTGAGGCATTGTATATAGAAGGTGTATATCTACTATTAGTTGGTTTGAGCTTGGTGAGGCGGAGATGTTTGGTCCCGATTTGTTCTACCAAGCTATAGAGAAGGTAAAGGTGATACGATATAGGCTTAAGGATTCCCAAAGTCATGAAAAGTCCTATGTGGATGCTGTGAGAAGAGACTTTGAGTTTGAGGTTGGGGATAAGGTTTTCCACAAGGTATCTCCCATGAAAAGAGTAGTACGGTTTGGCAAAAGGGGTAAAGATCAGTCCTCGGTATGTGGGTCCTTATGAGATTTTGTAGAAAGTTGGTAATATTACTTATGAGCTAGAGTTGCCTTCTAGTTTGAGCTTGGTTCATCCGGTCTTTCATGTTTCCATGATGAGGAAGTGCATTGGTGATCCTTCTTTGATTGTTACTTTAGAAGTATTGGGTCTCATTGATTCCTTGTCTTATGAAGAAGTACTGGTTGAGATCTTAGATAGGCAAATTCGGCAGTTGTGAAACAAGGATGTAGCTTCGTTTAAGGTTCTTTGGCGGAACCATAAGGTGGAAGAAGATACATGGGAAACAGAAGAGGACATAAAGTCCAAATATTTGCATTTATTTTCTGCTTCTGGGATTCATACAGAAGGTATGTGTCTTCATCACATCTTTACTTTTAGAGTTTGTTAAAGGAAAAATTTATATTATTTCCTATTAGTTTTTGAACTTTATTATAGATTAGGAATATGTTTTATAACATAATGCAAATGACTCTTGCGTGTGGTTACCCCTACCTTATCCGCCATTCAGGGATGAATATTCTTAGTGGGGGAGACTGAAACACCCTAGTTTTTAGACCTGAGAAAATTTCCTAGAATTCTGATATCATGACCCAATATAACTCATGGGTACGAGCCATATATTAGGGTATGGATGGTATGGTCCGATCGCATACTGACCGGTGTTGGTTGGTAGGATGGATTTTGGTTACTGGAATGGGTATGACTTAGGCGTATGAATCTTATTGGTGGTTATGGATCATTTGGTTCCTTAACATAATCTTGGACTTAGTTACTTAGGTTGGATCTGAGTATGAGTGGCTCACCATGAGCCGTAAGCTAGGGTACAAATCATACCAAGGACTCGTATGGTAGGCAGTGTTCAATCCTCCAGGTATTTTATTTTGCGCGAGATACAGGTCATGGATATGGATCGTATGTTGTGGTTACAACTAGGTTGGATGAGTCATATACTGGATAGTGTTTGGTCCAAGTGTGGAGGTTCAAGATATGAGTGGTAGATATCGATCGTATTGGAGGGTACGACTCGTGTGGGTCAGTCATATCCCTATGATGGGATTTTGGTGCAACTTAAGTGGGGGTATTCTGGATATTTACCACTTATCCTATTAGGTTCCCACGACTTCTAACCTACTTGAGAGGTTACTTACCTTATTATTCTATTCATTAACACTTAGAAACACTTCCTAAACACTCTATAATTCTCTCAAAAACTTTTAGGCAAGGGGAGCTAGGGTATAAACTAAGGGATCAATTTGGGGCGTATCTTGGTGATTTATTTACATTATCATCTTGGTTAAGGCATGTTATCTTCTCTCAATATTAGTATTATCTAAAACCATAGTTTTATGAATGTTTTCATGATTTTATAGATTGTATAATTTTGGTTTTTAAAAATGATTTGGGGGTTTTGATATTAAATGGTTGGTCAAGGCTTCCCATGGTTTTGATTGTGTTTTTATATGCATTAATGGTGGTTTTGGATAATTGTATTTCATGGGAATAGTTTATTGGTAATTGGAATTAGTTTTGGTCATATTAGGCCCCCAATGTGTTTGACAAACTGCTTATAAAGATATGTTTATTGCATTAACTTCTTTTAATAGAACGCTTGCATGTTTTAAACTTGGTAAAGGAATTATGCATGGATTAAATGGTTTGGAAAGGAAAAATGGCTAATTGGTTATGCTTGTGGGGAACACAAAATTCTCCTAAGTGGTTTAATATGGTATATAGAAGGGCACTTGAAAGTCCCCTTAAACCTATAGATGGTTGGCTATGGATGATATTTGCAAGTAAGGGTTGGTATGATGATACCAATATCGATGTCCTTAGTTAAAAAATAGATAATAATTTGGTTATTTGGAAACTGATTTTAATTAGGCAATAATGGCAGGATGTGTAGCAAAGTCATGAAAGGTGGAGATCCCGGAGAGGACCAAATCTGGAAACTCATATTACCGATATGAGGTTGGTCTTGGTGACCATGTGCATGATGTCATAATTTATTTTAGGGATGTACTAGTCATCTCATGGGATACTTTCCTGGCCATGTGGCTATACGCACTGAGGCCCTTTCAGCTGGGGGATCTAAACCCATTTAGCCCATGGGTGGTTTAAGACGACAAAGCTATATAGCCTAGGTAAATATTTTAAAGGCATGCTAAACCCAGTCCCTTTTTATCGGCATGGTTATATATATATATATGTATATGTATGTATGTATGTACGTATGGTTGTGTGCATATTAATGGTTTTACTTGGTTTTATAAATGAAATTATTTAATCCTTACCTTGAGATCATGCTAGCGGTCACTTTGTAACCCCGTCTACTGGTGGATTTACACCCACGCTACGTAGGAAATGGTTGTTCTACTTCTCTTACATAGTGATTGACTCGAGGATAGCATTTGGACTGAAGTTGTGAGCTTCCATCATTTTGGAAGGCATCATTTCATGTTATGGATATTTCTAAACATTTTGATTTTGTTTTTCACATTGGTTTTGGCTATAGTTGGGGGAATGTCCCAATTAGATTTCATTACTCTTTTGGTTAGAGGCCTTGTGGTACTTCTATGGGTTGGAATAGGCAGGATCAGTATAGGTGTCAGCCTTGGTATTGGAATAAGCTGAAGGGCTAACATCATTGGGCGATATTGTTGGTTATTCCATCCTATTACATTTTGGGATTAATTATATTATATTTTGGAACATCCTTGGTTATGGCCTGGTTTATGGCCCTTGTTTGGTATGGTTTGGCATGGTCGGATTATGGTTATAGAATGGTAGGACTCAGTTAGGTCGGTCACAATTGTGATTTATTCCTAGAGTTTTTATGTGAGTTGTTACACTACTTTGTTACATGCTCAGAATTAAGCCAACTCGGTGCAGGTGACTGGAGGCTGGGTTGGGTAACGGGGGTGGTTTCCGATCCCGGACGGACTTAGGACGCCCATTAGGACAAGTCCCTAGGGTTGGTCATGTTAATCACTATTTAATTTATAAAATGAGTAGGGATTAGGAAAAGATAATCACAACTGTAATTTGAAGATTAATTTTTTATCTTGGCTAATCAGCATCATCTACTTAAGATGGTTATCTTTTATTTAATAACTTGACACTCAAAAGGTAATAGTTAACTGGGATCTTGGATAAGGGTTAGTAATACGATATCTTAAGACTCAAAAGATAAATGGTGAAATTTTTCAATGAGTCCACAAGATAGTTGATGGTACATAACTTATAAGATTTTGCATGCAAGATATTTGGTTGCTTCAACAAAGCACAATAATCCTACTGAGTAAATAAGCCAGGGGGAATGCAGTCTTAGTATTTATTTCAGACTGATTACAATTAAAATTGAGTTTTATTACTTGTTCTAGATTACAATGACAAACCTTCTATTTACTTTCAGTACTTTTTGTTGAATCCAGAAAACTAAAGAGACAAGTCCATATATTCCTTATGGGTTTCACCCCAACCTGAGTTGGGTTACTTTACTTGACAATAATTACTTTATCTTCAATTGGAGGTATAGTTTGGGCATTGATCAATACCCCCAGTCATGTGGCAAGGAGTTATTAGATGTGAGCCGATGGGTATTATTTACTATGTGTGTGCTAGGAGACTTATGTTGAGGGGTTGTAAGTCTTATCTCGCTTATATTTGTGTTGTTAGTGTGAAAAGTCTATTTCTTGACTCTTTTCCTATAGATCATGAGTATCCTAGTATTTTCCCTATCGATCTACCTTATATACCTTCTACCTATGAGATTGAGTTTTTTTATTGATCTTGAGCCAGGCACCCGTCCTATTTTTATGGCCCTACCGTATGGCTCCTGTCAAGCTTAAGGAGATAAATTATTAACTTTAGGATCTTTTTGGTAAGGGTTTTATTAGACTGAATATGTCTCCTTAGGGATCTCCTGTAATATTTGTGAAGAAAAAAAATGTCTCCATGCATATGTGTATTGATTATAGATGGCTTAATAAGGTGACGGTGAAGAACCATTATCCTATGCCTCGCATTAATGATTTATTCTTCCAACTTTAGGGTGTAGTGTTATTTTCTAGTATTAATTTGATATCTAGTTACCATCGGTTGAGGATTTGGGTTGAGGATATCCTTAAGATAGCCTTTAGGACCCATGGTTATTATGAGTTCTTGGTGATGTCATTTGGATTGACTAATGTCCCAGCCACATTTATGAATTTAATGAACCGAGTGTTCAGACCATATTTGGATTCCTTTGTGATTATGCTCAGCGATGACATCGTTTTGTATTCAATGAGTAGAGAGGAGCATGCAAAGCATTTGAGAATTGTTCTCTAGATTTTGATAGATCATGTGCTTTTTTCCAAGTTCCATAAGTGTGAGTTTTATCTTGAGTCAGTGACATTCTTTAGTCATATGGTGTCTAATGATAGGATTATGGTAGACCCAATGAAGATTGAGCCTATTCGTGATTAGGTTTAGCCAATATCTCCGACAAAGGTTCATAACTTTATTGGCTTGGCTGGTTATTATAGATGACTCATCAAGGGTTTTGCTATTATTTCAGCATCTATGATCAGATTAACTTAGAAGAAGGTTCCTTTCTAATGGTCTAAGGAGTGTGAGTCGAACTTTGGAAAGCTTAAGGATTTTCTCACTTCGGCTTCTATTCAAGCTTTTTTTGTAGAGAGTGAGAGATTCACTTTATATTGTGATGCTTTTAGTGTTGTTGTGGGTTGTGATTTGGTGCACCAGGTTCATGTTATTACTTATGCTTTGAGGTAGCTTAAGGTGCATGAGCGCAACTACCCACTCATGTTTAGGAGATGGCAGCAGTAGTTTTCGTACTTAATAAATAAAGGCGTTATCTCTATGGTATGTATTGTGAGATTTTCATTGATCATCGTAGTTTTCAGTATCTTATGACCTAGAGGAAGCTTAATTCTAGGAAGTGTAGATGGATAAAGTTTCTTAAGGATTATGATATCTCTATTTTGTATTATCCAATCAAGAAGAATGTGGTAGCAGATGCCTTGAGTCGAAAGGTAGTGAGTATGGGTAGTTTTCCTTATATTTTAGTTTCTCAGAGGACATTGGCATGGTACATTTAGTACTTTGCCAACTTGATGGTTTTCTATGATATTTTAGGCCCTAGGAGGATTCTCACTAGAGTTGAGACGAGCTCTTTTCTATTTGATCAGATATGTGATTGTCAGTTTGAGGATTGTAAGCTTTGCTTCCTTCATGATCAAGTGTTGAGTGGTGAATCCAAGAGAATCACCATTGATTATAAGGGTATTTTGAGATTTGACAGCCGCCTTTGTGTTTCAAAGATTGATTTCTTGATTCAGTTGATTTTGCATGAGGCTCACAACTCTAGATATTCTATCCATTTGGTCACAACTAAGATGTATAGGGATTTGAGACAGCATTACTGGTGGAGTGGCATAAAGAGAGATATGGTAAAATTTGTATCTTATTGCCTTAGTTATCAGCAGGTAAAGGTCGAGCATCAGTGACCAAGTAGATTAATTCAGAGATTGATCTTTCCTGAAAAAAAGTGGGAGCGGATTACCATGGACTTTATTAGAAGTCTACCTTGTACATCCCGTGGTTTCGATGGTATTTGGTTCTTCATGGATCGGTTGACCAAGTTGACATATTTCATTCCTATTTATATGTCTTTCAGTGTCGAGAGGTTAGCCCGTATCTATGTTCAGGAGTTAGTTCATTTACATGGTGTGCCCATATCTATTATTTTGGATTGAGGTTCTGTGTTCTGTTATAGCTTTTGGAGAGCATTTGATGAGGAGTTGGGTACTTAGGTGGACCTTAGTATAACCTACTATCCACAAAAAGACAGCCAGTCTGAGTGAACTATTTAGGAAGTTAAGGATATGCTAAAGCCTGTGTTATGGACTTTAGAGGACAGTGGGAGGAGAACTTAGCCTTAGCAGAGTTTGCAAATAATAATAGTTATCATTCAAGTATTGATATGGAGCCTTTTTAGGCCTTGTATGTTAGGAGATGTCATTCCCTGATTAGATGCTTTGAGACTTCTAAGATTCGACCTCATAGAACTGATTTGCTTCAGAAGTCATTGGACAGAGTCAGGGTGATTCGGGATAGGTTGAAAGTAGATCAGAGTAGGCATAAGGCCTATACATATCGTAAGTTATGCACCTTGAGATTTAAAGTTGGTAATTGGTTATTCCTTTGTGTGTCACCTATGAAAGGTATGATGAGGTTCGAGAGGAAGGGCAAGATCAGTCCTAGATATATTGGACCTTTTGAGATTCTTTGCATAGTCGGTGAGGTGGCTTATGAGTTAGCCTTACTTCTAGATTTTATTGTTGTCCATCTGATTTTCCATGTTTTTATGTTTTGATGATAAATTCCTGATCCATCTCATGTTCTTAGATGGGACTCAATCCAGTTGGATGAGCGATTAACCTTTATGTAGGAGCCTGTGCTCATTTTGGCTAGTGATGTTAAGCGATTGCGCACTAGAAATATTCCTATAGTTAAGGTTCGGTGAAGACACCATCCAGTAGAGAAGGCCACTTGGGAGATCAAGAGCGAGATGCGGACGCAATATCCTTATCTTTTTTAGACTTTAAGTACATCCTAATCCATAACTTTCACGAACAAAAGTTCCTTTAGTAGTTGATATTGTAATGACCCTTAAGGTCATTTTCCATATTTCCACTTGTTTTTGTCGTTAAAGTTTTCCTATAGCTACTCCAAGTCATTTATGACTTGTTAGGACTGATAGTTTAGTTACCAGGTAGTTCATTTAGTTTTAAAAGCCAATTCCCTATTTTAAAGTCTTCGTTGGTTCCAGATAGCCACGCACAAGAACATTAATCAACCTCGAATGCAAATTCAGACTATTCCAGCAGCTCCGAAATATAGATTTTAGGCTACAAGGAATTCATGGTTTGGGTCCCGAGACACTCGGTCTCATTTCAACCTATTGGTGGGAAAGTTAAGAAAATAAAATATATGTGTTGACCTACTTTTCATCAAAAAAACTTGGATGGAAATTACGACTGCTCCATTGAGTCCAAATCATTGAATTAGGTATGGTAGCAGAGTGTTTTTGTGTGTATGGGGTTCTGAACAAATTTTGAGCACCCGATCAAAGTCCATTCAAGACTTAGCAAAGCTTTGGTACATCAAGCATACTGGTGCAATCGTGATTGCAATAGCAGTAAATCATAATCGCCATATGCGATTTATGCCTTGGCAGATCATGATCGTGAATGTCCATAAATTGCAATTGCGCGATGTAATTTACCTTTGCCAGATCGTGATATCAGAGTCACAAAGTGACTGTCTCAAAAAAAATTATCATGATAGAGACACTCGAGTGCCTGGGATGGGTATAAATAGTCCCTTTTTAGTCCTTTTTTGTCATTCTTTATCTAATTCTAAATGAGCTAAAACCTTAAATAGTGATAAGCTTAGGATTGAAGCTTGTGGGTGATTTAGGAGCTTGGCTAACACTTATTTTCGTGATTCTCCTTCGATTTGTGGTAAAATTTCACCCTTTTCAAGATAGATTTTCCCATTTGTTGTTCACAAATCCCTAAACCTTGAAGACTTGATTTTAGCTCCAAATTAGCTCGGATTCATCCATTTTTAAGGTAATTACTCATTGAGCATGATTAAAGGTTGGATTGACCTCGAAAACGTGATTTTTGTAAATGGGACCCACATGGGATTTTGGTGTGATTTTTGGATCCAAAGCACAATGGTACAATATGGGTATCCTTATTTTAATATTGATGAGAAGAATATTATTTTGATAACTTGGCATCTTGCAGAAGCTTCTCGAAAGGGAAAGGCAGTGATTTAGCAGATCTTTTGAGAATTCTTTGGCGTCTAGGTAGGATAGATCTTTCCCCTATTTAGATTGAGCTTAATCATATTATGTCTATGATATTATGTTACATTTGGGATGGGTTTAGGTATTGGTGTGATAAATTGCAATACTTAGGTTAGTTGGACCATTTAAGCTACTTTGGATACCATTTTGGGGCATAGTTAGCCTAGTTAGTCATACCTTAGGTAATGTTGACCTTGTGGATCTTGTGTAGGATGGAAACACCTTAGTTGCTCAACCAATGAGGAAATTTCCTTAGTCACTTGAGTGTAGGGTGAAACTTACCTTAGTTTCCATTACCTTAGGTGGAATTGACTTAGTGGCTCTCAATTGGGAGAAATCACTATCCTAGGGTTAGTTATGGCTTATTCAATATCTAATAGCGGATTTAGATACCTTAACCTAGTTAGGGGTAGACATTGCTTAGTAAAGGATTTCAGAGATTTAGAATGGTATCTTCGACCCACCTTAGGCAAAGAATTGTATTAGTTATTAAAGACCTTTTATATGTTTGTGTACATATAAAAAATATTTATTTCGGTGATATTGAGATTCCTTGGAACTTGAAGGTTATGATGGGTTGACATTGGGAGTAACTCTTATTGTTTATGCTATGAATAACTTCTTGATTAAGCTAAGGATGAGCTATTGAATAATCTCTTGATTGTGATGTTGATTAAGCCATTCATTAGGTTATTGATTGGGCCATTGGATATGCCATTGACTATGCTTATTGATTAGATTAGCGATTATGCTATTGATTATACCCAAGACTATGCTTATTGATTATTTTAAGGATCGTGCTTATTTACTATATCAATAATTATGCTATTGATTATGCTAGAGATCATGCTTCTAATATGACAAATGATCGTTCTAAATAGCTGTGTTAGCGGTTATGCTATTGAATACTCTAATGATTATGCTATTATCCATGGTAATGATGATATCGTTACTGGTACAAGTTTGGATATTTCTTATTCTATGATTATACAAATACTGGTTCAAGTTTGAATAATGATAAGGATATCGATTATTTATACTTAGTGCAAGTCTGAAGGATAGCTATGATATTGTTGATGATATTGATGATGTTGAGGATGATATGAAGAATGATATTGATGATTATATTTATGATGATATTATTGATTATACTTATCCACTCGAGTCTGGATATACACATTATAAAATGATGTTATACTTATTATAATATGGCGAATCAGGGTGTGAGATTGACAATAGTGATTCTAGCTAGATCTGCAAATGAGGAAATGGTTATAATGTGGCATGATATGAATGGATTCTTGTGATACTATGATTAGTTTCTAAATAGTGATTAGTTAATAAGTAATGATTAGTTGATAAATAGTGATTAGTTAATAAATAATGATTAGTTGATAATAGATGAATATTTGATAATTATTGATTAATAAATAAATGATGGCTAATGAATGAACGTTGGATATGGTGTGGCATGACATGGATGAATTCTGATTGTATTATGAGAGTTGATAAATAATGGTGGTAGGTTATGCTATTTTGTTTGTACCTTTCAGGCTTATGGGGGCTGGCAATGGAATATTTACTTTTCTGCACTAATTGGCTTATGGGAGTCAATTTTGTAGATATGATTGCATGTGTTGATGATTTATGTTACGTTATGTTATTATTCCGATTAACTTAATTATCTATGAATAGCAATGTTGGAGTGGTTATTAGTTTTGCCTCTTTATCATGACATAGTTATGTAATCTTGCATTTAATCATACTAATATCATGAATTAGCTCAGTCGGACAATGATGCCTACTGAGTACCCGTGGTTTTGGTACTCATACTACACTTTTGTACCTTTTGGTGTAGATCTAAGTACTAGTTGTCATCGTTAATCGACATTTATGTTATGTTAATTTTGGAGATAGGGTGAGCTCTTAGAGTCAGAGACTCCCATTTTCTTCTATCTTACTTATGTCTAGTCTTTAGTTTCAACACAGATTGTATTAACTATTTAAGATACTTGTGTTGTATTTATAGTTGCCCTTGTACTGGCTCTACCAGGCCGTGGGATGGTATCTATGTATTGACTATCTTTTATCTTTTCCTAATACCCTGCTTTATTTATAAGTTGCACTTGTTATTTTTTGCCTTGTGTTCCCTTTCTACCAAGTTAACCTATTTTGTTTAGCTCTGGGGTTATGGTTTGGCTTACCTACAGGTGGGATAGAGTAGGTGCTATCATGACTAAAAATTAGGTCATGATAATTGTTTTGCCAAGACCATTACCTTAGCCATGCCAGACATGCCCCTAGTTTTGTGGCAGAGATCTATTAGTTGCGAGATGGCAAGAATTATTTCTTATATTCATTCTACAATCTTATATCAAGGGATTCTGAGTCTTATCTAGCGGGTGATCATGAGTATACTATAATAAAGATGATTTGACTTAGTCTGAGATCAGTCCTATCTAGCGGGTGATCTTTAAATCTAACGATTCTGATACTGATTAATCATAGTTGAGATCAGTCCTAGCTAATGGGTGATCTGGAAGTCTAGTTATAATGATAAGAATTGACTGTATCTAACATTACTGAATCTTTACTACTAGGATGAGTTGACTGTGTCTGATATTCCTGAATCTGTAACTGAAACTATGGGATGTGTTCATCTAACCGACATGCCCCAAGCTAAGCTGACCGGGGTCCAATCTCTGCCCTGACTGGAAGGGTGTTAGTACCGTGCCACCAGTAAAGACATCTGTTGTGGAGTTAGTCCTAATCTAGTGGGTGACTCCTGGGATCAGTCCTATACATATAAATATGATAACGGGTGACCCCTGAGTATGTCAGTCCTATCTAACGGGTGACATCTCGTACCTACACTGGCAATGTAGTTCTGGAACTTAGGGATTGTTTCTAGGGATCTCAGTCCTATTCTAGTGGGTGAGCCCCCATTCCTAGGTTCGCTCGGTGCTGAATCCTACTCCCATCTGAAAGACACTGAACTGAATAATTGGGTTGAACTAAATAACTTAATTGAACTGATTTGTTGAACTGATACTGATTAACTAAACTAAAAATAATGGTATTGTTTAGCGGAGCTAAAACTGAGTTTACTGGATTCTGATAACGGATGGAATATAACGAGTTCTGAGGACTGATTAAGAGTACTGAAGTTACTAAGATTTACTGTGATTACTGAGGTTACTGAGCACTGAGATTACTGAGCATACTGAACTACTGAGATTACTGAGTTTTCCTGAGTCACATGACTGACTGAATTCTATAGATCATGGCTTGACTGAGAGTATCGTGAAAACATGACATGGCTCTAGGCACACAGCTATATTGTTCGGGTACAAGTACCCCCAGGACTTGATGGAAGGAAACTGACACACATGACTGACTTGATCATAAGATTGGAGTCCACAATTCACATTATCATAAATAGAGGATATTATACATCATGTAGTTCCTCAACATATTAAGCATGGTAGGGAGTGCATAGCTATATTTCATATGCATATTGTATATCTCCATTATCATACATGCTTCATACCACAACAATAGCAATACATGAAAAGCATAAAATTCATATTAAAGCATATATCTAACATGGACTTGTCATTTAGACATCATGGAACCATATAAACATGAATTTCTAGCATCCTAAGCATTTTATCGAACACCTTGCATGCAATCTTTAAGGCATAGGTGTGTTTCATAACTTGTACCATTTTACACCATCAAAGGTTCATATTTTTCAACTAACAAGAATATATATTCCATGAAAACACCACTAGATATCATCTTGAACTTAAACAACAATCATCAACATGTACATGCTCATATCACCACAAAAAGTTCACAAAATAATATTTCCCACATGGTTCTTGAGCTCTATGAATGAATTGGATCCATAGATGAACACTACGCATACCTTAAATCTTGATCTTGAAAGAGATCTAATGTTTCTAAAGGTTCTTGAAGAAATCCTTAGGCTTGCCCTTGATTTTTCTTGACTAGGGTTTAACCCCTTTGGGAAAGAATGTTCTTGTTCCTGAGGTGATGATCTTGAGAGAAAACCCTAATCTTATGGTTAAAAGCGTAAGAGAGGATTTTTTAGATGCTTAACTAAAGAAAAATGGGAAAAATTACGCCTCCTTAGGGTTATAAGTCATTGGAAGTGAAGGGAAAATACCAAAATACCCGTATGAAAAAAATTCCCAGTTGCTGAAAATCATAGCTGACGACATTTGTGACAAGGCATCAAAATTTTGGTAAGCCATCAAAAATGTCGTCACACAGGAGCTGGAATTTATGGTTTCTGCCTAAGTCTGACAACCTTTGTGGTAGGGCGTCACAAATGTGGTAAGCTACCACGAATGTCGTCACTTAGGAGCTGGTTTCTGCCTAAGGCTGACGACCTTCGTGGTAGGGCATCACAAATATGGTAAGATACCACGTATGTCATCACACAAGAGCTGGTTTCTGCCTAAGGCTGACGACCTTCGTGGTAGGGCGTCACAAATGTGGTAAGCTACCACGAATGTCGTCACACAGTTTCCAGCCTGACATGCTGGAGTAAAATAGGAATAACTCTTTGCTCTGATATTGGATTTAGGCAAAATTGGTATCGTTGAAAATATAATTCAATTATCTATATTTTGATAGGTCATGAGCTCAAAAATTCCAAGTATAATGATATATATACTCGATTGAAGTTTACTATACCAATATCCTTCTCAAGAATTCAATCGGTAAGGAATGTTTTGATTCGTCTGATAGCTGGGAGTTATTTGAATCCTTATTATACATCTAACCTACTCATAAAACTATAAAATAACCATGATGTACTATGCATGATCTTGGTACATGGCTCTAATATTGGTTTGGATTTTTCGCGGTATTACAGTCTAGTTTTTCGTCTTTGAGATAGATTGTATTTGACTATTTAGTACTCATAGTTCATTTGTTGTAGCTCTTGTACCGATTTTAATGAGTCTTGGGATGGTTTTTGATCATTTATCTATCTATTTATTAGACTATTATGATTGTATTATTGTTATTTAAATCTTTAATTATTGATTTTTGGCTTTTAGGTAATTTTCCACTGAGTTAGCCCATTGTATCTGGCTCTGGGCTATGGTTCAGCTTACCTACTGGCGGGATAAAGTAGGTGCCATCAGGACTCATAAATTGGGTCATGATATGTTACCTTTTGAGTTAGTCTTGTATACCTACATACATATATACACACATATATATATCTATGATATTATAGTATATCCCTCTCTTTCCTTGTTTACTCATATTGTATATATATTTCTTGGCCTTGTATACTATAATATATACCCTTCATCTACCCTTTGTTTGTATATTGGCCAGTGATTTAAGGTATAGTATAATCGTTCCTAGATACAACTAGAATAGGATAGTTTATCCTTATTACCTCTCTATCTTTATTATGTTAGCTTCTTGGATAATTGCCTGTAGTTTATATTCCTGTTTTGCATGTTTATCTATATTTGTATTATCTTTGGAGCTCAGTTGGCAGTTGCAACTAGTGCCATGTATTGGTATTCATACCATACTTCTATAGCATGCAGATCATAGTATGGGTTCTCGTCGTGGTTGTGTGAATCTTGTGGAGTAGCTATGGGTCTAAGAATTGGGATTAGCTCCTGGATCTCAAAGTAATACTATTCTCCCTCTTGTAGTTTAGACTAATTACTGTATTATAACTCAAAGACAGATTGTAATTGTATATTTATTCAATATTGAACCTTGTACTCTTATTGTATTAGAAGCTCTTATGCTAACTTTATTAGGTTTTGGTACTTTTACATATCTATTAGCCCTTGTATCATATTTATTCCTCATTTTTCTTACATTTTTTGGATTGTTCGTTACTAGTGGTTCTAGACTATAGGTTAGCTTACCTACTGGTGGGTTATATTATATGACATCATGACCCAAGAAATTAGGTTGTGACATCACCACATGGTAGAGAGAGGGTGTTTACCTTATCTAGCTTATGTTCATGAAACTAGTGTTTCATCACCGCCTTATTTGGATAGAGTTCATGGATATGTTCCCTATGAATTTGACTGGTATGCCTTTGAATTATGATATTGATTTTTCTATTGATGTGGAGTCGGGAACCAAGATTATTTCTATCACTCTCTATGAAATGGCCCCAGCTTAGTTAAAGAAATTAAAGGAGCACTTGTAGGATTTGTTGAGTAAAGGGTTTATTAGACCTAGTGTATCTTCATAGGGTGCTCCATTTTATGTTCGTAACAAAAAAGAATGGTTTTTATGCAAATGTGTATTGATTATAGGTAGTTCAACAAAGTGACAAGTAAAAACAAGTATCCTCTTCCTGGCATTAATGATCTTTCTGACCAACTTCAGGGTGTTTCAGTGTTTTTCAAGATTGATTTGAGATCCAGGTATCACCGTTGAAGATTAGAGTGTCAAATGTACCAAAGATGGTTTTTCAATCTCGATACGGTCATTATGAATTCTTGGTTATGTCTTTTAGGTGATTAATGCTCTTGCAACATTCATGGAGTTGATGAATTAGGTATTTCCATTATATCTCAACTTCTCTATGATTGTATTTATAGATGACATCTTGGTTTATTCCATGAGTAACTATGTCAAGCATTTACGGATTGTACTTCATAGGTTGTGTAATGAGAAGTTGAATGCCAAGTTTTCCAAGTGTGAGTTTTGGTTGATTTTATCTCTTTCTTTATTTATATGGTGATCAAGAAAGGTATTATGATTGATTCGACCAAGATAGTTGCAATGGGTGATTGGGTTAGACATACTTCTCCTACCGAGATATAGAGTTTTATTGGGTTGGCAAGTTACTATCAATATTTCGTAGAGGTTTTCTCATCTACTGTGTCTACTTTGACAAAGCTATCTTAGAAAAAGATGGTATTTCAATGGTCGAATGCATGTGAAAAGATCTTCCAAAAGCTCAAAGAGTTGTTGACTTCGACTTTTATTTTGACCTTGCCAAAGGAGGGTGCAATTTACCATGTTTTTTTATGCTTCTGGTATAGGTTTAGTGAGGTGTTGATGCAGGAGCGTAAGGTCATTGTTTATGCCTCTCGTCAGTTGATGTCTCATGAGATAAATTACCCTACCCATAATTTGGAGTTGTCGCCTATGGTATTTGTTTTGAAATTATGGCGTCATTACATTCTATGGAGTTCCTTATGATATTTTCTTAGATCATCATAGCCTTCAGTACTTTTTCAAATAGTGGGATATCAATATGAGGCAACAATGTTTGCTTGAGTTGCTTAATAATTATGATCTCACTATACTTTATCATTCGGGTAAGGCTATTTAGGTTGTGGATGCCTTGAAGCAGAATTGACTATTATAAGGAGTTTAGCTCATCTCTTGACCTAGTAGTGGCCTTTAGCCTTGGAGGTTCAGTCTTTAGTTAACCAGATGGCTAGGCTTGATATTTCAATATCCAAGCGTGTTTTAGACTTTAATGATGCTAGATCTTATTTGATGGAGCCGATTTGAGCTCACTAGTTTGATGATAATATCATGAGGGTGATTTGTGATAAGGTGTTGAGTAGCGAGGCTAAGGTAGCATCTCTTGATTTTGATAGTGTTTCGAGGATTAGAGGTCCAATTTATGTATTGAGAGTTAGTGGATGGGTGAGATTGATTTTGGAAGAGGCGTATTATTCTAGATATTATATCCATCCAGGGTGTCTAAGATGTATTTAGATTGGAAGCAGTACTAATAGTGGGGTGGTATGAAGAAAGATGTGGCAGACTTTGTAGTTAGTTGCTTGTGTTATTAGCAGGTGAAGGCCGAGCATCGGAGACCGGGTGGTTTTTTGCAGAGATTACCTATTCTTGAAAAGAAATGGGAGTGTTACTATAGACATTGTGGGTGGGTAGCCTCATATATCTCGTAGTTCTGACAGTATTTGGCTCATAGTGGATCGATTGACCATCAACCCATTTCATACCTATTCAGTTTTCTTTTAGTGTCGAGGAGTTAGCTCATATCTATGTTTGGGAGATAGCTCCGCTTCAGGGGTTACCCACGTCCATTGTTTCAGCCAGAAGCTCAGTGTTACTTTTAGCTTCTAACATATATTTTAGGAGGAGTTGGATACTTGGGTTTGCCTTAGCATAGCTTTACACTCCCATACTAATATATATCAAGAATAGACTATTCAGATTTTGGAGGATATGCATCTAACATATGTTATGGAGTTCAAAAGTCAGTGGGAACAGCATTTGGCCTTAACAGAGTTTGCTTATAATAATAGCTACGATTTGAAAATTGAGATGGCACCTTTCAAGGCGTAGTATATAGGTATTGGAATTCTCATATTGGTTAGTTTGAGACTTCAGAGGTTAGGCCCGTGATAGTGACTTGTTTCACGGGTCTTTAGATAGGGTTTAGATAATTCAAGATAGGCTTTGGATAGCCAGAGTCGATAAAAGAGTTTTTCAGACTGTAGGCTTCGTTCATTAAAGTTTTGGACTGGTGATTGAGTATTCCTTTGTGTGTCGCCCATGAAGAGTGTGATGAGGTTTGAAAAGAAAAAAAAAGCATAGCCCTAAGTATATCGGGCTTTTTCAGAATCTTTGAATAGTTAAGGAGGTTGCTTATGAGTTGGCCTTACCCCCAGACTTTTCAGTCATTCATCCAGTTTCTCATGCATCCATTATTTGGTTTTATATTCTGGATTAGTCTAATGTGCTTCATTGGTACTTGGTTCAATTGGATAAGAGATTGACCTTTGTAGAGGAGTCAGTGTCCATTTTATCCAGAGTTGTTAGACGGTTACATTCTAGAGATATTTTTGTGGTTATGCTTCAGCGGATACACCATCCTATTTAATGGCTACTTGGGAGGTCAAGTTTGACATGCATAGCAGTTACCCTCAGTTCTTTACTAATTTGGGTATTTCCATGCCTATTAGTTTGAGGATGCACTAGAGTTTAAATGGTGGATACTATAATGACCAAAAGTATAAATCTTATTTTTATGTGTTTTGACCATTACACACTTTCCTGTAGTTGCTACATATTTATTTTGGTGTGAGGGGGTCATTGTCAACGTTCTTGATGCGATTGGGAGCGATTTGAGAGAGTTTGTGATTTCTAGAGGCTTTAAAAGTTTCATAATTGACTTCGGTCAACATTTAATGCTCTGAGTGTCGGATGGTAATTTGGATATTTTAATTAGGTTTGAAAATTCAAATTGGGGTTATTAGTAGGGTTGGTTTGGGTTTATAGCCTTTAGTTTACATTTCGACCCTCTATTTGAAAAAAACTAGTGAAATATGCCTCATAGGATCTCGGAGATTAACTTGTTAAATATGGTTTTTTTTCAAATATTAGACATAGTCAATGAGTTTGAAACATCAAAAATATCCTAGTAGCATAGTTCATTTGTATTCATGGAGTTTTGAATAAATCTCGAGGGTTCGATAGGAAACATAGACTTTTAGCAAAGTTGCTAGTTCAAGGCATCAGTTGGTGCAACCGATTAAGCAAAAAAATGGTCTATAAGGAGAAGTGCTTAAGTGACAGTGGATTACTAAGTTAGAATCCACTTAAATGCACATGGTCCACTCTATCGGTGACTGCTTAAGCAGCATTTGATCGCTTAAGCGGTGACCGCTTTGGCAGTCATTTAGCCGTAAAATTGGCCAACATATATGTAAACCTCATTTTGCATTTATTTATTTTTGGACCTTCGAGCTTTGGATTTGGGAGATTTATTGAGAATTTCTTTACCATTTAAGGTTGGATAAGCTCCAAACCTCGGTTTCATTATTTTACCTTGATTATACCATCAAAGACACTCTTTAATATGTATTCAAAATGGAATTTTGGGAATTTTACTGGTAAAACTTAAAATGGTTTTTCTTTGATTGAACCTCATTTTAAACCTTGGGAAATGTGTTTCTAAAATAAAATTTTGATTTACCCCTTTTATTTTTAAACTCATTTTTCAAATTTATTTTGGACCCAACTCAAATATACACAATATAGGTATCATTAGCTTTCTTTTAATGTGTAGATGTTATTTGTGTATGTTACGATAAATTCTGAGGCTTTTCGAAAGGAAAATGCTCAGTGTTGAAGCACTTTAGGCTGGAATTTCATTATTCCAAATAGGTTATAGCTTAACTTCTTTCAAATTGAGTTGGATAGTTTACAAATAAGTAAAGCATGCAATGGATTGGGGAAATAACTATGAGGTTTATATTTCTAGATTATTATTACGGTTGTGTGCTCGAGGGGAGACTTATATTCTATCATTATTGACCAGTGAAATCTAATATTATGTGTTGCCCATGTTGGAGCTTTATTTGTCATCATTAGCCTTATCTGTCAATTTAAATATTTTGTTCTAGATATAATACCCGTACGGGGCTTGAATTATTATTATAGGCCTTATTGAGCGTAGGTTGTCTTTATCATGATAGAAATACTCGACTTAGGGTTGATATGATATTAACAATGTCTTACATGCATATTTATTTTGATGGTGCCTAATTAGAGTTAATAATCATGAATTGTGGACATATTTAGTTGATTTCTCAGCTCACTTATATACGTATTAAATGGATTGGATATCTTTATATTGATTTGATTGTTAGCATTACATTGTCATTCCATACATATACATTTATGAGATACCGGTATCATTGAGGAACACTATTTTTTAAAGAAAATGAGGTATTTTTATAAAAATCCACTTCGTGAACACGTGCCGGAGAGGAGGATTGAGATTCGAGATATGAGTTACAGTATATGGGTTACGACTCCATATGGATCCTATCTTAGGAGTTGAAAGCTTCGTAGGCGTATACAGAAAGTCATGCGATGACTTTTACTATTTATCCTATCATCATTGCATTGCATTGCATTATGCATATGCATCTTTTAGGATTCTTTTAATTTTTCTCGACTTATATTTAGCTTCCATATATTTTTATATATATTGTGTTGTTTCATTTCAGAATTTGTATTGGAACTATTAATGAAAACAATGTTAGATACCATTTGAGAATTTTTTTCATTTGTAGGTTACGTGCTCATAGTTTTATTTATTTATATTATTTTCTGCTAGGCACACTCAGTCTATGACACCTACTGAGTACAAGTGAACTGTACTCACCCTGAATATGTCCTTTTCATATAGATCCTAGTTCAAGTACGACCCGCAGTGGCTAATCGTACTTCTTAGATACTGTGATTGAGGTATTGGGTTGCTCTAGGAGACCTCCTCTAAATTTTATTATGTATTCACTTATTTTTGGAGACAGACATTGTACCTTTTCTATATTTGAATAATGTATTAGATTCTCTACACTCATGACACCAGATTTTTGGGATTTTATGTTATTTATTTCATACTTCTGCTTTATTTATGTTTTAAGTTAGCCTGACTTTGCTCTAGAAGCCTCTTCTTATTATTATTTTTACTTGTTGAGAGTTTCTTTCCTTTGGGTTGATTGACTTACTTATCAAGGCTAAGTCGTGATAACTGTCATCGTGACCTCATTTTAGATAATGACAAATAAGTAATATACTAGCCCTTACACGGGTATCACAATATAGTAATAAATACTCAAGTCAATAATATTCACATAAACCCAGGTAACACAAAAATATTAAACAATTGAAACAACACAAAAATATAGTGAAACTTACCTACAACTTAGTTTGTTCATATAATTAAGTATCATCTTTAACAAAGAAGACATCATTAGACTAAATTACTAAAGGAAGAGCAATGCTAGTTAACAGCATCATCCACTTATCTAATAACTAAATCAAGATTTTCTTTCTTTAATACTTTGCTATCCTATCATCCATTAAAACTTAATATATACTGAACCTCAATAATTACATCCACTATTACAATAATAGCGTAATTATTTTCTAAATGATTGTTAAATTCCGATCATCACAAAAAAATTCACTAAATATGACTAAAGCTCCTAAATAGGTACCAATTATCAATGTCCTCAAGATCTATAAGTTTCCTATCTAAAATCTACTTTAATTGTATTTGTATATAGCGAGAATAAGCAAGATAAATAATTAAATAACTACAGCCCATCAATAAAATACGGTACCTACAGAGATGCTCGCCCATTTTATCTGAGCGGGATCCCCAAACCTTAAGAATTTATAAAATATAAGCAAATAAGCTAAAAGTACATAAACACCTCAGAAAAGAGGCAAGGTACATCTCAACTCGCCTTAAAGAAGATGTGCAAGTCAAAACACAGTCCAAAGAATCAATGAAATTTCTACTCCCATGAATCATCACCAAATATGTCTGATCTAGTCAAATATGACATCTACAAGTCAAAAAGAGTCTGATAATACACATCAATATACTTTAGTTTGGGGTCTAAAATCACCTTGAAAATCAACCCTGAATATAAAATAGTAAAACTAGAATTTTAATAAAAAAAAATTACTTTATTCATAGTTTAAGGATTCTAAATTTGAAATTCCAGCAAAAATCAAGCAAATATCGGTTTGAAATCATCAAAATACTCTTTTTTTGCTTTACCAGATAAATCCCAAATCCATATTCAAAATTGGTTTAAGACAAAGAAACAATTAATGAATCAATAAATTTTATCAAAATCCATTTACCCATAATAAAAGGTCCTAAATATGAAATTTCATTCAAAATCGAATCCGAATTGAAATAACTCTAATTTTATCCAACAAATTTACGGATAATGAAATAAAATCAGTTGAGAAAATTAGGAAAAAGAATACCAACCTAAGAATTAGAGACTTTTCCTCTTGATAAACAGAGAAGAGGGCACACTTTAGCAAGGCCGCCAATGTGCACCACTTCTGAAACAATACACTATGACCGTATGGACATCTCTACCGGTTCTCCGACAAAGATAGTAACACCACACGATAGAATTAGCTGTAGTTTACCGTCGATTAATTTTGGAAACTTCCTTCCCTAAAAATTTCAATCCATTCCTGAGGAAGGTGAGGACAAGTCAACAATATTTTATTCACCTAGATCGTTGCATCTGCAAAACATCAGAGACTCGATTGGACCACCGATAAATCGATGCCTTCAATTCTTTGTAGTGACAAATTTGACCAATAAACCCCTATGGTGACATCGGAGTATGGAGAAAATAGAGCTGGATACAAAGGAAAATCATTGTCATATGTTCCTCTAACTACGAAGAAAGGTAAGATCTCTGTTAGTATTGTTGAGGATGATATTCGTAGTCAGGATGAATACTGAAAGTATGCACTGATTAGTTATGAAATTGGAGATACCCCTTATATGAAATCCATTAAGGCGTACATAATGAATGCATGGAAATGTACTGAGAAACCTCAAGTGTTAGGTCATGATGATGGGTATTTCATATTTAGATTTACCTTAGCTGAGGAGTGTGATAGAGTACTAATGAGAGGTTCATACACCTTCCATAACAAACCCTTTATTGTTCAAATATGGGATATCGATTTTGAATTTAATCCAAATTGTATCACTATCATCCCACCATGGGTCACTTTCCCAAATCCACCGGTTGGATATTGGTCTTGGAAGCACTTAGAAAAGTTACAAGTGCTATAGGTAAACCCAAACACACCGACCAATTTACTAACACAATGGAAAGAATATCACATACGAGGGTGTTGATAGTGATGTAGCACAGCCTTTTCTTGAGGTAGTAGAGATGATTACTCCAATTGGTATGTTCCAACAACCAGTGGAGTATGAATGGAGACTAAAGTACTATGGATACTGTCTAAAATTTAGCCACACTACTGTGGGATGCTATTCTAAAAAAGATATTGGGGAACCTGAGGAAGAGGCCTTTAAGGAAGCACCAAAAAAAGGAAAAGGAACAGAAGAAGGAACAAATCTCAACAGCAGCAATGGCAACACAGGAAGGAGAATGAAGCTTCAAAAAAACAATTGTTGAACCTAGCCCTCCTAGAAAATAGGAAAGAATTGCACCAATCTCATCAAAGGTAGTGGTAAGCAAAAATGGTGACAAGGAAATGCCTAGTACTAACATAGGAAATAAATTTGCTCCTCTATTGTAAATTCTAACTGAAAAGGGCCATCAATGGCTGCCTGGAGAAGCTCATAATATATGATTATTTCCACTTAGAAAGTCAGGGGACTAAACCAACTCCTAAAATAGAAAGAGATGAAACTCATTCTAGGGAAACACAAGATAGAGATCATCGTTTGTATTTAAACCAAGGTTAAAGAACAAAAGGCTTCCACTATTTTGAAGAAAATTGGTGAAGGATAGAATAGTTGTTGTAACTACCCAATAGCTTCAAATAGAAGAATCTAGGTTCTATGGAAACCTCATGTGAATGTTTCTATCATTTAAGTGAAAGAGCAATTTTTTCATTGCTAAGTGGTATAGCTGGGAACATTGCTTCATATATCTCTATAGTCTATGCCAAGAATAGTATCCAAGAGAGGTTAGAGTTATGGAGTGAACTCAAATTAATGGGGAAATCTATCCAAGAAACTTGGCTACTACTTGGGGATTTTAATGTTGTAATGTCAACTAAAGACAAAATGTGATCTGTTGTCACTTAACAGGAAATAAAAGACTTCAAAAAATATGTGGACCACCTCCAACTAACATCCCTTACAGCAAAAGGGTGCTACCAGATTTTTTATAAAAACATTAACAAGAACATAAAGTGTATTCCAAAATTGATTGGGCAATAGGGAACTACTCCTGGTTGCAAAACTATGGATATGTGGAGGCTGATTTTCTTCCTCCAGGAATCTCTGACCACTCCCATATTCTTATCAATCATGCAGTCTAACTACTGACCAGGGAAAAACCTTTCAAAATCTATACCATTATGATGGAGCACCAGAATTTCCTTGAAATTATTGCAAGTCCTTGGAGGAAGCAGTTCTCTGGCACTTGTATGTATAAACGTAATCAAAAGCTAAAGACTCTGAAGACTAACTTACAGGGGTTGAATAATCACCTTGAATCTTATGCACAAAAGATTTAGCTGACCAGAAAAAATCTTGATATTACACAAAGCAGACTGACCTTAGACCCTATGAATTAAAAGTGGATACAGAAAGAAAAATAACTGCTCCAGGATTTCTATCAATGGAATCTTGTGGAGGAGAAAGTTCTGAGACAAAAATCTAGAGCAGTGTGGATAAAATATGGTGATGCAAAATCTAAGAACTTACATGCTTAATGCAAACTCAAAGCTATCAGAAGCAGCATTACTTTCATCTATGACTCAGCAAGTAACAAAATCACTGACCCATTACTTATTGAAAATAAATTTATTGGTTTTTTTTCTATCTTAATAGGCATTGTTGCTGCTGAAATATGCTATCTAAACTCTGAGGTGATTAAAAATGGTCTTTGCCTTACTTAAACTCAGAAGCTTGAACTAGTATAAGAGGTTACTGACCAAGAAATCCTAGTTGCTTTAAAGAGTATGCCAATAGACAAAGCCCCATGGGTTGATAGTTATCCAGTAAAGTTCTTTACTGGTCAATGGAACACTGATAGGACTGATGTTTTAAAGGCAGTAAAAGAGTTCTTTAAGTTAGGAAAAATATTGAGGGCTTTTAGTTGTACAGTTGTAAACTTGATTCCCAAATGTACTAACCCTTACATGGTAAAAACTATAGACCTATATCGTACTGTACAACCTTTTATAAATTAATTACCAAGATTCTCACCAATAGGATAAAGAAGGTTATAGGAACTCTTATAGGACTATCATAATCTACATTCATAAAAGGCAGAAGTATCATTGATAACATTCTTTTTAGCCATAAGCTCTTTAAGTGGTACTCCAGGAAAGGTCTTTCCCCTAGGTGTGTGTTAAAAGTGGATATCAGGAAAGCTTATGAATCAATAGACTGGTGCTTTCTTAAGAGTATGCTAACTGAGCTAGGATTCTTTATGAATTTTAATAATTGGGTCATGGAATGCATATGCTCTATTCCTATTCATTGGTTCTAAATGGGGGAATCACAAAACCTTTCTAAGGGAAAAGAGGCATAAGGCAAGGTGACCCCATGTCACCTTACCTTTTTGTGCTATCTATGGATTACTTAAATAGGGAGTTAAACTGGTTAGATAGGGAAAAGGTCTTCTAATACCATCCTAGATAAAAAATGCTTGAGGTAAAGAACATTTGTTTTGCAGATGATCTGCTCTTATTCTGCAAAGCTAAAATAACCTCAGTCACTCTCACCCAGGAGGCATTCCACAAGTTTTCTAAGGCATCGAGTCTACAGGCTAATAGTGATAAAAACTTAGTCTATTTCCCAAGTACAAATAGGTAAAGAAATAAATCATTAATTATCTGGTCTATAGAGAGGAAGGACTTCCTTTTAAATATTTGGGGGATACCACTTTCATTAAAAAAATTTACCATTGATAATGAATGCCCCTGGTAGAAAAACTTGTGGAAAGAATGACATGTTGGAGTGCAAAGTTACTATCTTATGCAAGCAAACTCTAACTGATAAGTGTTGTGGTGTTTGGTATCAAAACCTATTGGGCACAAATCTTATTATTACCAAAGAAAATTAGGAAGATGATTAATGGGCTATGCAGAGTTTTCTTATGGACTGGCACTATCCTGACCTCAAATAAAGAACTTGTGTCCTAGGAAAAGATATGCCTTCCAAAGGTTGAAGGTGGACAAAATCTCATAAACTTACATATATGGAATAAAGCAGCTATTACAAAACAACTTTGGGCACTGGCTGACAAGAAGGATTGTCTATGGATTAGATGGGTCCATATCTACTACATTAAAAATGACCCTTTAGAGGCTTGTGAAAGCCCGAAAATTTCTACTTGGACAGTCAGAAAAGTCATAGACTCAAGAAATCATGTTATGAGAGCCCCTGGATTAGAAAGAAACTTGCAGAACAGGCTGACATCATGTGTTAAAGGTTCAAAGTTTCTGATTAAAACACCGTATGATGCCATGTAACCTCAATTTCCAAAAGTCCCATGAAAAGGTATTATTTTGAATCCATACATACATCACAGGAATAAGTTTTCCTTATGGCTAGCACTACTCCACAGGCTCCCTACAGTGGAAAGACTACCAAGAATTGGGATACAGATTCCTGTTGCATGTGTATTCTATAGCAATGCTGATGATACTTATGATCATCTCTTCATGGAGTGTACTATCATTATAAAACTATAGGGAAGATTACTGAACTGGATGAGAATACAGAGAAGTGTGGGAGACTGGACAACTAAAGTAGAATGGGTTGCAAAACAAGCAAAAGAAAGATCAGCAAAAGGCTCCATTATTAGTTGTGTTTTTTCTATGGTAATCAATTCAATAAGAAGAGATAGGAACCTTATCAGATTCCAAAAAGGTAGCTATAATGAGAACCAAGTCTGCAGGAAAATTGCCATCCATATTCACATTCAAAGCCAATTATTCAGAAAATGGGAACCTTCTCTATAACAACAAGTTGCAGCACCATGAAGATGTCAATCACTATTTGCTTATTTTTCTCTAAATGTATTTTGATTGTAATGGCTATGCCAGTCGACTACTAGTTTGGATTCCCTAGTTATAAGGTGTAGTCTTGATACTAGTAAGCTTTGAATTTTCATGTATGAGAAATAGGGGGTCAGACCCTGTTTGGAACTTGTAAATATCTTTGGTGAAATAAAATTATTTATTTGTCAAAAAAATAGAGAAGATTACCGTGAGAAGAATTTACTTCTAAGCTCTAGAAGTCCCAATATGCTCAAAATACCAAATAAACATAGTCTGAAATTTAAATAAACTATTCAAAAAATCTGTACCACGTATTTATTCACCAGATATAGCATCTGAAATATTATTTCTCACTAAAAAGGCCTTAAATTTCTCATACAATAGCAAAATACTCTAATTATTTTTTTTGTAATTCCTAAATAATGATACAGATATACTCGTTCAGTCGAAACTCAATTTCATGTGTGTTTGCCCATATTTTTACTCGCGAAAGAATTATTTCATCTTCCGCAATAAAAAATCAATCTCGACTTATTAAAATTACACCAAATTTTTCATATCAATCCTATAATTCATGCTCAAAATTTCAGAAGTCTCAAAATGGGTTTTTGATCTTTAAATCTAATAATGAACTTTTTTGTCAACAAATTTTACTTAAACAAGGTTAAAACACCCAAAATGTTCAATAACTCATTCGGGACTTCAAGAACACAAATCAAATGTGCTAATATCTTGAAAACGACATTCTAAACTCAATCGTGCAGTTAGAAATTCCAACAGTGGTCGTTATCAACAATTTAGCAAAAATCAGCTCTAGGCAAATTAAAACCAACTTCTCATTTGAAGACTCAAAATCAAACTAAAACTCTCAAAACTCGAACCAATCATGCTACTATCCAAAATCGATATTTTGAATCTAATGAAATTAACAAAACTCTCATCCAATGTTTGGATCATAGAATGCTGACCAAAGTGAACTATACCACTTTAAAGACTACTCAAAATCACAAACTCACATAAATCACTCTTTAACACTTCAGGGACAGACCAACCATTTTCATAAATAATAAATGACATCAAACAACTCCAAAAAAAAAGGAAGAAATGGTCAAAATATTGTAAAATCTAAGGATCACCACGAGGGTTATTAGAAATCAACTTTGGAAATGTCAAACTGTAGGCTGACAATAAACACATATGTGATCAAGTTATAGATGCATCTTAATATATATAATTTTGGATTTTAGGGATATTCAATCCCAATATTATCTGATCTAATCAACTTATCATGCAAACAAACAACATGAAAGAGTTATTAAAGAATCTTCTAATTCTTCTATATATGTTGAATACTTAAATGCTCATATTTAGTATGTCAAAATCATTCATGCCATACTGATCAAATTCATGTCATACATTCTAAAATATAAGTCAAATTCAGAAGGTAGAATCTCGTACTGATCAAATATTACAAACTGATAAAGCAAAGAACAAGAATAATAGATCGAGAGAATAAAGAAGTTCTTATTTCACATGAGATATTATATCGTGGGATGAATTATAGTGAAAAAATATATATATTTATAGAAAAAAAATTAACTTGATTTCAAAGTTAGGATTCCTAACTTTTTAACATAAAAATACACATTCACTATTCACTGTAATACAAGTATAGCTGTAACAAAGTAAGAATATTAAACTTTTTTTTTGTTTGTTTTTCATTTTTAAGAATGAATAGTAAAACTTTGTCAAGAAAATACACAATTCACTATAATACAGGTATAGCTGTAACAAAGTAAGAATATTAAACTTTTTTTTTGTTTTTCATTTTTAAGAATGAATAGTAAAGCTTTGTCAAGAAAATACACAAGTTATCAAATTTGGAGGGTACTTTTATAAACAAATAATATTATTAAAAATGTAGAAATTTATGTTATTTTTAATACATCAAATCAAACAGTGGATAAGAATTAGGCCCCCAAACTACTGATTCAAACATTACTAATACACTCTATTCAGTACTACTTTTATATACTCTAATAAACGACCCATTATGGACGTTTGGTAGAATGTATTAGAGAAACTAATACATGTATTAACCGTGGTATTATTCAATCCTTTGTTTGAAAGGATTTTAAACTTATATAAGTAATTAATACACTATCTATTTAATACTATAGGGTGTATAACTAACACATAGAAAATCATGATATTAGCAATGTAAGGTAACTAATACATGAATAAGCATGATTAAAGACAGAACTATACTTAATACACCAAACTAAATCGTGAATAAAAAATAATCTCAATATAACTAATCATAAAATTACTAATACACCTATTTATTAATACTATTCTTGTAAACTCTATCAATTGATCCCTTAACCATATCAAACATTAATTGAACTTATTACCAAATTAAACTTTTATTAATACCCTAAATACGTGTAAACAAATAGAAAAAATTATTGTAAAAATAAAATGACACAAGTTTATGGGAAAATGTACTATGTTATTTTCACCCTATAGTTCCACGTAGAAAAGGAAAGATTGTTCACAAGCAACCAAAGATCCTTCCAAGGTCTGAACTTTCTTCAAGCGGACACAAAGGAAAGAGAGGACTTCCAAAATACCCCTCCCCTGTCGAAGATTTTGATGTCAATTTTATTGACTCCTTGACCAACCTTTACCATTTCTCTAATCAATAGTAGTAGTAATTAATCCAAAAAAAGAAATTAAAAAGACTTGGTAAAAGTCTCCAAATCACAAAGTGAACATGGTTGTCCATTTTCAGAGACTACTTCTCTCTGATACCTAACCCATTAAACACTTAAGATCCTTCCTTACCCCTCCACCTTCCACGTTAGAAGGGGTAATATATATTCCCCTCCTTCAACATGTAAATCGAATTGACTTGGTGTTAAAATCATATGTATATCTAAAAGACGATTTTGAATTCAAATCACCTTATCAATAGTTGAAACTCAATAGGGAGAAGTTTTGATTTATAACCATCTATACTCTACCATGATAACTATCTTAAACGATTTGGGGGGTAATCAGTCTACTCTGATCAGTAAGAGTAAGTACCGAAATGGATTCTTTATGAAATTTATTTTCTTTGCTACAATTGATAAAAATCATTTTTTTAATAGAATAGATTACGTTAACACTTGATAGTGTAACATTACTTTACACCATTGATTTAAATTCACAAATGTGGAGCTCTCAGATAAATTACATGATGCTTAAACTAATAGGACTTAGTAACACTTAAGTAGAGGAACACTTTGTAACACCACCATCAATCCCTACACGGCAGAAGTTAGCCTTTTTGGTCACTATGAACCCTAATTCATATAATAAACTAAAGGTTCTTTTAATTTGTTTTGTGATTATTTTGAAGGGTATATTGGTGAAGAAATGCCACATATATAATAAGTATACTGTCAAGAATGTTTATTCGTAATCAAATTTAGCCTAACTTTGGACTGTAATACCATCATTACTGGTTAGACTCGATCTCAACATAATGTTTTTTCCCTTGCCATTTGTAGTTTCTTAACTTTAGCCATCAGGATGCAATTTACACTATCCATCTACCTCAACATTGATGTCATCTTTTAATATTTCAAATCTCATATATTTGTAATCCAAGTCAACCCATATGAATCCAACAAATATCTCCTAAGCATGTTAAGATACTCCCTGAAACTTGCTCAACCAATATGAATCCAACAAATATCTCCTAAGCATGTTAAGAGACTCCCTGGAACTTGCGTAGATCTCAAGTGGGCTCCTATTGGTCACGTGTACGGCATGAGAACTATATTATCTATAATCTATATTCATATCTATAATTTATCTATAATTTATATCTATATCCATAAGGATTAAAATCATTTACACTCCCGAACTTTACTATAAAAATCAAACACCCCCTCAACTTTGAACAATAATCATTCTCCCTCCTTTTTTCTATTTGATTTTTGAAAATACCTATTTTACCCTTATACTTATTTCAACATTTATATCTCTATATAATACATTTTTTCTATTTTATTTTTTAATCTATATAACATATTTTCTATAATAGTTAAAAATTATTTTTAAGCTAAGAAAATAAAAATTAGAAATATTAATTGAGTATATAATTTAATGACAAACTATAATATTATAAATGAACAAAATAGTAAAAATTAATTTTATTAAAAATCAAAACTCTAATATATATTTATACGTGAAAATAATAGGTTATTATAATTTTATAAATATATTTCAATGTAGGTATACAAAATAATTATTAGTCGAGGGTCTTTAGGAAATAATCTCTCTACCTCTCCGAGGTAGTGGTAAGGTTTGTGTACCCCTACCCTCCTCAGACCTCACTTAAAAATTTTCACTAGATATGATGTTGTTATAGATGTATATGTGTTACGAATCAAATGATTGTTGTTGATGAATTTTAAATTATTATTTAAAAAATTATTCATATTAACAACCAAAACTCGTTTATCTATATAGACATTAAAGAATAAGATAAAATCAAAATATGCATTTATATACGTAATTACATACTCACATACATACTTAATACATATAATATAAAAAATTTGAATATAAAAAGTACCTTTCAACAACAACATACCCAGTATATTTCCACCAAGTGGGGTCTGGGGAGGGTAAGTGTACACAGTCCATATCAATACCTCAAATGTGAGATAGAGAGGTTGTTTAAAAAGTACCTTTAGATTTTGTAATTAATTATAAAAGAATTTACTAATAATGTTAAAAGGTGGGCTTGAGAATTTGTATACCTACATTGAAATATATTTATAAAATTATAATTATCTATTATTTTCACGTATAAATATATATTAGATTTTTAATTTTTAATAAAATTAATTTTACTATTATGCTCATTTATTTCATTATAGTTTGTCACTAAATTATATACTCAACTAATATTTCTCAATTTTAATTTTTTATCTTAAAAATAATTTTTAACTTTTATAAAAAATATGTTATATAAATTAAAAACTAAAAAAATATTTTTATAAAAAGTTTTTTTAAAAAAAATAGATACAAATGTTGATATAAATATAAGGATAAAATAGGTATTTTAAAAAATCAAATAAGAAGAATGAGGGAGAATGATTATTGTTCAAAGTTGAATGGGGTGTTTGATTTTTACAACAAATTTTGGGGGTGTAAACAATTTTAATCCATATCTATAAACTATAATTTATATCTATATCTATATTTATATTTATATCTATAATCTATATCTATAATATATTAAAGAGAAAAGGATCAAAAATACCCCTCAACTTTAAAAAAATTGTCCAGTTGTACCCTAGTCGTAGTTTAGGGTCATATTTACCCCGTTGTTAAGAAAGTTATTAAAAATATCCCTCCTTTTAACACTTTTTCATCATGGCAAGATCATAGTCATGTGGCATGACATTTGGAATGAGTTGGATGCCACGTGGCATGCCACCTCAGCATCAGATTTTTTTTTTTCATTTAATTTTTTTTCTTTAAGTTTTATAAATTATTTAATTTTCTTAATTAAAAAAATCATTTTCTAAAACAATTTAAGCATATCTCAACGTCTTTCAAAGCAAAAAAAGATTTTAAAAAAAGGTTCATGAGGCTTGGGCGAAAAGTGAGAAATGAAACATACTTTTTCTTGAAATGAAATGCACAATTCACAAATTTAAAATTATGAAACACCGATGAATTTGATAATATTTGAAACTGGTAATAGAGAGTAATAGCTACTCTAATTGGCACGCATGGTATATTACTTGTGGAAGATTCTGGCTGTCACCTTCACTCTGAAATCCTATGGATCTCGAAGATGTCGCCATAATATTGCAGCCCGTGTTTATGAAGCTGTCTTATTAAGGTGTAATGATCCTACGTTCTCAGTCACGCTGCAGAATATGCTAGTATCCAGGAAGTTAATGGGCACCTACCGCAGTTGCAAGCAGAATCTTGATTAAGTTGATGATTAATGAACTTAAATAATTAACAAAACTTTTTAAAAAAATTTAAAAAATGTCTGATGATGAGGTGGCATGCCATGTGGCATCCACCTCACTCCAAATATCATACCACATGGCTATGATTTTTCCATGATGAAAAAGTGTCAAAAAAAGGGTATTTTTGATAACTTTCTTAACAGCGAGGGTAAATATTTTTTTTTTTTTAAAGATGGGGCAGCGAAAAAGGAATTAAAATGGCTCTCAATGGATTGAATAACTTTCAATAGCTTTCAATAAGCTTTCAACAGCTTTCAATAGTATTCAATGATTTTATTGAGCATCAAGGGGCTTTAAATAGCCACCTTACAATAGAAAAAACAGCAACATTCAAAATTTAAACTCACTAAAATGTCTCAACAAATCAAACAACCTAACTTAAATTCAAAATTCATCCTAAATTAACTAACTTATTTTGCTAAAAACTAGTGCAGTAGCTTAAAGCAATTTCCAACACTCCTTGTTTTAGTTACTGCGATTTAAAAAAGGCGCTCCTCCTCAATTTCTGTTTCCGCAAATTGTGCTTGAGGATTGTTTTTAAGCTTACACACTTTTGTAACATGACCTGCTTGTTTGCAATTTCCACAGATTGCATCAGGTCTCCACCAACAAAAATTCTCCAAGTGTGTTTTCTTTTTGCAGTGTCTGCAAGGAGGATAATTACCTTTTCCTTTTTTGTTTTGTGCATAAAAGGCACTCTCAGTAACATTGTCTTGTCTAAAAGCTCTTCTTTGCTCTTGTGCTTGAAGAACACTTATTAGTTCTTCAACAGAGATAGTAGAGAGATCTTTAGACTCCTCCAGAGATGAGATTTTAGACTCGAATCTCTCCGAAATTGTCACAAAATTTTTTTCCACTATTCTGTAATCTTTGAAATCCTCGCCAAGTAACCTGATTTTACTGACAAGCAAAGAAATCTTTTCAGAATACTTAGCAATAGTTTCATCCTCTTGCATTCTAAGAGATTCAAAATCTCTTTTCAAATTCAAAATTTGCATTTGTCTAACTCGATCACTTCCTTGATATTCTTTTTTTAGCTTTTCCCAAGCTTCATTTGTTGTCTCACAAGCAATGATTTTAGAAAAAATCGAATCCGCAACTGAATTTTGAATTACAGTTTTGACTTTGATTTTTTTGAGCTTTTTATCTGAATAAGATTTAATTTGAGCAACAGTAGGATTTTCAGGGAGTGGTTGTAATGGTGTATCATCTGCTACAACTTCCCACAGATCATAGGCTTGAAGATATGATTTCATTTTCACTGACCAAATTTGGTAGTTTTCACCAGTAAAAATTTTTGGGGCATTCAATGAGAGACTGCTGCTTGACATCTTTTTGGTTGAAAATAGCCCTATGCTTTGAAAATAAGCTTGGGTTGAAAATGATAGCCTTGACAGGTTAAAATGGGTAGCCCTTACAGGTTAAAAATGATATGGTAGCGCTTTGGAAGAAATCACAGATCCCGTAAGATCAATAAAGCTCTGATACCACTGTTATTATTTTTTTAAAAAAAGATGGGGCAGTGAAAAAGGGGTTAAAATGGCCCCCAATGGATTGAATAACTTTCAATAGCTTTCAATAAGCTTTCAATAGCTTTCAATAGTATTCAATAGTATTCAATGATTTTATTGAGCATCAAGGGGCTTTAAATAGCCACCTTACAATAGAAAAAACAGCAACATTCAAAATTTAAACTCACTAAAATGTCTCAACAAATCAAACAATCTAACTTAAATTCAAAATTCAAATTCATCCTAAATTAACTAACTTATTTTGCTAAAAACTAGTGCAGTAACTTAAAGCAATTTCCAACAAATATGACCCCAAAGTATAACTGAGGGTAAAGTTGACCAATTTTTTTTAAAGTAGAAGGGTATTTTTTTACCCTTTTCCCTATATTAAAAGTGTGAAGGGCCTTAAAAATATTATTTAAATTTTTTGTTATTCATTATAAGTCTTTGCTTTAGACAAAATCATTTTTTTCACTATTTTTCCTAATATTTAAGAGGTAAAAATTAGTTAAATATATTTATGGTAAAACCTTTCCTTATTAGAAGTCATCAGAATTAATAACAACTAATACTTTTGCACCAGTTTAAGAATTTTAAGTCAACTACATTTGATTTTAAGATGATATGAAAAATTTAGAAATAAATATAAAAGCGTTAAAATAAGAAAAATTTAAGAAGTATCAAATTTTTAAAAGTTTTAAGTACGTAATTAGAATATAATCAATGATTTTGTAAAGATTTGACTTTAAAAACAAAGAAAAAATTTAAATATAAAAAAAATTGTATCACAAATATGTTTCAAATTAATGCGTCTCTCTCATCCACTGGCAGCAAGAAAAAGAGGTATTGTATGTATATATGTGCTTACACTAAAATATATATTTATGTTTACATTATTATATTAAAGTGTGAAGCATCTTTGAAAAGTGATTTGAACTTTTTATACTTTATTAAAAATCTCTGCAACAGACAAAATAATTTAATTTTAAATAATCAAATGTTATACGTGTAAGGCACGTGCAGTCAAACTAGCACTTTTCTATAATGGAGAATCACACATTTTAATAATTCTCGTAAGAACTTTTTAGATATTTCACTTCTTTGATGAAGTAAAGTTGCTACTCATGTCAAATTTATACTGTATTGATGGTATCTATTTCTTGTATATTTTCATTCCCCCCTTATTATTTGTTATGACCATCTCCACTTGCTCTTTTGTAATTGTTTTCTTCTTATTATTTATTGGATTGCCTTTTAATTAAAACTTTTTTTATTTATTAAAAATAATCACTTTAGCTCGAAAAAAGTAATGTCAAAATAACCTTTAACACAAAATTAAAGTTTGCAATGATTTTCGACTACACCATTGTAATTATTTTAAAATATTTTTTTTTAATAAAATATAAGTACTAAATAGGAGAACTTAATAAATACTCCCTCCGTTTAAAAAAGAATGACCTACTTTGACTTGGCACAAAGTTTAAGAAAATAAAGAAGACTCTTGAATCTTGTAGCTTTAAATTAAAGTAGTGTCAAATGTACCAAAATGCCCTTTAATTTTGTGGTCATATACATGCCATGTGGAAAGTTGAAATTAAAATATTGTCAAAAAAGAAAAGGGGTCATTTTTTATGAAACGGACTAAAAAGGAAAGTAGATTATTCTTTTTTAAAAGGAGGTAGTAATATTTATATTTATTGTTTTGTTAGTGGACATGAAAAAAGTAAACTAATGATTAAAATGAGAAGAAAAAATTATTTTTAAGGGGTGTGTAGAATAAAAAAAATTATGACACAGTGCATTGCTGTTATCCAATTACTATTTAATATTTTTATTGATTATTGTTAAATTAATTTGTGTTAAGATTCTAAATTAATGTTATAATTATTTTAATATAAACTAGAATTCATATAAATAGTTGTTATATTAAGTAATTCTATAAGAAAAAAAGAATTTTAAAAAAAAATTGCCACATGAAATTATGAGCGAAACTAAAATTTAATAAACATCAAAATAAATTTATTTTATCTATGCTAACAAATTCATAAAAGTATAGATAATTTTTTTGTTATTATTTTTGGCGAATCGTAATTATTTATATACTTCAAGTCATGTTATTTTATAAAATATCTAATTCTTCGATAATACTTTATTACTCAAAAATAATATTCTAATTTAAATTATTCAATTATATGGTCATGAACTTAAATAACTATGGATACTTATCAAAAAGACATGTTTAATATTTTATTAAATAATATTAATTATAAGATAAAAAATATAATATAAATTAATGTTTTTATTTTTGCATTCTAAATTTGAACCCGAACTTAATACGAAGATGGGTGGAACTAGTTTTGCTTATAAACGTCACTAAGTAAACTAAAAGAATCGGATGAAAAGTTGCACCATCGAATGCAACGATTTATTAGTTATGTGCACTGATAATATGTAGACTTTTTATATTACTATGTGTTATTTAACCGGCTATATGGTAGGTCATTATTTCATTTGTTTAATATATTAGGTTTCGTATGAATTAGCTACATGTGCTGCAGATTAATTTCACTTGATAGTATAAAAACCTATATGCTGAAACTTGAAACTGTTTAATGGGGAAATAGTCTTATAAATCCTAAAATGCATATGAAGCGATAAAGTGAAAGTGGTATCAAATAAAGGAAAAAAGGTTACGAGACCAACCATTGTCACATATTGACTTGTTAGGTATTCCCTCACCGTTTTGAAGGGTTTAATTGGTCTAAGCACGAGATTGATATTATGTGAAGCTTACACACAGTAAGCAAAAGTCTATGCACAAAGTCTTCTTTGCCATGCCCCACTCTACTCTGTCCACTCTTTGTTAGCATCGTAAGCATAAGTTTGGAGTCACTAAACTGAGTAAATAAGGGCCCTCAACAATGACATTCACTCAGCCATCAATCCTATAAGCATAGTCCATGAACCTTCTTCCGACCTCGTAGGAAGCTCACTAGGAAATTAAGATACACAACGAGCTAGCTAGGAGCTTATGCTCTTAACATATTAAATGTCCGCCATGAGAATTCAGTCGATCACCATCCATGGCTGCAAATAATCCCAGTGCAAACATGCTTGATGGGAGTTTTAGATCATTGGACTCACCTGACAGTGATGATTTCTCCAACCACCTAATTAACTTTGAGCTTTCTGATATTCTCGAAATAGATAATTGGCCCATTCAACAAGATCCGACACTCATACCCCAGTACTCAAATTATGCAGCAAACCAAGTGGTTAACACCAGCAGTTACCATGAAGAACCTAGCAACAGTAAGCATTTTATCAACACTACTTTTCGTACGTATAACTTAAGATATATGCTATATGGCAATAAATAACATGAGCCATCTAATAATAGAATTACCCACAATCAGAAAAGAGAAGAAAAAAGCATGCATACATTAGAAAATAGTTTCAAATTAACACAATGAAATTCAATTATCTTTCGTGCTAAATCTTGTTGCTTGGCAACAAAATAGACATTGGAAGCAGCAGCAGCAAGAGGAAAGAAGTAAAGGACAAGGTTGCTTTCAGAACGCTATCACAGATTGAAATACTAGACGATGGCTATAAGTGGAGAAAGTATGGAAAGAAGATGGTGAAAAATAGTCCCAACCCGAGGTAAGATGAGAGCTTCATTCTTTTCTGTTTCAGGCAAGCAAAGTGACAGGACAAAGAGTACTTTAATTTGTTAAAGCTTACCTTCTTCTTTCCTTCTTCTTTCGCTTTTCATTCTTAATGACAAATATCACTCTTCTAGCTTGGAAATCTAAAGGGCTCAGCATACACTATGCCATATAGATTTGAAGCTTATTGTTATAATATTGGTTAGTTTGCTGGAATAAGCTATCTGAATCAAATAAGCCTATATCTGCACTAACAGTTACCTGAAAATCTGTTTGCATCTTACTATGCCATATATAAGTTGTATTTTTTAAGCTATCCTAAGTCCTAACAAAGCAATTACTACGTAGTCCTCAGTTCCAAGCAATAGTTAGGGTTGGTTATATGAATTTGAAATCTAATTTTAACTGCTAATACTTTATATAGTCATTTAATGATAGGGTAGAACAAAATAATAATAAACTTCCCTTAAGTGACTATTGTGGTAGGCCAAACGAACATACACAAACTTTAATCAATTAATTAATTACTTTTTTCACGGAGACAAACATAAAAGTTATGTGCTATTTTGCTTTATACGATCGCATAGCAGCTTATGGAAAGTGGTACGATGACTAACTCGGGTGACTTTTGTTCTATATCAACAGGAATTACTATAGGTGCTCCGTGGAAGGTTGTCCAGTGAAGAAGAGAGTTGAACGAGACAAAGAGGACTCTCGGTATGTGATAACCACCTACGAGGGTGTCCACAACCATCAAGGTCTATCCCCATTCTGATTCCTGTAACAGAGCTCGAGTTTGAAAGTTACTATGACTGTTGCACGGTAGCTAGCTAAATCAGGGTTCTACTGCCAGTAAATTGAATCCTGACAGCTTGGCGAGTTCATAACCAAACATTATGGGGTCAGACGGAGGCATCGATCTGTAACTTAAAAGTAATCGTTAGAACATTTCGTGCCCTTCAGTTGGCATGTAATCTTATCCTGCTTCCTACATGATTTATATATCCTACAGCACTATCAACTAACATGGTATTCCTGATCAGTTTTGAAACATTTTGTGCATGCAGTGATCAATCGAGACACAGGCCATCCAATATAAAAATAAAAACAAAATCAGCCTTTTTTTTCTGGACAAGGGATTATAAAAGAAGAAAAACACATAGCGAAAGGAAAGATGAAGCATCAGATTCTATCTTGTTTCACCTGAAAATTTTAGAGTACCACAAAAATTGTTGATTAAACTCTGTTTTGTCCAGGAGGCAAATGCAATTGGATCTTTGTTATTATTACGTATATAAAGGGCGGATCACGCCAACAGATGATACAAAACTGACAGGCTTAAATTTCCCGAGAACAGAGATAAGAAACTCTCAAAAGGCTTAATAAGATTCAGTGCAGAGGAACAATCCAATTTTTCTCAGCGAGTGTAGTATTGCTACTAACATACTATTGGACAATTGACACTTTGCACTTTGCAGTAGAATTTCTTGAACAAATTATTGTTAGTACATTTCTACTAACAATCAAGTATCAAAACTAATATTTGTTCTCCCCTCTTTAGCAGTCATAACATCAACAGGGAATTGAGCAACAAACTAGTCTATATACAATATCAATGTTTTATTGGAATAGATAGCAGGAAATACTACTACGCTGATGCATTACAAAGCAAGTGCAGTATCAACCAAGGCAATAGAAGCTTAGAAAGTATCATATTCTTAAGGCTATATTTTAATTTATGAGATAAAGAATCTAGAAATCACCAGCATTTCGAGAAAGTCTACAACATATATTGGAAGAACAACACGAGAGCCCCAAAAACTTAGTTATTGTTGAGAGCCCCAAACATCACGAAATGCTAACAATGGAGATTATGCTATGCAGTGAAACTTTCTTCAGCTACTTTACACAAACATGATTGAGCGATTAATTTCTTTTCATATACAAAATGGAAAAATATATATGCCTAGAAAAAGGGTGTTATAACTTGATTCCCAACTGACTGGGATTTGGACAACTTTCAGTTGGAAAAATAATATCAGAATTTCGTATATGAACATCTGATGCTGCCAACTCTTTGCACTTGGAATCTCCGGTATGAAAATCTGATGAGATGCTCCACAAAACATTTCGAGGCTGCATATTACTCTTTATCTGCGAGGATGATCTTATGATGGCGTTTGACTTGGAGAATAGATTTTTGCTTCTTCTCTCCATGCCACTTGATAGCAACCACCGCGACCCAGCTTGTTGCCGTCTTTTTGTGCCCCCAATTTGGTCATCATTAGACCCAATATTAAAACCTGCAACATGAATTCCGGTGATCCTAAATTGGGAAACAGCCTGCCTATGGATTCCCCCCTCACTTTCTCCAGCAATAATTTCTTCTTCAATGAATTGCTCCTTCGGATCATTTTCACTGCTTGAATTACTTTCTGATGCTCTGCTGCATGTATATCGTTCAACAGGAGCATAAGACCTCTCTAATTGAATCAGAATGAGCATGGAGATCCCGACCATCTCATAGTCACGCAGAGGATCTCTGAGTTGAACCCTCAGGCTTAAAGTCAAGTTGTTACAAAGTTGACTAGATTCTCTACACAACAATTCCGACCTTTCTTGACCTGTTTCTAGTCCTGAACTATCTAAATCAAGGATTTTAGCATGATGGACAGCTAAGATTTTGGTAATTTTTTCCTTGGTCTCAGGAATGTTACTGAAATCTCCAGCATCCAGCCTCAACCATTCATCTGGTGAAACAGACAGCTCAACTAAATCACCATCATCATCATCACTTTCTTTGCCACACCAGTACTTGAATGCGCTAGCTGTAGTAGAACCAAAAACATTACTAAATTGAGGTCTAATGATTGAAGGTGCTTCATTATCTGACAAATTTGACTGGATTCTCAGCCCTTCCAGTGTAAGAGGTTCTATCTCATCCATTGCCACAAGAGCTAGATCCTCCATAAACACAAAATCTAAAGCTACATCATCAATTATTGTGGTGGAATTGAGATGACCAGAACTCTGATGAAACAGCAGATCTTCACTGTCCTTCATATCAAATAACCCATACCAAAAAGAGAACCTGCCAAAAGAATCACCAGAACAAAACAAATATCATCATTTGGATGACATACAAATAATGAAAATGATAGAATATTTATAACTTTTATATCATGATCTTACAATTACAAACCTCCCATCTAATTTAAGTCGGGATCTGGTTTCCGGGGCCATTTCTTGTATATTCCTCCCAGTGATATCTTCTAAAGGCATCAGCTTATCTGCCTGAGCAGACATTTTGGAAATTCCACCAGATGCCCAGCAGCTGAGTATTTCCATAACATTACAACCCATTGAAGCAGGGAGCACAACTGGACAAGAAAACTGCATGATCAACCTTGCACCATTCCTTGCATTCTTAAAAAGTTGAGGACGCATTGAACATAGGAAGCCCCCATTATGCGTGCACATTTTAGAACCTAAGCCCTCTCCAAGAGGAGGTAATTCTAATGGTCTTTTAGGGGAAAGATAGATTGGACTTCCAAACCCTCCAGAGCTGATGCCTGATGAATTCTGGAATGCTTTATCATTCAAACCCCAATCTTGCATTAAAGTCTCAGTTTCCAACGCCACTATCATTTTTGCATTCCTTTTACTCCTCAATGACTGGGTACCCCTCTTACGGTCCTTCTCAAAATCCATAATAACCGATGACAAATCAAAGTCATCAGAGCATGCAACTCTTCCATGAACACTTGAAGCAATGCCACTGAACTTCATTTGATCATCTGTTGCATCAAAATCAAAAATTGAGTTTCCAGAAGAAAGGGTTTCCTTCTCAAATTGTCTCAAAAGGCACTCTCTTGGCGAATCCAGACAACTATTAGAACTCAAGTCAGCTGACTTCAGCTCAATGTTTAACATATCCAGAAAATCATTTGCCACAGACTCTGTCACATCATCTAGGCTAAGTGATTTCACCCGCCTACTGGATTTGTAGCTGGACTTCAGATTCATGCAGGTTTCTTGGTCAATGGAATCATACATTTCTGCTGGTGAATTCAACTCTGCAGACTCAGCAGTCAACAGGTCAAGGAAAATTGACTCAAGCTCTTCAAACATTTCATCCTTGCACACATCAGTTTCCTCATAATTGCTGCTCTTCATTGTATATTCTCCTTCATAGACGTCATTGCTTTCACATTTTTGCTTGTATTCACTTTTCTCACTACTTCTTTCCTCCAAAATGTAAGCAACATCGGTAGTTTCTGTTTGAGTATCATCACATCTTTCATAAGAACATACTTCTGGTTTCAACTGCTCTTTCCTATTAGATTCTATGCCCAGCTCAGTGATAGAAAACTCAATATGTTGATCATCCATGGTATTTTCAACAGAAAACTGAGACAAAGCACCAGAATATGATTTTAAGGGCTCTAAATATTCAAAAAAGAAATCTAAGTCATCCAATTTATTCAACTTTCCCTCCTCAAGTTTTTTATACAGAGAGGTAATAGAGCGAGAAAGTTCTGGTTTTTGGTCTGATAAAACCTCCTCAAAACTTCTTGCATCTAGGGACCTAGATGAAGAATGAGTCAGACCAACAGGCTTGCGGGAAACACTTCCAACCCTCGGAAAACTTCTATTAGCACTAGCCCCATCATATTCTGAGAAATGATCTATTGCAGCAGGTTTGATGCCCTGCACGAATGGGCTAGGTTCAGTCGAGTTACTCCCTGATACAGAGAACCCGAAAATAACATTCAGCATTGCACCTTTAGCCTTTCCTGAAAGCTTGAAGCTCGTGGTCCATTTCCCTGAATTCCTTCTTCCCCCTTCTAACTCGTCCATGGTAAGTGGAAGCAACCTCATAAGATCAACCCAATGTTTGCCAATATCTAGGGATGGAGCCCCAGTTGCAGAAACATAAAGCAGGAAATGTTTGGCCTCATACTTTGCTGAATGCTGGTGTCCAGTCCTACTTCCATATACAGAACAGGTATGCATCAAAGTCTCTCCAAACTCAGCTGTTCCCTGACAAACCTGAACAGGGCGAGTTCTCATCACTTCACCCTTATGTTTCCAATTAACACACAAAGCAAGGTCCTTGAAATTGACAGGCAAGCCCTCAATGGCATGAACATGAAGAAAGAAACAACAATTGAACCGTCTATGGCGGATATGAGTTAGAAGCTTTAATGGCTTCCAACTCCATATTGATGATTTCTTCTGTTTTCGCAGCATGTCATCAGCTACAACATTTGAACTGGATTTAGAGACATGGGTATCGCCAACAGAATCATGCCCATGATCTGCTTGAAAAGTTGAAGCCTTCTGAGGGGTTTTATGTACATAAAGAGCTTTACTAATTTCTTCAATGTCACGCAGCAATCGCCCACCATTCTGATCCCCACTGCTGCTCTTCCAAGACATCTTCTTATTCACTGCCAGAACATAAATATCCAACAAAAAATCCAAATAAGAAGCCCAAAATAAGGACACTTATTGACCAGAAAATTTTATTTGTATATCTATTTTTTTTATGGTGGTGTCAAGACCAGCTGCACCTTGACTATTCCACCTAGTATTTTCTATCTCCCACCACCTACCAGCCCAGGTACCAAAAAATATTTATATTTGCATTTTTAAGGAAACCTCAAAATATAAAAAGTAAACCTAAATTTCAACTATGCCTCAGTTCTAAAATAATTATTCAGCTATTTTAAGAGGATTTACCAGAGTTTAACAATCTTAGGCTGACATCAACATATCAGCAGCTCATTTATTCGGATTTTAGACCGACTATGCATACATGCAAGTTGAACCTATATATATAGGTGTGTCTGTGTGTATTTTATTTTTGATAACATGGTGTACGGACCATCTGCGTGCATCTTGACTGATTCCACGGGATACCCGCCACCTCCCACAAGCATCCGGTACTAGGTAACTCTATTCACCAAGGCTAGATCAGATGAGAGGTTAGGACAGATGGGAAGAAATCACCTAATGTTTTTAATGCCTTCACTGGGATTCAAACCTGAGACTTCATGGTTATCAACCACTTCATTGACAACTAGGTCACACCCTTGAGTATTAGTAGCAAAATTTAACCGGGGGCGGACCTAGGTGGAGCTTATGGGTTCCCTCGAACACCCTTAATCGAAAAATTACATTGTATATGTAAGGTCAAATTATGATTTTATGAGTCTAAATATTAAAATGAACCCCTAAGAAATGATGAGAAGTTTAGCTCAGTAGCTAAGGGGTTCATTCGCTGCCTTGGCGTCCTGGGTTCAAGTCCCACACCCTACATTCCTTTTTCCCCTTTTAATGCTTTGAGGAGTCCCATAGCAAAGGCCTTAGTGGGCTCAACTTCTGGGCTTGGATCTTTGTTCTTCTTCTCTTTCATTATTTTTCTCTTTTATGTCATTTCTTCCCTTCAATTTGTTTTTGTTCAAATTTATTAGACATTCTTTTTATTTTTGTCTTTTATTCTTCTTACTTTTTGTGAATTTTTTTTCTACTAACTTTTTTTCATGTACTAACTCGAAGAAACTCTTTAAAAACATGATGAATGATTATTAAACTTGAAATTGATATAGAAAAAATATTTCTCTTAAAATAGTATAAATGAAATTTAATCAAATGAAGAAATTTTATAATCGTGAATATCCTTTTAGCAATATTAATTTAAGTGAATTTGCTTTCTTTAATCTCATGGTACCCTTTTTTCCAATTCTATTCTAGAGAGATGGAAATTAAACTTTTTATTATGGAAACTAAACTAAACTAACTAAACTTAATTGATTTATTCATCATTCGTCTTTTTACATTTACTAACCTAGTGAATTGAACTAAATGAACTAAAAAATCGGCAATGCATTTATTTAACTTTTGAATATACATTATAATATTAGTAGCTCAATCCTCGAACACTGTTAGAAAATTTTGGCGATTTTCAAAGTAACATACGATTGAATGGATACTAATTTAGAGTTTTAAAAAGTGCAAATAAAGTAGAACATTGCAAGAAAAAAAAGCACAAGAAAATTTTAAGAAAGCTTGATGGAGCAAGGTAAAAGTAGGAAGAAATGCTCAACACACATGACAAGGTAAGTTTTAGCGCGTTAAGATTAATCTTCTTCTTTCCCATCTCACTTTGTTTTTCTTCTTATAAATTTCGCGTGTTTGCTTCTTTATACTTTGAACCCCATTGGAAGAAATCTTGGGTCCGCCATTGCAGGTAACAATCCTCATAGTTGTTTTTTCTTTCTACGTATTTTGACTGTTTTGCCCCTTCCCGTAGCTTCAGTATGATGTGTGTGGCCTACAAAGGTGGGTGACATGATTTCCAAGGTGGTCATACATGATTGGAAAGTGGATAAGGTTGACAGTTCCTTAGGTCAAGAAGGTGATTTTTGGGTTAGTTGGACCTTTGGTTTGAGTCCCGAGTCCCGAGGATTTAGGATGGATTTTGAGTTGTTAGATGAAAATTTGAAAATTTCAAAGTTAAGAGCTGACTTTTGTCAACATTTGATCAAGATGACCTCGGTTAGGTGTTTTGATGGTTCCAATGGGTCTGAAATATTGTTTCAGTCTAGTAACACATTTGTTTTGTCTTCACAAGGTTTAGAACAAATCCCATTAAACCGTTCAGGGATTTTGGGTCTTTGCCTGTTAATTGATGCACCAGATCTGGTGCATGTGTAATTAACCCTTCGTGTTTGAGATGCCTTGGTCTCAATCACGAAGGGAAAAGGTTTTGAGCATCATGATTGCGGTGGCTCAAGTCGAGATCGTGTAGGTCTTTAGACGGGTCGGGGTTCGGGTTTGATTTATGCTTCACATCCGCGAAGGTTGTTCCATTCAGGTCGTCGCGATCGTGATGGTGGATTCCATAATCATGATGGGCAATGTACCTGGATATATTTAAAATGCCATTTTAGAACATAAACATCATTTTTGGTCGATAAAAAAGAGGATTTCAAGATTCTTCATTGGGTATGAATCTAAGCCTTTAGTTTAGCATTTCCCAATACTTTATTGATAATTTTACCTTTAAATCAAGGTTTTAAATTGAGAAAATTGGAAATTTTGGGGCTAAATTTATGAAATAGATTTGAGATTTTGAAGGTCGATTTGAAATTGAATTTCGATGAAATTTTATAGTATTTGTTTTCTTTAAGTTATGGGTAACATGATTTTCAAATAAAAATTTTATTTTGCTCCAGCGGGCTCAAGATTGACTTTTGGATTGACTTTTTGAGCCCACATAAAAGTATAGCAATATGTGGGTCCATAGATTAATTTTCTTATGTAGAAATATATATTTGATCAGATTGGACACATTCAAAAGCTTTACACAAGGGAAAAGCTAAGATTTGAATTTTCGAGCTTCGCTTGGGGCAAGCTGAGACTTTTTTGAATCATTTCCAGAGTGTGTGTATTGTTTCATTGTGTAAATGGGTAGTGGGCAATAGGGGTCCGTAAAGCCGTGATAACAAGCATTTACGCGGGTACTAGTCCCATGCTATGGGTAACTGAGGTTTGTTTCCTAATTTGTAGAAAAATGTGAATATGTGAGCTTATTTCATAGTGTAGTGTTGGTAAACATACTTATGTGCTCACTGTTATATGCTAAGGTTATGGATAATTGAAAGATAGCATATGTATCATTATATGGGTAGGAGTTGGCTATTGGTTGTCTCACTGATTACTGACTTCTACATATGTTGGGAGCATGACTAAAGAATTGGCTAGCTGTACTGCTAATATAAGTTGTTGGTAGGCATGATAAAGAGATTTTCCATACTTTGTAAGTATTTCGTGACTGAAGGCATTCTTATATTTATTCATGATTGTGTATTATATGAGTTCCCTTGCTTATTATCTGTTGTATCATATGGTTGGACACTGAAAGCCTAAGGGTAGAATCCGGAGGTAATAAGATGCATTTATGAGATACAGTGCCTTCTTTGATATACTCTCTGATGGTGTAAGGGCAGTATCTGAATTAAGTAGTGACACGATATTTTTCCAATGGCCTACGGGCAGGATCTGGAGGTTTTATATGGACCTCGCGAATCCCCCATGTTTCTTGACTATCCGGCAGAGAAGGTGGGTGTATACAGATTTACTGTCCCGGCAGGAGGCATGCATCATAAATATCATCTCTATTTGATTTGCATTGTCTTGATCTGATCAGTGTTTCACTAACAGAGTGACATTTCTACCTTTATTATAATTTGTTGTGATTATGAAATACCTCGACTGATTTATATAAACTGTTGTTGATATTAGCTGCTAGTCGGGGTCTGTCTTCATTTGAGAGAAGTATTATTTATGGAAAGTACCAGTATAGGGAAGTTTAGGACCAACCCTCGTTATCTCTTGGATTTGGATCGGTCAATGACGCTGCTGAGTACAGGTGGATTTCATACTCACCTTTGCCTTGTCTGCACATTTTGTGCAGGTTCAGAGCCTACCTCCGATCGGTGACAGATACCAGTGTTTGGAGCGAATTTTCTCGAAACTTTGAGGTAGCTGCTTGGCTGATCCACAGCACTCATGAATCTCATCTATGTTTTGGTCTTTACGTATTTCCTTTCGGATATTTTCCTTGTTCGGAGTTGTATTCAGATATTAGATGGCATATACTAGTGACTTCCAGGTTTTGGGACCAAGACATTGTTGTTTATCCGTATTCTGATTTTGAGTTTTATAAATGAGTTTGATTATAACTTATCTCATGTTTAACTGTTTCTTTCTGCATATTTAATTCAAGATTTGAATGTGTTTTTTAGCTTAACTATCAGTGGGATAGATAGGTGTCTATTACTCCCCCCCCCCCCCGGATTTCAGGACGTGACAGCCCATCATCAATTTTAATGCTTCTGTTTCAGCTTATAAAGATTAACATACGCAATTAGGTAAAATGAAGCACCAAATTTCTCATATACTTTTATCTTCGTTTCTTCAATTTATGAATTCAAGAAATCATAACTCCGCAATTTTCCACGTACTATCAAGAAAAAAAACTCCATAACATAGTTTCAACAATAGATATATATGCTTCTATTCAGAATATGGAGATTTAACATCCATAATTAGGTAAAAACAAAGAAGTAAACTTGTTCTCGGTTCAATCTTATTTTCTGCAATTTATTCCCACAAATTTTCAAGAAAATCAAATACCCAATTCAGCACAGAAGTTTCAACTGCAGCGACAGTAAATCAATCCAACTTACAGCTCAAATCGAAAAAGGATTGAATCCAAAGATAAAAGAAAGAAAGAAATAGGAATAAGGCTTACAGTAGTAAGAGATCTAACATATTAGAGCAAGAGAGGATGGAAGATGGAGCTGACTGCTGATTTTAGCTAAAGTTTTCTGGGTTCCCGATTGATGATGTTATCCTCTGCTCCTACTCGCAATTTTTTTACCTTGTTTTCTTTTAGGAAAATGGTCGCTATATTCTTACTCTATATCGTGTTTCCTTGAGTTTTCCGTTTGCAACTTCTCTCACAGCGCCCTACTTTTTCGCGCGGTCAACAGCCCCACCTTTTGCCTACCCAATTCTCTTCCTCAATTTTGTTTTATTATAAGTAATGAGTACGATACCTGGTAGAACTAGGGCGGGTATGGTACGTGAGACGGAGGCCATTTATTTTTGGGAAAAGGACATGGTGGGTCATTTAAAAAAAAATAATTCATATTTAAAAAGGTGAACAAGCTACAGTTAATCAGTTAAATTAATTTTCTTTTTTAGCTATTTAACTTAATTGGACACGTGCAGTCTTTATACTTAATTGATACATTTTTATACCAAATTGATACACTTTTTTAAAAAGAGAAAAGAAATTTTATGCAAGCACATGCAGTCCCTGTACCCAATTGATACTCTTTTATACCATATTAATACACTTTTATACTACATTGATACACCTGCAGTTTCTATATATTCAATTGATACTCTCTTATATTAGATTGATACATTTTTAGAATGTATGTGGAAACTATATAGAGTCGTATAAAATATGTATCTAAATAATAATTGTAGTTAAAAATTGTATAGAATGTGTATAAAGATGTTATAATTATTATATAGAATATATATATGTATAGAAATTATATCATTATTATATATAAATATATATCTTTAACAATTGTATTAAATTAAAAGTATATGATATTGTATTTTATTGTATAAATAAGTAAAACTAAACAAAACAAATAGTATGTTATTTTAATAATATTGGTGAATGCAAAATAATCTTAAAAAAAGCAATTACTCGATTATTTAAAAAGAATAATCAATATTATACATTGATTATATATTTATTACATATAAATTATATACAAAAATAATAGGAACAAAAAATATAACGTACTAATTTTTTTCCTATTCTAACAATAAATTATTGAGGGAAAAAATATCATAAAATTATATTTAATTGTTAAAATAAAAAAAATTCTTTTTAAAATTTTAAAAAGAATAGCGAGAGAGAGTGAGAAGAGCAGCCAACAAAGGTAAAAAGAAAAAGAGAAAACAATGAATTGACATATTAAAAAAGAGCCAAAATGGCTAATTTGTGAAATTACAATTCTTAGGCCATTTTTGGAGGAATTTGTTTGACCGAGAGGTCATATTTATCGTTTTCCCTTTATTTTTTGCAGCACCACCACTCGACAATCATGCCACACTGCACAGCTTTAGCCATAAACTCACAACACAGTCTACGTAAAATCAATATATAATAATAAAGGAGAAATATAGGAACGGTGACATCGCGCTCTCCTAGGCCTAGAATTATATTTATCTTTTTATTTTCATTTTTTTGGACTTTTTTCTTTTTCTTTCTCATTTAAATTCTATGGAAAAAAACTCATAAATCATATTATGTCATAAAGTATTTATTAAATTTCATTACATGCTACCACAACCTATTAATTCATTTTGTATGAGTTACTATATTAGTTATTATGTACACTAATTGAGAATTGATTTTAAAATTTTATCAATTCCTAGAGTCTCTTTATTTTCTTCAATTTCAGTTTTTCATCATTAAATGAATTAAATATCACAATTGAAAATGTTAATGCATGAGTCTTTTTCTTCTATTCTTTGCTTATAAATAAAAATCACAGATGTCTTTTCCTTGTTACAAATATTGGTTCCTCTTCTCCTTTTCTTTTAATTTGCTTTGTCACTTTTGTCCTAAATTTTAATTTCACAATTTTTTCTTTTTAATTTTTGAAGTAGCAAATCAAAAAATATATTCCATATTATAGTCTTATAGAGACATAGTAAAATTTTATTTATATTTTTTTCAATTAAAAGATAGCAAGACTTTCTAAAAATAATCAAATTAACCTTTTAAGTTATGATTTTGATATTAATGATATTTATGCTTTGAATTTGACTTGAAGAACAAGATAAAGAGTATTGAATGATGATCGACTTGTGGAAGTGGATGTCGACAATATCTCAAATGATTGTGCATTGATTTTGCACTTTTTGCTTTTAAATATGCTACATTATTTATTTTTCTATACGTTCTCACTACTATTTTTTCTAATATTATATTTTATACAAATTTTTTATTATAGCAAGTTTATAATTTTTGTTGGTTCCAAGTAATAACTTATGACTTTGTTGGAAGTCTTGCTAACTACTTATTAGACGTTTTTCTATATGAAACCTATGTATATATATATATATAGGCGGATCTATGTTGAATCTTGTGGTGCTTCGGCACATGTTAAAATATAATTATATAAGAAATATATAAAAGTAGATATAAGATTTTAAAAAGAAACTAGAAAATCTAAAAGATAGGTGGACGCTTTGATTTTTAGGCGGAACTTTAAAGTTTTGGACTTCAATATATGTGTTCGAACCTCCCGAATACCCACAACCATAAAATTTTGGATCCGCCATAGTAATAGTAGTAGTAGTATGTGATAGATATATATATACATACATATATATATACATACATACATATATATATATACATACATATATATATATACATACATATATATATACATACATATATATATATATATATATATATATATATTGCAAATACCTCTTTTATCTATATTATATTTCATAGAATTATTACTATCATTAGTCTTAAGTAATCGCGCGAAGCGCGAATAATTTTACTATTAGACTAAATATTAAGCAACATAAAGCACTCAACAATATACATGGAACAAGTTTCAACCTTTATTATTCTCTCAGAATTAAAAAGGAACAATGCCATACGAATTTTCTAAGGTATTACAACACCCACTGCCTTAGACAAATGAAACGCCCTAGGATTTGGCCCCTTGCAAAATTTCTTAAGTTTTGGACCTTTTCAACTTGGTACGACTCAAGGGTACCAATTGTACCCTAGAATACGACTCGTAGGCTATCTTGAGGGTTCACTCGGACCCTAGGCAGTATGGTTGTCTTAGCTTTTGTCCAATATATGACTCACTAGGGTACGAATCGTATAAGAGCATACGAGTGGTGTAGTGCAAGTCGTATGGTGCATGATCGTCTTGGTCTTGTGGAGTCTTCCCTAGATATGTTTGATGGGTATGGTGGGGGTGTCACTCGTACCCTTAAGGTACGACTAGGGAGGCATGATTCATATAGGAACCAGTAGTTAGTGTCTTGGAATGGTCTTGGGTACGAGTTAGGGTACCACTCGGACCTTAGGATACAGATGGTAAGGAGAGTCGTACCCTTGGACGTGGCTTGTTTTAATTTGTAAGTCAAGGGTAGTTTGGACATTTCCTACTCCTAAACCCTTATGTCCTCACATTATATAGCCCTTGGTAGTCTTCCATAACACTTGTTAAAAGATTAAAACACTTTAAATACTTTCTCAAATACTTTCTTGAAAGATTAGAGGCTAGAGTTTCTCAAGTGTTCTTCAAAGTGCTCAAAGGTCAAGATTGCTTCCGTGAATGTTCATGTATAAGGTACGTTCTCTTCCCTTATTGTTATTTCCAACTAAAGGCAGGTGTATTGTGTTTTAAACATTGATTTATGAATCATGAATGGTGGTTTTCAAAATATATGTTGGGGGTCTTGATGCATATGGTTTGGTATTGGTTTAAACTATACTTTTACATATTGTTGGTAATGGTTTGTATATGTGGTTATTGGTTGGTTATGGTTTAACAAATGGGTCTTGAGTAACCCTAATTATAATGGTTTACGCATTGGTTTAGGTCTTGGTAAAGGTATGCCCTCAACATGTTTGATAAAATATCTCAAAGAATATTTTTACTCTAGTGTTGAACTTTCATTTGAACTCTTGCATACTTTGGTTTGGTAATGGAACTCTAAATGGTTTTGAACTGTTTTGCATAGTTTAAATGATATAAATGCCTTAAATGCTTGGCATAGTCTAAAATGGTTTGGAATGGTTTAAAGGGTAAATGTTTTGGTGGTCGTGGTTGGTCTATTTTGAAAACCTTGCAGGATACATGGAAATCCCTCAAGTGAATGTATTAATGGAATTGGTTTTAAATGGTTTGAAAAGGTAAAAGGCTAAATGGTTATGCTTGTGGTGAACATGAAATTCCCCCAAGTAGTTTAATATGGCAAATGGAAGGGCACCTGAAAGTCCCCTTAAACCTATAAATGGTTGGCTATGGATAATACTTGCAAGTAAGGGTTGGTATGACGATACCAATATCAATGGCCTTGGTTAATAAATGGATAATGGTTTTGTTATTTGAAAATTAGTTTTAATTGGGCAATAACGATAGGAGGTGTAGCTAAGCCGTGGAAGGTAAAAGTCCCAGGAGGATCAAAATAGGAAACTCATTTTTATCGATATGTGGTTGGTCTTGGTGAGCGTATGTATGATGTCACACTATATTTAGGGAATGTACTAGTCATACCAAAGGATACTTCTCTGGTTGTACGGCTACACGCACTGGGCCCTTTCAGCAGAGGGAGCTAAACCCATATAACATGTGGGTAGTTTAAGACAACAAAGCTACATAGCCCAGGTAAAGGTTTTAAATGCATGCTAAACCCGGTTCCCTTTCCCGACATGGTTATTTATATATGTGTGGTTGTATGCATTATGGATGGTTTTACTTAGTTTTGTAAATGGTATTATTTTATCCCTATCCTGAGTGCATGCTAGTGTTCACCCACTAACCAATCTACTGGCAACTGTATACCTACGCTATGCAGGAACCGAACATTCTAATTCTCCTGCTTAGTGATCGGATACGGGGACAATCTATGTTGGATTAAAGTGATGAGCTATAATAGTTTGAAAGGCATCTATTTCACATCATGGTTTACTTTACGTATTTCTCGCTTTTCGTAGACTTTGGTTTTGGCTATGGTCGGGGGTATGTCCTTACTAGGTACTCTTTGGTTTGGTCTAGAGGCTTTGTATAGACAACTGTGGACTTGAGTAGGGTATAGATGGTTTATGTTATATATATGTATTCATACATTGGCTTAATATCATGATATTGGTTTGTGATTTCCGTATTTATTTGAGTTGGTTATTGGCGGTTGGACTTGGTTGGGTTGGTCTCGAATTTATCCAAGAGTTACCACATTGGTGAATATACTATCTTGTTATATGTTTGGATATCAGTTGACTCAAGGTATGCGTTTGGTGGTTGGGTTGGGAAATGGGGGCGGTTCCCGATCCTGGTTGGGCTTGAGATTGCCCATTACGACAAGGCCCTGGTTTGGGTCGTGTCAAGTTGGCATCAAATCTTTAGGTTTCGGTGTCATGGGTTTCCATAAAGTTATGTCAAGTAGAGTCTTGCTTATAGGTATGTCTTGGTTATTCTACTTTCGGGCTATGGAGTCTAAGGTCTTAAACTCTTCTCTGAATATTCCTTGGTTAATTCTTTGGATCATACCTTCTCGATAATCTAAAGTTATGGAAACTTACCCATTATACTAAAAAACAACATGGATGAATCTAGTCTAACTCATAGGGCACAAACCTGATCAGAGGTTGTAGCTTCTAGTTTTTCCAGTGGAGTCCAATCCTCATCATCCTATTTTCTTTATAAATTTTATGGTTGGTCACACCGTGGTTATTACGAGGGAGGAAGGAATTAATATTTTAGTTGTGGACAGTTGGGTCTCGTGTGACAGAGATGTCCCATAAGGGTTGCTGCTTGGGCAAATAGAGTATCTACTACCTCTGGCTCTGACAGTGGTTGGGATTATCTCGATGTTCTTACTATTCCTCAAGATTTTGAGGCATCTTTTGATGTCGATGCTGGGATATTGAAAACTCTTTTCCTTATGGTGTGTATGTTTTACTTGGTTCGGGGTTCTCTCTCTTTTGTGACCTTATTTGTGGTTGTGTATTTTGCATGTGGTTCCACGGTTATTTCAGACTCTTTTCTTCTTTTATTTTTACCTCGGTATATGATTCTTCGATAGCCAATAGAGTTTATGGGTATGTGTGGTATCTGTTGGTAGTAAAGGGGTCTGGGTGGATTTGTGTGACTCAAATATGGTGAATTTCAATGTCACTCGGAGAATGGATTAGTTGTACTCGTGCTTTTCATTATTAGATTATCAGACTTGTTAGGCTCCCTAGTGAGTCGATTTTGGGATGGGAGGATGGTTTTATTCCCTAGCTATTAAGGGAAACAATTGTATCATATCTTAGAACTCAAAGGTTGGTTTCAAAAGGGACGTCTTTATTATTTGGCTTGGGTTAAAGATTCTAACTCGGAAGGTCTTTCTTTGCATTTGATTTCGGTGGTGAATGAATTTTGTGGGGTTCTTTCTGATGACCCTCATGGTATATTTCTAATGAGGAGGTTGGTTTTGGGTTGATCTTATTTCATATATTTGTCCAAATTTTTATTTATTCTTTATAGAACGGTTCCGGTGGAGTTAAAGGATCTTAAGGAGAAATTAAGGAATCTCTTAGGTGAAGGTCTCATTAGTCTTAATGTTCCCTTGTGGAGTTTTTTGTTCTTGCATGCATAAGGGGAATGGTTTTCCCTGGAAATGGATAGGTTGGTGGTGGGTTACTAAGGAATTTGGAGTGTTCTTCTTGTGGGGTGGGCCATGCTTATGTATATTCTATAAGGTTAATTTGCTAGTAGTACATGGTGGTTGGTAGATCCTAGGCTTGAATAAAGATATTTGATTTTTGATAGAACAAAGTATGATAAGCTCGAAGATAGTAATGCGGGAGTTGTGGAGGTAAACTGGTAGATGGATGAGGTTGATGATTTGGAAAATATAATAATGGAAGAGTTATACCATATAGGTCGAGAGTTTAGGTTGAACGAGGGAACTGGGGATCTATTCATTCGACAGGTTAGATCATGGAGCTTGCATGTATCGTTGTCCCTATACTTGTACTTTAATGTTTGCATGAAATTGGTTATTAAATACATGGTTTTGAAATTGTGTTTTGGCACAAGTGAAGTCTTTGACATGATTACTCATTTAAGTGATTTTCCATGGGTTAAGATGCATTATTCGTGCTTTATTTATGTTTATGAACATTGTGGGATGCATGAGAATGTTAAATGGATTTCGGGGCACTATGGATTCCCCAATTACTTGATTTTGGTTTTGAAAATTTTATACCCTCAAAATATTTATGAAATTGTCATTGGATATAATCTTGTGATATGATTTGACTATTCTTGAATCTTTGCATTGCATAGATGGTTAAGGAAACATGGATTAGGTTTTGATTAGATTCAAATGATTTTTGAAAGGCCTTGGTAGCCATGGTTTTATTTTAAATGGTTTTGATTTAAATTGGAAACCATAGAGTCAATTTGGTCTAATGGTTTTTTTATGTCTATGTTGGGCTCTAGGTAGCATTGGGATGAATAAGGTTTTGGATATAGGAGAACCAAACATCCCTGGTGTACATCTTCGGTGATACCTAATAGAGCGGAGAATTATGTTCGTTGGTGTAATACGATGGAGGTCAGTGGTTAATCTAGAATTTCTTTTATTGGTGGACATCAAAGGAAGGTCGGGTCGCATATTCTAGTAATACTTTTCCATCTCGGTTGAGAAAGAACTCTACTAGTGTTGCATGTATTCATTTAGCGCTTATGACTAAGGTTCGCATTTTGCATTCGCCTTGTTCCCTAGATATGAGTCTTGACATTGTGTTAAGTTACTCATGGTATAGATGGTTGTGTTTCTTTCGATGTTCAGTCTAAGGACTCCTTTCATGGTATGGTTTGGTCGGGATGATTCTCCATTATGGTCTAGGTGGTTGTTGTGAAGTACTTCATGCCTATAGTGTCGTGTATTGCCTCTGGGATCTTGCCTTGGGAGGCATGGATAACTCTTGTAATCCAATTTCTTAAATGACACTTCTGGTGCAAGGGTGATAGTGGTTTGGGAAGTATGGTGATGTGCTGAAATGGGGAATGTAGAAGTCTTTAAGTAGGGGAGAGTCTAGGGTGACCACTAATAGTTGAAGTTTTTGAAGGTAAGGTAAGGTTGTTGTCACGGGAAATGGTTAGGAAAGGAATGGGCGGTGAAAACCTTGTGAAGGTTGTAAAAGAGGCTAGATCTTTTGATGGATAAATCATGCCACGGGTATATAATCCGTAGGCTTGAATATTGTGATTGGCAGACATACCAATAGTTGTGTTGGGTACTTGAGATATGGTTGGGGGTTTCGGTTATAATGGTTGGATATGGTTTGTCCATGCCTTTTACTCATGGTTCCCATATTATAATAGTGATAAAAGCGGAGTGTTGTTTCGGGATAGATGTACGGAGTTGAGCCAGGTGGCCTAAGTTAGCTCTTTCATGCTTTAGACAGGCTTGAATATGGAATTGGTGGAATATAGCTAGATGCAAGATTTCGTGGTGGTGTGTCTTGGTAAATTCTAAATCGAATTGGACTTGCCCTTTAGCATGAGTACATTCATCCGGTAATCTATGTATTGTGTTGGGGTGAGGTGTGGATGGTCCTAGGTTGGTTGGCTACTTTGGGTGGTATTGGTGTCTCGAGTTCCTTGTTCTTTAGAGAGGTCTCCATGAGGATCTTGGATTGGAAAGTTTGCTGGTTGCGAACAAAAGGTGTGGCTTCAGTAAAGGTTCCATAGTGGAACCAAAAGTCCGAAAAAGCCATTTGGGATGCGAAAGTGGACATGGAGTCCAAGGATCCGTGTTGGTTGTTTGTTCCGAAAACTTGTACGTAAGGTGTGTGTTCTTCAACACATCTTTGTTTCCTAACTTAGTTAAAGGAGAGGAATGGTTCCTCTTGCATCTTTGTTTTTTAACTTAGTTAGAGGTCAGATTGAAAGTGTTGGGGTGTAAATCGTGCTTATGATATGTGATGATCTTCTCATCTTGGTTTCTGTTCTTTTCCTCTATTTCGGTTGGAGGAAAGTTTGAGGTGTGTTAATGTGTTATCTCGTGCTTATTCTTACCCTTACCCATCATTCGAGGACGAATGATCCTAATGGGGGAGACTAAAATACCTTAGGATTTGGACCCTTTGCAAAATTTCTCAAGTTTTAGACCTTTTTGACTTGGTATGACTCAAGGGTACCAACCGTACCCTTGAATACGACTTGTAGGTTATCTTGAGGGTTCACTCATACCCTAGGCAGTATGGTTGTCTTAGATACTACCCAAGATATGACTCACTAGGGTACGAATCGTATAGGAGCATACGAGTGGTGTAGTGCAAGTCGTATGGTGCATAATTGTCTTGGTCTTGTGGAGTTTACCTTAGATACGGTTGGTGGATATGATTGGGGGTTTCACTCGTACCCTTAAGGTATGACTAGGGAGGTATGAGTCGTATAAGAACCAGTAGGTAGGGTCTTGGCATGGTCTTGGGTACGAGTTGGGGTACTACTCGTACCCTAGGATACAGATGGTAAGGGGAGTCATACCCCTAGACGTGGCTTGTTTTAATTTTTAAGTCAAGGGTAGTTTGGATATTTCCTACTTCTAAACCCTTATGTCCTCACATTATATATCCCTCAGTGGCCTTCCATAACACTTGTTAAAAGATTAAACACTTCAAATACTCTCTCAAACACTCTCTTGAAAGATTGGAGGCTAGGGTTTCTCAAGTGTTCTTCAAAGTGCTCAAAGGTCAAGATTGCTCCGTGAATGTTCATGTATAAGGGATGTTCTCTTCCCTCATTGTTATTTTCAGCTAAAGACATATGTATTGTGTTTTAAACATTGATTTATGAATCATGAATGGTGGTTTTTGAAATATATGTTGGGGGTCTTGATGCATATGGTTTGGTATTGGTTTGAACTATGTTTTTGCATGTTGTTGTCAATGGTTTGCATATGTGGTTATTGGTTGGTTATGGTTTAACAAATGGGTCTTGAGTAACCCTAATTATGGTGGTTTACGCATTGGTTTAGGTCTTGGTAAAGGTATTCCCTCAACATGTTTGATAAATACCTCAAAGAATATTTTTACTTTAGTGTTGAACTTTTATTTGAACTCTTGCATGCTTTGGTTTGGTAATGAAACTCTAAATGGTTTTGAACTATTTTGCATAGTATAAATGATATAAATGCCTTAAATGCTTGGCATGGTGTAAAATGGTTTGGAATGGTTTAAGGGTAAAGGTTTTGGTGGTCGTGGTTGGTCTATTTTGAAAACCTTGCAGGATACATGGAAATCCCTCAAGTGAATGCATTAATGAAATTGGTTCAAATAGTTTGGAAAGGTAAAAGGCTAAATGGTTATGCTTGTGGGGAATATGGAAGTCCCCCAAGTGGTTTAATATGGTAAATGGAAGGGCACTTGAAAGTCCCTTTAAACCTATAAATGGTTGGCTATGGATGATACTTGCTAGCAAGGGTTGGTATGACGATACCAATATCAATGGCCTTGGTTAATAAATGGATAATAGTTTGGTTATTTGGAAATTAGTTTTAATTGGGCAATAATGGTGGGAGGTGTAGCTAAGTCATGGAAGGTGGAGGTCCTGGGGGAGGGGGGACCAAAACTAGAAACTCATATTTGTCAATATGAGGTTGGTCTTGGTGAACGTGTGCATGATGTCACACAATATTTGGGGAATATACTAGTCATCCCAATGGATACTTTCTTGTTCGTGCGGCTACATGCACTGGGGCCCTTTCAACAGGGGGAGCTGAACCCATGTAGCTTGTGGGTGGTTTTGGATGACAAAGCTACACAACCCAAGTAAAGGTTTTAAATTCATGCTAAACCCGGTTCCCTTTCCCGGCATAGTTTATATATATGTATGGTTGTATGCATTATGGATGGTTTTACTTGGTTTTGTAAATGACATTATTTTATCCCTATCCTGAGTGCTTGCTAGTGTTTACCCACTAACCCATCTACTGGCGGCTGTATACCCATGCTATGTAGAAATCGTCCTTTCTACTTCTCCTGCTTAGTGATTGAATTAGGAGAGATTCGATGTTGGATTGAAGAAGTGAGCTTCCATAGTTCGAAAGGCATCTATTTCATGTCATGGTTTACTTTACATATTTCTCGTCTTTCATAGACTTTGGTTTTGGCTATGGTCGGGGGCATGTCCCAATTAAGTACTCTTTGGTTTGGTCTAGAGGCTTTGTATGGACAACTATGGACTTGGGTAGGGTATGGATGGCTTATGTTATATATATATATATTCATACATTGGCTTAATATCATGATATTGGCTAATGGTTTCCACATTGGTTTGGGTTTTTTATTGGTGGTTAGACTTGGTTGGGTTGGTCTCGGATATAGACTTATCCCAGAGTCACCATATTGGTGAATACTCTATCTTGTTATATGTTTGGACATTAGTCGACTCAAGGTATGTGTTTGGTGGTTGGGTTGGGAAACGGGGGCAATTATCAGTCCTGGTTGTGCTTGGGATTGCTCATTATGACAAGGCCCTGGTTCGGGTCGTGTCAACAAACTCCAACATCACAAATATAAGGACTGCACATGGGCGGTTACAAGATGTTTCAACAATTACAATTGGCAGCATGCCATTGGACATGGCCTGCATGCCTATCGCATGACTCAACAAACTTTATCTAAATATTCTAATTACATATCTGAAAATCCCACAAATACATAACATTCAAAATTCGAATTTGCAAATGCCCATGTGACAAGCACGTGGGCAACCTTGTCCCTTAGCCAATTTTGCCATGTTCCATACTTAGAATATATTTAGCTTCCAACACTTAGAATATTTCGTCCATGTCTTTCAGCCACAACATTGTCTTTCCAGCACCATGCCTTGCCTGTGTCATGTCATTGTTTGTGTCTGCGCCTACGCCATGCCACTGCCTATGCTATGCTGCTGCCTCGGTCGTGTCATTACCTAGGTCACGCCACTGCCTAGACCATGCCATCATGTTGACCATGTCATCGCCTTGACCATGCCATAGCCTAGACCACGCCACTGCTTGGCCCATGTCATGTCAATGCTAGTGCTAATGTTATGCCAGCGCCTTGCCGAGTGTATATTACTGCCTGCATGCATATCCCCATAGGTGTCATGCGTTTGTCGCTGCTTGTTGTGCCCAAGGTTGCCTTACCGATACTCCATCACCTTATTCATCATTAGTTGTATGCTATCTCACAGCCAACACAACATCACATTACTTGTTTTAGCCCATGTTAAGGACAATGTGCACCTTGACATGTCATTCCAATCATCACGCCTTAGACTGGGGGTCTAACAATGCACCCCCACTATATGAACTCGATTCCCTTATTGAGGTTGTTTAGAGGTAGTCCTCAAACTGCTTGTGAATTGCCATAAGTTTTGAGCCTTCTTCCAAACCGTATCCTCTTCACTCTTGCCTTTCTATTGTATCAAAAATTCTATCTTGGTATTTCTTTGGCTATTTCCCACAATCCGATGATCAAGTATTTTCACCATCTTTGTTTTATACTGCTTCGGATTCAATGAAAGTGCCCTTTTTGACTTGTTGCTGCCTGGGTCTTCAACAACTTTATGAAACCGTTTCAGAAAATTGACACAAAAAGTAAGATGAATCTTCAACCTTTCTAGTAAATTTAACTTGGAAGCGATTTCCCCAATCTTCTCAACAACTTTGAACGGGCCATCATATCTTGGAATTAATCTCATATGCCTTCTTTTGCCACAGTTTATTTCTAGATTTATGGAGTGATCTTCAGAATCACTTTATCTCCAACGTTGAATTCTACCGTACGTCTATGCTGATCAAAATACTTTTTCGTTCGTTTCTGAGCCTTTCTCAAGCTGTCTTGTGCCTCAAAAAGCATGGCATGCTTTTCTTTTGCATCCTGTAAGCAGCACGACAAATGCCATGACTTTTCAGCGTCACTACTTCAAGTGGTGTCATAGGCTTCATGCCTAAGACAAGTTCGAATAGGATCTTCTCTGTTGCCGATGACCTATGCAGATTATAGCAAAACTGTGCCGTATGCAACAAGTCTTCCCAGTTATGTTGACTTGCTATCACAAAATGCCTCAAGTATTCTTCTAGAAAGTGATTGGTTCTTTCAGTTTAGCCATCAGTTTGAGTTTGATGTGGAAAACTTCAAGTGAGTCCCCATCATGCTGAACAAAGTTTGCCAAAACCGACCTGTAAACCGCGTATCTCAATCACTCACAATGTCACTTGGCAAATCAAAGTATTTCACCACATTCTTATAGAATAGACCTGCAGCAATTCAGACGAGCAAGTAACTGGTGTAGCAACAAAGATAGAGTATTTTGAAAACCTGTCAACCTTTACCATTATAGAAGTATTCCCATTAACCTTTGGAAACCCAGAAATGAAGTCCCTTGAAACAGACAACCATGGCCTTTCAGGAATGTGTAGAGGTTGTAACCAACCTGCCTCCTTCATATATTCAGCCTTGTCTCCTTAGCAAACTTGACAAGTCCTTATGTAAGCTTCAATGTCTTCTTCTATCTTTGACCAGAAATACACATGGGACAGCAAAACTAGCATCTGTTCAACACCCAGATGTCTAGAACAAGGAGTATCTTGCACCTCTTTTGTCAAGTCTTCACGCAGTCCACTGTCTTGAGGTACTACAATTCTCCCCTCTTAAAATATAGGAGATTGTCCTTGATCCAATACCTTCCGATTGTCCCATCTTTTACTTAACCCATCTATTTGACATAGAGTGGATCATTTGTAGTACAAAATCTGATTCTATCAAGAAAATCAATTTCAAGTCGTGAAATTGAGTATATAGCAGCAAATACCTCTTTTCGACTAAGTGCATCACCAACTTGGTTGTGCTTTTCTGGTTTATGTTCCCATATGAAGTCAAATTTAGCCAAAAATTCCTGCCACCGTGACTACTTTGGACTTAACTTTTTCTGTGTCTTAAAGAAAATGTTAGCAACATTGTTAGTCCGCACAATGAAATAAGTGTCCAATAAGTACACTCTCAAAGTTTATAAGCAATGTACTTTTGCCACCATTTTTTTTATGGGTCGAATACCGCTGCTCCACACTACTTAGTTTCCAACTTTCAAAGGCCACATGATGACCTTTTTACACCAACACACCCCTGATAGCTTTATTCGATGCGTCAGTATGCACTTCAAAAGGCAACTCAAAATCAGGAAGCTTCAAGATGGGTTCTGAAGTAATGGCTTTCTTTAATTTCTGAAATGATGCATCATATTTTTTAGACCATTCCCATTTGACATCTTTCTTCAACAAATCTATCAATGCATCCACTTTCTTTGAGTAACCTACAATGAACTAGCGATAATAGTTAGTCAAACCTAAAAATGACCTTTAGTCGTTGACCCCATTAGGCGCCTGCCACTCAACAATTGCTTGCACCTTTTGTGGATCCGTTCTTACTTGGTTTTGAATGACCAAGTGCCCAAGTAATTTCATTTCCTTCTTGGAAAATTCATATTTTTCAATCTTCACATAAAGTTTTTACTCCCTCAAATGAGACAATAGTAACTTTAAGTGTTCCAAGTGTTCATCAAGAGAGCAGCTATAAATTACAATGTCATCTAAATATACCACCACAAAATTGTGTAAGTAATCTAATAACACATCATTCATCAAGTTGCAGAAATTTGTCGGGGCATTTGTCAACCCAAATGACATAACAAGAACCTCGTATGAGCTATACCTCATGACACATATAGTTTTAAGTTCATCTTCTTCAGCTATTCGAAGCTGCCAATAACCCAATCAAAGATCAAGTTTAGTGAACCAACATGCTTTGCTCAGCCTATTCATAAGATATTGCACTAATGAAATAGGATAGTTGTTCTTCACCGTTACTTTGTTCAATGTCCAATAATCCACAGACATTCTCATCGAACTATCCTTCTTCTTTTGAAATAAAATAGGAGCACAAAAAGGAGCCTTGGAAGGCTGAATCAAACCAACATCTAGTAATTCATTCAATTGTTTCCATAACTCACCCAACTCTTTAGGAGCCATCCTATAAGGAGCTTGTGCAGGGGCGATAGAACCTAGAAACAACTCTATCTTGTGATCAATGTCCCTTCTTGGCGACAATTCTTTAGGTAACTCACGAGGCATCACATCAGAAAATTGTTTTAGCACTTCAGCTGTACAATCAGGCACCTCCACCTTTATATATGGCTTTACTTCTATCATGGCAGCAAGGAAAGTCTCATCACCTTTCTTCAATCCTTTCTCTTACCTTTATATCTGGCTTCACTTCTATCATGGAAGCAAGGAAAGTCTCATCACTTTTCTTCAGTCCTTTCTCAACCAAAATAACAAAAATGATAAGGGTCTCGTTCTTCACTTTCTTTGCTTCTCTATAAGGATGAACAATATTAATGAAACTTGGATTGACTTCATTCATGATCATCACTCCATCCAAGTGAGGAAAAGGAACAAAGAAATATTTACTAAGGAAATCAATCCCTAGAATGACTTCAAAATCACCCAACGACATCGCCATTAAGTTATGTTTTCCTGTCCAATTTCCAGTCATAATTTCTACATCATAAGCCATGCCTACTATAGATTGCGCCTTAGAACTAATAGTTTGGACATAGGATGGATTTTTCTTCAACTTTTGTCTATATTTTATAGCAACCTTGACATCCACAAATGTATGGGTGGCTATGGTATCTACCATAGCCAACAACTTTCATCTCTATGTGAATTAGAGAATCATAAGGATCTAATAACTTTAGAGAGTCATTAACAATATTCAAAAAACATTTTTGATTGAGTGACAAACCCAAAGGATTCGCCAAAGCAGTAATCACTTCATGTTCACCCTCACCTTGATTCATATTTACAATAAGAAAAACATTCACTCTTTAACGATTGGGACAAATCTTGGCCAAATTTAGTCCACCACAAGTTCAACAACCTTTAGTATTGCCATCTTTCCCCTTGTTGTTGGTGTTTCCAACATTCATTGGAGCTTTAAGTTTGTCCCCTTTTTCACTTCGTCCATATTTCTTCCCTCCCTCTTTCTTCTCAGCCTTTTCTTAGACTTTAAAGTAGTGGGAATGTCAAAATTAGAACGAGTTGAGCAAAAACCAACCAACGAGTTGGCGACAACAATTGCACTAGGAAATCCTTCATATTCTGCCTCCTTAATTTATTTAGCGCCCATGCCTTAATCTCTAAAATAAACTTATGTAACTTGACTTCATCAAACATGTTTTGGATATCCAACATCAAGAAAGAAAATTCCTTAATATAGTCACGAACTGATCCGGTCTGCCTTAGCCTTTTCAAACGGTCTCTAGTAATCCATGAAGCATTGCTAGGAAGAAATTGGTCCCTCACTTCCTTCTTTAATTTCTCCCAAGAATTAATTTTGGGTCGAACATCACTTTTATCATCCATATTTTGAGTCCTCCACAATAATTTTGGATCACCTATCAAATGCATTCTAGTGATGTTTAACTTGTCTATTTCAGCAACTCTACAGTAGATAAATACTACTCCATGTCCTATAGAAAATTCTCCTACTCCTTGGCCCTTCATGTACTACCAAATGCTTTAGGCTCCAGAATTGTAACCTTGGAGCTGCCTTTATGAGACTTCCCAAAGCAACCACTGTACGTCGCAACACTAAGATTTCTATCTACAAATTTTTGGTCACCTTGCCTTGGTCCTGCACCAACAATGTTAAGCTTCACGTGCATTCAAAAATTCTATATTTTTCTCCTCAATGTAGGAATGCATTATGTCAATTCTTCACGGAGTCTATTGATCTGAGTGATCAAATCGACCAAATCAACATTTTGTTTGAGTTTGACAGTAATGCTAATGAAATTCCAAACTCGTGTAACATATTCATTTAGTTGAGTATTCGTCACCATTTCCATACAACAAAGCTCTGATGTCAGTTGAGACAAAGGCAATTTATTTTTTGCTGTACCATCGCTTGGCAGTCATACCACACTACACAACTTCAACCACAAACTCGTAACACAGTCTAAGTAAAATAAACTAAATATTAAGAAATGTAAAACACTCCATAATATACAAAAAACAAGTTCTTAACAGTTATTATTCTCTCAGAATTACAAATAAACAATGCCACATGAATTTACTAAGTCATTACAACACTCATAGCCTTAGACAAACTCCAGCATCACAAGTATAAAGATTGCACATGGGCGGTTACAACCAGTTTCAACTGTTACACTTGGCAGCATGTCATCGGACATGCCCTTCATGCCTATCACATGACTCAATATACTTTATCTAAATATTCTAATTATATATTTGAAAATCCCACATGTACAAAACATTCAAAATTCAAATTTTCGACTACCCCATGTGACAAGCACATGGGTAGCCTTGCCCCTTAGCCAATTTTGCCATGTTCCACTCGTAGAATATTTTTAGCTTCCAATACTTAGAATATTTTGTCCTTGTCTTGTCATGTATTTCAACCATAACATTTTTTTGTCATTACTATGCCTTGCCTGTATCATGTCACTGCCTATGTCATGTTGCTTCCTTGGTCGTGTCACTGTCTAGGCCACACCACTTCCTAGACCATGTCATCACCTTGTCCATGACATAACCTAGACCATGAATCTGCTTGTACCATGTCATATCAATGCCATCTCTTGTGCCATGCTAGTGCCAATGTCATGCCAGTGCCTTGCCGAGTCTAAGTCATTGCTTGCACACATGCCCGCACTGGTGCCATGCATCTGTCACCGCCTGTTGTGCCCAAGGTTTCCTTGCCAACACTCCAACACCTTGGTCATCATCAGTTGCATGCTATCTCATAGCCAACACAATATTACATTTCTTATTTTAGCCCATGTCAAGGCCAATGTGCACCTTGACATGGCATGTCGGTCATCACGCTTTAGAATGAGGTTCTAATGGTATGGATACCATGTCTTAGTCTGGGGTTCTAATAGTATAGATACCAATTTATCATTTAGAATTTTTTTGATGTTTTGGATTTGATGTATATGATATATACTAATATACGTATTCACGTGATGCGCGAATAATATCAAAATATTATTTCTAATAATTTCATATTGTAATGTATTGTTCGAGCGTGTTTGAACATGTTGCTTTAAATTTTTTCAACTACCCTAATATTTATACATAAAATGCAAACAAAGAAAATTCTACCCGCCTCCATCCGTACCACCATCTCCACCCCCTAACCCTCAATTTTTTTTCAAGAAAATCTACCTCTCCACTCCTTCCCCTACCTCTAGCCAATCTATGCAAAAAAAGTAATTATGTAACTGTAAAAAAAATTATATTTTATATTTTTATTATCAGTGCATGATGTACTTTTTAAAAATATTAGACTGTTAATATTCTCACTCCCCTCACCCCCACCTCTAACCAAATTTGCATGAGTAAGAGTTTAATTGAAAAAAAATTATGTTTCATATTTTTCTTTTATTATTTAAATATTTCAGTTTGTCAAAAATAATTTAAACTTTTATTCTAGTGTCTCTCATCTCTTTCGCTTAAAATTTATAAATAGTAATAAGTGTATTATTTAATTACTTTATTATATTTTCAAAATTAATTCAAATCCCTCCCTCCTCCCACCCTCAATCCCTGATGTACTTTTTTTACTATATTATAATTATTTTATTTTTCACTAATTTGATTTTGAATCAACATAAGCAGATGTGTTTTGTTCTTTTTTATCTCAAAATATAGAAATTAGAATAGATAAGTGTTGTTAGTATAACAAAATAAATTAAATAACTGCTTTATTAGAAACTATCTTAACTTTGTAATAATTAATAAGACCAAGTAATACTTAATTGTGAGACCTCATAAAACTTTGATGACCTTATTTTTGACCCTTCTGCGTGCGTAATGTTAATTTTTACTTGAATTATGCTTAATTATGTTAAAAGGATGTTTGAGAAAAGTTTTGGATTTGTTGGAAGGGGTTCGGGGTCATTTTAGATCCTCGAGGTAGTAAGAGTTTGTGATAAGGCCATATCACGGAGGTTAACCTCCGCGATATTGGCAAGGCACGGAGGCTAACCTCCGCGATATTGGCGTGCCACGATGATATTTTAATTTCGTCTAGTTTTTGTTTTTTTCACTTGGGGTGAGGGGCTTTTGGTCTTTTTATCCCTTGTACAACCTTATAACATAAAACAACCCCATTCCCTTTAGTTTTAAAGGATAAAATCATTCTCTCTCTTTCAAACTCAAAGCCTAAAAACATTCAAGAGCTTACAGTGAATTCATCAGCCAGGCTCCAAACATCAAATTGTCTTTAATTTCTTGTGTGTTTCAGGCATGTTTCTCTTCTCTAAACTTGAATTTTACATTGTTTCATTGATTGAATAGATTTTTGTATGATTTAAATTCTGGGTTTTGAAACTGGGTTGAGGGGTTTGGGTTTTTACTGATGGAATTACTTGTCCTATGTTTTAAATTGATTATTCATGCATTAAATTGATATTTTTGAGACTGAATTGGTACATTGTTTAAATGGTTGGAATAGGGGACATGTATTTCCCCAAATTTAATGAGATTTGGCTTGATAATTGCATTAACCTCAACCCACTTTGTGAACTTGGTTTTAAATATGGGTAATTTCATGGTTTAACTTAAATTGAATCTATTTCATTGCATTAAAGGATAAATGAATATGAATATGGTTTTGGATGGCCTTGGTTTTGGATTTTAAATGGAACTTGCGATTCCAATTTGGTTGTGTAAATTGGTTTGGCATAATTAATTTAGCTTGCAAGCATACTGGTATGGCGATACAAAGTGGTAAATGCCTTAATGAATAACTCCTAGGTTAATGGGTTTGTTTATGTGCAATTTTTTTTAATTTGGGCTTAAAGGGAATTGTGTAGCTTACTATGAAGGTGTAAGTCTTGGGAGAAGAGCACCGAAAACCACATTTGTCAGTGTTGGGGGTCTATATGACCATGTACTTGATGCACACCTTAGTGGCTTTAGTTTTCCCTCAATTTTTCCTCGGTTCGTGTAGCTAACACATCCTAGGGCCCTTTCAGCTGAGAGAGTTGAACCCATATAGCCCATGGGTTCCTTTAGGATGGATTGAGCTACACAGTTTAGGTTAAATCTTTAACTCTCATTTTCATGACCCTTTACCCTATCCTGACATCCTGACATCCTGTATATGTATATATAAATATGTGTATGTGGTTTTGACTGATTTCAGAAACAACATTATTTTATCACTTTTTTTGAGTCACACGTCAATGCTTATCCCACTGACCATCCTAGGACGCTACATAATTTCATGATATAGGGTCCGAAGACTTTTCTGTTACTTCTGTACAGTGGTAGGTAGTTGAGCACATCTGTGAGTTATTGTGAAGTGGTGAGCCTCTATCCTTCGGAAGGCCTTATCATTTTATTATTCTTTCTTTATTGTCTTAGTACTGTTGGATTCTTTTCTATGATCATGGTCAAGGGCATGTCCCGACTTAGTTGTTATTCTATTTTCAGTGGCTATTATGGACAAGTGTGGTTTTTTTAAATCTCAGTCTTCTTTTGAGTTATCTAGTCATTTTCTTATTATTGTTTGATTTTATTTCGCTTTATTGTTATTGTTGTGCTCTTGAGGTTAGGCAAAGAGGGTGGCTTCCGATCCATGATGGGCTTGATATACCTGTCACGGTCAGGCCCTGGATTGGGTCATGACAAGTTTGCTATCAGAGCACGGTTTAGGGTCGTTGTGTGTCCACAAAGTCGTGTTGAGTAGAGTCCCTTTTATGGGTGTGTAGCGCGCCACACTTATAAGGGGATACTACAAGGTAATTAGAAATATTTCCCTTTCTTGTGTTCTATTTTTGGCTATAGAGTCTAGTGTTATGAAACTTATCTAACTCCTGACTTTCTCGCATTTTAGATTATGCCTCCCTAAAGATCTGATTTTAGTAGAAATTCTACTGGAACCTCTGTTCCACCTGAGGAGAATATGGAGGGGCCTCGCCGAGTTTATGAAGTATAGATCGGTCTAGGGTTCTTGATACTTATTGTACCGCTCCACGTGGGGTTCCACTGGTCCCTATTTATCTTCATTGAGCTTCTTGAGATGGTGATACTTATGATCATCTGCCTTAGGGAGATATCTCTGATTCAGATTTGTGTTAGTCTATTCATATGCTTACTCGATTTGTGGTATCTTGTTTCATCAATCTGATCATGCTGGTTCTATTGTTCATTCATCTCAGGTCACTCAGGTTGGCTAGTTTTTGAGGTTGAATCCCCAACCTTTACAAAATCTAAGGTTGAGGAGGATCTACAGGGGTTCATTGATGAGACGAAGAAAATCTTTAGGGTGATGCATGCTATTAATTTGGAGGGTGTGGAGTTTGCTACTTAGAAGTTGAAGGATGTAGCTTATTAGTGGTATGAGGAGTGGGAAGAAACGAGGGGTGATGATACTGAATAGGTAGTGTGGGATGACTTTTTAGGTGATTTTCTTGATCACTTTTTTCCTCAGGAGTTAAGAAACGCTAAGGATAAAGAGTTTGTAAATCTGAAGCAAGGAAAGATGAGTGTCAATGAGTATGCTCTAATGTTTGAGAAGTTGGCTCATTTTAATCTAGAGTTGGTATCTAATATGAGGTCCCAAATAAGAAAGTTTGATTATGGTTTGTCTCGTGATTTAGTGCTGGAATGTAAGGCTGCTATGTTGAATAATGATATAGACATCTCCACACTGGTGGTTTATATACAGTGGGTTGATAATGAGAAAAAGAAGCAGACAGAGATGGAGAGAGATAGAATAAGAAGTTTAGATATTCAGAGTAGGGTACAAGTCAGCTGAACAGTGGGAGAGATGGTAGACCACGGACTAAAAAGAAGAATAGGGAAATTCATATTTGTTTGCCAGTGCTACTTATCCTAAGCCTTCGGGTGATTCAGACTAGCAATGGTTCTAAATCACAGGGTGGATAGTGTCAGGCTAGTGGTGCTTAGTTAACTCCACCTTATCCTCCTTGTCATTTTTGTGGGCAGCTTCACCGTAGACATTATGAGAACGAGAGAAATCGGAGGAGAAATTAGTGTTATAATTGTGGTTAGATTTGTCATATGCAGTGAGATTATCCTTTAGCCAGGATGTCCACTGAAACTAATAAGGTTTCAGTCGCCACTTCTTCAGCTCCTACACCAAAGAGCACGACTTCTGGTACAGGCACTGGATGGAACTTTATGCATTTGCTACTGGTAAGGAATCTGAGGCATCCCCAAATATTATTACTGGTATGTTACAACTCTTTTCTCTTGATGTTTATTATTTCCTTGATTTGGGTTCTACTCTATCTTATATGACCTCTTATATGGCTGTGCATTTTGTTTTTTTCCTGAAAGTACTCTTGACCCCTTTTCTATTTCTACTCCAGTGGGTAATTCTATAGTTGCTAGAAAAATGTATAGGGATTGTGTGGTGTTCATCTTTCATAGGGAGACATTGGTGGATTTAGCAGTGCTTGATACAGTGGATTTTGATGTTATCTTGGGGATAGATTGGCATTATTCATGCTATGCTTCTCCGGATTGTATGACCCGAAAGGTTAGTTTTCACTTTCCTAATAAACTGGTATTAGAATAGGAGGGGAGTTTCTTAATGTCCAAAGGGAGGTTTATTTCCTATCTTAGAGATCAAAAAATTAATTTTAAAAATGTGTCTATCATTTAGTTTGGGTTAAGGATTCTAACTCTGGAAGTCCATCTTTGTAATCTGTCCCTGTGGTTAATGATTTTTCTGAAGTGTTTCCTGATGATCTTCCTAAAATTCCTCCCGACAGGGAAATAAATTTTGGGATTGATATTCTGTCGTATACTCATTCTATTTCTATTCCTCTTTATAGAATGGTTGCAGCCGAATTAATGGAGCTAAAGGAGCAATTGAAAAATCTTCTCTGTAAAGGGTTCATTCATCCTGGTGTCTCTCTATGGGGTGCTCCTGTGCTTTTCGTGCATAAGAAGGATGGGTCTCTTTGGATGTGTATAGACTATCGTCAGTTGAATAAGATTACAGTGAAGAACAAGTATCCTCTTCCTAGGATTAATGATCTTTTCGATCAGCTTCAGGGTGTTAGATATTTCTCTAAGCTTAATCTTCGATTGGGGTATCATTAGTTGAAAATTAGGGAGATTGATATTCCCAGGTCTGCTTTTCGAATCCAGTATAGTCACTATGAGTTTTTGGTTATGTCATTTGGGTTAACTAATGCTCCAGCTGCTTTCGTGGATCTTATGAATTGGGTTTTTCAGGTAGTTTTTGGATTTTTTTGTTATAGTCTTCATTGATGACATGTTGGTGAATTCTAAGAGCGAGGAGGATCATGGCAATCACCTTTGAATAGTGTTGCAGACTCATAAGGACCAGAAGTTGTATGTAAAATTTTCTAATTATGAATTTGGTTAAGTGATGTGACCTTTCTAGGGCATGTTGTTTCTAGTGAAAGGATCAAGGTGGATCCACAGAAAGTCGAGGTAGTTAAGAAATGGCCTAGACCCACGAATCCAACCGATATTAGGAGCTTCTTGGGCTTGGCTGGGTATTATAGAAGATTTTTGGAAAGTTTCTCTTCTATTGCTGCTGCATTAATAAGTTGACTCAGAAGAAAGTTAAGTTTTTATGGTTCGATGCTTGTGAAGATAGTTTTAAGAAATTAAAGTATAAGTTAACTTCTACACCAGTTTTGACCCTACCCGAGGGTACTAATGATTTTACTGTGTTTTTAATGTGTCCCATGTAGGACTTAGTTTTGTTTTGATGCAACACGGTAAGGTCGTACCCTATGCTTCCAGGCAACTTAAGGTTCATGAGAGAAATTACTTGACTCACAATTTAGAGTTGACGACTGTGGTCTTTGCATTGAAAATCTGGTGCCAGTATCTATATGGAGTGAATGTAGACAACTATTTAGATCATAAGAGCTTGCAATTTGTGTTTAAGAAGAAGGAATTGAATCTCACACAAAAGAGGTGGCTCGAATAGCTTAAGGATTATGACATGAGCCTTCAGTACTATCCAGGTAAAGCTAGTGTTGTTGTTGATGCTCTTAGTAGGTTATCTATGGGAAGCCTATCTCATATTGATGAGGAGAAAAGAGGATTGGTAAAGTACATTCAAAAATTGGCTAATTTGGGAGTTCATATTTTGGACTCTGAGGATGGGGGGGGGTGATTATTCAATAAGTGGTTAAATCATCTCTTGGTGCTGAGGAGAAGGAGAAACAGGCTTTACATCCCATACCTATGCAAATTAAGGATGAAGTGGGTCAGCAAAAGGTTATGGCATTCTACATTGGGGGAGATGGTATTTTGAGATATCAAAGAAGATTATGTGTTCATCCATGTTCGACTAAGATGTATCATGACTTGAAGTAAATCTAGTGGAGGAACAACATGAGCAGAGATGTGGCAAACATTATGGCTAAGTGTATTATTTGTCATCAAGTTAAAGTTGAGCATTTGAGACATGGTGGCATGTCTTAAGAGATAAAGTTGACCACATAGAAGTGGGAGATGATCAATATGGATTTTATTATGGGTCTTCCATGGTCTCGAAATTAGTATGATTCTATTTGGGTCATTGTGGATAGAATGACTAAGTCTGCTTACTTTTTGCATGTGAGGACTAACTACTCAGGAGAAGATTATGCTAAGTTGTTCATTCAGGAGATTATGAAGTTGCATGGTTCCCTAGTGTCCATTATTTTGAATCGAGGTATGTAGTTTTCATCTTACTTATGGTATTCATTTTTGAAAGGTTTGGGTACTCAAGTGACCCTTAACACTACTTTTCACCCTTAAATGGATGGAAAAGTGGAGCGTACTATTTAGACTCTGAAGGATATGCTAAGGGCTTGTGTGATTGATTTTAAGGGTAGTTGGGTGGATCATTTGCCTCTTATTGAGTTTATGTACAATAATAGTTACCATTCTAGCATTTAGATGGCTCATTTTGAGGCTCTTTATAGTAAGAGGTGTAGGTCTCCTATTGGGTGGTTTTAGGTTAGTGAGACTAGGTTGTTTGGTCCTAACCTAGTTCACCAAACCATGGAGAAGGTAAAGGTGATTAGAGATAGACTTAAGACTGCTCAAAGTTGAAAAAAGTCTTATGCGGATGTCAGACGGAGAGATTTGGAGTTTGAATAAATTATTGGGTATTCTTGAAGGTTTCTCCTATGAAAGGAGTCATGAGGTTTGGAAAGAAGGTGAAGGTCATCCCTCATGAAGTTGGCCCATATCAGATTTTGAGGAGAATTGCGAATGTCGCTTATGAGTTAGATTTGCCTACTAGTTTAGCTTTGATTCATCATGTGTCCTTGCTGAAAAAATATGTGGGGGATCCTTCCTTGATAGTGCATGTTGAGGATGTTGGTGTTATAGATGATTTTTTATCTTATGAGAAAGTCCCGATTGAGATATTAGATAGGCAAGTTCATAGGTTGAGGACCAAGGATGTAGCTCCGGTGAAGGTTCTTTGGAGAAATCAAAAGGTGGAAGAAGCTATATGGGAAGCTGAGGAAGATATAAAGGCCAAATAGCCATTCTTGTTCCTTATATTTGATGAAAGTGATTAAGGTATGAGTTTTGTTTTTCTCTTATCACTTTTCGATTTTCTCAATTGATTCTAGTATATTCTTATTATTGTTATGCTAAAAGTATCCTAACTCATCAGTCAGGGATGAATAATCCTGAGGAGGGGGGGGGGATAATGTGAGACCCCATAAAACTTTGTTGACCCTTCCACATGTGTAATGTCAAAAGGGTGTTTGGGTGGAAAATTTTGAATTTTTCAGAAGGGGTTTGGGGTTATTTTGGGACCCCGAGGTAGTGAGGTCCGTGATAAAGCCATGTGATGGAGGTTAACCTCCGCGATATTAGTGTGGCACAGAGGCTAGCCTCCGTGATATTGGCGTGCCACGGTGATGTTTTAATTTTGTCCAATTTTTGTTTTTTCCCGTTGGGGGGGGAGGCTTATGGTCCTTTTACCCCTTGTACAACCTTGTCACAACCCGATTTACGAGTCATGATGGCACCTACTAAAACCCACTAGTAGGTTAGCCAACAATGTAACCCGGAGCTAAGGCAATGTGTTACTTTGGTAGAAATGTACAACATGGACCAAATATACAAAAACAAATATAAGCAAAGTGTTCCACATAACAGAAGACAACCAATATACGAACCAATCCCATAACATGGTAATATCAGTACAAGAGCATTTAAGTTCGACAATAGGAAATACAACTTGAAGTCTTAATAGTCTTATACATTCGTCTCAATTACAAAAGATTGAATAAAGATAGGAGGGAAACGGGCGACCCGAACTCTAATAGCTCACCTTGTCTCCAGAAGATCAACACAACACGATCTCAACTCAGCGATGGAAACTAGTACTCGGGTCTGCACCAAAAGGTACATAAGTGTAGTATGAGTACCAAAACAATGGGTACTCAGTTGGCATTATCATTCCACTAAGAAAAATTATGATATAAAAATAATGTAAAGTCAGACAAAAACTATAAGTCAAGGTACAAAATCAAACCTAAATCTTCTTCATCATCATTGTACAAAATAACTAACCACTAGAACAATAATATGACATCTCATATCAATACGTACCACAACCATCGTACAAAGTGAATAACCAATCCGGAAGCGTAAAGCAACGTGTATATACAATTACCATCGCATATATACCAAGTTCACTACACATACAATCATTAAACCATACAGTAAAAGAACTTACCACGACGTCCCATACCACCGGGAAGCACACTCAAAAGAACACAAAGTAAAGTACTCATCACGATGTCCCATATCACCAGAGAGTGCACCAATAGATCAATTCATTAACGTATTGAGATATATAAATACATATACACAACCAACTTACTTTTACCATGGTTTCCACATTTTCTATCACGGTCACTTGCCAAGATCTATAATCATCATCAACTATTGTATGTAAAACCAATATATACCAAAGTAATCATAATCATAGTTATATAGATATTTAGACCTGTAATTCATTAATATACTCTATCTTGTCTATACTAACTAACCACTATTTATTATTAAGCTACTAGTTTGCTAGTCATCATGAGGCCTCCAACCATTAGCCTAACCAATTCCTCATATACTCATTCTTCATGGAGTTGCAACTAATTATGATTCATTAGATAGCCAACATACATATCTAGCCAAGATGTATCACTAACCGTAACCACCATTTAACCAACTCAAACCTAGTTATCATAAGTATACTAGTAATCATATAGTGAGAAGCTACATATTACTAACACCCTTATCTATCTATTAACACAAGCCATTTTCTAGTTAGCACCATAATTATCTAAGTTCTCTTCAAGCAACCAACGTCATTACATGCTAGACATCAATATCACTAATCATCAACAATGTTAAGTCTATTATTGTCATTAGCCATTTTACAACCATAATTACTAGTTACCACATTTTAACTAAACAAGGTCCACCAACTAGTGTTCTAAGCTTCAAGCCATCAAGTAATGTAACAACTTTATATAGACAACTAGTTATCACATGCCCCATTTTACTAGGAAAAATTCCATAACATAACCATTTGTTCAAGACAAAGATATTCACTAGGTGCATCCTTAGTTTTACACATGATTACTCTTACCATTTACTCTTAACTCAATAATCGACATATTCTACATCTATCCATAATTTAGTATTAACAAGAGCCACACCACTTAACTAGTGCTTAATGGTAGCAAATTATAGACAACTCCTTAAGGAAACATCATGTCCTAAGTGCACAACAGAATTAATCACACAATGGCATAACCACATATATAACTATATATTCATATATGCTTACCATACATAACATCACCATAACATTAATACATACTTCGGGTTTGCCAGACATTATCATAACATCAATACCTCTTTCGAATTCACCAGGCATCATCATAACATCAATATATCCTCTGGATTTACCGGGTATCATCCTAACATCAATATATCCTCCAAATTAACCGTGCATCATCATAACATCTATATATCCTCCGAATTCAATGGACATTATCATAACATCAATATACCCTTTGGATTCACCGAGCATCATCATAACATCAATACAGCCTCTGGATTTGCTGGGCATCATCATAACATGAACATATTCTCTGAATTCATCAGGCATCATCATAGCCTCTAAGATAACAATAAATACATACATATGTAGCCAAATCAATATCAAGTACAAGCCCACAACCGTAGAGTATATGAGATGTAAGAAAATACATATTATGGTACTTCACCATTAATCATCACTACATTATATGAGTAAATGCATGAGCATTTGTACATAAATGATATGACAAACCCCTACTTTTACGAGCTTAATCATAATTATTAACAAGTCAAATATAAGTTATGGGTATGCCTTCTAGAATCCTTCTTTACCCACATGGTTCACAATACTAGCGCAAAGAGATTCTCTTAAACAAACATTAGCTTAGTCATTAATCTTGAATCATAATACCAGTTGTAACATAATTCAAGGCTCACAGAGTAAACTAGCTAAAAAGTTTGAGTGATAGCATAACCATAGATTCAATTCACAAAAATTTATAATGCTATCCATATAATGACAATAAGATAATCAGTCAAGCATACACGTTATCCCAACATCGACAACATGCATAAACCATTTATCGGGTGTAACTATCATATCACCAAAAGTATAATCTAGGCATTCATTATGTATCTAGGTCACTAAAGAACTTACATAATCCAAGCTTAAGGCGGGTTAAGTTCCGCTTCTAATAATCCCCAAATCTTTTCTGAAAGTCTAATTTCTACCCGGAATTAGGTTAAGTTATCTAAATCATTCCTTAAAACATTCCAATTCACACTAGTTCTATGTAATAATTCTTCTTCAAGGATTCCTCCTAAGTCACCCCAAGCACATAAAGTTATTCCACGACTAAACATATCTAAGTCAGCATACCTTTAAGGTGAGTGATCAAGGTCACTCTCATCCACTAGAGAAACTAGGATATTCTCATGCTATTCATGAGATTACAAGTCCAAATAATGAAGGTGCTAGGCTTTGAGTCAACTATCCTACTTAATGCGTTTCAAGACCTAAAGGATTCAACTAGTCCCAAACATTTCCATCTACCAATTCAACATCTAATACCCTTCTTAATCTTATCAAGATATCATAATTATACTACAGTAAATCTCAATCTAACTATAAGTAAGCCTAAACTACCTTGAGTCCGAATAGCTCACGAACCAACTGGCCTAAAACTCATAAAATCTCTCCACTAGTGTCGAGCAGACAAATTAAACTAAAATATGGTGTAATACACATCACGAGTCTCAACAATGACTAACCCAAGAAGCCTATCCTAACAAGCAGTCAGAAACACAAATTTCATTCTCTCTAATAGCACCAGAAAACCTAGGAGAATCCAACCTTAAGAACCTACCCAACATCTTTTGCTCCTCGACAGACATAGCATGTTGGGTCACAACTGGGTGAACGATAGTTAACTGAATAACTGTCGACATAGTGGGAATCTCAGCTCCAGGAGATGCAGCTGCAGGCTACACTCCTTCCCCAGTAGTCTGCATATTGTCAACAATACCAATAACTGAACCAAGACATCTCTAAGCAAAGAAGAAGAAATAAAACCTGGCAGAGCTTGGGCTGGTCCCTGGCCCTCTGCTGGATGTGGCGGAGGAATCTTTGGCTCAGGTATAGGAATGGGGTTTTGGGGAGGCCCATCTTGATCCCTAATTGGGGACACATCACGAGGCTGGATCTCAAGACACTCATCATACATAGCTACAACACGAGTACTAGGCATCTGCAAAAGAGTAAAATCAAGAAGATATCCTACAAACCAACTCAGACTCTTAGCACGATATGAGTGAAAGAAGTTAAGGACTCTTAAGAATGTCCCATAACCTTCCGAAGATAGGAAACGGGCATCAACATTTCAACCCACAGGACTTTATTAGACATTTGCTCTTGTACCAATAATACCAGTGGAACCTAGGCTATGATACCAATTTGTCACGAACCAATTTATGAGTCATGATGACACCTACTAAAACCCACCAGTACATAAGCCGACACCATAACCCGGAGCCGAAGAAACAGGTTACTTTGGTATAAACGTCCAACATGGATCAAATGTACGAAACACAAATATAAGCAATAATGTTCTACATAATAGAAGACAACTAAGTTCGACAATAAGAAATACAACTTGAAGTCTAAATAGTCTTATACATTCATCTCAATTACAAAAGAATGAATAAAGATATGAGGGAAACGGGTGACTTAAACTCTAAGACCTCACCTTATCTCCAGAAGATCAATACAACATAATCTCAACTCAATGGTGGAAACTAGTACTTGGGTCTGCACCAAAAAGTATAGAAGTGTAGTATGAGTACCAAAACAATGGGTACTCTGTAGGCATCATCGTTCAACTAAGCTAAATTATGATATAAAGATGATTTAAAGTAAGACAAAAACTATAAGTCAAGGTACAGAATTGAACCTGAATCTTCTTCATCATCACTTTACAAAATAACTAACCACTAGAACAATAATATGACAACTCATATCAATACGTACCACAACCATCATACAAAGTGAATAACCAATCCGGAAGTGTAAAACGTGTATATACAATTACCATCACATAAATACCAAGTTCACCACGCATACAATCATTAAACCATAAAGTAAAAGAACTTACCACGGCATCCCATACCATCGGGAAGCACACCCAAAAGAACATAAAGTAAAGAACTCATCACGACATCCCATATCACCGAAGAGTGCACCAATAGATCAATTCATTAACGTATTAAGATATACAAATACATATACACAACCAACTCACTTTTACCATGGTTTCCACATTTTCTATCACGGTCACTTGCCAAGATCCATAATCATCATTAATAACCGCAAGTAAAACCAACATATACCAAAGTAATCATAATCATAGTTATATAGATATTTAGACCTCTAACTCATTAATATACTCTATCTAGTCTATACTAACTAACCAATATTTATTATTAAGCTACTAGTTTACTAGTCATCATGAGGCCTCCAACCATTAGCCTAACCAATTCCTCATATACTCCTTCTTCATGGGAGTAGCACTAATTATGATTCATTAGATAACAAACATCTATATCTATCCAAGACGTATCACTAACCGTATCTACTATTTAACCAACTCATATCTAGTTATCATAAGTATACTAGTAATCATATAGTGAGAAACTGCATATCACTAACAACCTTATCTATCTATTAACACAGGCCCTTTTTTAGTTAGCACCATAATTATCTAAGTCCTCTTTAAGCAACCAACGACATTACATGCTAGGCATTAATATCACTAATAATCAACAATGTTAAGTCTATTATTATCATTAGCCAATTTACAACCACCATTATAGTTAATATATTTTACTAAACAAGGTCCACCAACTTGTGTTCTAAGCTTCTAGCCATCAAGTAATATAACTATTTTATATAGACAACTAGTTATCACATACCCCATTTTACTTGGAAAAATTCCATAACATAACCATTTGTTCAAGCCAAATATATTCACTAGGTGAATCCTTAGTTTTACACATGATTACACTTACCATTTAGTCTTAACTCAATAACGGCATATTTTACTTTTATTCACAATTTAGTATTAATAAGAGCCACACTATTTAACTAGTGGTTAATGGTAGAGAATTATAGACTACTTCCCAAGGAAAACACCATGTCCTAAGTGCACATACGAACTTAATCACACAATGGTATAACCATACATATACCTATATATTCATATATGCTTACCATACATAACATCACCATAACATCAATACATCTTCCAGGTTTGCCAGGCATCATATTAACATCAATACCTTTTTCGAATTTACCGGGCATCATCATAATATCAATATATCCTCTGGATTTAGGGGCATCATCCTAACATCAATATATCCTCCGAATTCACCGGGCATCATCATAACATCTTTATATCCTCTGGATTCACAGTGAATCATCATAATATCAGTATATCCTTCAGATTCATTAGGCATCATCATAACATCAATATATCCACCAAATTTACCGGGCGTCATCATAACATCAATATATCCTCCAGATTTACCGGGCATCATCATAACATCAATATATACTCTGGATTCATCAGGCACCATCATAGCCTCCAAGATAATAATAAAAACATACATATGTAGTCAAATTAATATCAAGTACAAGCCCACAACCATAAAGTATATGAGATATAAGGAAATACATATCATGGTACTTCACCATTAATCATCACTACATTATATGAGTAGATGCATGTGTATTTATACACAAATGATATGAGAACCCCCCACATTTACGAGCTTAATCATAATTATTAACAAGTCAAATATAAGTTATGGGTATGCCTTGGTTCACAATACTAGAGCAAAGAGATTCTCTTACACAAATATTAGCTTAGTCATTAAGCTTGAATCATAATACGAGTTGTAACATAATTCAAGGCTCACATAGTAAACTAGATAGTAAGTTTGAGTGATAGCATAACCGTAGATTCAATTAACAAGAATTTATAATTCTATCCATATCATGAAAAAAAGATAATCAATCAAGCATACACATTATCCTAACAACGATAACATGTATAAACCATTTATTGGGTTTAGCCATCATATCACCAAAAACATAATTTAGGTATTCATCACGTATCTAGGTCACTAAAGAAGTTGCATAGTCCAAGCTTAAGGTGGGTCAAGTTCCGCTTCTAATAATCCCCAAATTCTCTTCTACCAGTTTAACTTCTACCCAGAATTAGGCTAAGTTATCTAAATTATGCCTTAAAACATACCAATTCACACTAGTTTTATGTAATAATTCTTCTTCAAGGATTCCTCCTAAGACACCCCAAGCACCTAAAGTTATTCCACGACTAAGTATATCTAAGTCAATATACCTTTAAGGTGAGTGATCAAGGTCACTCTCATCCACTAGAGAAACTAGGATATTCTTATGCTATTCATGAGATCACAAGTCTAAATAATCAAGTTGCTAGGCTTTGACTCAACTATCCTACTTAATGTGTTTCAAGACCTAATGGATTCAACTAGCCCCAAACGTTTCCATCTACCAATTTAACATTTAATACCCCGCCTAATCTTATCAAGATATCATAATTATACTACAATAAACCTCAATCTAACTACAAGTAAGCCTAACCTACCTTGAGTCCAAATAGCTCACGAACCAACAATCTTCACTTTGCCTTTCCTTGAAGCTTCTTCCATGAGCCAAACTATAAATAACATAATCTATTCAGTATTATGAGAATAAAAACACCCATATTACACCATTGTGCTTTGGGTCTAAAATGACACCAAAAAACCCCAAGTGGGTCCTACATATGAAAAATGAGTTTTTAAGACCAACCCATTGCTTAAATACCATTAGGGAGTTTTAAACCTCAAGAAATTTTTGCAGAACAACCATATTTGAGGCTAAAATTAAGCCTCAAGACATTAGGGATTTTGGGTCTTAAAATAAAGAAATCAACAGCAAAATTGATGGAATCTTACCTTAGATTTGATGTTACTTGCGAATACATAAGCTATTCAAGCTCCCAATCAACCCACAAAACTTACTTTAAGGATTTTAAACTCTATTAGGGTTTGGGGACTCAAAGAAATAGAAGAAAGAGGCTAATTCTTAGCTAAAAAAGACTTTAAATAGACCTTGCCCAACTCTCAGGAGGCGCGATCGCACATACATGCTTTTCCGCAATCGCGGCCATTGCATTCGCACTCAAACCACCGCGATTGCGGTATCTCCATCCATGACAGACGACAACTGATTCCAAGCTTTGGCCAACGCCTCAGGATGCATTCAAAATCCAGTATGAGCAAATGAAATATGGAATCGTATAGATTTCAATATTCTGGATGCATTGGCAAAGTCAGATTTTCTATTCAATACTGCTTTACCAAAATTTTTGCTTGATGAACATTTGGAACCAACAAAGATTCTAAATGGTAAAATAATTTCAAAAACCAAACGAACTTCTAGGTAACTGAACTATAAGTTTTAACAAGTCATTTATGACTTGGAGCGGCTATGGAAAATCTCTAATGGCGAAAATAAGCAGGAACACAAAAAATGATTTGAAGGGTCATTACAGACTTTATAACATAAATAAACCCCATTCTTTTTAGTTTTAAGAGATCAAATCATTCTCTTTCTCTTTCAATCTCAAAATCCAAGAACATTAAAGGGTTTTACAGTGAATTCATCATCCGAGCTCCAAACTCCGAATTATCTTCAATTTCTTGTATGTTTCAGGCATGTTTCTTTTCTCTAAACTTGAATTTTACATTGTGGCATTGATTGAATGAATTTTTATATGATTTAAATTATGGGTTTTGAAATTGGGTTGATGGGTTTTTGTTGTTACTGATGGAATTACTTGTCCCATATTTTAAATTAATTATTCATGCTATAAATTTATGTTCTTGGGACTAAATTGGTACATTATTTAAATGGTTGGAATAGGAGACATGGGTTTCCCCAATTGGATGAAATTTGGCATGATAATTGGACTAACCTAAATCCACTTTATGAACTTGATTTTAAATATGGGTAATTTCATGGTTTAACTTATTTTGAACCCATTACATGGTATTAAAGGATAAATGAATATGAATATGGTTTTGGATGGCCTTGGTGGCCTTGGTTTTGCATGTTAAATGGAATGTGGGAGTCTAATTTAGTTGTGTGAATTGGTTTGGCATAACTAATTTAGCTTACAAGTATATTGGTATGACTGTACCAAATGGTAAATGCCTTAATGAATGACCCAAGTTAATGAATTGGTTTATGTGCAAATTGTCTTAATTTAGGATTAAAGGGAATTATGTTGCTCACTATAAAGGTGTAAGTCATAGGAGGGATGAATACTAGAAATAATATTTGCTGGTGTTGGGGGTCTATATGATTGTGTGCTTAATGCACACCTTATATATATATGTATATTTGGATGGATATTGCCTTGGTGGATTTAGTTTTACCTTGGTTTTCCTAAATTCATGCACCTAACACTCACTGGGGCCCTTTCAATGAGAAGAGCTAACCTATATTGCCCATGACTGCCTTTAGCATGGATCGAGTTACACAATTTAGGTTAAATCTTTAAACTCTCATATTCATGACCCTTTACCCTATCCTGACATCCTATATATGTATATATGAATGTGTGCATGTGGTTTTGACTGATTTTGGATATGCCATTATTTTATCACTTTTCTTAAGTCATATGTCGGTACTTATCATACAGACCGTCCTAGGACACTACATTGTTTCATAATGTAGAGTCTGAAGACTTTTCTGTTGCCCTTGTACAACGTTAGGTGGCTGAGAACGTCTGTGAGATATTGTGAAGTGGTGATACTCTATCCTTTGGAAGGCCTTATCATTTCATTATTCTTTATTTATTGACTTAGTATTGTTGGATTCTTTTCTTTGGTCATAATCGGGGGCATGTCCCAACTTAGTTGCTATTCTGGTTTTAGAGGCTATTGTGGACAAGTGTGGGTTGGTTGTTGTTTTGACTCTTAGTCTTGTTTTTGAGTTATCTATTCATCTTCTTATTACTATTTGGTTGGCTTCTGCTTTATTGTGATTATTGTGCTCTTGAGGTTAGGCAAAAAGGGTGGTATCCGGTCTATGATGAGCTTGAGATACCCATCACGGCCAGACCTTGGTTTGGCTCATGATATTATGACACGACCCAAACTAGGGCCTAGTCATGTCGGGCATCTCAAGTCTGACTGGGACTGTAGACCACCCCCAACACCCCACCATAACCACCATGTGCACTATATCAGATGAATTTCGAGTAGATAATAAGATATAACAAAATTTATTGGAAGACATTTAAAGAAGTTCATAACCACAAAAAACCAAATATCCAACCAAACATCCATTTGTGTAAACCCTAATATCGATACCAATTCCAAGGTTGACATCAATATCGACACCGCCCACGCTCATAGTAGTCACACAAAGCCTCTAACTGAAATCCAAGAACATCCAATCTAGACATGCTCCCAACCATAACCAAAACCAAAGTCCAGGAAATAACAAAAAGTATAAAAAAAGACCATAGAATGAAAGAGAGTCTTCTGGAGTATGGAAGCTCACCAACTCAATCTGACACAAATGTTGTCCCAAAATCCAAACCACTGAGCAAGAGGAGTAGTATGGCCGATTCTTGCATCGCATGGGGATACAACATTTGAAGATGCTTAGAAGGTGAACTGTAATGCCCCGAATCTGGTGCCCAGAATGCCACATGATTCTCATGACCCCGAAGGACCACAAGCTAACCCATGACTGATATCTGTAACTGAGCACTGCATAATAAACTGTATAAATGTGAACAAAAAAGGATGAAAGGCCATAGGTTCAAAACTTAAGACTAATAATAATACTGAATGTGGTATAACAATACCAAAACAACTGAAATAACTGAAAATATTGAAGTCTAAATATCTAGTCTGAAAGACTCTAAACTATCTGAATAAGGAGTTGATGGGACATATCCCCAACTAACTCTAACTGCTGAAGTAAACTAAGTACTAAAATACTGAAATGATAAAGCATCCTCGAATGATGAGGACTCACGGCTAATCTACTGCTGCTGACTGAAACCTGAGCTGCTAAGTGTGATTGGGAACCTGAGCGTTCGAACCTATGGTATAAAACACCATAGCACAAAGAAAAGTATGCGTCAGTACGTGAGAATATACTGGTACGCAAGTGAGGTAGGCTGAATGCATGGGGTTTATATGTATGAACTATAACTGACTGATAACATGAACATGAACACGACTGCGTGAGGATACATGCATGACAAAATAATTGCAGCTAAAATATGGGGATTCTGAATACTGAATATACTGATAACTGATATAACTGATACTAGGTAACTGTTGCTGACAGTCTTGATTCTGATGGAACTAGTTGAGTTCCGTACTGAGATGAGTGACTGTATCTGATAGTCCTGAAATCTATAGAACTATCTATGTTCTATTACTGAAACTGAGACTGAGACTGTGAGAGGTAGTTAGCCAACCTATATGCCCCTAATAAGCTGTTATAGCTGAGTTGGGGTCCAATATGTAACCCCAATTGGAAGGGTGTCAATACTGCGCCACTGGTAAAGACAAGTTGTGAGTGACCCTCATCTGGAAGTATCCCCAAAGGAGAACGGTGGAACCCTCATCTGGCAGTGTTAATCCACCTCATCAATCCTCAACTGTCAGTGTTGATGTCTCAACCCATGCTGGCTACATAGTTTTAGAATGGAAGAATTGCTTCTAAGGGGTCGCACCCTTTACTGTTAGCGTGTGCCCTCATTCTTGGGTTTGCTTGGTGCTAAATCCTACTCCCAACTAAATAGACACTAAACGGATTATACTGAGATGAACTAGACTGAGTTCACTGAGTTTTGTGGACTGACGAAATATTACTGAATTCTGTTAACTAACTAAGTTTATGAGATTACTGAGTTTTCCTGAGTCATGTAACTGACTGAGAATACTACTGATCATGGTGTGACTGAGATTATCATGAAACTGACACTGGCTCTAGCCACACAACTAAATTGTCGGGTATAAATACCCCTAAGACTCGATGTCCTAAACGTAAATCATGGCACAAGTTCAAAAGCACAACGGCTATATGTATATATATATATATATCCTAATTCATCGACTAAGACATTTCATCAAACACTTGACATACATTAGCTTGTACATGATTGGGGATTTCACATTAACATACTATAATAAAACTTTTTTCCTTCACATAGGCATTTTATCAAACACATGGGGAGCATACTTTGGTTATACCATCATCAATGCATCTAATTATCATGATTGCATAAATCAATTTGCAATTTGAAGGGTTTATCATGAATATTATGCAAAGCATCACATACTAGGATCAATCATTGGAACATGTAATTTAAAACATGAATCAAAACCCAACAACAACATGAACATGAATTTCAATTCAAATAAATCATAAACATTCATAATTCAAGGGTTTAATCATGGGTTCACATGAATCTACACATATAATAACTAATTTCTCATAAAATTTATCACCAAACATAGACTAGAATTCAATTGGTCATTATCAACATGAACAAAAGAAAACCCAACATGGGATTCATAAAAATCCATATACTTGAACTTTGAAAAGAGATTCTTGAGCTTCATGGGTGAAAGGGACCCATGAATCAACACTTGACATACCTTAGAATCTAATTCTTGAGCTTGACCTTGATTCTTGAGAGCTAGGATTTTGTTTCTTAGGAGAGAATATTCTTGATTTGGGGAAAAAATGAGTAAATAATAATTTAAAACATTTTTAGGGATTAAATCCCGCACCTAGACGTGTTAAAACCTTGGGAAAATACCAATTTATCCCTAGACGAAATATTTATTTTTCATCAAAATTTATCGATTTAACAGGCTGGCGCGACGCGGCGCTATCACGTCGTGTTACTGGAAATTGCCAACAATGAACTGGGCGGACAACACGATGCGGTGGAATTGCGGATCAACACTAGATGCTAATTTTTTTCATGGCGCGACACGCTAAGATCGCATTTGTAACACCCCGATTTTTCTGAATCAGAATGCTACACGGTGCTCATGACCCCGAGGGACCACAAGCTAACCCATGACTGATATCTGTACCTGTACACTGCATATATAATGTAATAATATGGAAAACAGGAACATGAAGGCCATAAAGTTCAACTGAATAAAGAATCTGTCAAAACATAATATCCATATGGGTGAAACATACCCAAAACAGCTGAAAACTGAATCAAATCTGAACATAAGTCTGAATACTGAATCTGAAAGCCTCTAAGTACTTTCTGAATAAGGAGTTAAAGGAACATGTCTCCAACTAACTCCTTCTAGCAAAACTGAGCTGAAATAATAAATAAAATAAAATAATATCGCCCTCGAATGAATGAGGACTCACTGCAACTCTGCGACTGGATGCTACTACTGATCTGGAGCTCTTGTCTCTGAACCTATGGTGTAACATAAAAGAAAGCACCATAGCGCAAATATGTCAGTACAACTGGATTACTGAGTATACGAGTGAGGCAGGATAATGCAAAAGGGTTTGCATGCATGAACAATGCTAACTGACTGACTGATATGAACGTGAGAGTATAAACATACATACATAGTAACTAAGATCGTGGGTATGTGATAGCTAGATCTGTACGCGAATACATGGTTTACTGATAACTGACATGGCTAAAACTGTAGTTCTGATAACATGGGCGACAGTATCTGATAGTCTTAAATCTGATGGAACTATCTGAGTTCCGCACTATAACTGAATTTGACTGTATTTGACAGTCCTGGTATACTGATATCTGAAGACCTATCCGAGTTCTTTTACTGAGACTAAGTATGAAACTGTGGGAGGTAGTTTTTTAACCGACATGCCCCATATGTGCCATTATGGCTAAGATGGGGTCCAATCTCTGCCCTGACTGGAAGGGTGTCAATACCAAGCCACTGGTAAGGACAACATATGAGCAACCCTCATATAACAGGTAACTCTAGTGATAACGATGGGAACCCTCATATAACAGGTTAAGCCACCTCATCTACCCTCATATAAAAGGCTGCGATGTCTCAACCTATGCTGGCTACATAGTTCTGGAACACAAGGATGACTGCTAAGAACCATACCCTCATATACAAGTGAGTTCCCATCCTTGGGTTCACTCGGTGCTAACTCCCACTCCCATCTGAAGAGACTAAACATGATTTAACTGACTGTACATAAATGGAACTTACTGAATTCCGTTGACTGATGGAATACTACTGATATCTGATAACTGACTGAGACCTTGAGGTTTTCTGAGTCACATGACTGACTGAATTTTATTGAATCTTGGCTTGATTTTGTATATCATGAAACATGACATAGTTCTAGGCACACAACTATAGTTTTCGGATACGAATACCCTCAGGACTCGATAGAAGGAAACTGACACACATGACATGACTTGATCACAAGATTTGAGTGCACAATTCATAATATCATAAGTAGGGGATATCATATTTCATATAGTTATTCAACATCTTAAACATTGTAGGGAATGAATGGATATATTTCGTGTACATATTGTATATCTCCATTATCTTACATGATTCATACCACTACAATAGCAATACATGAAAAGCATGGGATTCATATTGCAGTATATAGCTAACATGGACTTGCCATTTAGACATCATAGAACCATACAAACATGAATTTCTAGCATCCTAAGCATTTTATCAAACACCTTGCATACATTCTTTAAGGCATAGGTGAGTTTCATACTTGCACCATATTAAACCACCTAAAGTTCATGGTTTTCAATTAACAAACATAAATATATTCCATGAAAACACCTTTAGACATCACATTGAAACTTAAACAACAATCGTCAACATGTACATACTCATATCACCACAAAAAGTTTACAAAAATAATATTTAAAACATGGTTTTTGAGTTCTATGAACGGATTGGATCCATAGATGAACACTACGCATACCTTAGAATTGAAACCTTGATGATTTCCTGGAGAGTTCTTGAATTAGGAAACTTAATTCTCAATTATCTTGGAAAAAGTCTTGAATCTTGCTTTTGAGAGATGAGTTTGATGGAAACCCTAATCTTGTGGTTGAGAGTGTAAGACAGGGTTTTTAAGATGCTTAACTGAAAAAAATAGGAAAAATTATGCCTCTTTAGGGTTATAAGTCGTGGAAGGTGAAGAAAAAGACTCAAATACCCTTATGAAATAAATTCCCAGTTGCTGAAAATCATAGATGACAACATTTGTGACAAGGCATCAAAAAAATATGACAAGCCATCAAAAATTTCATCACACAGGAGCTGGAATTAATGGTTTCTGCCTAAGCCAGATGATATTTATGATAAGGCGTCAAAAATGTGACAGGCCGTCAAAAATATCGTCACACAGAAGCTGGTTTCTGCTTAAGGTTGACGACCTTCGTGATAGGGCGTCACAAGTGTGGTAAGCTACCACGAATGTCATCACACTGGAGCTGGTTTTTGCCTAAGGCTGATGACCTTCGTGATAGGGCATCACAAGTATGGTAAGCTACCACGAATGTCGTCGCACCGGAGATGGTTTCTGCCTTAGGCTGATGACCTTCGTGATAGGGCATCACAAGTGTGGTAAGCTACCATGAATTTCGTCACACTGGAGCTAGTTTCTGCCTAAGGCAGATGACCTTCGTCATAGGGCATCACAAGTGTGGTAAGCTACCATGAATGTCGTCACACTATTTCCAGCCTGACATGCTGGAGTAAAATAGGAATAACTCTTTGCTCCGATATCGGATTTAGGAAAAATTAGTATTGTTGGAAATATAATTCAATTATCTATTTGTTGATAGGTTATTAGCTTAAAAATTGCAAGTATAATGAGATATATGATCATTTGAAGTTGACTATACCAATATCCTTCTTAAGAATTCAATCGGTAAGGAATATTTTGATTCGTCTATAGATGGGAGTTATTTGAAGCCTTAATATACATATAACCTACTCATAAAATTATAAAAGAACCATGATGTACTATGCATGAGCTTGGTACATGGCTCTAATATTGGTTTGGATTTTTCAGGGTATTACAATATCTCCTCCTGTGAAACATTCGTCCTCGAATGATGACTGCTTGAGAGGGGAGAAAAGATAAAATGATGCATACACTGATCATCCTCAACTGGCATATGATTTTAGGACTGAATTGAATTCTAAACTAAATATAGCCCAACTGAACATGCATATCTGATGTATGACTGATAAGTTGAACTCATGAATGCATGATAAGCTATGCACTGATACTTGATACCAATTTTATACTCGATTTTTGAACATGTAACTGAATAAGATTAAGGAAAATAGTCACCTCGAGCTAAGTCTGAATTAGCAGAGAAAAGATGAGGGTACTTGGTTCGCATGTCTGCTTCTGCTTCCCAAGTAGCTCCCTCCATGGACTGATTCCGCCAAAGAACCTTGACTAGAGGGACTTCTTTGTTCCTCAGCCTACGAGTCTGATAGTTGAGGATTTTGACTAGAATTTCTTCATAAGAGAGGCTATTCTAAATGTCAACTCTCTGAATAGGGACTACAACTACTGGGTTACCTATGCACTTCTTGAGCAAAGAGACATGGAAGACTGGATGAACTAAGGCTAGATATGAAGGTAATTCGAGCTCATAGGCTACCTTGCCGAAGCGACTGAGAATCCTGAAGGGACCGATATATCGAGGACTGAGCTTTCCCTTCTTCCCGAATCTCTTCACTCCCTTCATGGAAGAGATCTTGAGATAGACATAGTCATCAACCTCGAATTTGAGATCCTTTCTATGAACATCCGCATAAGACTTTTGTTGGCTCTGAGCAGCCCAGAGTCTTTCTCTGATCAACTGAACTTTCTTTAAGGCATTGAATACTAAGTCAGGCCCTATGAATGCGGTCTCACTAACTTTGAACCAACCAATCGGAGACCTATATCTCCTACCATAGAGAGCTTTGAATGGAGCCATCTGAATACTGGAGTGATAGCTGTTGTTTATGCAAACTCAATCAAAGGCAAGTGGTCATCCCAGTTTCCCTTGAAATCAATTGCACACGCCCTTATCATATCTTCTAGAGTCTGAATGGTCCTTTCTGCTTGACCATCTATCTGAGGATGAAACGCTGTACTGAGATAAACTTGGGTACCAAGACCCTTTTGAAATGCTTTCCAGAAGTAAGAGGTGAACTGGGTACCTCTGTCTGAGATGATAGATAGTGGAACATCGTGTAATCTGAACAACTCCCTAATATAGAGTTTGGCATAATCCTCGGCTGAGTAAGAGGTACGAACTGGAAGGAAATGAGCTGACTTAGTCATTCTGTCTACAATGACCCAAACTGAATCATGCTGATGATGTGTTCTAGGCAAACCCGTCACGAAGTCCATGTTCACTTCTTCCCACTTTTAAGTATGAATAGTGAACTCCTGTATGGAACCACTAGGTTTCTGATGCTCTATCTTAACCTACTGACATGTAGAGCACTTAGCCACAAACTCTGCAACGTCCCTCTTCATCCCACTCCACCAATAGATCTCCTGCAAGTTGCGGTACATCTTAGTGGCCCCTAGATGAATAGAGTATCGCGCACCATGCGCTTCTGCAATAATTCACTAACTCAAGTCATCTACACCGGGAACACACAGACGACCCTGACAACGAAGAACACCATCTCCCCCTTGGGAGAAAACCTCTACTTCCTGACTCTGAACTGACTCTTTTATCTTGACAAGGCTAGGATCCCTGTCTCGCTTCTCATTCACCTCGGAAACTAGAGATGACTCTGAACTACTCTGAACACATACACCACCCTCTGAAAAGTCGACTAAGCGAACGCCTAGTCTGGCAAGATAATGAATCTCCTGAGCTAATTTCTTCTTACTATCCTCAACATGTAAAACACTACCCATGGATAGTCTACTGAGTGCATCGGCCACTACATTGGCCTTGCCAGGATGATAAAGGACACTCATGTCATAATCCTTCAAGAGTTCTAACCACCTTCTCTGACAAAGATTGAGATATTTCTGGGAAAATACATACTGAAAGATCTTATGATCTGTGAAGACATATACATGAACACCGTATAGATAATGCCTCCAAATCTTTAAGGCAAAGACAACTGCTGCTAACTCAAGGTCATGAGTAGGATAATTCTTCTCATGGGGATTTAACTGTCTGGAGGCGTAGGCTATGACTCTACCATGATGTATCAGGACACAACCTAAACCTAATCTAGATGCATCATAATATACTACAAATCCATCGGAACCGTCGGGAAGTGCTAAAACTGGAGCTGAGGTGAGTCGAGTCTTCAACTCCTAAAAACTCTTCCCGCAAGGTTCTGACCACTGAAACTTGACCTTCTTCTGAGTCAATATGGACATAGGAGATGCAATAGAAGAAAATCCCTCAACAAACTATTGGTAATAGCCTTCCAAACCCAAGAAACTCCTGATATCTGATGGAGAGACAAGACGAGGCCAGTTTTTTACCGCTTCGGTTTTCTAAGGATATACTCTAATGCCATTACCGAAAACAATGTGGCCAAGGAATTCTACTGATCTTAGCCAAAATTCGCACTTACTGAACTTGGCAAACAACTGGTGATCCCTGAGAGTCTGAAGAACAATCATGAGATGGTCTGAATGATCACACTTTATGCGAGAATAGACCAGAATATCATCTATGAAGACTATGACGAATGTGTCCAAGTATTTCTTGAACACCCGGTTCATCAAGTCCATGAAAGCTGCAGGGGCATTGGTAAGACCAAAGGACATGACTAGAAATTCAAAGTGACCATACCGAGTACGAAAATTTGTCTTCAGAATATCATATTCTCTAACTTTGAGTTGATGATAGCCTGATCTGAGGTCTATCTTGGAGAAATAAATGGCACCCTGAAGTTGGTCAAACAAGTCATCTATCCTAGGTAGCGGATACCTGTTCTTGATCATGACTTTGTTGAGCTGATGGTAATTAATACACATTCTGAGAGAACCATCTTTCTTGCACACGAATAAGACTGGTGCACCCTATGGAGATACACTGGGCCTGATGAATCCCTTATCTAAGAGATCCTTCAACTGATCTTTCAGTTCCTTGAGTTTTGTTGGTGCCATTCTGTATGGCGGAATAGAAATAGGCTGAGTATCTTGGAGAAGGTCTATGCCAAAGTGTAGTTCCCTTTCGGAAGGAATGCCTGGAAGATCTTTGGGAAAGACGTCTGAATATCCATTAACCACTGGGACTGATTTGAGACTGGGAGATTCGGAACTGGAATCCTTAACATGCATGAGATGATACACACACCCCTTAGAAATAATTTTCCTTTCCCGAAGGCAGGAAACAAGATGACCCCTGAAAGACGAAGTGCTACCCTTCCACTCTAGGACGGGCTCATTCGGGAACTGAAACTGAACTATCCTGTTTCTGTAGTCGACTATGGCATAGCAAGAATGAATCCAATCCATGCCGAGAATGACATCAAAATTAGTTATCTCTAACTCAACTAAATCTGCTGACGTGGATTTCTAAAGTATCATAATCGAGAAGTTCCTGTATACCCGCCGAGCTATGATGGTTTTACCCACTGAGGTAGATACTGAAAAGGGCTCTACTAAAATTTTGGGACTGATTCTAAAATTGCTTGCTATGTATGGAGTGACAAAAGACAAGGATGCACCTGGGTCTAGCAAAGCATAAACATGAACATGGAAAATCTGTAATGTACCAGTAACGACATGAGGAGAATTTTGGGTCTGAAGAGCATAGAGTCTATTTGGGTGTTGCCCACTAGTAGCACTAGAAGTGGCACCTTGCTGGTTCGGGCGATCGGACTAAGCTGTGGAACGATTCTGCTGACCCTGAAAACCTGGCCGAGTACAGTGCCTAACTCTATGGCCTGGCTAGCCACAACCAAAACAAATGCCTTGACCCGCTCTACACACACCCTGATGGTGCTTACCGCAGGTCTGACACTGAGGATAAGTGCGGGCACTGCTAACACTGCTCTGAGATTTAGAGCCTGCTGCTCTGTCTCTATTGCTGTCCCTGAACTTCGGCACTGGGGCACTAGAGGAGGAAGGGGATGAAACTGTTGACTTAGGATGAAACTGCGAACGATTTCCTCCCTCTGATTTGGGCTGAGCAAAAATGAAACTACCTGATTTTACTCTCTTGTTCTGCCTCTCTTTAGTCCTAACCTTCTACTCTTCTATCTGCTGAGCATGGGCCATGAGCCTGGCTAAATTCATATCACTGTTCAGCATCGCAGACCTACACTCATTTACCATGCTATCATTCACCCCTGACACGAACTTTCTCATCTTAGCCTTGTTGTCTGCAACCACATGAGGGGTATATCTGGCTAGCTGAGTAAATCTAAGAGAATGCTCTCTAACTGTCATATTTCCCTGTCAGAGATTGATGAACTCAAGAACTTTGGCCTCTCTCAGCTCTTGGGGAAAGAATCTATCTAAGAAAGTCATGAAAAATTCTTCCCACTCAACAGGACCTACATCCTCTAACCTTTCTGCTAACCACTACTTATACCAAGTGTGAGTGATATCCTGCAATTGGTATGCGGCTAACTCGGCACTCTAAGAAGAAGTGACTCCCATGATATCAATGACCTTCTGGACTTGGTCAATGAACTCCTAAGGATCCTCATCTGTCTTAGACCCAAAGAAGGACGGAGGGTTCATTTAGGTGATGTCCTAAATCCTAGCTCCTGCTGAATTGGCCACAGGGTTGGTCGGAATGATTGCTGGTCATTCATTCTGGGCAGCTACAGACTGAGCAAGAGTGGTAAATGCGGTCCTGAACTCCGCATGAGAAACATGTTCGCCCAAAGGATCTTCGGGCTGAGGAGCTGGCTGATTTCTTCTCTTTGGAGGCAAGTTTCTGAAATAAGAGAAGAACGGATTAGACTGAGAGACTGACTTGAAATTATACTTACTAGCACGACATGAATACTGAAGAAAGGGAACTATTCAAAAAACATCTCATAGCCTCCTGTACATAAATATGGTGCGCAATACACCCATGTACAATACTCTACTAGATGCGGCTTTCAGACTTCCTAGGACTCTATTGAACCTTAGGCTCTGATACCAAGTTTGTAACGCCCCAATTTTTCTGAATCGAAATGCTACATGGTGCTCATGACCCCGAGGGACCACAAGCTAACCCATGACTGATATTTGTACCTGTACACTGCATATATAATGTAATAATGCGGAAAACATGAACATGTAGGCCATAAGGTTCAACTAAATAAAGAATCTATCAAAACATAATATCCATATGGGTGAAAGATACCCAAAATAGCTGAAAACTGAATCAAATTTGAACATAAGTCTGAATACTGAATCTGAAAGCCTCTAAGTACTGTCTGAATAAGGAGTTGAAGGAACATGTCTCCAACTAACTCCATCTAGCAAAACTAAGCTGAAATAATAAATGAAATAAAATAATATCACCCTCGAATGGATGAGGACTCACTGCAACTCTATGACTGGATGCTACTACTGATCTGGAGTTCGTGTCTCTGAACCTATAGTGTAACATAAAAGAAAGCACCATAGCGCAAATGTGTCAGTACAACTGGAGTACTGAGTATACGAGTGAGGCAGGCTAATGCAAAAAGGTTTTCATGCATGAACAATGCTAACTGACTGACTGATATGAACGTGAGAGTGTAAACATACATACATAGTAACTAAGATCGTGGGTACGTGATAGCTAGATCTGTACGTGAATACATGGTGTACTGATAACTGACATGGCTGAAACTGTAGTTCTAATAACATGGGCGACTGTATCTGACAGTCTTAAATCTGATGGAACTATCTGAGTTCCGCACTATAACTGAATTTGACTGTATCTAACAGTCCTGGTATACTGATATCTGAAGACCTATTCGAGTTCTTTTACTGAGACTGAGACTGAAACTATGGGAGGTAGTTGTTTAATCGATATGCCCCATATGTGCAATTATGGCTAAGATGGGGTCCAATCTCTGCCCTGACTAGAAGGGCGTCAATACTGCGCCACTGGTAAGGACAACATGTGAGCAACCCTTATATAATAGGTAAATCTAGTGAGAACGGTGGGAACCCTCATATAACATGTTAAGCCACCTCATCTACCCTCATATAACAGGCTGTGATGTCTCAACCTATGCTGACAACATAGTTCTGGAATGCAAGGATGACTGCTAAGAACCACACCCTCATATACAGGTGAGTTCCCATACTTGGGTTCACTCGGTGCTAACTCCTACTCCCATCCGAAGAGACTGAACATGATTTAACTGACTGTACATAAGTGGAGCTTATTGAATTCTGTTGACTGACGAAATACTACTGATATTTGATAACTGACTGAGACCATGAGGTTTCCTGAGCCACATGACTGACTGAATTTTACTGAATCATGGCTTGATTTTGTATATCGTGAAACATGACATGGCTCTAGGAACACAACTATAGTTTTTGGGTATGAATACCCCCAGGACTCGATAGAAGGAAACTGACACACATGACATGACTTGATCACAAGATTTGAGTCCACAATTCATAATATCATAAGTAGGGGATATCATATTTCATATAGTTATTCAACATCTTAAACATTGTAGGGAATGAATGGATATATTTCGTGTACATATTGTATATCTCTATTATCTTACATGCTTCATACCACCACAGTAGCAACACATGAAAAGTATGGGATTCATATTTAAGTATATAGCTAACGTGGACTTTCCATTTAGACATCATAGAACCATACAAACATGAATTTCTAGCATCCTAAGCATTTTATCAAACACCTTGCATGCATTATTTAAGGCATAGGTGATTTTCATACTTGCACCATATTAAACCATCTAAAGTCCATGGTTTTCAATTAACAAACATATATATATTCCATGAAAACACCTTTAGACATCACATTGAAACTTAAACAACAATAGTCAACATGTACTTACTCATATCACCACAAAAAGTTTACAAAAATAATATTTAAAACATGGTTCTTGAGCTCTATGAATGGATTGGATCCATAGATGAACACTACGCATACCTTAGAAAGGAAACCTTGATGATTTGCTGGAGAGTTCTTGGATTGGGAAACTTAATTCTCAATTATCTTGGAAAAAGGCTTGAATCTTGCTTTTGAGAGATGAGTTTGATGGAAACCCTAATCTTGTGGTTGAGAGTGTAAGAGAGGGTTTTTAAGATGCTTAACTGAAGAAAAATGGGAAAAATTATGCCTCTTTAGGGTTATAAGTCATGGAAGGTAAAGGAAAAGATCAAAATACCCTTATGAAATAAATTCCCAGTTGCTGAAAATCATAGCTGACGACATTTGTGACAAGGCGTCAAAAAAATGTGACAAGCCATCAAAAATGTCGTCACACAGGAGCTGAAATTGATGGTTTCTGCCTAAGCCTGACGACATTTATGACAAGGCATCAAAAATGTGACAAGCCGTCAAAAATATCGTCACACAAAAACTAGATTCTGCCTAAGGCTGACGACCTTCGTGATAGGGCATCACAAGTGTGGTAAGCTACCACGAATGTTATCACACTAGAGCTGGTTTCTGTCTAAGGATGAAGACCTTCATGATAGGGCTTCACAAGTGTGGTAAGCTACCACGAATGTCGTCACACTGTTTCCAGCCTGACATGCTGGAGTAAAATAGGAATAACTCTTTGCTCCGATATCGGATTTAGGCGAAATTGGTATCGGTGGAAAGCTAATTCAATTATATATATATTGATAGGTAATGAGATCAAAAATTACAAGTATAATGAGAGATATTCTTATTTAAAGTTGACTATACCAATATCCTTCTTAAAAATTCAATCGGTAAGGAATGTTTTGATTCGTCTGATAGCTGGGAGTTATTTGAAGCCTTAATATACATCTAAAATACTCATAAAACTATAAAAGAACCATGATGTACTATGTATGAGCTTGGTACATGGCTCTAATATTGATTTGGATTTTTTGGGGTATTACAGCGTTTCCTTAATGGAATTAGACAATTGTGATCTGGGTCTTTGGCGCAACGCGCCACTATCGCGGAGCAACAATGGAAATCAATAATTTCTATTTTGACACCCTCTGCGATGCGCTACTGGCCTGAATGATGGTGTTTAATGACTAAAACTTTAAATCGCTATAACTTCTTACCCGGTTATCGGATTTAAGCGAATTTGGTAACGATGGAAAGCTTATTCAATTTTCCATATAACAAAAAGTCAAAATCTTGAAAATTCCACATGTACAAAAATGTATTCATCTTCAAAAAAAGTTTTTAACATTTTTGGGATGATCTTAATTTAGGTAGAAGCACGGGGTATTACATGAATGCTAGCATGTACGCAGGATAAAATTAAAGTAATGCCATTATTTAAAACCAAATCAAATAACCATATGCAATCACATACATATATATATATATATCGTGACAGAAAAGGGAACTGAGTTTAGTATGTATTTAAAACCTTAACCAGGGTTTTTATAGCTTTACCGTCATAATCTACCTATGGGCTATACGGGTCCAATGTTACCCCCTAAATGGCCCCCAGTTCATGTAGATGCATGAATCGAAGATATCATAGGGTCCGGGGATTCCCGTGTACCCTTTTACCTCCATGAGACATTTGTACAAGTATAGACTTGGGGATTCTTGTGTCCCCTACAAGCATATGCCACCATGACCACCTCTCATGTCGACAAACATAAGTTTTTAGTGTCCGTCCATCGGACTCACACACGATTAGATATTACAACCCCCATTATTACCTAATTAAAATATTTAACATATAACCCAACCACCAATTATAGGAGTCAAGTATTAAGGCATCATGAAATGGTATTGTCATACCGACTATAGCTTGTAAGCAATGTCATTAGCCAAGTCTTATGGGATTCCCATGTACCCCACAAGGTTTCCAATTAAACCAAAGCCATGGCCACCAAGGCCTTCCCAATCCATTCAAAACCAACCAAACCAATTTAAGTTTCATTACCCTACTCTGCAATGTAAAAATTTAAAAAATAGTCAAACTATGTGACAAAATCATTCTCATTGGTATTTTAACAAATATGTTGAGGGCATATAGTTTTCAAAACCAAAACTAAGTATCAATTGACTATTACCATGTAACCACATGCTCAAACCATTACTATAATATGAAATACCATAAGAAAAACATGAAAAAACTTTATCCAACTAAGAACAACTAAAACCTCGAACATATATTTCAAAACCCAAATATTACCACAACAATACTATGAAAACCATTCATTAAATCATGATTTTAGTTGAACTAACAATGAAAGAGGAGTAACATGCCTTATACAACAAGGGAGATAGAGAGAAACCACTCTTAAGAGCCTTAGTTGATTGCTTTGAAAAAACCCTAGCCTCTTCTTGAAACCTAAGCTTGAGAGAGATTTAACGAGTGTTTGATTGAGAATAAAAGTTTAATGAAGTCCTTAAAGGTGTTTTATGTTGTGGGGTCAAAAGGAGTTAAGAGGGAAAATGTACAGAATGCCCCCAACTTAAACTGTAAAAATTCCCACAAGTGGCTACAAGTTGACCCTTCAACTCGTCACCACTACATACGACTGGTACCATCTATTCGTACCCAGAACAGAAAGTTAGACATCTATACACTATCCACTATACGAATCCATGGCCCCAACTCATGAGCAGACTATATGACTAGTCTATCTAAAAGGATTGATACTGGACAACATACGACTACACCTTATCACTCGTATCCTATCCTCACGACTCTTAGTGAGCCACTCATACTCAGAGCCAAGTCAAGTTACTAAGTTTCAGATTAAGTGAAGAACCAACTCAATGAACTGCCACCAAACTATACGACCCGTATCCACCAAGTCGTAACCTCAACAGAAACCCAACCACCACACACTGGAAAACTTATGAATTGGGTCACCTTAACCGTACCCACATCATACGACACGTATGGTGAGTATTATGATGATCAGAAGTTTCAAGACTCAGGAAATTTTTAAGGGCCAAAAACCAGGGTGTTTCATATTAATATGACAGGTTCATATGAATTATCGCTATTTTTAGAGAAGTAAAGTCATCATTTATTGATATCGCTAAATAACCTGACATATTACAAAACTATTGAATGATTTTTTATATAGTTTTGATTATTATAGTAAAAAATTATTATCTATTAAGGAGATTGTTTTATATTAAACACATCATATTTTTTACTTTGTTGCGGAACCTTATTTGTCATCACCTTGACATTCATAAATAAAAATTAAAGCTTCCATATTCATTAACCTAAGTCGTCTTTTAAGATTAAAAAAAAAGAGTATAACTTGAAATTAAAGTATCATGCACACAATTACTCCAAATTCACGATCAAATAAACAAAATGCATTGCTACTAATGCAAAAAACTTCCTTACTCTTATAATAATCTGTCAATTCATGACAATGTTTATATTATTTGATAAGGCAAAGACCATCTTTCCCCAGGCTCACGTTCTCCTCTCTGCATCTACTATAGAAGTTGTAAAATGATTGTTATACCTTCGTTTTCATCAATTTTGAATAAATAAATTTTAAATCAGAAATAGAGATTTACCTTAGTTGAGTAGGAAACACATAAAATATGAATAGTTATTTTGATAAAGTAATAATATAAATATGGTAAAATGTTAGCATTTTAAAATCTGAATGCTTGACTAGAATTTTTAATAAAAGTTCATTTTATTTGCATTACGTGATTGAATATATTTATTTTTAGCAATAATCAAACGAATAAATCAGAATGAAAAATATTACTTACTTGAATTCAAACCTGAATATTTTATTAAAAAATAGCTTGTAATACGACTATCACTCATCTGCGTAAAAAAATGAAGATATAAGAATTTCTAGAGAAAGAAAATTATGAAAAATGTAATAAATAAATTCATTAGTAAAACAAATGATTAATAACCAAAAGAGAGAGAGGAAGAAATTGAAAGAAGGGAGCTTGACATTGAAAATTATAGTAGGATATATATAAGAGAAGTTAAGAAATTAGAATTTCATTCCAACTCAAATTTCATTTAAATTCAAATTCAAATATCATATCAATTTGTAAAAAAAAAATTGATTATTGCTCTGTTTATCCTTAATTTTTTTAATACAATGTAATTTTTTCTTATAATAGTATATTTGAATACAATGTGATTTTTTCTTATAATAGTATATTTGAATTGAAAGAAATTTTTGAAATCAATTCAAAAATTTCTTATAGTTAACAATAACTCAATGAAAGAGGAGCAAATTGTGTGTGTGTGTGTGTGTATATATATATATATTAATACTATATACAAAGGTGAAGTAAGGGACGACCAAGGATATTTTCGGTATTTCATATCCATTTCATTATCTATAATTGGTTTAAGGGCAATTTAGGTATTTCATATCTAATTCATTGCATATGCATATAATTGTCCAAAAATATCTTCTCAAGATTTCACTTTTATATCACATCACATAATGAATATTATCTATGAATGCGTCTATAATTGGACCACAAGTAATTGTCCAAAAATATCTTTCAATATTTGTATTTTTTTCATTTTATTTTATGTATCGTTATTTTTTCCCGTCAAAATTTGTATTCCCTTCATTTCATTTTTGTCATTATTGTTTTAATAACAATTATTTGATTTGTATTTTTTTTAATTTCATATTATTAATTTTTAAAATTCCATATTTAATGAATTTATTATTTAATTTTTAAGCTCCGTATCCGACCAAATGGTGACACATTTTTATTATTTTAAAGAAACAAGGGAGAAATTATTTATCCACCACAAAAATATGTGTGTATGTGTCTTCATTGGCACCACATATATACATAAAAAATTATTGCCGTGTAAGTAACATTTCTAGAAATGAAATGAAATGAGAGTTGTTGATGTGTGTATGTGTCTTCATTGGCACCGCATATATATATTAAATTATTACTGCGTAAGAGACATTTCTAGAAATGAAATGAAATGAAATGAGAGCTGTTGTTGATGTTTATAGAGTGTAATATAATATTAATAATTAAATAAAAAATAAATTAATGATTCATTCTTCATCAAATAAATAAGAGCAGACCCTTCATTTTACTCATCAACACCTACTCAACTCCTCCAACTTTCCTCTTTGGTATGTTTTTCTTCTTCTTTATTATATATATATTTTTATCTTCTTCTTTGCTATATAGTTCCCATTCTTTTTTGGTTTCATACATTTGTCTATTCATTCTATAGCTGACAATTTTTTTAATGCTTTGTTATTAATGTGTTTAGGTGAAATATAGATAATGTGTGTTTAAATTTAGCCTATAATTTTTATAGAGATCTACTATATTGTGTCTTTAGCATGTGAAACTGTTAATTAAAAGGCTTTTTATGCTTTTTCATTCATCTGTTTGTCATCACGGTGCTTGTGTTTGGCTGATCGCAATCAGATGTTATAATTTTTTGAATTTTGAAAGAAATTGCTTTGATTATCTGACGTATTGCAGTATTTTGGTAATGACGCTAAAGATAGATCCTGAGGTTTGTTTCTCAAATCATTAGCAGTGGCCGTAAACGTGGTTTCGCACTTCGGTCGGGTTTGATAGTAGTATGCTGCTTATATTCTTCTTTAATCTTTAATTTTATTAAAAAATATTAAAAATACTTAATAGTGTTCCTCTTCGAGTTCCCCCCAATGTTTGATGCTCCTTCACTGTAAGGATTTCAAATTTCAAAAGATCTCCAACATTGGGTTTGGAAATGGCTATTTCCTGACTTCTACGAAAGTCTGCTGAGCTACATGCTGCATATAAAGTATAAATTCAAATGAAGCATGTAGGAATAAATTTGTCTCACTGTAGGCATAAATTTATCTCACTGCAATCTATACTTATAAAACTGTAGAAAGGTTTATGCCGGTATACTTACCCGACTTAAATATTTAAGTTCCATAGTTGGCTAGCAGCAAAGATAAGGTCCTTATAAACTTGGTATATCCTCTTCGAACACGTAAAAAAGTATAAGGTTGATTACCAACTGAAAGGGAAAAAATCACATAACTGAGAATGGTCGAGAAAGGAAAGATTGATTTTTTGACAATGATGAGTCTTTAATAGCAAGATTGGACTTGAGTTTGTTATTAACTTTATCAACCAATTTTAATTATATAGTTGTAAAAGAAGGAAAATGTCATGCATTAATATTATAGCAAATCACTACTAAATTTGTTGAGTTTGTTAATACTTGATCAAGCATAGTTATTTACCAAAAATATAGACTTAATCCATATATGTAATGACTCTCAACTGTCCTTGGTTCCTTTTATAGCTAAAATGTCATAATTTCATTTTATGTCTTTTGAAAATATCAAATACCTTTTGCAACCTGCAACATTTGTAATACTTGATCAAGCATAGTTATTTACCAAAAATATATACTTAATCCAAATATAAAATAACTCTCAACTATCCTTGCTTCCTCTTACTAAAACCTCATAATATCATTTTATGTCTTTTTAAAATACAAAATGCCTTTTGCAACCTGTAGCATTTGTAATTATTATTCTTGAGAGTGCAAACTACTTGTTCTATCCATATAATAATATGAGCTTGGAGATAAAAGGGCTACTTTTTAAATCAAAGTTTCAAAATAGGACAACGAAACAAGCATAAGGTTGACTCCCAATTCAAAGGAAAAAAACCACTTAATTAGAACACCACAAACCAAACAAAATCTATCTATATAGTAGTAAAATCAAAATAAAGCAACAAGCAAATAACAAGAGTGAATATTACATTCTCACAAATATGCAGAACTATTAATGTTTCATCTTCCTCCTTGTTTATTTTGTCACTCTTTTATCTCTAATTATCTGCCTATTTCTACTTATTTAACCTATATATGTGTTGAACTATCAATTTTACAGTTTTCTCTCTTCGGCAATAGCTAACTGTACGTTCGTGACTACATCATACTGTGTGGTAAGTACAACTTATTTAATTTTTAAAAAATTGTAAATATTTTGCTTAATGATTTTTTTAAACTATAAAGCATCAAATGCTTAGTTTATCCTATTAATAAATGGCTCTTATATTTTCAATTTCAATACGTTGCTTGTTTAGCACAAATATAATTATTCCTTTACACGAAATATGTAATAAAGTTTCTCTTATTGTTTTCTTCAAAACTTTATACAAAAAATTGGGTTGCAAAAATGTTGAATAATAAAGATTCTAAAAATGGTCAAACTTTTGAAAAAATAAATGCTGTAAAAAATTCTCGAAGACGTGAATTATATAAAACGATGCCACTTGAGAAAAAAAAAGGCTCTTTTGGCACATCGACGAGTAAGAAGATCAGAATTGAATAGACAACAATTTTTTGAAAGTTCAATGAACAATGATTCGGCTAATTCAGCGTCTTCGAGTTCTACTAATATTTCTGCAGAACAAAGATCTCTTACAAGAGAATAATGTCGTCATCAAAAACAGGTAGAGACAAATAGATTCATTAGTATTTAATACTTAAAAGCTATTTGTTAATTCAATTAATGACATTATTTTCTATACTAAAATTACTATGTCCATATACAAGGTGTGGTTTCATGGAATCTAGCTGCCTAACTATTATGCCATTACAAGAAATGAGTAACATTAAATTGAAAAATATTCCCAAATATCAATTTCTTAAAGCCAAAAAGTTTGAATTCGAGCCACCTACATTTTTTGTAGCAGTGGTTCTATTCAATTAACTTCACATGAAATTTCAATAGAATTGAAAAAACTTTATCTAGAAAACACAGAAGAATCAAAACATTTTGAACTTATATTAGAACATACAACAACATATTTGCATTCACCTTTCTCGGGGTATCTTATGACAAAGAATTAGCAAAAAAATAATGGTATTTATACTTTTTGAGTTCAAGAACAGATGTATCATTTCATAAATGACCTAATTCCTACAGATCAAAAAGGAAAAAATCTGCAACTATATTTCTTTGATAGTGAAAATGAGGTAAGAAATTGAATGATATGTTCAAATAAATTAAATGAGTGGATCGTTAGAAATTTAATGGACATACTAAAAAATAATCCGTACTCTATGTTTTTGAAATCCATAATAGATGTTCCACAATTATCTGATTTTTATATTGCACTTCAATGTGATTTTGATTTAGATTAACGAGTATATAACTTACCAACTGTATCAGAAATTGTAGGTATTTGGGTTGAACAAGACATTAATAATATTATTTCTACACCACATATTCGAATATATACAAAAAGTGATAGAAGTCAATTGATAAATTATTATTATGGTTGCTATGATACATTACAATATCCTTTATTATTTCCATATGGTCAAAATGATTGGCATTGTGGTATTAAAAAAATTAAACATTCATCTTGCGCATCTACACAAAAATATTATGAGAAAGAACAATTACCAAATGTAATGAATATGTCTTCGATTGATGGACTTCTTGATATGGAAGCTGAAATTATGCAAAAACGAAAATGAAAAAGAGACACTGTCTCTTGTCGTGAATATTATTGTTATAAATTACAAATAAGAGATGATGTAAATATAATCTTACATTCAGGAATATTATTCCAACAATACATAGTAGATGAGTGGATAAAAATTGAAAGCCAAAGATTAGACTTTGCTTTTTTTTATTAAGATTTATTCAGAGTAGATGTATTAGAAGGAATCTTAGATATTTTACGATGTGGAGAAAGAGAAGCTTAAAAAATAGAAAAGCAACCCATACTTCTTCTTAGCTTTACAGGCAGGTGCAAGAGATATGCGAAGGTGATATATGAATGCTATTGCATTAATACAACATTTTGGAAAACCTGATATATTTTTTACTATGACATGTAATCCTTCTTGGCTTGAAATAGAAAAAAACCTTATGACAAGTGATGAATCACATAACAGAATAGATTTGGTTACTCGAGTGTTTAGAGCAAAATTAGAAGAATTGAAAAATGATATGCTGAAAAAAATATATTTGGAAAAGTTGCAGCATTTATGTCTACAGTAGAGTTTCAAAAGCTAGGACTTCCACATGCTCATTTTCTTATTATACTTGATGAGAATTATAAATTATTAACTCCCAAATCATATGATTGATTCATGTTTGCTGAGTTACCTGATGAAAAAATAAATTCCTATCTATACTCACTTGTTACACAACACATGATGCATGGTCCTTATGGTGATTTGAATCTAACAAATTCTTGTATGAATAAAAAAGGTTACTATAAACATAAATATCCCAAGGAGTTTTCCGAACAAACTACTAAAGGAAAAAATTCATACCCAATTTATAGAAGATGAAATAATGTAAAAAATTTAAAAATTAGGGTCACTTTCTTGATAATGCATAGGTTGTTCCTTATAATTCATTTTTACTCTGTAAGTTCAATTGTCATATGAATGTAGAGATTTGTTCAGACATTAAAATTGTAAAGTACATTTATAAGTACATTTGTAAGGGACACGATAAAATAACGTTTCATATACATTCTAATGATACGAAGATAGAGATAGATGAAATAAAAAATATCAATCTGCTCGGTGGGTATCACCACCTGAGGCTACATGGAGAATATTCTCTTTACCTATAAGTGAAATGAATCCAATTGTATATCATCTTCAACTACATCTTCAAGGAAAATAACTCGTTTCTTTTAAAAGTAGAGATAGTATTAAAAAAATTATAGATAATCCTATGATTAAAAAGACAATGTTAACAAAATTCTTTTTAATGAATAGATTTAACAAAGATGCTCAGGAGTTAAATTTGTTATATCATGAATTTTTAGAATATTTTGTATGGTCAACATCAGATAAAATATGGATACATCATAAACGTGGCAATGTTATTGGTCGTGTTGTGACATATCATTCAACCGAAGGAGAAAGATACTATCTTAGAGTACTTTAATGAATGTAAGAGGTCCAAAATCATATGAAGATTTATGAACTATAAATGGAGTACATTACAACACATTCAGAGAAGCGGCAGAAAAAAGAGGATTACTACTTTGTGATAATAATTTGATTGAATGCATGTCTGAAGCTGCAAGTTATCAAATGCCATCCAGTTTAAAATAATTATTTGCTATGTTGTTAATATATTGTAATCCAACTAATCCCTGAGAATTATGGGAAATATTTGAAGACTCAATGTCCGAGGATTTCAAAAAGTTATCGAGCATGAATACAAAAGAAATTCGCTACAAAGTTTTAAATAATATAAATGAAATTCTTCACTCAATGGGCTGAGACATTAATGAGTTTGAACTAATTTCAGAATACACCAAATCGTCTTCATCATCAACAGAAGCGAAAGATGTTCATTATGAAAGAAATATCATTGTTAGTGAAGAAAATTTGTTGTTGCATCATAAATTAAATAAAGAACAAAAAAAGGCTTATGATATAATTCTTGATAGAGTATACTCTAATAAGTCAGGGGTATTCTTTACAGATGATCCTAGTGGAACTGGTAAAAGCTTTCTATATTGTGCTATATTAGCTGCAGTGAGACACAAAGGATTAATAGCTTTAGCAACTGCAAGTTCTGGGGTTGCAGCTTCACTTCTCCCTGGAGGTCAAAATGCTCATTCACGTTTTAAAATTCCTATTGATATTGATGAAAACTTCATTTGTAATGTTAGCAAACAAAGTTCCCTGACATCTCTAATATGAGACACAAGATTAATTGTATGGGATGAACTTTCAATGGCAAAAAAGAAAATTGTTGAAGCATTTGATTTGCTTTTAAGAGATTGATGGAAATAAATACACTTTTCGATGGTAAAGTAGTAGTTTTTTGTGGTGATTTTAGATAAACTCTTCCGATTGTTCGTAGTGGAAAAAAGAAAGATTTTATTTGGAAAATTTTATTATGCTCTGAAATTTGGAATCAACTTGAAAAATTAAAACTTACGGAGAATACGCGTGGCAAAAAAAAATTCTTCATTTTGTGAATATTTAATGAGAATTGGTGATGAAAAAAAATGGTCTAGGAAAAAATGAAATTTTGTCCTCTCTTATTACCTTTTACTTTTGAAAAAGAATCCTTAGAACTCAATTTTCAGTACGATTATGTTATGCCATGACTATAAATAAAGCCCAAGGACAAACTTCAAATTTTGTTGGTATATATTTACGGGAGCCTGTCTTTTCTTATTGGTCAATTATATGTTGCTTTATCAAGAGCCAAAAGTTTCAGCACTGTTAAAATTTTAATAAGACCATCTACTGTTGATAATAATGATGATCACTCTACATATAATGTTGTCTATGATGAAATTATTGAAAAGGCGTTCTCTTGAACTTACATCACTATTTTTAATGGTAAATTTAATATATAACTTGTTTATTTTTGTATATTATTTATATTATTATACTTATATTATGTTAATTATGTTTTATATTAAAAATAAATGTTATTTCTATAACATATTACTTATATATTTAACATATACATACTATAATCATAGATTGATTGAAAATGATGGAAAGATTTACCATTAATATGATCACACCCGAGACACAAGATTGGACATGCAAAGTACAAGTGATACACAAATATTGGTCTAAGGGATAACAAAGACAGAAACAAACAGTATCAACTCTTGATACTTTAAGATGAAGAGGTATGTATTCTATCTATATAGATGACCTTTTATTATTATTCTGATTATTTCATCTTACACTCATGAAATTCAACTATGGATTTCAATAGACCTTGTCAATTTTGTATATTCTTTTAGTATAATATAATTTATTGGCGATCTTCTTTCTGCTTAATTCAGGAATGGTGATTGATTGAATAATATTATCTCTTTACTTCTATTTTCTTATTTTTATTTTTGAACCCAACATTTTTATCATCATCTTGGTTATTGATCAATGAGAAATTTACTTTTTTGGGGGAGAAAATAGATTTCATTTAACATTTTTAAATGTAAAAAAATTGATCTTTTGGGTGTCATTGCTATATGTGAAATAATCTTAATTGACAATTTGAAATGATATTTTCCAATTGATTTTGCTTTGTTATACATCAATGCACGTATTCTATTACATATATGTTCATATTTGACAAGTTATATAAATTATCTAACAGGAAAATCAAGTTCAGACGATCATATTCGGTACTGATATAACACATTTTGAAGATGTGATTACTCTTTTCAACACATATTTGGTGTCTGTTGCGTAAGTAAAGAAACCTGCTTCTAAATATGAAAGTTCGCTTGATGATTACATTTGGACAATTGATAGAAGCACCATAGTTAAGCCAATTGAAAAAGTCACTCCTCCTGAAATTTCGTTACCACAGCCAACGCAGTTAACTCTTACCGCATTTGACACTTTTAAGTATCAACCCAAAGAATATGAATTTGGTATTTAAAAGTTTATTACATTTTTTTTATATATATATTACATAAAATTTGATCAATACTATAATAATATGATTCAAATTATCTAATTATTTAATTATATATTTCTTTTAATAATGATGCAAGATGTACTTGCGATTGCCATTAATGGTAGCCATCCTACAAAGATTGCAAGCGGAAAAAGAATTCAGGAGTTCATCATCATGGATAAATAGTAACTATCTAAACCACCCAGCTTCTTTATTATTGCCAAAGTTATTGTGTTTTATATTTAGCTAAGTGTTCGTACTCTAAAATAAATTGTAATTGACAAAATTGAGTTGTTTACATTCTTTGAACAACCAACATAAATAAATTTTGCAAATTTAGAAAAGCTAATTGTAGATCAAAAATAAATTGTACAAGCCACTCTTATTTAGCAGTATGTAAATACCAATTAATATTGCTATGTCAGCAAACTGATGGCTTTACTTCTTCCTTTGAAGGGTAAAGCCTCCTGAAGAATTAATTTATATAGAGCATGTTAATAAATCAGAATGATTGCATTGTTGGGATATTGTTATATGCTAAACTTATTCAAAACATCACATTACAGGCTATTTATGACTTTTAATTGACGTTTGAACTTGTGTTTTCATTGTATGCAGAAAAAAGCCCACAAAATTGGCACTTTGGGACAACTTTATTGATTATGACGGGACTAAACTTTTAAATCGACTTCACGAGTACCTAGTCATTCTTGCCAGGAGAGTTATGAAAGCAACCATAGGTGAAAATGAAAACATTATATTCTTTCTTTTATTGATAAATAATTTAAAAAATATTACATAAAAAAATAATTTAAAAATATATTTCAATGCCTGCAGGATCAACAAATAGATACAATGGTTTGTCAAATAGGTTTAGTATGACAATTGAGATCAATCCTTCATATCCACAGGTTGTTGCATTAAGGACATGGTATTAGACATTTATAATTTGATATTTGTATTCAAAATACCAAGTAGAAACTACATCTCATCATAGGATAAAACAGTTGTGCATTACAAAATGTAATTAGTTGATAATTTCAACTATTTATAGGGTCAAAATAATTGAACCAGAGCTTGTTGATTATAATATGAAGAGTACTATTGCAATGGGCTTTATTCTATTGGTTCCCTTTAATGATGAAATTATATCGGTCGCTAATATTCAAACACAATTTTCGGTAATAATAATAATTTTATAGTTTTATTTCTTTTATATTACTATAACTAAAAACTAAAAATTTGTCAATCTTAAATTTTCAGGAACAAGTATTTTATGTCGAAGCTGAACTATCCCTTGCAAGTGAAGAACAACGCTTCTGTGTGTTGCATTGTCCAGGTTGTAAGACAATGTTTTCAAAATACAATGTACGAAGGAAAATCTACTGTATAATTTGTCACTGATCCATACTTTTAACTCCCAAGTAAAATGCTTCTCAACAACAAAATTTACTCATTTAGATTATATTTTTAATAAATGATTAATCTGAGTAATCACTAAATTTAAATTATTTTATATTTAATTTTAATAGATGTCAATTTGAAGTCATTGTTAAAGATAACAACGGTATTACAATTGCTACTATTTCAGATAAAGTTGCAGAGAATATGTTGTTTCTCTCAGATAAAGAGATTTATGAGATTACGCTTCTCAAGGTAACTAAAATTTTACCTCTACAATGTCATTACACTTCCACTGAAATAAAAATGTGATTGATCTTTCATTTGTTAATTCAATTATTAAAGGTTACAAATCATAAATGGTTATTTTGGAATACATTCATCATTTTTACTAAGTAAAGGAATCTTTTGTACATGTTTTTAATGTTTACTTATTTTATGGTTAGACAATTTGAATCAAGCAGTTGAATAGCAACAACTTAACTTATTATTCGGATTGTTGTTATTAGCCAAACCATATTTAACCAACTTTTACGCTTTTAGAAGGACACATCATCACTTCTAGCTGTGCAAAATCAATTCAATGGGAAGATGTTCAAAATTCAAATGAAGAGGTTATACACAAAAAATCAGGATACAACGCCAAAGTTTTCCATTTTATCGTACTTGGAGAAATAACCTGTGATCCATAAGTCAGTGCCGCCAACCATGGTTGATATTCCAGAAGTGAAAAAGCGCATAATTGAACATCTTAGCTCCGAGGCAAGCAAACATCAAACTACAACAAACAAATACAGCTCATCTTCTAAAAAATATAGCATGGAAATGAGAACTTCTTCTATGAAGAAAAATTGAAAGGTAATATTATTTATTTATCTATTGACTTTTTCATTTTAAAGGTTACTTCATTACTAAAAATTTCTACGTTAACCCTTCTAACTCGGATACTTCTTTACTGTGGGACTAAATAGTTGAGTACTGATTGTTGTACAAATCAGCTCTTATTTAATGATGACAACAAATAGAACTATCTGACAAATTCTATTTCCTATTAGTAGGTTTTGTTTTGGAACAACCTTTTCATTGTTACTGTTAGAATAAATAAAAGTTACATTGAACAAGTTGTTATTTAACTATCATATCTTCAACGCTATTAAATATGATGATTATTGTTGTTTTAAAATGCAGTTTAAATATTTTTACTAATATTTTGGGATCGATTGGAATCATCTATGTTACTACTGGCTGTTTTTTGGACTGTACTTTTGTTGCATACTGTTGGATATCCTTTTTGGCTGCACTTTTGCTGTTTATATGCTTTTTTGTAGAGTTTGTAAATATTTTGTCAGTTGTGATATAAGGTTAGTTTACATGCAATTTTATTTGTCCGGTTCATATAAGCTAACTTCAGTATATTTTTCTTGGGTATATATATAAAAAAATATTTCATCATCTATCTCTGGTTTGATTTATTGGTTTTTCCTCCTCACCTCATAACTTATGCCTTTGGTTTGGTTTCAACAACTAACAAACTGGAATGCCTTACTATTAATTTATTTTAAAAGGAAGTGTTATGTTTGATTTATTATCATAAATCTTTGATTTTTGGACACAATATGAATATTGCTTTAAATATATTAATATTCTCTACAGCGCAAAAGTTCATCTATCTATGCACGTAGCCTACAAATCTAACTACAATTGCAACAACTGATGCACAATGCTACAATTTTGAGGTATGTCTTCTTTTCACCCATGACAGATTTAAGCCAAAGTGAATAAGTACTGTTGTACAAATATAATTAGACCTTTTTCACAAAAAACACCATTATGTATTTGCATGCTTTTAACTTTTAGCTATGCATGTGGCATTTGTGATCTGAAAGGTGGATCTTGTATGACATCTTCATGTAAAAGTTTAACCTATGAAAGTGAAGCTGTTATTTGTTTATTTTAGTTATCAACACTATTCATGTTTGGTTACACCTCATAAGTTTATTTTCTTAACAAATGGTGAGGACATTTGAAAACTCAAGACCTTTACCAACAACTAGGTTCTACAATAGATTACACAATAGGTTTGTCCAACAATCAGTTCTTTTTTTTTGTACATTACTAAAAAGTAAAAATTGATTTGATGTCCAACTCCTTACAAGTCTTTCAACTTCTGTAAAATGATTTTCTTGAGTCGAGGGACCATCGAAAATAGTACCTCTCTACCCGACAATAGTAGGGGTAAATTCTGTACACCCCGCCTTTTTATATATATATATACATATATATACATATATATGTATATATGTATATATGTATATATATATATCTGTATATATGTATATATGTATATATATATATACATATTGATGAATAAACCTATTTTGATCATTGTTTTCATTGTATTGTATTGTTCTTTTGAAAATCTATACAACAAATATGAAAATAAAGTTATAGTAGGGTGACAAAAAGGATCTTAATTGTCCTCTAAGTTCAGGTTTAGGTCTTTAATATGACAGTGATTATTGATTTTTTAGAGCTAGATGCAATCAAAATTTGATAAACAATATCTTAGCGGGACAGTCAAGTTATAGAATTTGTAGCCATGGTTTAACTCTCTCTATTTGGCCTATGATTTTCAATTATCAATCTTCTTTCTTTGGTCAAAGAAAACCAGAAACAAAATATCAGGTGCCTTCTCCATCACCCGTTCCTCGATGCTTTAGTCCACAGCTTGCATAATTTCGTGAAATATACAAAACAATAAACATTTTCTGAAAGAGCCTGTGATGATACTTGTTTATTGGTTTTTCCAGAAATGGCCTTTTCTCCACTATTATGTTGATAAATAAGCCTGTTTTGATGGTTGTTTTCATTGTATTGTATTGTTCTTTGAAAAGCTATACAACAAATATGAAAATAAAATTATATTGGGATGATAAAAAGGACCATAAGTGTCCTCTAAGTTCAGGTCTACGTCTTCAATAAGGCCGTGCTCATTGATTTTCTCGAGCTAGATAGAATCAGAATTTGATAAACCATACCTTAGAAGGGGATTTTTAATCAAAGAATTGGAAAGAGTTGTCAAAAATATAGCTGTTCAACCTTAAGCTGTGCTGTTATATGAGGCTAGGAATGGTTCATTACATGGCTGCCGGACCATTACAAATCTATAATAACTTTTATAATGCTAACGGTAGGAAATTACCAATGTTGTGTTGCCATGGAATTAGATAAAGACTAGGGGAAGATATGCAGCAAGGGTTGCTGGGTAAAGCTTCGATGAGTGTGTTAGTTACAAGTGAAAGTTTCCAACCTATATTTCCTCCATCTAATCCATAAAATTGTGAAATCTACCAAAGAATAAATGTTTTCTAAAAGAGTCTGTGATGATACTTGTTTATTGGTTTTTCCAGAAATGGCCTTTTCTCTACTATTATGTTGATGAATAAGCCTGTTTTGATGGTTGTTTTAATTGTATTGTATTGTTCTTTTGAAAACCTATACAACAAATATGAAAATGAAATTATATTGGCGTGACAAAAAGGACCATAATTTTTCTCTAAGTTCAAGTCTAGGTCTTCAATATGGCTATGCTGATTGATTTTTTGGAGCTAGATGGAATCAGGATTTGATAAACCATATCTTAGCGGGACAGTCAGGTTATAAAATTTGTAGCCATGGTTTAACTCTCTCTGTTTGGCCTATAATTTTCAATTATCAATCTTCTCTCTTTACTTACATGTTTAACTTCTAAACTAATTACTCATTTAAATCAATTTAACAGGTTTTTGATCCTGAATGCTCAAGAGGTTGATCACAACAGCAAAAAAATATCTCCTGTTATAAAATTTAGAAATATTATTTGTACCTATGTATATAAACAACAGTCACTATGATATGTCAATGTCATTTTACCATCCAGTAGTATGGGATTTCCAGGATTCTATAAAATATATATACTTTTGGGATTCGATGATATGTCCATGATAATATTTGTAATGATGTGATAAAAGTGAATACAATACGAGTTCTTAAAAGAGTGATACGTGTTGAGCCCATGCAGAGCACGGGCATACTTATCTAGTATATATATATATATATATATATATTATAGGATCTTATCAATATTGGTGAATTTGGATTTAGAAATATTTTAATTTTAAAATTTGTTTATTCATCTATTATTTAGATATATAAATAACTACAAATAGAAATAAATATTATTATTATTACTACTACTGCTGCTACTACTACCACTTATGTTACTCTATATGTATGTACAACTACTATTAATGTTATTTATTAATTATTATTATCTTTATTTAATATTTAAATATTTTTAATATCATTTGAAAAGGATAAGTTCATAAAATAGTTAGAGTTTATTTAGGATTCTTCAATTATGGATTCCTACATTTATGTTTATGAGTTTTTTTCTTCTAAAGGCTTAATTTTTAAATTCAAATATCTGTAATCCTTTATTATATATAATATCTACCTACCTACCTACCTATATATATATATATATATATAAATATGTATATAAGAAATATTTTAATTTTTTTTATCTATCTATTATTTGGATATATAAATAACTACAAATAGATATAAAAATTATTATTATTACTACTGTTGTTTCTACTACTACCACTACTTATGTTACTCTATACGTATATAAAATGTTGTTAATGTTATTTTTTCAATTATTGTTATTATTATTATCTTTTATTTAATATTTGAATATATTTTAATAATATTTGAAAAGGATAATTTTATAAATGTTATGACCCGGGACTACCCCTAGTCGTCACACGGTGCTTACAGTTCCGAAGGACCACAAGCTAACCCATGAATGATATCGACTGTGAGCACTGAATAATAATACTGTAATTAATGTGGAAAATAGGTTGAAATTCCATAAGGTTCAAAACATCTGAAATACTGATAAAATGTAACATCTGTAAAACTGAATACTGTATGAAAATCTAGTCTGAAAAGCCTTTAACTGAATCTGTCTGAAAGTGGAGTTGATGGGATAATCCCCCAACTAACTCCATCTACTGAACTACTACATCTACTAAAAATATGAAATAATAGAACATCCTCGAATGATCAGGACTCACTGCTAAATCTACTGTTGCCGGCTGAATCTGAATCTACTATGCGTGGTCGAGAACCTGAGCGTCCGAACCTATGATATGAAATATCATAGCGCAGGAAAGTATGCGTCAGAACGTGGGAATGTACTGGTATGCTAGATAAGGTAAGGCTGAATGCAAAGGTTCTTATGCATGAACAATAACTAACTAAATGATATAGAATAACTAAACATGAGAGTACATGGATAATCTGAACTACGAAAAATACTGAGTATGCAATACTGTGCATTTATATACATGCTGTAACTGAGCTTTTCTGAAGCTAAGTACTGAATTCTAATAATTGAGTAACTGATATCTGAGTTACTGATAACTGAATTACTGGTTCTGAATTGACTATGTCTGACAGTCCTGATTCTGTAGAACTGAAATGAGTTCCCTATTGAAGACTAAAACTAAAACTGAAACTGTAGGAGGTATCATCTAACCGACATGCCCCAGTCTGAGCTAATTGGGGTCCAACCTATAACCCCAGTTAGAAGGGTACTAATACCGTGCCACTGGTACTAACACTAAAAAACCAGGATGCCAAGCCTAACTGACGGGTGACACTTGGGCAGAGCCAAGCCTAATCTGACGGGTGACCCCTAGGAGTTAGTAAAGCCTAATTTGATGGGTGACTCCTCATCCAGCACTGGCTACGCAGTTCTGGAGTACAGCGACTGCTGCTAACGACTTTGCCTATCTAGCGGGGAAGCCATAATCCCTGTACTCTCTCGGTATTAAATCCTACTCCCAACTGAATAGACACTGAACTGTTATACTGGACTGAACTAGACTGAATTCACTGAGTTTCCTGAGTTCTATAACTGACTGAGTTCTGCTGAGTTTTGTATCTAACTTAGAGTACTATTGATCGTGACAAGACTGATACTATTCTATAACTGACACTGGTTCTAAATAAATAGCTAAATTGTTGGGTATTAAATACCCCCAGGACACGATAGCATGAAAAGTAAAGCATCACATGATCTTGCAAAGCATAACAATGTATACATGTTCATAATTCATCTATAGAGATATTTTATCAAACACTTGTAGAGCATAAGCTTGTACATATACTAACATGTCAAGATTTCATCACCTTATTCACATGGACATTATATCAAACACTTAAGGAGCACAACTTAATGCACATAATCATGGATAACACATAAACATGACAACTACAATGCCCTAACTTGCAATTTTATGGGTTTAACATGCAATTCATATAATTTCCCCCTAAATACTATTCTATTTTCATGAATCTTATTATAATCATGGATTAAAATCCAATTAACATCATAGACACATTAATCACTTTATAAATTCAAGGGTTTATCAAGATAATCACATATTTATACACATGCTATTCATTTTCATGAAACTTGCACTTAAATCATGGATTGAAATCCAACTACTATCATGAACATGAATTCAATCTAATTCAAACATGAAAATCATAAATATGAGATCTTGTATATTTAAAAAGGGATTCTTGGACTCTATGGGTGAAAGGAACCTATAGATGAACACCTAACATACCTTAATTTGTGAGATTCTTGAAGAATTTCTTGGGCTTGACCTTGATTTCTTGAACTAGGGTTTCTACCTCTTTGAGAGAGAATGATTTGGTTCTTGAGAGAAAGTGAGGAAAAATAACATAATAGGGTATTTAGGGCATAATTTCGTGTTTAAAGGCCGATCTGGGTCATGGAAAAAGACCATATTTCCCCTAAAAAGTTTTTAATTTTCATCACTGAAAACCCGAGTTGGGCACCTGGCGCGACGCGGCGCTATCGTGTCGTGTTACTGAAAACTGACGATTGAGAACTGGGTTGATGGCGCAATGCAGCGCCATCGCAGTGCCTCACTGGTTGTGATTTTTCCCTTTACTGCGATGTGCCATGATTGCGGAGTCACACTGGAAAGTGAAAATTGGAAAAAAGGCTAGTGGCATGATGCAGTGGTATCACGTTGTCTCACTGACAAATGACAAATGATAAATGCCATTTGGACTGCCTCTGCGACGCGCTAGAGTACCAGGTGGTACACTTCTTACTAAAATAACTCTAATTATTCGCCTGGGTGTCGGATTTGAGAGAATTTGGTATTGATGGAAAGCTTATTCAATTTTCCACACAATGAAAAGTCAAAATCTTGAAAATTACACATGTATGAAGTGTATTCATCTTTAAAGCAAGTCTTTGACATTTTTGGAATGAATTTAAGCTAGATAAAAATACGGGGTGTTACAATAAAATAGTTAGAGTTTATTTAGGATTCTTCAATTATGGATTCATAGATTTATGTTAATGATTTTTTCTTCTAAAAGCTTAGTTTTCAAATTCAAATATCAGTAATCCTTTATTTAAAATCTATTATTACAATATTATTATTGTTAACAATAATAGTACTATTATTATTATATTTTTAGCTTACATTTAATATTTAATAAATTAGATTCATATATGTTTTATTATAAAATTTACATTTTAAAAGAAATAAGTTTATGAAAGAGTAAAATCCTATTAAAAATTCTTCAACCATGTGTTTATATTTTTAAGCTAATAAAAATCTTTTTTGTTTTATAACAAAGAATAACGTTTCTTTAATAATCTATAGATATATAGGTTAGTATCACTGCTTCAATTTAAAAAAAAAACAAAAAAAAATTAACACTACTACTAGTACTTGAATTGAAACTACTACTTGGAATGCCAATACCTTCCAAAATGCCAACTCCCACCCTTGTTTTAGCATACCTCTTGCTGAAGCTGTGGAATACCACCACCTGGGGAAAGCCAATGTGATCACTCCTAGAACCTCAATCAGTCTTAAATGGCTGCCCCTATCGACTAACACTTTTAAGCTTAACACTGATGGTCCTTTCCTTGGTAACCCAGGAAAAGGTGGGATATGTGGCGTCATCAGCAACTGCAAAGAAGATTGGGTTGTGGGTTGATCTGAGGTGATTTTATGCATTTTGGTATCATTATTCTAGCTTATTTTTCTTTGTTTTGAGAGCAATTCGTGTGCTTAACGCGTTCATATTGATATAAATAAGAATTTAAGTGTCCAAGTATATATTTACAATGTCCAAAGTATTTTTCAAACAAGTTTGTGCTTAATTGAGTAATTTAGAGTTCAATCCGGAAAACTAGTTTTACTAGCTTGAGCTAGGTGTGTGTCTAGTTGATCTCGCTGGATTCTAATGTATTTAATTTATTTCAAATAGCTTAAATTTGTATTTATGAGTGGAATAACTTATTTGTAATGTACAAAGATAAATTTGATTAAGTCAAGAGTCGAAATAAATAGTGGAAGATTATTGTGAATTTGCCTTATCTTATCTCTTGTTTTGATTTTTCGTTGAGGATATTATGCTATTTTGATCTTTAATATGTGGTGTATCATATTGTAGGAGGCTTTGTGAACTAAATACAGTGATATATTGATGATTTAAAGGCAAAGAATTCATTGAAAACACACTACAAAAGGGATGGACAAAGGATAGAACGTTCTACACTTAACCAAATTTTTAAATGTAAATTCCAATGAGACGACGTGAAGTTAACGCGTCGCGTCAATGTTCCAACGCGTTGAGAAATGCGTTGCGTTGATAATCCATGCACAGAATACAAGTTCTGCCGACAAAATTACAGGACAATGTCCTATCTTAATTCAATGGCACTTCTTTTTTTTAAATCAATTTTGCATGGCAAATTGATAAAAGGCCTAAAGTGGGAATCTTTTCATAGGTATCCGTGCAGCATTAAATTGGATCCTAATAAAATTAGGATTAATTTATTACATAAATATGGCTGGACACGTGAAAACGGATTGGAGACTGTTTTGGGACGAAAAGCGGAGGCGGCTACATGGTTAATTAGGTTTTATTATTTTATTTAGCTTTTAATTTTTCATATCATGTATTTAATTATTTGGATCGTGATTATGAATATTAGTGGCTAAAAACCCTCCTTCCGAGGTTAAAGTCAAGAATATGAGTACTATTATTTTGGATTAATTTCGATTAATTTTTTCTTATCATATTTAGTTATTTGTTTATTCTTATTTTAATTATTTTAAGGATTCGTGACCCTTAGAATACATATATTGTCAACCTTTTGATCTCGGGAGAGGGAATAGGGAGATAGAACATGAGAATAAATAAAGTTTGAGTTTTTATTCTTTTATTCTAGGACAGGGATGTACTTAGACGCCTTACTTGATTCATACGTAGGATGATTGCTTTAATTCACTTAATTGAATTATTACATCCCCGCTCAAAGATGTAGTTGTAATGTCCAAATTAGGTAAAAGATTAGAGGTTGAAAAACCATGATCATGTAATTAACCCTACGAATCAGCAATCAAGATAAGTAAGTTAACGAAGAAAATTCAATAACATAGTATGATTATTCGAAGTGCTTTAACCCTGGGTTTTATTCCATTGATTTTCCCAAAACTTTTATTTTTACGCATTATTTATTTTATTTTTTAATTTACAATTCTAAAACTTTATTTGCTACTCTTCTCAATTTGTTAGACTAGAATTAGTAGGCGGCGAACGCAAGTCCCTGAGAGATCGATACTTGGGCTTTCCTGAAGCCATTTTAATACTTGATAAGACCACGCACACCTGCGCGTGCGCTTGGGCACTGTCAAGGGTTTTAGAAAAAGCTTTACCCATGCCACAAACAACCTCATGGAGCTTCTGGCCCTCAAGGAAGGCCTTAATCTAGCTCTTGAGCAAAACTTCAAACCCTTAGAAGTATGCATTGATTCAATGGAAATCATAAGAATGCTACACCATGGTAACTTACTCTATGATTCAGTTATTAATGAATGCAGATCTTTACTAGGGAGCTTGGAGAATCCTCCAGTCTACCACACTTACAGGGAACAAAATAGGGTCACAGATATGCTGGCTAAACAAGTCTCTGAGCAAGATTTTTTTTATAGACTTCATGTTCTTTCAACTCCGCCCGTTAGTATAGGAGTGGTCTTTTGGGAAGACTTTAAGGGGAAATCTTTCTCCCGACTTGTATCTAGTAATGGAAATGCTAGTCCCAATGGTTTCGTTTTTGTGCCTGACTAGGCCTTGCTTGTAAATCAATACTCTTCTTTTACTTAAAGCATCTCTATTTTACCAAAAAAAAGAAACTACTACTACTAATTAAAACTACTATTATTATTATTGTTAATATTATTATTAATATTAATATTATTATCTTTTATTTAATATTTGAATATATTTTCAAACATTGAATGGGATAACTTTATGAATAGTAAGAGTTCATTTAGAATTGTTAAATGTAAGATTCCTAGTTTTAAGTCAATGATAAATTTTTTAAAAAAACTAATATTTTCAAATTCAAATATGTCTAATTTTTTTAATTAAAAACTTTATTACAATATTATTATTCTTTGTCTTAAATTGCCAAGTGGCTTATTCTTATTTTGCCACTTGACTTTCTTCTTATGCTTCGCTCTCTGCTTTATAATATATATAGAAGATTTTTATTTTTTTTATTTTTGATATTTGATATAGTATTTGATATTTATAAAAATATATCATAATATCAAATACTATGTTATAGTTAGTTACATAAATAATTTATATATTTTATTAAATACTAACAAATATACAACTTGATGTTAGTATAAAATTAAATATTTAGACATTAAAACTTTGACTAATCTATCTTCATGAAATATTGTGTGTGGGTGTGTGTAATAAATTAATAAAGGAAGTTGCTTGTATTTTCTTTTGACTATATGTTTCAATTTGTATAATGCGTTAGTACAATGCAACTGAGATGGTTTTTAAAAAGTCAAAGTCATAATTGCCTATTATATAAGTATATATTAATCGAAGTAGAACAAACTATGGTTATTGATTAACCATATCACAAAGTATTAAAATTGAAATTCAAAATATTGAATCGATCTGAATTAATTTGATATGGTAATCATATAGTATTTTTTAAAATAAAACATTGAAAGTACCAGACAAAAGTTTCAAATACCGCATACCATACTATGACCACCCCTAGTTAGAACTTAAATAAACAACCATATATAAAAAAATTATAATCTGATTGACTTGAAGTTAAAATTTTATTTGACAAGTAATTTAATTTATTTTTGCTGGAATCCATCGATAGCCCCTTAAAGTTGGTACCAATTTTTACATAGACACCTCAAATAAGCCTTGTCCATTTTAAACACTTGAGATAGGGCCCTACTGTATTATTTTGACACTTTTTGCTGACATGACATAACTAGTGTAATAAAGAGGCACGCGAAAGGCTTATAATTAGCCAATTTTCTCCTCTCCGTCTCAATTTCTTAAGCCAATTTTTCTCCTCTTCGTTTCTATTTCTCAAACCTTTACCTCTTCCATCATTTTCCCAAGCTTATACTCCTTCAATGGAAGTCAAATTTTTCAATTCAAATCTATTTCCAAGACAAATTTATTCGATCTTTTCTTCATTGTATTTTTTTTTATCTACCATTCACAACTATACCTTTTTCATCAAAAAATGGATGTAACACCCATATGTTATAGTTTTTCTCCCTCTCTTCTTCCGACAAAATAATATTAAACGAAAAAAATAAAATAACATATCTAAAACTACGACTATGCACAAGTTGGATCAATTAGAATATTCAAATATATTTGAAGCAAATACAATTTGGAACAATTTATAAATTAAAATTTTAAAATATCTTGATTTTTTGATTGAATTTGGTTGGGTGTGTTTACAATCAAACCGATTCAAAAAAATAATACACACATATTGATAGATCCAAACCAGGGCCTAGTCGTGTCTAGTATCTCAAGTCCAACTCAGACCGGAGACTACCCTCGATACCCCACCATAACCACCCTACACCCCATGTCGAATGAATTCTAAACATATAACAAGGTAAAACAATAATAATCTAAAGACAATAAATCAAGTCTATAACCTTAACCAAGCAGCCACAACCAAATATCCAACAAATACCAATCCCAATGCCAACACCAATGCCAATGCTAACACTAATACCGATTCCATCCATGCCCATAGTTGTCTGACAAAGCCTCTAACTAGAATCAAAGAACATCCGATCGGGACATGCCCCCGACCATATCCCAACCCAAAACCAAAGAAATAATAATAATGAAAAAAAGTTCATAGCATGAAATGGAGTCTTCCGGAGTATGGAAGGTCACCACTTTAATCTGACTCAAAGATGTCCTCAAATCCATGTTACTGAGCAGAAGAAATAGTAGTATGGCCGATTCCTGCATCGCTGGGAATACAATGCCCGAAGATGGTTAGCAGAGTGAATGCTAGCATATACTCAGGGATAAAGGTAAAATAACTCCATTATTTAAATCAAATCAAATAACCATATGCAAACACATGTATACATATACATATATATATATATATATAAATACATATACATACATATATATATAATTATATATATACATATATATATATATCATGTCGGGATAGGGAACAAGGTTTAGCATGCATTTAAATCCTTAACCTAGGTTGTGAGCATAACCGTCATAAAAATCCACCCAGGGGCTATATGGGTTCAGCTCCCCCTACTGAAAGGGCCCCGATGCATATTAGCAGCACAAACCAGAGGTATCAAGAAAGACCAGAGAATGTACTGACCCCATGTCAAACCAAGATACAATCATATCAATAGTGTGAACCATGCACACAAGTCATCAAGACCAAACCTCATGACGACAATCACGAGTTTCCAATGTCCGTCTTTTGGCCCCAGACCTTCACGTCTAGCTATCACAACCCCCATTAGTGCCCCATTAAAACCTTTATCAGATAACCAAACCACCAATTTCAGAAGTTAATTATTAAGGCATTATAAAGTGGTATCGTCATATCGACTATAGCTTGTAAATAATATCACCAGCCAATACTTAGGAGATTCCTTCGTACCCCACGGACTCCATTATTAAAATTACTTAGGGAATTTCTTCATACCCCACAAGGTTTTTAAAACCAGCCTTAACCATTTAACCACTCGTCAAACCAAGAACTTTGGAGATTCCATTGTGCCCCTAATTCAAATTCCCACTATTCCCATAACTACAAATCGATTTTACAATACAAGGTTAGGGTTATAACCACTTAAAGAGTCACAAGTTTAAAGCAATTTACCTTTATCAAGTTCAACAACCATACCCATGCAACCACATGTTCAAAACCATAATTAAAATAAGGAAAACCATAATTAAACCATGAGAAACAATATTCATCCATGAACAACCATAACCCCCAACCTTTATTTCAAAACCATAACAATATCAAGAAAATCATGCGTTAAAACATATACCTTTAGTAAAATAACAACGAGGAAGGAGTAATATGCCTTAGACAATAAAAAATATGGAGAGAAACCACCATGTGAAAACCTTAATTGGTTAGCCTGATGAAACCCTAACCTTTGATTGAATAGAAACTTTGAGAGTATTTTAATAGGAAAAATGTGTTACTGAAGTCCCAAAGGATGTTTTAAGTCATAGTATGAAAGGGACTTAAAGTGAGAAATGTCCAGGATTCCCCCAACTTAAAACTGTAAAAAGGCCGCATGTGGTTACGAGTCGACCCCCTTGACTCGTGACCACAACATATGACTCCTACCCTTAAGTCATCACCAAGATAGTGAGTTAGAAATCCATACGTTGTCCACTATATGGATCCATTATCCCACACGTGACCGGACCATATGACTTGAATGGTCCAGTCGTATCCAAGATAGAACCCAAGGGATTGGAGACTGATGTCGCCCAAAACTAACCTCTAAAGAAGTATGCTGCGGTCGATATCAAATATAGTAAACCAATTGGGTTGGGGTTGAAACCACAGGAAAGATGTTGTATAGTTGCTTAACCTAAGATAATTCACAAGCAATGCGGAAAAATAAATGAGGGATTTTAGAAGTAATCAGTAAGTAGTAACCAAACTTGAACGCTTTGAATTGTAAATAATAGAAGAAAAACACTAGGAATGTGTTCCCCCTGGCTTCTTAACTCTGTAAGTTTCTCGTGTTTAAACTACCTATTTTGCTGCTCTTCATGTAAAGTCAACAAGTTATGTATTATTAACAGTCTTGTGAACGTGTTGATAAATTTTACCCTTTACCTTATGAGTCTCAAGGCATCACCTTATTACTCCATGCCTATGACTTTAGTTCAACTCTCACCTTTTGAGTCTCGAGTTGATTATATGAGATGGAAAAATAATAATGATGGAAGTGAATCTTAAATTAGTGTCTCAATCTTCTTTTCTTAATCACAAACTCCCTTGTGAAGATGTTTACAAATATAGGCTATCCCCAAGCTTCTGTAGTAGCTTCGAGGTTAATTTATACAAAGAATACTAAGATACATGAAATTTACTTTAGAACAGATAAATCTCCCATTTCCCTTACGTAGTTAATCCACCAGGGTTTTCACAACCCTTATTCGGGAACGTAGCCACTTATGTTCATGCAATAATCCATGATAATTAATAAACAAAGCATGCAATTAATCGTACAATAATGAGAAGAATAAAATCTAGAATCTACTAATAAATAACAACCCAAAATATCAAGAACAAAGCAAAAGTATGTAATAGAGTATATTGGAACATAAAAATATGTTAAAGAATGTAACCTAATAAAAGATAAACCCTAGGGTATTTATTGTATCTAAAAAATACTCAAAAATCCTAATAAAAGAAGGAAAGGTAAAGTTATGTTAGCACATGGTACGACTCGCTCATCCACTCGTATACTCATCATACGAGTCATACCATGCCTTTTGTATCTATTCTAGTGTCTGGTCTCCCAAGGCTTCAACTTTATGCCTTTTTTACGACTTCTGCTCAAGAGTCGTATCTTGACTATATGAACAGTAGCCTTTACTTGTATCCACCTGGGAATTCTATCTTTCCAAGCTTTGAACATTGGTATGCTTACGGTTGCAAAAGTCCTTTTTGTCTTGTAAATGCATTTTTTTTCATACTCAGACTTCTGAATCGTATACTTCTAAAACTTCAATGTTGAATGTTAGCTTTAGATTTAGTTATGCTTAAGATTTCTTTTCACGACTTGTACCTTCATCTTATGACTCAGATGTTTGAGCCGTATCTTCTTTATACTTAGATTCTTAGTTTGGCTTTAGTTTTTATTGTACTTATGAGTCATCCTACGAGTCGTATGGTGTGTTGATGACTCGTGAGGTAACTCGTATCTTGATCAGACTTTATCTTTCCTGGTCTTTTTCTTTCATTTTTATCACTACACTATTTGTAGACCTATTTTACCTGCAATAAACACCAAAGTACATCATATCTACTAAAACAACCTAAGTCTAAGCATAAATTCAAGGTTTAAGCATCGAAAGTTTTGTATTTTCAAGACACATCAACACTCTCAACTTAGACTTTTGCATGTCCTCAGGTAAATAGAAATCAAACTCTATCTCAAAATATAGGAATGATGCTTCAACAGGAGGATCTTAAGCTACCTATGGCAGTGATTTTGAGCTTAATTTTCAACCATGTTAATACCCTCCTAATGACTTAGCACACGGAGGAACACAAGAGAATCCGCTGATGGCATTACATTAGTGATAGACAACTGGGCATAGACACAAATTACATTCACCAACAATTTAGCAACCTAGCAACATAACCCGTGTGCGCTCACAGTCAAAGAAATCCCATTCACTCTCAGTATGGATCAATCAATTTATTCGGGGATATAACAAATGACTCTCTCACTCACAAAGAAGTATCACCGATATATACAGAATACCATAGGATTTCCCTTATGCTCTCTTCCTAAATTTTCAGACAATCGAGTTAGGATCACTACAGGACTTTATTTGACTTGTAACGTAGGCTTGGGGATGGTATGATATCCTTTTGGGATATTTTTAGTGACTATGCCACCTTGACACTATGCTTTCTTCAAAGTCCACTTATTCTTCAATTTTATTTTCGCCCATATGTCTTACTTTTTATTTTGACACATTCGAATTGGGCTAGGTACGATTTTCTCACTTTTTTTTTTCTTTTTCTTTTTATTGCATTTTTTCTTCTTTTATTTTTTTAATTTTCACCGCACCTGTCTTTTTATAAAAATTTTCTTCTACATGATTTTCTTCATACTTATTTTCTCCTATGCACCCCTATAATAGCCACCCATAACTTAGGAGATTTTCCTTAGTTGAGGTACACAATATGCAAGGAGGACCAGGGCCAAAACAGGTTCATTGTAAGGGAAACAGGAAGGTAAAATTAGTGTAATAAAAAAGGGTCAATTTGGGTCACATTCGAATCAAATGGATTCATACTTATTTGGTTGGGAATTTAGGCTGGAGTGTACTTAGAACTAAAATTTCCTATGATCATTTCCTACTCGACTATCCTGGACCTAGGTAGAACAATCGGGTAAGCTCTAGATTTCTTTACACTGAAAACTCAGTAATGCCTCACATACACTTGCACGGGGTTATATTTCTAAGTACTACTTATCCAGTTATGCAATTATTTTCCCTAATTGTTCTATCCCTAATCCTAATTCCATTATTAGATTCACAACGGTCTCACACATATACACATATCACACAGTTAACAAAAATTTAGGAGGGGTCTCAACTTTTCAACATAATTGAATTTAACACAAATACTTTCAGCATAATTATTTCAAATCCACAATCATTCATGTTTCCAAACTCATAAATCAATTTCAAAAACCATAATTTATTACAAATTAATTTCAAAATCAATAAAAAATTAGTCTTTTGCCGTAAGTGCAAATTTTTCTCGTATCTCAGCTATTTTTAAGCATCAAACCTGCAAGCCACAATAGACTTTCAGCTAATTAGATTTTTTAGCTACTTCCAGATATTTAGAATCAGATATATGACTCCACCCCCAATTAAAAATTCTTGCACTATCCCCACTGTCAACCAAAATGTAAAGCAAGGATGCGAAGTCATACTTGGGCCCTCAATGCGCCAAATTATACAGTATCAGCATATGGGCCCTCTGGTCGGGTCCCACTTTCCTCAACAATCATTCCATAAACTACCGGGATTAAGTTAGAAATAGTAGTTGGGGGAACAACACCGTCCCCCTCAGCATCAATAATTGGTGGTCTCGAATCACCAGCTCTAGAAGCCATCTCACGTACCCGTACCTCGCGGTCGTACTCATCCTATGGGCTAGCTGCCTTAGCTTCTTGGTTGCATCCTTCATGTCATGCCTTCTTTATTTCTCTCTCTAAACTCTTCTTGGATCTCCTCTCGATTCAGGAATAGCCCAGATATTATCCACATGGACCGTGGGCACAACTATCTCAATTTCCAAATCTGGGATAATAGGTCTATCATACAACTTTACAACTATCTTCTTAATTTCAGCAACTTCAGACTTGATCTCAACAATATCAGGCGTCTGCCCGCTACCCAACTGTCGAGTAATTCTCAACTCAAATGCATCAATCCACTACTGTACTCATCTATCCTGGCTCGCTAACTGCGTGTTAACTCAGGGCTTCACACCCCCTTCTATGTTGTGAACCTTGGCCTCCAGAGTACACAGTTTGGTCATGGCCTTGGTCCACATGGCTTACGAAATCATAATAAGCCCAAATAGCCTACCTCGTGGCCTAGGTGGTACAGACTGTACTGGAGGAGGAGCACCAAAAGTACCTGCTATATCAGTTTGTGTAGTCTCTATCTGTCCACCTAGCTAGAAGCCTCAACAATCTCAGCCTGATAGTTCTATCAGAATATATCAACTACCATAACCACTTTCTTTATTGCATGTCTGGCCATCGAGTTTAATGCATCTTGGATTAGACCAAGATCGGTAATGTTAGTAGCCTCGTTCATCATATCAATACCCGGGTGTTCCTATACTCTCTCAGCCAAACACAACTATGTAATCATGTATGGGTATACGAGTAGAGATATTTCTCTGCCTACAGCATGGTCCCTCATCTCCTGAGATAAGAACTCCGCCAGATTAAACTTATATTCGGCCATCAATTTTGAAATCAGAGCAACACAAACTGAACTCAATACATTATCCCAGTAGTGGGACATAATCTGTGCCTGGCCAATGTCCACCATGCTTTGGCCTTGAAATTTAGAGTGTTCTTTTCTATCTTCTGTGAGACTACTTTTAGGCCTCCTATCACCCACACAAAATTCCCACCATTTGTTTTTGGGCCTCTTATCACCCACACAACATTCCCACCATTCGTTCTTATCCTTTCAGTAATCCACCTAAAATAACTCATTTTCTCATCCAACCCTATCAATTTTCGCGCAATCTTTTGCATCTCCTCCAGGCGGTAGTCCATTTCCCCAATGTTCATTAGAGGTTGATAATCCAGTCCATGCAAGAATTGGCCAATAGTGCATAGGGAAATGTCTACCCTTACTCCCTGAATAGTCAGTGAAGGAATAGGGTCACCACCTTTCCACAATTGACCCTGTGGATACTGTCTCTTTAACTCGTTCTTGTACACTGCATAGAATTCCCTTACTAGCACTTCACTGTACTTTTTGGGCACTCTCGTCATCCACTTAAAGCCACATTGCTTGAAATATGCCTTAAACCTGGGTAACTAAATCATCCCAGTGGTAGTCAGTCTCCTCTCTAGATATAAGACCCATTTGATCTTTTCATTACAGAGTCTACTTAGGGCATCATTAAATATCTCCTACATACTGGGGTACTCCACCTTTCACCGATAGGCATCAGAGAAGTAGTAAGGGCTAGGAGAGGATCCTGTCTATCGATTAGTATAGCATCGACCTCTTCTGTACCATTAGTATTTTAAGAAATTTCTTCTTCAAAACTGGATTCAGTATCATCTTCGACATCTGAAGGTGGAGGTGAGTGGGGAGGGGAGATAGTCAGGTTCTTTCTCCTTGAACTTTGAGGAGGTGTGTCCTCTAGAGTTTCTATCTTCTTTCACCTTGCAGCCTTTTGTTTCTTTGGGTCAACCTTGCCCTTCTGTGGGTAGTCATATAATTCACTGCTAATTATGGATGACTCAGTAGCCTTAGAACTTAAAGAATGTGCCTTTTTGTTTCCCTTTTTAGTCACTTGTTTGGAGGAGGATGCATTTTTTGGAGGCATTGTACCTGAAAGTACACATTAATTAGTAGGTAAATAAAGAAAAGAAAGTAAAAAAAAGAAACTATAGTTCAGTGTTCAAGTTCTGTCTAGGGTACGAGTAGAAGGTACCAGTCATATGTACTGGGTACGACTTGTATGACCGAGTTGTATGATGTTCAATGTATATCCATTTATTCATTGTTCTGCTTATGAACCCTCATAACAAGTCATACCGACAAGGTACGAATCATTACCAACAGTCGTAAGTAGATTAGAAACAACTATAACATTTAAGTTTCTCCCAGGTCAATACAACTTTAGTGTACGAGTCATATAGGTTGGGTACGACTCGTTTAGGCAAGTCGTACCGATACCAGAATTAAAACTTTGTTATACTTCTATATTGTCGGTGGGTAGAGTCTTATTACGACCCGATTACCAGTGGGTACAAGTCGTAAGGAGTCTTGTATCCACTGCAACATAGAAGTTCAACTTTCAAAGTTGACTCAAAATCAAAATTCCCAAACTACCCATCTATTATAGAGCATATTTACCCCATATCAGTCCAAAATACACAATATAGCGACATAAAAATATCAAATTTTTCTCCACTTCCATTTTCAACCTAAACCTAAGAACTAGGGTTCCAAAATGCAAAAACCAAGTAATTTAAACTTAAAGCAAGTTATAACTAACTCACATTTATGATTTCAACTCAAAAAATAGAGCAGTTTAGGTTTGAACACTTACTTGAATGCGTGAGAGCTTATGGTTCTTTAATTTTTCAAAATTCTTCCCAAATTCTTGCTTAAATTCATGCACAGTGAGGAATTCAAGAAAGTTGGTAACTAATTCAAAGTGTTTTCGAGATTTTGGAGATAAAAAATTGATCATTGATGGAGGTATTAGTTTAGGGGTTGTTTTGGATTTCGGGTACTCATATCGGGTGCCATATTTATTTTTTAAATCAAGATTGCTAGGTCAGGTTGACCCACGACCCTGACCTGGTAAGCGTGGGTACGAGTCATGTATACTACTCGTACCTAGGCTTATGGGCATTTCTTCAACTCGTATAGACCAAGACCCTTACCAAGGTTCTAGGGTGGATACGAATCAATGTTAGGAGTCCTATCTTAAGGGTACAACTCGTTTTGAGAATCATATCCAATCCAGAAACTTTTACCTAATTTTGAATTATCTCCCAGGTCCTTATGACTCCTATTCACGAGTCGTACCATCTAGATACGACTCGTGAAGAGTCTATATGACCAAACTTTCTTGAATTTTTCTGGATCTCTTCTACAATTTTTAGTCCTGCACACTGCACAAACATATTACTCTATAAATAAATAAGTACAAAAGCATGGGTTGCCTCTCGCGCAATGGTTGATTTAACATTGAGGTATGGCATGACTAAGTTGGGTACTCAAATTTTACCAACTAGCCTCATGGGTTGCCTCCCATGCAGTGCTTGATTTAACATCACAATACGACGTAATTACCTTGGTTACCTAGCCTTCACCAAGGTCTATCAAAAAAATCACATTAACTTCCTTAGTGTTACCCATATAGTGCTTGAATCTTTTCCCATTCACCTTGGATGGGGATTCACCATCCCACTTCAATTTCAAAAAACCATATGGAAACACTCTTAGCACAACAAAGGGACCATACCATCTAGACTTCAACTTACCTGGAAAGAAGCGAAGCCTTGAATTGTAGAGCAATATCTGGTCACCTTTTTTGAAGATTTTTTTCTCAATTTTGCGATCATGATGCAGCTTCATATTTTCCTTGTAAAGTGAAAAACTTTCATACGCCCGTAGTTGGAATTCACCCAACTCATTCATACAATTCATCCTTGACTTGGCTGCATCTTGCCACTCAAAATTCAGCTTCTTTAAAGTCCACAGTTCTTTATGTTCAAGTTAAATAGGCAAGTGACAAGACTTTCCATGCACCAAATGATAAGGAGAAGCGCCAATGGGGGTCTTAAATTCTGTTTGGTAAGCCCATAATGCATAATCTAATTTCTGTGACCAATCAGTCCTATTGACATTTACTGTCTTCGCCAAGATTGAAGTGATTTCTCTGTTGGACACCTCAAATTGTCCACTAGCTTGCGGATGATAAAGTTTTTCCACCTTGTGTTTCACTCCATATTTCCCAAGCAGGCTTTTGAATAGACGATTGCAAAAATATGACCCACCATCATTAATGATATCATGTGGGGTGACAAATTAAGAAAATATGTGCTTTTTTAGAAATGTAGTGACACAACGTGCTTCATTGTTAGGGAGCGCAACTGCTTCCACCTATTTGGATACATAATACAGATCCACAAGTACATATTTCATGCCAAATGAACTCATAAAAGGTCCTATGAAATCTATACCCCATACATCAAACAATTCCAATTCTAAATAAGAGTCATAGAAAGTTCATGACATCTAGAGAAATTACCTTGTCATTGGTATTGATCATAAGTAGAAGCAAAATCATGTGTATCTTTGTAGATTATCGGCCAATAATACCCACATTGCAAGATTTTGTGGGCTGTGCGGGTTCCTCCATGATGACTCCTAATTGGCAAAGAATGACAAGTCTCAAGTATGTCATCATCTCTACCTCAGGTATGTATCTATGAATAATCCTATCCAAATAAATTTTTAATAAATAAGGCTCTTCCCAGAAAAATTTTCTTACTTTATTCATAAACTTCTTTCTCTGCTGAAAGGAAATATCTTCTGGAATTATATAACTTGCTAGATAATTTGTATAGTCTGAAAACTATGGAATTAGAATTTGGGAAGATGCTAATATCTGCTCATCTGGAAAACTGTCATCAATCTCTAGCCCATCTTTAGCATTTTGCATAGCTTCCTCCTCAAGCCTAGACAAATGATCTACAACTTGATTCTCAGTGCCTTTTTTGTCCTTGACCTTGAAATCAAATTCTTTCAGCAATAGCACCCACCTAATTAGTCTAGGTTTAGCATTCTTTTTCGCTATTAAGTACTGCAATGCTGCATGATTAGTGTGCACAATAACTTTTTTCCCAATCAAATAATACCTAAACTTTTTAAATGCAAAAAACCACTACCAACAATTCTTATTCCATCACCGTGTAGACCTTCTAAGCAATATTTAATGCCTTGCTAGCATAGTAGATGGGATAAAGGATCTTTTCTTTCCATTGACCTAGTACAACCTCTAAGGCTAAACCACTCACATTACATAGTATCTCAAAAGGCAAGGACCAGTTTGGAGACACAATAATATAAGCAATCATCAACTTTTCTGTCAGACATTCAAAAGACTTCAAGTATGCTTCATTAAACTTAAATTTCACCTCTTTTTCAAGAAGCCTACAAAGAGGGTTGGAAATCTTGGAGAAATCCTTGATGAATCGCCGATAAAACCCTGTATGTCCTAAAAAGCTACGAACACCCTTCACAAAAATTTGAATAGGTAATTTCTCGATAACTTCAATATTCGCTCTATCTACCTCAATACCCTTTTTTGAAATTTTATGCCCAAGGACTATACCTTCTTTGACCATAAAATGACACTTTTCCCAATTAAGTACCAAGTTGTATTCTTAAGACCTTATAAGAGAATTTGCCAAGTGCACTAAGTAGTCATCAAAAGAATCACCAACAACTAAAAAATCATCTATAAATACTTTGATGGTGTCTTCTACCATGTCAAAGAAGATTGACATCATACATCTCTGAAATGTGGTTGGAGCGTTGCATAGACCGAATGGCATACGTCTGAATGCAAAAGTACCATAAGGACAAGTGAAGGTGGTCTTCTCTTGGTTTTCAGGTGCAATAGTGATTTGATTATATCCTGAATACCCATCAAGAAAATAGTACCATCTTGTGCCCACTAACCTGTCTAACATCTTATCCATGAAGGCATGGGAAAATGGTCCTTCTGAGTCCATGCATTCAATTTTCTGTAATCCATGCATACTCCCTATCTTGTGAATAACCTCATTAGCATTAGCTCATTCTTCTCATTAGGCACAACAGTAATACCGCCTTTCTTTGAAATGTATTATACCGAACTGACCCACTTACTATCAACAATGGGATACACTACACCAACATCCAACCACTTGATTATATCTTTCTTTCCCACCTCCTACATAGGAGGATTGAGTCTATGTTGATGCTCTATACTTTGAATACAATTTAGCTCAAGTTGAATTTTATGTGTAAAATACTAGGCGGTATACCCACAATATCTATAATGGACCAACCAATGGCCCTCTTATATATTTGTAATACTAATTACAATGCTTCCACTTTTGAGTTAATCAAATTAGCTGTAATAATTATCGACAAAAGGTTGTTTCCGTAAAAATACATATCGCAAATAAGAAGGGAGAGCCTTCAATTCTTAGACTAGTGGCTCTTCAATGGATGGATGAGCAGGTGGAGTAGTTCTATTCTTCAAATCCAAATCAAGATTCTTTGGTGAATAAAGGTAAGAACCACTCCCATAGACAGAACATTCCATCTCATAAATGTCCTTAATACCATCACTATCAAAGTTCATGATCATGGCTACTAGAGCTTTAACACCTAACCTTTCTTTAATAGGAACAGTAGTAGAAGTATTATCCTAAGTTGTTACTGTATCAGTATTATGGAAAGAGTCTATTTATTCATCAAACATATCAATCACTGATATCACTCTTAACTTATCAGTCTACTTCATGGGTTTGTATACATTAAATATCACCTATTTATCATTGAGTCTCAACATCATATGACCTTGCTCCAATTCAATCAGCGTCCTTCCTATAGCCAAGAATAGGTTTCCTAGAATAATTGAGACTTAAAAGTCCACTTCACAGTCCAATATCACAAAATCCACAGGAAAAATAAAAGTAGCCACCTTCACTAATACGTCATATAAAATACCAACTGGTTTTTTCACCTTTCTATCTGCCATCACTAATCTCATAGTGGTTGGTTTAGGTGCTCCTGACCCAAACTATTTAAACATTGCAAATGGCATGAGGTTGATGTTATCACCCAAATTACATAGTGCACGAGCTAACTCGAAAGATCCAATGGTGCATGGTATAGTGAATAAACTAGGATCCTCCTTCTTCTCCACTAATGATCTAGTAGCTACAACACTGTAATGCTGAATACTGTTGACTGTTTCATAATTGTCTGACCAATTCTTAGTGATTAGATCCTTCATGAATTTTGTGTATCCTGACATTTGATCCAATGCCTCTACAAGTGGGATGTTGACCGATAGTTCTTTTTGCATTAACATAAACGTTTGATGCTTACCATCCTCTTGTTTCTTTTTCAGCCTTTGGGGAAAATGAGGAAGAGATTTCGAAATGGTCTTTAACACGGTCTTCTCAACCTAGTTTTTTCATTTATCTTTCTTCCTTCTGTTTTCTACATTAATAGAATTATCTTTATTCTTTTTATCATCTACAACCGGTATAAGTGGGTCTATAGTGGTTTTTACCACTCCGAGTGGTAATGGGATGGCAGTGACCATCATTCTTTGGATTTGCAATCGTATTACTAGGAAGAGTGCCAAGTTTTCTTTGATTCAATGTGGACGACATCTGGCCATATTTTTTCTCCAGTTGTTTGATTGTTGTAGCATATGAATCAACTTTCTGATTCATCCTGAATAGATCTACCTTAATCTCTTAAGATAGCTCTCTTGAATTTCTTTCCCTTTGAATAATTTCGACAACATTGCCTCCACTCTATACTCGGTATCTTAGCTGCCTGGTGGAATATATTTGTCACTTTTTCTCCTTGTAGTCATCTTTTCACTGCCAATCACCATCTCTCTCTCTACTTCTATCTCTATATCTATCATTATAATAGTTCTAACCTTGATTCCATTTTCCTGCAACCTACGATTAAGATACTTTGCTTCCTCTTCAGATTCAATTTCAAAAGTACTAGAAGTAGATGTCTTTGCCGAAACTTCATTCATTTTCTCAGAAGTCATTTTTACGAACTATTTGTTAAGCAGCCCAATATCTTTTTGAAACTGTGCAACTTCCTGAGCTGCCATATCATGACCAACTGTATATGCATTATCATCCCCAATAGCATATATACCTGCACCATGCTAAGCCTATCTAGTACGCCATCTTCTATTATCAATGAAATACCATTTAGCATTTCTTGCACAGTATCCCATCGAAGATGTATGAGTGCACCTCCTAAAATCATATCTGCCATAGCTCTGGAACTGACATTCAGTACTCGATTTCCAAAAAATTTGACCCTCTAATTCTATGATTTGGTACCATGTTCAGCTTCTTCCTGAATCTAAACCATGCCTCATACAAGGAATCTGCAGTTAGATATCTGAAGTTATAAATTTCATCTTTCAACTATAGCATCCTTTTAGGAGGGAAGAATCTATTCGGAAAATATTTACGCAACTCATCCGAAGTAGTGATTGAACCTCTTGGAAGTTTCCCTAACCATAGTGACGCTTCACCTGTCAATGAAAATTGGAACAACCTCAATCTCAAGGCTTCCTGATCCACCTCCAGAATAGCATATGATGTGCAGTTCCAGTAAATCTAGCAAGATGCATGTTTGCATCATCAGTAGATGTTCCCGAAAATAGACCCTTTAAGTTCAATAATTGGATCATGGCGCTTGTAATATCAAACTTCACATTAGGGGGTAATGCAGGAGGAATGATGGATCCTTTTTCTGTAGGTTCAATATATCCCATGTCTTCATCTTCGTCATCTGGTTGAAGGTGCTGATAAGAAGGAATCATCGGAGCTCTGACTCTTTGGACTCTCCCTTGTTGTGCAGGCACTTGTCTTGGCCTAGCTAGCGCTGCATTCTGAGATATCCTAGCTATTTCAAATGCTGCTGCTAATAATTGTTCTGTCTGCCTGTCTTCTAAATTCTATGGATCATCCAATGGTGGAGGAGGAGGCACATTATGACGGTCTTGAACCCAAGTCAGAACACCATACGAACTTGTTCTGCCATCCTTTGTGGTGTTTGAAGAATTCTTTCTGGCTTTGAATCAAAAGGGAGTAAGGGATTTACTCTTCTCCTAGTATTTAGCATACACCAACGTATTCCAATTAAAAAATAGAAAATATAACCCATGAACTTCATCAAGTTCAATAAACAAATTACACCTTTTTCCCCAACAATGGCACCAAAATTTGATATCACCCAAAACTAACCCCCAAAGAAGTATGATGTGGTCAATGCCAAATATAGTAACCCAACTAGGTTGGGGTTGAAACCATAGAGAAAATGCTGAATAGTTGCTTAGCTTGATGTAATTCACGAGCAATGCAGAAAAGTAAATGGGAGATTTTGGAAGTAATCAGTAAGTAGTAACCGAACTTGAATGCTTTGAGTTGTAAATAATAGAAGACGAACACTAGGACTGTGTTCCCCATGGATTCTTAACTCTATAAGTTTCTCGTGTTCAACCTACCTATTCTGCTACTCTACATGTAAAGTCGACAATCTTTGTATTATCAACAGTCTTGTGAATATGTTGATAAATTTCACTCTTTACCTCATGAGTCTTAGGGCGTCACCTTATTGCTCCTTGTCTGTTACTTCAGTTCAACTCTCACCTTTTGAGTCTCGAGTTGATTAGATGATATGGAGGAATAGTAATGATGGAAGTGAATTTCAAATTATTGTCATAATCTTCTTTTCCCAATCATAAACTCCCATGAGAAGATGTATACAAATACAGGCTATCCCCAAGCTTCTGCAGTAGATTCGAGGTCAATTTATACGAAGAAGATTAATATATATGCAGTTTACTTTAGAATAGATTAATCTCCCACTTACCTTATGTAGTTAATCCACCAGGGTTCCCACAACTATAGTTAGGGAAGTTAGCCTCTCATGTTCATGCAACAATCCATGATAATCAATAAAGAAAGCATGTAATTAATCGCACAATAATGAGAAGAATAAATTCCGCAATATACTATTGAATAATAACCCTATATATTAAGAACACAGTAAAAGTATGTAATAGAGTATATTGGAATGCAAAAAGAAGTTAAAGAATGTAACCTAATAAAAGATAAATCGTAGGGTATTTATAGTATATAAAAAATACTCAGAAATCCTAATAAAAGTGGGAAAGGTAAAGTTATGTCGGCACATGGTATGACTTTCTCATCATATGAGTCATACCATGCCTTTTGTATTCATTCTAGTGTTTGGTCTCCCAAGGCTTCAACTTTTTGCTCATGAGTCGTACCTTGACTATACGACTTATAGCCTTCACTCATATCTACCTGGGACTTTTTTCTTTCCAAGCTTTGAAAACTGGTATGCTTACATTTTCCCTATACGAGTTGTACTCAGACTTCCAACTCGTATACTTCTGAGATTTCAATCTTAAATGGTAGATTTAGATTCTATTATGCCTATGATTCCTTGTCACGACCCATACCTTCATCTTATGAATTGGATGCTTGAGTCGTATCTTATCCATACTTAGATTCTCAGTTTGGCTTTAGGTTCTGTTGTGCTTACAAGTCATTGTACAAGTCGTATGGTGTGTTGAAAACTCGTGAGGTAACTCGTATCTTGATCAGACTTGTCTTTCCAGGTCTTTTTCTTCTATTTTAATCCTAACACTATTGTAGACTTATTTTACCTGTAATAAATACCAAAGTGCAACATATCTACTAAAACAACCTAAGTCTACGCATAAATTCATGGTTTCAAGAATAAAAAATTCCATGTTTCCATGACACATCAGAAACTGGACAACATACAACTCAACCCTACCACTCGTAACCTATTCTTATGGATCTTAGTGAGCCACTTGTACTTAGAGCCAAGTAAAACTACTAAGTTTCTCATTAAGGGTTTGTCCTAATGAATCGTACCACTAAGTCATTAACAAGATAAAAAACCGAACCACCACCCACTCGACACCTAACAACCAAGGTTACCTTACCCGTAGCCACACCATATGACTCATATTATTATGTTGTCAACCAGATAGTATGCTCAAAGCTCAGGAAATTTCCAAGGGAAAAAATCCAGGGTGTTTCAACTCTCCCCCACTTGGATCATTCATCCCTGAATAAGGGGACAAGTCAGTGGCTAGCACGATTAAACCCCCAAACAACTCTACTCTTATCTTTAAGACAGAAAACAGACTAACAAGGAATTCACAATCTACCTTTTACAAAGACAAAAGACAAAGATATCAAGATCAACACATACCTTAAGAATGATTTTCTAGAACTGGAAATAGGAATGGATACTTGGACTTCATGTCCTTTCTAGCTCCCCAAGTAGACTCTTCGACCTTGTGGTTCCTCCATAGAACCTTTACGAAAGCTGCATCTTTGGTCCACAACTGATCAACCCGCCGATCTAAAATTTTAATTGGGACCTCTTCATAAGACCGGGAATCCGAAATACCAATATCTTGAATAGACACAATTTACGACGGATCACCCACAAACTTCCTTAACATAGAAACATGGAACACCAGGCGAATAGAACTAGAAGGGAACTCCAAATCATATGCAACATTGCCAGCCCTTTTCAAAACCCAGTACAGACCAACTTAATGAGGACTGAGCTTTCCCTTCTTCCCAAACCTCACCACTTCCTTCATGGGAGATACCTTCAAGAACACCCTATCCCTAACCCAAATTCTAATTTCCTACGCCTTACGTATGCATAGGACTTTTGGTGACTTTGGGTAGCTTTAATCCCATCCCAAATCACCTTCACCTTATCTATATCTTGGTGAACCAAATTTGGGCCAAACATCTCCGTGTTACAAACCTTGAACCACCCAATAGGAGATGCACACTTCCTACCATACAAGGCTTCAAATGGAGCCATCCCAATTCTAGAGTGGTAGATATTATTATATCCAAACTCTATAATAGGAAAACACTCAACCCAACTACCACCATAGTCAATCACATAAGCTCTGAGCATATCTTCTAATGTCAGATTAGTTCTTTCCATTTTCCCATCCGACTGCGGGTTGAAAGCCGTACTAAGGCTCACCTTCATACCCAAACCTTTATAAATAACCACCAAAAGTGAGATAAAAACTGCATACCATAATCCGAGATAATAGAAACAAGTACCCCATGCAACTTCACAATCCCTTGAGATACAACCTTGCATAATTCTCTATTTAAAAATTTTTCCTCACTAGCAAAAGGTGAGCAGACTTAGTCATCCTATCCATCATGACCCAAACTGAATTGAACTTATTCTGAGACAGAGGAAGACCAGTAACGAATCCATGGTGATCACTTCCCATTTCCATATTGGCAACTAAATTTCTTGATATAACCCTTCAGGCCTCATGTGCTCAACATTCGCTTATTGGAACACCATACACTTAGCCAAAAAACTAGCCATATCCCTCTTCATATTGTTTCGCTAATACATCTTCTTAAGGTCATGATACATTTTTGTTGAGCTAGGATCAATATCATAGTGCGACTTATGCGCCTCAGCCAAGATCCTCTTTTGCAAACCATCTACATCTGGAACACATAATCTCCCTTGGTATTGCAAGGTACCATTGACACTGACCTCAAAACCTATTACATTTTCCCCGTCTACATCACTCTTGATCCTCATTAAGATAGGATCTAACACTTTATTCTCCTTTATATCAGCACCCAGGTATGACTTCACCACCTCCTGAACAAACACACCACCATCGTTAGTGTCCAAGAAAAGAACTCCATGGTTAGACAAATGGTGAACATCTTTCACCAATTATCATTTCCCCTTATCCACATGAGCTAGACTCTTCATAGATAACATGCTAAGAGCATCAACAACCACATTAGATTTACCTGGATGGTAGTAATGACTCATGTCATAATCCTTGAGAAGCTCAAGCCATCTCCTTTGCTTGAAGTTCATCTCTTTCTGGGTAAACACATAATGCAGGATCTTATGATCAGAAAAGATATTCACATGAACTTCATATAGGTAGTGACGCCAGTTTTTCAATTAGAACACCATAACTAATAGCTCTAAGTCATGAGTCAGATAATTTTTTTATGAACCTTCAACTATTTGGAGGCATATGCTATAACTTTGACATGTTGCATGAATATGCAACCAAGCCCTACATGGGACACATGGAAATAGACCACAAATCCATCAGTGCCTTTAAGCAAAGTTAAGACTGGAGCTGAAGTCAGCTTATCCATCAGCTTCTCAAAACTACCCTCACAAGCATCAAACCACAAGAACATTACCTTCTTCTAAGTTAACTTAGTCAATGTGGAAGCTATAGCAAAAAAACTTTCCATAAACTTCTATAGTAACCAGGTAAACCCAAGAAGCTCCAAATATCGGTTGATGTCATGGGGCTAGGCCACTTTTTAACCACTGCAACTTTCTACAGATCCACCATGATCCCTTCACAAGAATGACATGACCCAAAAAAGTGAAAGCATTCAACCAAAATTCATATTTTTAAAACTTGGCATACAACTGTTGATCTTTAAGGGTTTGCAATACAATGTGGAGATAATTAGCATGATCTACATTGGTCTTAGAGTACACTAGAATATCGTCTATGAACACAATGATGAACAAATCTAGAAACTGATGGAAGACTCTATTCATCAAGTCCATAAATGCCACCAGGGCATTAGTCAACTCAAAAGATATAACCAGGAACTCAAAATACCTATACTGGGTATGGAAAGCAGTCTTAGGGATATCCACCTCCCTAATCTTTAGCTGATGATACCTGGTCCAAAGATCAATCTTGGAGAAAAACTTAGCACCCTAAAATTGATTAAAAAAATCATCAATCTTTGGAAAAGGGTACTTATTCTTTACCGTTACCTTATTTAATTGCAAGTAATCAATACATAACCGAAGGGAACCATCCTTATTACACATGAATTAAACTGGTGCACCCTATAGAGAATTATAGGATAGATGAAACCCTTGTTTAAAAGATCCTTTAAATGCTCCTTAAGCTCCTACAACTCAACTGGCGCTATTCTATATAAGGGAATAGAAATAGAATGAGTGTCAGGAACAAGATCTATCCCAAAATCAATATCCCCATTGGGAGGAACACCAGGAAGGTCATCAGGGAAGACCTCAGGAAATTCATTCATCATCGGGATAGAATGTAAAGAAGGGCCCTCCGAGTTAAAATCTTTAACCCAAACCAGATGATAGAGACACTCCTTGGAAATTAATTTCCAAGATCTAAGATGATATGAACCTCCCCTTAGGAGCTAAGGAACCACCATCTCTCTTAATAATTGGCTCATTTAGGAATTTAAAGATGATTTTACGGGTTCGACAATCTAGAGAAGCATAACAAGAGTGCAACCAATCCATCCCTAATATGATATCAAAATCAACCGTGTCTAATTCAAATATGTCCACCAAAGTCTCCTGACCACCTACAGATACCAAAAAACCCATATAAACTTTCTTGGAAACTACAGAGTCAGCCACTATGGTAGAAATAGAAAAAGGGTCCGAAATACACTTGGAAACGAAGCCAAAATGCATAGCCACAATAGGGTCACATATGAAGGAATGGACCCCAGATCAAGTAAACAGTACACATCACGGGAAAAAAGTTTTAACATACCAATAACGACATCAGGCGATGCCTCGGACTCCTGATGGGTAGTGAGAGCGTAGAGGCAGTTTCGACTAATGCCGAAGCCAGATGGTGAACCCTTTATTGCCGGACCTGATGAAGAGGCAACAAGAACTTTGTTTGCCCAAAGAAAACCTTACCAACAGGATAAATTTTAAGTATATGCCCTGGCTGACCACAGTTGAAGAACTTGTACTTTCTTTCATAACATTAACCTCGATGTAATCGACCATAAAATCTGTAGGAAGGATATAATAGATCTGATAGGGCCCCTTTGACCTGAAATTGGGCACCTTGTGCCCTATAATTATCACCACCATAAAAATACCTATCACCTGACGACATTGGAAAGAGAGCACTAGCCATTGAGTTAGATCCAAAATTGCCCACTTCTTCTTGGATAAGTTTCCACCAGTCCTGCCACTCTGTTGTTGGCTACCACCCTGCTTAGAAAATCTAAAATTCTTGATCTATCTTTCCCCTATCCCCGCCTTCTTTCTCTTCTCTTTCTCAACCTGATGCATGTACACAACTAACCTAGAGATGTCCATGTCCTTGTTCAACAAGGCTACCTTACTCTACAAAATTAAGTCTCGGGACATCCCGGAAGCAAACTTTCTCATTCTAGCTCTCATGCTAGAAACCAACTCCGGAGCATACCGAGACAACTGGTAAAACTTCAAGGCATACTTCTTGACTGACATCTTTCCTTGCTTCAGGTTAACAAACTCTTCCGCCTTCGCCTCCCTCAACTCTTGAGGAAAGAAGCGGTTCATGGCAGTATTAGGAAAATTATCCTATAGGACTGACTCAGCATTATCACCCCTTGACTGATCCAATTCCTCGTACCACTGGTAGGCCACATCTTTTAGTTGGTAGGCAACAAACTCTATGCCCTCAACATTAGTGGAATGCATAACCCAAAAGATCTTTTCAATATCATCTAAACAATCTTGAGGATCCTTCTTGACCTCAACTCAAATTGTTTTTGGAGGATTTAACCTCATAACTGGCCAACCCTTATGGCCTCAGAAGATGGAGTAACAGAAGCACCACACTTGTCCTGAGAAGATATCAACTATGCAAACATATGAATAGACTAACAAAACACAACATTCTTTATATCAACTTGAGGAGCTCAATAAGGACTGGAGGGGACCTGTGGAACTCCAGGAGAACAATCAGGAACTAGACTCCTAGACTGAGTCTGGACCCATAAATAAGACGTGTCCCATCAATATTATCCCCAGGTGGGATAGAGGAGTTTCTGTGAACTTTAAATCATCTGGGAGGCATGATCTGGAAAGAGAACCAATGGGTATTAGAGAATATTTTAGGATCTTAGACTCTACAACTCAAAAATAGAACATAAGAAAGAGAAACATTCCTAAATGCCTTGTAGCGATTCCCTTATGAGTATGGCACGCTACACACCCTTAAAGGAGACTCTACTCGACACGTCTTTGTGGATTCCCAATTGACCATGAACCTAGGGCTCTGATACCAATCTGACATAACCCGGACTAGGGATAGTCATTTCGGGTATGTCAAGTCTAACTCGGTTCAGAGATCACCCTCAATACCTCACTGTAACCACCCTACACTCTATGTTGGATGAATTTCAGACATATAACAAGGGAAAACAATAAAAATCTAAAGATACTAAAGCATATCTATAACCATAACCAAACAACCATAATAAAATATCCAACTAATACCAATCCCAATGGAAATACCAATACCAATACCAATACCAATGCTAACACAAATACCAACCCCGCCCATGCCAATAGTAGTCGAACAAATCCTCTAACCAAAATCAAAGAACATTCGGTGGAGACATGACCCCGACCTTATCCAAAACCAAAACCAAAGTAATAAAAATAATGAAAAGAAGACCATAGCATGAAATAAAGTCTTCTAGAGTATGGAAGCTCATCACTTCAATCTGACTTAAAGTTGTCCCCGAATCCAAGTCACTGAGTAGAAGGAATGGTAGTATAGCTAATTCCTACATCGCATGTGGATACAATCCCCAAAGATATTTAATGGAGTGAACGCTAGCATGTACTCAGTGATAAAGGTAAAATAATGCCATCATTCAAAACCAAATCAAATAACCATATGCAAACACATGTATACATACATATATATATATATATTATGCTGGGATAGAAAATAAGGTTTAGCATACATTTAAATCCTTAACCTAGGTTGTGTAGCTTAACCATCATAAAAATCAACCTACGGGTTATATGGGTTTAGCTGCACCAGCTAAAAAGGCCTCGATGCGTGTTAGCCACATGAACTAGGGGTATCAAGAAAGAACAGGGAATTCCCCAACCCCACATCAAAAAAAAATACAATTATATCAATAGTGTGAACCATTCACATAGGTCATCAAGACCAAACCTCATGACGACAATCATGAGTTTCTAGTGTCTGTCCTTCAGAATCACACCTTCACGACTATCTATCACAATCCCCATTATTTCCCTATTAAAACCTTTAGCACATAACCAAACCACCAATTCTAAGAGTTAATTATTAAGGCATTATAAAGTGGAATTTCATACTGACTATAGCTTGCAAGCAATGTCACCAGCCAACACTTAGGGGATTCCTTCATACACCATGGATTCCATTATTAAAATTACTTGGGGGATTCGTTCGTGCTCCAGAAGGTTCTCAAAACCATCCTTAACCATTTAACCATTCTGTTCTATGCATTAGTTTTAAGAAATAGTTAAACCAAACACTTTGGGGATTCTATTGTACCCCTAATTCTAATTCCCACTTTTCCCATAACTACCAAAAGATTTTACAAAATAAGGTTGGGGTTATAACCACTTAAAGAGTCACGAGTTTAAGGAAGTTTACCATTATCAAGATCAACCACCATACCCATGCAACCACATGTTCAAAACCATTATTAAAACAAGAAAAACTATAATTAACCATTAGAAATAATATTCATCTATGAACAACCATAACCCCCAACCTTTATTTCAAAACCATAACCATATCAGGAAAACCATACATTAAAAAATATGCCTTTAGTAAAATAACAATAAGGGAGGAGAAACATACCTTAGACACCAAGACATACGAAGAGAAACCATCCTTTGCAAGCCTTAATTGGTTAGCCTGATGAAACCCTAGACTTTTCTTTAACAGAGAGTTTGAGAGAGAATCTTAGAGTGTTTTAATGGGAATAATGTGTCAATGAAGTCCTAAAGGTTGTCCTAAGTTGTGGTATCAATGGGACTTAAAGTGGGAAATATACAGAATGACCCCAACTTAAAATTGTAAAAAGATTTCTTGTGGTTACAAGTCAACCCCCTTGACTCGTGACCACAACATACGGATCATACCCTTGAGTCGTCATTAAGATAATGAGTTAAACACCCATACACTATCCATCATTTGACTCCATGATCTTAGAAGTGACCAGACCATACAACTCATACGGTCTAGTCGTATCCAAGACAAAACCCAAGGGATTAGGTACTAGACAACATACTACTCAACCCCTACCACTCGTAACCTATCCTCACAGCTCTTAGTTAGCCACTTTTACTCAGAGCAAAGTCAAGATACTAAGTTTTTGATTTGGTTAAGGTTCGTTCTAATGACTCATCACCACCCCTAATGACTCGTACAACCAACCTGTTACCAAGATTTAAAATCCAATCACCACCCACTGGACGCCTAATAACTAGAGTTACCTAACCCATAGATATACTATATGACTCATATAGTTAGGTTGTCAACAAGACTGTGAGCTCAAAGCTCAGGTGCTTTAATTCTCCCCCACTTAGATTATTCATCCTCGAATAATGGGACAAGGAAGTGAATAGCATGATTAAAACCCTAAATATCTTTATGCTTACCTTTAAGATAGAAAAAAAATTACCAAGGAATTCACAATTTACCTTTTACAAAGATAGAAAACCAAAATGTTAAGATCAACATATACCTTAAGAACAATTTTCCAGAATAGGAAATAAGAATGGGATAGGATTGAACCTGGATCTTCTTTGATACCATTGTAATAATATCTATACTACTAATATAATAACACAACATACTATATCAATATGCTCCATAATCACCATATCAACCGAGTATTATTTCTGAAGCATAAATCCATATACACGGTAGAAAAACATTTACCTACCGCAGTAATTATCAACCATGTATAGAACACAAGGCACAAGAACTTACCACGACATCCCATACCGCCGGGAAGTATATGAAAGAGAATGCAAAAAATAACCCTTCACGGCATCCCATACCACCAGAGAGTACACAAAAGAAGTTCAAATAAAACCCAACACGGAGTCCTATACCACCGAAGAGTACACCAAAAAAGTACAACAAACAATACAATAAAGCATAATCACTCAACAAGTCACCGAAGCTGTAGGTAGTACAACACACCATTGCTCATTACCGAGATACACATCAATAACCATATCATAATTTAGAATAAAGGTAGATAACATTGACATAGGATAGATATGTAGTTACTAACTTACTATATCATTGATTGTAATACCCCGATTATTCCTTAAGTCTAAATACGCCTTTTGAGTATATGTAAATGACTTTCAAAGTGAATGATGATTGAATCGTGTATCATTTACATAATTTCAAGTTTTTGTCTTGTAGAGCATTGAATAAGATTTCTATCGATACCAAATTTTCCTAAATCTGACACTCGGGGTGAAGAGTTAGAGTTATTTTAGTGAGACAGTGTGCCACCTAGCACTTTAGCGTGTCACGGAGCTAGCCAAAATGGATATTGTCATTTTAAAGTGAGCCTCCGCGACATTGATGTGTCGCACCAAGGGTCAATATTAGGATTGTCAAATTCCAGTGCACCAACGCGATTCCACCGCGTCGCGGTGCCCTTCTAGGTCACAACCAAGGTGACAACGTAATTTAACCATGTCGCGTCACTGAGCAGTTTCCCAATTGTCCAAATCCAGTAAAGGACAGTGATCCTGGCGCGTCATGCCAGGGACAAAAATTGGGCTCCAGTTCTAGAATAGGCTCAAAGGTATTTTGGTCTTTTCCATCCGTTCTTACCCTCTATATATATATATCCAAGTAGAGAAGAGAAATTCATTTCTCTTCAATTTCTTTCCAAGAACATTCAAGAAGCTAGGGTTTTCTCTCAACCCAAAAATCCAATCTTCTCCAAGAAAATTCAAGAACCTTCCATAAATACCTTCAAGTGGTTCAAGATTTAAGATATCTAAGTTAAGGCATCAATAAATTTAGCTCATAAGTGCGAAAAAGAAGTTCCAATCAAGTTTCTTCATCTCAAAATCATAATCAAGGTATGTGAGGCTTGCACAAGAATATCCTTTCATTCTTGTGCCCAAAGAATTGATTTTTACTATTGGAATTTCATGATTGTGCAAAGTGGGTTTATACCCAAATTACTTTATTATTGAGTTATTATAATTGAGCTATTCAAGATTTATATACATGACTATTTCATTGTTTTATTTCCTAAATTGAGAACTTATAGTATGAATTGTATATTGCTACTATGAATTAGAATTGATGATTTCCAAGTGATAAATGATAAGAGTCATGATTTTAATCTTTTCCATGAGAAGTTGATTATTGAATATATATATATATATATTAACGTTTGAGTTTAAGAGTCAAGAATGAATCTTGTGATGTTTTCTTAAAGTTTTGACATTTGATATGAGTTAATAAGCAAGTTCACTTGATGTTGAGAAAGATTGTTTTGAGTTGAGTCGAGTTAGGAATCCAAAAATTATTTATGATTTACCGATGAGATATATTTATGATTTTTGTATCTATGGTAGACCCTTGAGTTGATTAAGGTGGATTTCCTAACGCGTTCTGAGATGAGTGTGGGAGTAATATTTAGCACCGAGCGGGAAGTATGGGTTCAACGCATCCTACTTCCCCAGAACTATGTACCACCATAGTATAAAGATTAAGGACCAAAGGCCAAGACAGTGATCACTAAAGTTAAGGTTCTACTCTGATGGCAAGGATAGAACATCTCTCCCTAACGTAGGAAAGACGTTGGACTCCATGTAAGCTCACATGGTTTATGTCGGTTATAAGAAACTCCCAAGTCCATAAGTGTTTACGTTTCTTGAGTCACCAAGTCACTCTAAGTTTTGAGCCAAAGAGTTTTGAGTTGAGTCCAATGATTTATGAGATTTATGAAGCATGTGTTACTGTTGATGATTTATGAGAAACTATATTACAGTTTAATTCAAGCGAAGAGAGTCATTATTATTAGTATGCATAATTTTATTTTATACTAATGATATTATTTAAAAATGTTGCATAAACCCCCACATACTCAGTACATTCCCAAAGTGCTGACCCATATATATATCTATGTGCTACATTGTCTCATAATGTAGGTACAAGTGGTAGTACACATACCATATTCACTCAGTTTGCAGCTTCTAGTCAGTAAGTGGTGAGTCCTTTTGTTTTAAGGGCTTGAGTTAGTTATATAGTTTGAGAAGTATTGTATTTTCTTATTTTAGTCGTATTGAGCTTGGATAGTTGGGAGTCATGACCCGGCTATCTAAAGTCAGTACTAGTAGAGGCTTCACAGATATTCAGCAGAAGATGATGTATTCAGTTTCAGTTTTATTTTTTAAAAGTAGAGTAGTAATCTTGTAAAATTCATATTTGTATTGATCAAGTTCAGAGAAGTTCTATGTTTTTGCTGATTTTATATAGATTTAAGCATTTTATTCAGTTGCTTATGAGTTATGTCAGCAGGAGGGTTAGCTTGGGGTCACTTATGCCCCTAAGCACCGTGTGACATCTCTGAACCCAATTTTGGGGCATTACAAACTTGGTATCAGAGCACAGAGTTCAAGTGTCCTATGGTGTGTGTGAAGCCGTGTCTAGTAGAGTCTTGCGGAATGGTACCGAGATGTTAGTACTTTTCTTCGAGAAGCTACAAGGCATTTAGGAAAGGTCTCTATTCTTTCAAGTCTTAGATCTTTCTATAGAAAGGTCCTTTAAGAAATTTATACGGATTGTCATGTTACTCTATTCAGGGCATCCCCACCTTATTTTTAAGGTATTGAAGATAGTCAAGCTTAACTCTTTCCAGATAGTACTTTCTTAAACAGTCTCCACATATAGTTATGGAGTTGTAAATGAGCTTGAAAGTATCCAATTAGTGCCTTAGTATGCTTTGCTTATAATTCGTGCAATAGGCCCAAGTCAGTTGCGCTTTCAGATTCCTTCTTGAAATCCATAATGATAATCTATACTTCTTTATCTATGTACAATTCTTGAGGTAACATGATCAGCGAGTTCCAATTTCCTTCCTCTGATAATGCTCTCAGACTTACTAGTGAGGATTTGTAGAAGTTTCACAAAGTGGCTTGAGCGGAGCCTTCCAGCATATTATAAGTTCCCCCAAGATTAATGTTATGTACTCACCCTTATGAGTTGTTCAATTAAGACAGAGTGAGATGTGTATTCATAAATCATCGAATATTGTATGTCAAGTTTCTACCTCTCGTAATCTTGTCATCATTATGTTGTTGAAACTGAAAGTCTAGTGAAGACATGTGGGGCTCTTTCGATTCACTAGCATAATTGCTTTGTTATCCATCTCAAATTCTTTTCCAAAAGGTAAAATCAAAGACTAGTGAAGCTGAGAGAGGCCTATTTTGATTCACTAGTGACTCATTGTTCATCTTGCTTCCTTGTTCTTGTTGGAACTGAGTTTAGAGGCGTAGTGGCAAGAAGGGTGGTAAGTGTGATTTATTAAAAGTATGTATAGCCGAGCCTTTTTGCATGTGATCGAGTTAGTGATGAAGTAATATGTCCTTGTGCGTCAGCTCGTGGAAGAAAGAGAAGGAGTTACTGATTAAGGTAAATAATAGTTTGCTTGAAGTAGAAAGAGAGTTGTTGACGGTGTGTGTTGCACAAGACAAGTATAGGTTATGGATGAAGATACTTAGTGGATGAGTGTTGTTAACTTAGGTGCTCTTGAGATTGCAAGAGAAAGTTAAGTTGAGGCTTAGAGAGTTATTAACTAAGTAAGCTGTGTATGAAGGATAAATAGTAATGATGGGTAGAAGAAGGACGTGTTGATGGATTGTAAATGAGATAGGCCATATGATTATGACCAATTATTATTTTTATGAGGTTTAAGTAGGCTAGTGTTTATTGATGTTTTGTTTTATAGTTTCCAAGTGAAAATTTTGTGTGTGAGGTGGAGTTGTAAGTTATGTTGAGCGCTAGTCATTAATCTTGAATGATTGGTGGCTATGAAGGTAGATGTGACGATTTCTTGGTTAATGGCACCAGTTATAGGGAAGTGACCTAATATACTTAAACAGTGTATGCAAGAGCTTAAGTTTGGTTGATTTGTAGTCAAGTTTGAGATTGTATCTATGATAAGGAATTTTGCCCAAGGTGCTATGAGGCTGCATTATTTTATAGGATCATTGCATGTGGTATAGATAGTGGCACCGTGGAGCTACTAGGTGGAGAAAAGACTAGTCAGGTAATGAACAATATTCTTGATGGCTAAGTTAAGGAGTTTAGATTGAAAATATTAGGCCCTTTTGTGTGATTTTGATTCTCATTGTTTAGAATATAAGTTTACAAGTGTGATATTAGTAGGCTATGACAGTAGTAGTATGGTCCGTCATAGATTGGGAAGTATTCAAGTTGAGTGTTAGAATCTAAGATTTGAAATTCTGAAGTTGAGTTAACAGAAATAAGGGTTGAAACGTTAGATGGTGATACTCCGACTATGGGGATGCTCTTGCAAATTCGAAGTTAGTGAGCGTGCAAGTATCATATGATGACTACTGGAGGTATAGAGGGATTAGGATGTAACCCAGACGGTGGTGTAAGGAAGTAGTTATGTGTTTTCAGGTGTAGTCATTCAGATTAAATTCTATTGTTCTTGTGTATTGATTATATATCCTGGACTCTAGAGTAAAATGATTTCAATTTAGACTAGCGTGTATATAATGGTTTACCTACTAAGAGTGATGGCTTAAGTCTAAGGGGGAGATGATAGTAGGAGTAATCAAGTTAAGCTTTCAAATTTTAGGAGATGTACCAGTAAGTTTTAAGGTAGCGGTGAGAAAGAATAATGCTCGACCCATTCTTATTTCGGTATTTTTCAGTTATCCCAATAATTACTCATTCTTTACGTTTTAGTTCCATGATCATAACTCGTGCATATCATAAAGAATCATGCCCTCTCTTAGTTCCCAAAAATGCGAAGCTTCAGATCTTTCAGCAGTTGGAATTACATTTCGTAAGTTGTGAGTTCCAAATTTAGGTCATGTGGCTCATGACTCATGTACTCAAGCCTTGTGGTATGTTCAGTTCAAGTACTTAAGTAATGTTTCTAATATTAACAAAAAAAAATTCAGATTTATATCGTGTATGTCCTCGGGCCGTATTTCCTTGACAAGTTTATGATGTTAAATCCTCTATTCCTCAAGCCTCAGTTGAGTGTCAAGTTATTCATAGTATCTATTCATGTGTCAAATCCTAATGCTCTAATCTTTTAGTTATGTTTTCTTAATCAAGATAGTGGTGGTGAATAGTTGTCTAGACGGGAGAGAGAAGATATTTCCTTATCAACGATAGAGGGTGGCATGCTTACTTTGGCTAGGCAGAAATGTGAAGTGAGATTGAGGCTAAGTATTTGATACATATCATGGTTATTCAAAGTTTAATGTGTTATGATTGGGGAGATTGTTGTATGTTCGTTTTGTGTAATTCTATAGGTCTGAAGGAATATTGAAGTGAAGTGTTTGTGTAGGACTTGATTAGTTAGGAATATGTCGGGTGTTCTTGCTTAAGGTGAGTGAATGGGAGTTGTTCTTGATAAGAGGTGTGTACGATATGAAGAAGAGGGTTTATAAGTGTTTGATTAGGAATGCATATGTGGTTATGAAGATGGGATCGAAGGTCGTGTTTGTGTATGTGCGGATGAATGCATTGCACGTTAGTAAATGGCTAGTACTAGGTGGATTGGAGTTGTCGAAGTGGTAATGAGAATTACTCTTGAAGTGAGAAGTTGTAAAAAAAAATATAAATGCGTGGAAGTCCATGATCCAGAATGGTGTCATGTGGCGTATCTTGTGGTTCTAAGTTAGGCATGAAGATGATGAGAGGGTTTGGTTCGAGGAGATATGAGTAGATGGAAGTATCAGTGCCATGTGAGGATTATATGTCATATCGATCAAGTATAGTATTGGAAGGGTATAGTATAGTCGAGAGAGTGTTTGAGAAGTGTGGTTAAGTTTGAGAGTAAGGAGTTGTATTGCTTGAGGCCTAGTTCTTCTATCCCGACTTATGATTTATAGGTTTATGTTCCAAGCTATGGGATTATGGCAATTCTATGATCTCTGATTCAGATGTCTTGTTTAGATCTTGCCTAAAGTTCCTTGCTCCTTCATACCGTTAGAATTCCTTGGAAGGGTGTTGAAGAAATCATCCACTTATATATGAGTATCTAGTACGATTCAGTTTGCATAGTCAGCAACCCAGTTTTAAAATTTGGCAGATAGGTTTCTATGGTTTTCCATTTTTCGAACTAGCCTGGTCTTACTACTCGAAGTTTCATAAGTACGGTCAATCCGATAAGTAGTTACTTGCACCCAAGATCTGGGAATTTAGTTTAGTATAGGTATCAGGGTTCAGTATAGGTATCAGACATTAGCTTTAGATTCAAATATATAATTATGATTCAGTCTGTAAGCATTCATTGAAGGATCCTTATTTTCTAAGTATTCTAGCCCAGACAATGTAATACCCATTGTATAACCTTAGCCTTGTTTCTCATGACCTATGCCTGCATAAATTATCACTTCGCAATCTATGAGTACGATTGCACCCTGATCACATCAAGTGAATCCTAAACTCTCACCATGAGCCCGCTCTTTATTATAAGTAGAAGGCAAATCAGCTCAGACTCAGTCGAGAATTATAGTTGTCCTCTATTCTATTCTTTTCCAGTCTCGGATCCAGCGGTATAGCTATTCTCATCATAAGTTTATACATTTAATGAAGTACTCCAAAGTTTAGAATGATATAGATTCAGATTAACAAGTTGTTTCAGCTGTGTATCTCCAGTTTTCTCTGTATTCATGGCCAAACTAGCAACATTCGAGGACAAATGTTTCCAAGGGGGAGATACTGTAGTACCCCGATCGTTCCTTAAGTCTAAATTCGTATTTTGAGTATATGGAAATGACTTCAAAGTGAATGATGATTGAACCATGTAGAATTTCCCTAATTTTTACTTTTTGTCCTGTAGAGTATTGAATAAGCTTTCCATCGATACCAAATTGTCCCAAATTTGACACTCGGGTGAAGAGTTAGAGTTACTTTAGTGAGACAGTATGCCACTTAGCACTTTAACGCATTGCGGAGCTAGCCAAAATGGCAATTGTTATTTTCCAGTGAGCCTCCGCAATATTGACGCGTCGCGCCAAGGCTCAATATTAGGATTGTCAAATTCTTGTGCACCAACGCGATTCCACCGCGTCGCGGTGCCCTTCCAGGTCATAACCAAGGTGACAATGCGATTTAACCATGTCGCGCCACTGAGCAGTTTCCCAATTGTCCAAATATAGTGAAGGACCACGATCTTGGCGCGTCGTGCCATGGAAAAAAATTGGGCTCCAGTTCTAGAATTTGCTCAAGGGTATTTTGGTCTTTTCCACCCGTTCTTACCCTCTCTCTATATATAGCCAAGTAGAGAAGAGAAATTCATTTATCTCTAATTTCTTTCCAAGAACATTCAAGAAGCTAGGGTTTTCTCTCAACCCAAAAATCCAATCTTCTCCAAGAAAACTCAAGAACCTTCCATAAATACCTTCAAGTGGTTCAATATTTAAGATATCTAAGTCAAGGCATCAAGAAATTTAGCTCATAAGTGTGAGAAAGAAGTTCCAATCAAGTTTCTTCATCTCAAAATCATAATCAAGGTATGTGGGGCTTGAACAAGAATATCCTTTCATTCTTGTGCCCAAAGAATTGATTTTTACTATTGGAGTTTCATGATTGTGCAAAGTGGGTTTATACCCAAATTACTTTATGATTGAGTTATTATAATTGAGCTATTCAAGATTGATATACATGACTATTTCATTGTTTTATTTCCTAAATTGAGAACTTATACTATGAATTGTAATTGCTACTATGAATTAGAATTGATGATTTTCAAGTGATAAATGATAAGAGTCATGATTTTAAGCTTTTCCATGAGAAGTTGATTATTGAATGTGGGGCATGAACAAGAATATTCTTTCATTCTTGTGCACAAAGAATTGATTTTTACTATTGGAATTTCATGATTGTGAAAAGTGGGTTTATACCCAAATTACTTTATGATTGAGTTATTATAATTGAGCTATTCAAGATTGATATACATGACTATTTCATTGTTTTATTTCCTAAATTGAGAACTTATAGTATGAATTGTATATTGCTACTATAAATTAGAATTGATGATTTCCAAGTGATAAATGATAAGAGTCGTGATTTTAATCTTTTCCATGAGAAGTTGATTATTGAATATATATATATATATATATTGACGTTTGAGTTTAAGAGTCAAGAATGAATCTTGTGATATTTTCTTGAAGTTTTGACATTTGATATGAGTTAATAAGCAAGTTCACTTGATGTTGAGAAAGATTGTTTTGAGGTGAGTCGAGTTAGGAATCCACAAATTATTTATGATTTACCGATGAGATATATTTATGATTTTGTCTCTATGGTAGACCCTTGAGTTGATTAAGGTGGATTTCCTAACGTGTTCTGAGCTTGAGTCTTGGAGTAGTATTTAGAACCGAGCGGGAAGTGTGGGTTCAGCGCATCCTACTTCCCCAGAACTACGTGCCACCTTAGGATAAAGATTATGGGCCAAAGGCCAAGACAATGATCACTAAATTTAAGGTTCTACTCCGATGGCAAGGATAGAACAGCTCTCCCTAACGTGGGCAAGACGTTTTACTCCATGTAAGCTCACATGGTTTATGTCGGTTATAAGAAACTCCCAAGTCCATAAGAGTTTACGTTTCTTGAGTCACCAAGTCTCTCTAAGTCTTGAGCCAAAGAGTTTCGAGTTGAGTCCAATGATTTATGAGATTTATGAAGCATGTGTTACTATTGATGATTTATGAGAAACTATATTACAGTGTAATTCAAGCGAAGAGAGTCATTATTGTCAGCATGCATGATTTTATTTTACACTAATGATATTATTTAAAAATGTTGCATACACCTCCACATACTCAGTACATTCCCAAAGTACTGACTCATATATATGTTTATGTGCTACATTGTCTCATAATGTAGGTACAAGTGGTAGCGCACATACCATATTCACTCAGTTTGCAGCTTCCAGTCAGTAGATGGTGAGTCCTTTTGATTCAAGGGCTTGAATTAGTTATACAGTTCAAGAAGTATTATATTTTCTTATTTTAGTCGTATTGAGCTTGGATAGTTGGGAATCATAACCCGGCTATCTAAAGTCAGTACCAGTAGAGGCTTCACAGATAGTCAGTAGAAGTTGATGTATTCAGTTTCAGTTTCATTTTGTAAAAGCAGAATAATAATCTTGTAAAGTTCATATTTGTATTGATCAAGTTCATAGAAGTGCTATGTTTTCACTGATTTTATATAGATTTAAGCATTTTATTCAGTTGTTTATGAGTTATGTCAGTAGGAGGGTTAGCTTGGGGTCAGTTGTGCCTCTGAGCACCGTGTGACATCTCGGGACCCAATTTTGGGGCGTTACATTGATACACTCTACGTGAGGTCTATACTAGTTAATCTTCATTTCCATGAGCTATCAGATTACAAGTCGTATAATCACTAGCCATCAATTAAGGGAAAATCTACCACACACCCCTAATATAAGAAATTTACCTATTACAAGGCCATTCTCTAGTTAGCATTTTCATGGTATAAGTTATAAATTAAGCCGTCACGACCTTTCATAATAAGAGATAATCTATTTAATAATTATGCAATACTAGTTCCATTATCACTAAGCATGTCACAACCTTAAGGACTAGTTTTCATATTTTAATCAAGTAAAGTCCACCAACTAGTTTACTAGGTTTCTATCCTATAAATTATAATCATGTATTTTAGAAGTAACTAGTTGTCACATAAGCCACTTTACTAGGCAAGATTTCATTCAATAAACTCTTATTCAAGTCAAGTAGATATATTAGGTTAGCCTTTGATTCTATGCATGATTACACATACCACTAAGTCTTAACTCAATATTAGGCATAGATTTTCTCTAGTTTCTAATTAGCATAAAAAGGGGTCGCACCTCTTATTTAGTGATTAGGAGTGAGAATTGAATAGCAATTTACAAAGAGAGACCTCATATCTCAAGCACATAGGCGGTTGCCCCCCACTAACCTTAAAATATCAATGCATATAATTAAATTTGCCTCACACGAACTCGTAACGTTCTTACATCTTCAAGATTCACCAGGCATCATAATAATATCAACATATTCCTACAGATTCATCGGGCATCGTCATAATATCAACATATTCCTCCGGATTCACCAGGCATCATAATGATATCAACATATTCCTCCGGATTCACTGGGCATTATTATAATATCAACATATTCCTATGGATTCACTGGGCATTATCATAATATCAACATATTCCTCTAGATCTACCAATCACCATCATAATATCAACGAGTCTCCCAATACAACAACATACATCCACATGCATAGCCACACCAATAAGTATACACAAAAGTCCACAATATAAGGAAGTAGAGATGTAGGATAGCACTTGTAATTTTACATTTCTAATAAGCACTACAGATAGTATGAGTATAAACAAGGCATGAGTATTTAGATGACATACACACTAATCACATTTACAAGGTTATTCAAGTCATGATCACAAAATAATCCAACAATCGAGTTTACTAACCTTAATCCCAATATGTACATTAGTCACTCACTGAGAATCTTGGTAACTAAGGATTTCGTAGTCCTACTTATGGTGGGCCAAGTGCCACTTATAAATCCCGAGAATGCCACGCTTACTAACATAAGTCCAGTTTCTACCCGGAATTAGGATAAGTCATCTATACCTCGCCATAAGGACTTACCAATCCTTACTAGGCCTATAGGGAAAGCCTCTTCAAGAATCCTTCCTAAGTCAACCCAATACCCAGGTCATTTCTTATCTAGGAATTATATAGGTCAATGCACTCCTAAGGATATAGAGGTATACCATTCATGTCTACTTAGAACAACTATAGTGTTCTCACACTAGTCATGAGACCACAAATAAGCTAACCAAGGTCCTAGACTAAGGGTCAAATATCACACATTACAAATTAATAGCCTATAGCAATCAATAAATCCCAAGTTCACAATTTAATCAACTATCATCTAAATTCCCTGCCCAATCTCGCAAGATATCAATAATTAAATTACAAACAAGCTAAATCTAGTCTACGGGTAAGCCTAACCTATCTTAGGTCCAAGAAACTCACGAACCAACAAGCTTTTATTTCCCTTCCGTGAAGCTTCCTCTTCCACAAGCAATGCTATAAACAATACAATCTAAGCATTACAATATGAATGACAACACCCATTATGGCACCATTGTGCCATGGATTTCAAAATGACACCAAAACCCCAATTGGGTTTCACCCTTGGAAAGGAGTTTCCAGGACCAATCAATAACCTAATAATTTTTAGGGAGTTAAAACCCTCAAGTAATTTGAGTCAATCACTCAATTTTGGGGCTACAATTGATCCTCAATGATTTAGGGGTTTTGAGTCAAGAAACCATGAAATCAATACTAAATTAGAGGAATTCTTACCTTCGATTGTAGTAAGAATCAACTACACCAATTGTTTGAGCTCCAATTCAACCCATAAGACACACTTAGAAGATTTTACACTCCAATAGGGTTTATAGGTTAAGAGGGAGGTACAAAATAGCCAAAAAATCATGCAATACAACCCTTAAATATGGACTAAACAACTCTCTGATGGCGCGGTCATAGCCTCCACCTCACAGCGGTTGCGGTACCGTGGTTGGACCTCCTTCACTGTTGTCGCAACACCTCGGTGCATACTATGCATGGATCAACCTTGGAAGCCAATGCCTCGAGTGCATTCGAGGTTTATTTCGAACAAATAATATATGTAACCCCATATTTTTTGACGTTCCGGATGCATTGGCAAAGTCTAATTTTGCACACAGGACTGTTTTACTAAAGTTTTCACATAATGGTAAATTATGACCTACGAAGACTTCAAATTGAGAAAGGGGTTCTAAAACCCATACGAACCATCAGGTAACCAAACTATCCATCCCCGTAAGTTATTAATGATTTAGGAAGGCTATGGAAAAGCTCTATCAGAGGAAGTAAGCAAGACTATGGATAATGAACTGAAGAGTCATTATAGCATCCACTACTAAGGAAGTTTTATCCCCGAAATACAAGCAAGTACCTGAAGTCTCAAACAAGTAAGGATTCTGGGCTCGTATCTCACTCTCGATCTCTAAAGTATCTTACTGTACTGGGAGATGCCGCCATTGAACCTTGACTACCAAAATCTCCCTAGTACGCAGTCCCCTCACATCACTAGCCAAAACAACCATGGGCTTCTCCACAAAGGTAAATTGATCATCCAACTGGACTGAGTCCCATCTAAGCACATAAGAAGGATTAGGAATATACTTCTGCAACATAGAAATGTGGAAATCAAATGAACAACGACAATGTCTGGAGGTAAAGCCAACTCATAGGCCACCTCGCCAACTATATGAAGAATCTCAAAAGGGCAAATGTAGCGAGGTCTAAGCTTACCCTTGCTTCCAAACCTCATCAAACCTCTCATCGGTGAAACTCAAAGGAACACACGATCCCCCACTTTAAATCTGAAGGCACAGAGTCTACAGTCGGCATAGGACTTCTGCCTACTCTGGAATGTCCTATGCCTATCCTGAATCACCTTGACTCTATCTATCGAGTCCTGAAGCAAATCTATACCATAAGGTCTAACATTAGAGGTCTAAAACCACCCTTTAGGAGATCGACATCTTGTTCTATACAATGCCTTATAAGGACCCATCTCAGTACTCAAATTATAACTGTTGTTGTAGGAGAAGTCTGTTAATGCTATGTGTTGATCCCACTAACTTCCAAAGTCTATAACATAAGCTCAGAGCATATCTTTAAGCACCTAAATAGTCTACTTAGACTAACCATCTATCTATGGATGAAAGGCTATACTCAAATCTACGCGAGTACCTAACTCCTCCTGAAATACTCTACAAAACCTCGAAGTAAACACAGAATCACGATCTGATATGATTGACATAGGGACCCATGCAAATGAATGATCTCTTAAACATAAATCTGAGCCAATCTCTCGACACTGAAGGTCATCTGAAAAGGAATTAAATATGTTGACTTGGTCAAACGATCCACAACAACCCAAATACAATCCTGACCACGGGAAGTACGAGGCAAACCACTAATGAAGTCCATGGTGATCCTTTCCCTTTTACACTCGCGAATGGGCAATCTCTGAGTCAATTAGCTGGGATGCTAATGCTCGGACTTAACCTGATGAAAACATAAGCAACGAGCTACGAAGTCTGCCATATCTCTCTTCATACTATCTCACTAATAAAACTGCCTTATATCTCTATACATCTTGGCCATACCGGATGAATATAATATCTAGAACTGTGAGCCTCATGCAGAATAGTCGAAATCAAATCATCAAGTCGGGGAACGTAAATACAACCCTAAAATCTCAAGATACCATCAAAATCGATGGTGTGTCTCCCAGACTCACAGCTCACTACACGATCATAGAGAAGGCATAACTTATCATCCTCAAACTGACGATCATGAATCTGATCAAATAGGGAGGACCTCTCCTTTACATAAGCCAAAACTCTCGCGAGATCTGAGATATCGAGGCAAACTATGAAATTGGCTGAGAAATGAATGTCCAATGCCAATGTCCTCAAGGAAACTGAAATACACGCAAAACTACCCATACTCGCCGCCTTGCAACTCAAGGTATCCTCCACCATATTAGTCTACCCTGGATGGTACAAGATAGAAATATCATAGTCCTCTAGCAACTCCATCCATCTATACTGATGAGCATTAAGCTCCCGCTGGGTCATAAGATGTTGAATACTATAATGACAGGTGAAAATCTCACAACGCACACCATCCAAATAATGCCTCTAAATCTTGAACGTGAAAACTATCGTTGCCAACTCTAAATCATAGGTGGAGCAGATACGCTTATGCACCTTAAGCTGTCTAGAAGCATATGCAATAACATGACCCTGCTGCATCAAAACACAACCAAGCCCAACACTAGAAGCATCACAAAACACTGTGAATCCTCACCCTCAACAGAAAGAGCTAATACCGGGGCTGAATTGAGACAATCTTTGAGCTTTCCAAAGCTTAACTTACACTCTTCGGACTATCAAAAAGGAACTTTCTTTCGAGTCAACTTAGTCATAGGGGCTAATAAGGCAGAAAAGCTCTTAACAAAATGCCTATAATAACCAGCCAAACAAATGTACTGTGAACCTCAATTGGAGACATAGGCCTAGCCTAATCACAAATTGCTGAAATCTTAGCTAGGTCTACCATAATAACTGTCTTGGACACCACGTGTCCTAGAAAAGATAATGACTCAAGATAAAACTCGCACTTGTAGAACTTGGCAAAAAGCACATGCTCTCTCAAAACCTGGAGCACTACCCTTAAATATTGCATATACTCCTCACTACTCCTAGAATACAAAAGGATATCATCAATGAAAACTATTACAAATGAGTCTAGATAAGGTCAAAACACACGGTTCATCATGTCTATAAATGCAGATGGAGCATTAGTCAACCCAAAAGACATCACCAAATACTCATAGGGACCATAAAGGGTCCTGAAGGCAGTCTTCAGGATATCCTAAACTCGAATCCTCAACTGATGATAATCGAACCTCAAATCTATCATTGAAAATATAGTTGTGCACTGTATCTAGTCAAACAAATCATCAATACGAGGCATAGGGTAATGGTTCTTCACCATCACTTTATTTAGCTTCCTATATTCAATACACATTTTCATCAACCCATCTTTCTTCTTTACAAACATGACAGGGGCTCCCCACGAGGACACACTTGGTCTAATGAACCCAATTCCAAGAAGATTCTAAAGCCGAGAGTTCAGCTTTTTATGCTCCGCAGGTTCCATACGATAAGGTGCCATAGAAATAGGTTGAGTACCAGGATCAAGGTCAATAAAAAACTCAATCTCAAGATCAGGGGGGAATACCAGGCAGATCATCAAGAAACATATCAGGAAACTCATACGCACTAGGAATAGAATCAAGTGTCGGACACTCTACACGAGTATTTCATACATAAGAAAGATAAGATTCATAGCCCCTCGACATAAATCATCTAGCACAAACATAAGAAATAATCCCCATTTTCTCGAGAATAATTGCTCCCTGCCATACGACTTAGGGTATGGTGGGCATGGCTAAGGTAATGGTCTTGGCAAAATAATCCATGAGCATATAATAGAGGGATAACCAGTCTATTAGCATAATCAACATATCCAGAATAATAAGATCAGCATAAGTATCAACATCACTAACTATCAAAACACATGATCTAAATATTCGATCCACTATTAAAAAATCACCTACGAGAGTAGATACACACAGTGCCAGAAATAATAAATCACTAATTAACTCCAACCAAGGTGCAAAATAAGCAAATATATTAGAAAAACTGTATCTAGAATCAAATAAAGAAAAAGCCAACTTGCGGCATATCAAAATCACACCTATAACAACAATATTCAAACTCGCAGCCTCGGGTTTAGCAAGTACTACACACAACTTACCATGCCCGCCACTTGGCTGGGACCTAAATGACCACCTGCCTGCCTGAGTACCACCCTGATCACCCTGGTAACCACCTCTACAACCACACACACCACCCTACCTGAAAGGGGAACTGCCCTAATGGGAGTAGCTTCCTGGGCTGAAATAACCATCGCCCCATAACTAGGTCACTCTCTAGAGAAAAGACTAGGAAGTCTATAGGTAAAATAAGACTCACGAGAAGAACCAGAAATCACATAAGTGGCAGATTTGGCATAACTTTCATGCCTAGTATGGCCCACAGATAAACCTCTCATAGACTGATTATCGCCCTTACTAGAGTGCCCACTAGAAATAAACTGATCCCCATCAAGTGTTTGAAGAACTGCCTGAACTGGTCGACTCTGAGGCTGAAATGATGGACATGGAGGATGTCCAGTATAAGGAATACCACCTCTAAATCGGAAACTACTACGGCTCCCACAAAATCTTCCCTGATAGTTAGGTCTCTTATCATGACCCTCATACTGCATGTCCTCTATCACCCTAGCATGATTAGCAACCTACGCAAAGGTCCTACCAGTATCAACCAAACTCTGAGTAGCCATACTAATAGGAAGTCTCAATCCTCTCACGAAGTAGCAAACCCTCTCATACTCTGTATCCAAGATAACAGTCGCATGCCTAGCCAACTCATAGAAATGAGCCTTATACTCAGTGACTATCATAGAACCCTTCTCTAATCTAGAGAATTGATCCCTCAAACAATCTCTAAGGCAGCACAACATGAACTTCTCCAAGAACGACTCAGAGAACTGAGCCCAAGAAAGAGGGGAAAACCCAACTGGCCTAGAACTCCAAAATCCCTTCTAACAGTGTCTAGCAGAATTGTAATCTAAGGCCCAACGCCCTACGATTGGGACCTACTGACTCTCCATGATTCTTTACATCTAATGGACTTAAGTAATAATAAAGACAGTGTCTTGGGCTAAACTTTTTGGACAACTTACGACTTGGTCCTTATGACCCATAATAAGTCTTGACGACTAGTTGAGAGCCACTCATACTAATAGTAGAATACTAAGCCACTTGTTCTTATTAAGTTATGATCGATTCTCGGCGACCCATCATGACTTCCTACAACTCGTTAGGGAAGTCTTAGTTAGGAAAATAAAGATAAAAATTCAAACAACTTTCAAGGACCATAAAACTTGGGGAATTATAAAGAAAGTAAATAAGACTGTGTAGCACTTCTATTGTGTCTATGAAGATATAATAGTACTATTGGTCGGAGAGGCCTACTTCTAACCTTGACAATCCATTCTAAGGAAATTTATACCCAAACTATACTATAGTGTCAAATTTAACTACAAGGTACTAAATAAGTTTAATTGGGTCCTGATATAACAATTTCACCTAAAGAATGAGCGGAAAAGTCAATTATGTGTAATTACAGGTTCTAAATTAGCTAAATTATCCAACTCATGCTAAATGTATCTCCATGTTCTAATTCCCAACACAAACTTGCATATTATCATATTAATATTTCAATTAAGCCTAATCTAGGATAAAAGTAAGCCTAGAAAACTTGAAGGTTGAAGAAAACATGATGAAGCTAGCAAAATCAATGATTTCAGACAATGCCACACAATAACAAAGGTAAAATTCTTAGTAATATGAGAACAACGTTACCCATATTGCATTTTATGCTTTGGGTCTAAAATTGAGCCTAAATCCCATGTGGGGCCTTCCTACAAAATCATACTTTTCAAACTTTCAACATGTCCTTCCATGCCCAAGGATCATTTATCCTTAAGAATGGGTAAATTTTGAGCTCAAATGATATATGTTAACACAACAATAATCTAAGTATCTGGGTTTAAATAAAAGAATTAAACCAATAATTTAACAAAAAATTACAAAAAATTTGATGAAAAAATGATTAGTCTGAGCTCACAAACACCCTAAATTCTCCTAATGAATAGTCTCCCAATTTTTCACACTCTTTACGGCTTTGAGCTATTGATATTTGTGAAAAATGTGGAGAATATTAGGTAAGAGGAAATTTAATAGCCTCCCAGGTGCCTCCTAAACAACCACTTGACCTCTTAGGTGGTCACTGCTGAAGAGGTATTTGGCTAGCCTGACCTTCCTCTAAAGTGAACAAGCAAATGCTTAAGCAACCTACGCTTTAGTGGACTGACTTCTAGTTTAGAGACTCAGTTGGGCAAGCCATGCTCACATAAGAGACTGAATGTCCACCTGAAGCAACCTCCTCTAAAGTGACCAAAGGAATGCTTTATTGGATGCACCAGTTGAAACATTGAAAAAAATCCTTGTTTCCACTAACCCCTTTAGATTCATCTGGAATCCCTTCAATTAAACTATGCTACCCTATATAATAAGGTATTCCAAACACAATAGTGCAATCAAAATTTCCAATCGGGGTCATTTTGATGAAATATGGGTCGTTCACCTATGTGCCAATTTTACCAAATTCCGACCAATAGCCTAGAATTAGTCTAGAAGCCTTGTGACTAGAAATAATGTCCCTTGAAGCCTAAAATCAATGTTTTGGAGCTGATGGAACTGTCATAATTGTTATCTGAGGTCTCTAAAATAAAGTTTACACCGATAATAATTTTTTCTAACATAGACTTCCAAATAGAGAATAGTCTCTAAAGATCATACAAACATCTTAGTAATTGAACTGTCAACTCCAACAAGTAATAAATAACTTATGGTAGTAATAGGAAAGCTCTAAATTACGAAAATGTGTAGAAATATATAAAATGACTTTGAGGGTCATTACAAAAGGTATATTGGGCCCTATTTATATGGATTATACATCAAATAGCATGTTTAGTTCACAAGGTTATATGTTAGCTAATAGTATCTCTCACGGTGTCTAACTTATTTACATGACCCTCAATTCAGTCCAGTTTCTCATATTTTAGTTAACTCAAAATATTTACTTATTTAGTATTAATGATTATCCATATGGGTACTTGTATCTTAGTATACATCAATATTACTGTTGATTTAAATATTTTATCATGAATATTCCAATTTTTACACTTTAGGTTTTTCAGAATAAAATCCTTGTGGTTCCACTGTTTAGACTTATATATTGTATAACATCATATTCAGAACAATATGTATCATTGATATGCTTATTCATTTAGGTCATTTCATTATCTCATATTTACCAATTATATGTTTACTTTATCATCTCTTTAGCATGTTCAGCGTTGCATATTATAGAGCATACCTCAAATGCTTAGTATATTCAAAGTACTTACCAAAAATTTCTTTTGTGCTATACTATGTTATAATATAGGTTTAGATGCTCAATATCCAACCTGCAGTTAGCACAATCTTGTACTCATCTTAGAAATAGTGTGTGGTGAGTCCTGATATCTTAAGGAGGAGACTTACTTCTTTATTTTAGTTATTTATCTTTTCAAATAGTTAGGGTCAGTTAGGGACTTATCCTTTAAACAATTATTTAATTTAGGCTTTCAGACATATAGACTAGTATTTAAATTTTATGATAGTGTCAAACATTTACTCTATTGATTAAGAATTGGTATTTATATAGTAGCTTTAGCATTTAGTATCTTATATCTATTAATTCACACTAATCTTAGTGTCATGCAAGGCCATACGTTATCTAGGGTAAATTTTGGCTATAAGTATGATGTGATGTCTAGAGTGAAAACTCAGGTCATAACATTTTTCATGCCCAAAATCTAGTTAAGAGGGTGTTTCGAACATTTCTAGCCTATCTTCAGGATGATACTACAATTGCCCCTCCTTTTGCTTTGGTTTTAGTACTTTGTGAACTTTGAGAGGTGTTACTAATTGATAATCCTTGGATGCCACCTGACTTTGTTCAAATTTAAGGTCAGGAACTCGTGTTATTTTTTTTCCTTCTTGCAAGATAGCACTAGAGTTAACTAAAGTAACATCTCAGTTATAAGATTTATTGATGAAGGTTTTTATCCATCCTAGTACTTCTCCATGGGGTGTTGTTTTACTTTTAGTTAAGAATAAATATTATAGTTTGAAGATATGCATAGACTACCAACAGTTGAACTTGGTGACAATTCATGTTAAGTATCCTTTTCTTAGGATAGGTAACTTGTTCAACTAGTTGAAATGTGTCGTTGTGCTTTTAAAATTGATTTAATCTTTGTTTACCCTCGGCTTATGATTTGGTTAAAGGGCATACCAAATACTACCTATTAGACATACTACGGACATTATGAGTTACTAAAGATTTCTTTTGGATTTACCATTGCACCAGATGCCTTGATGGGTATTATAAATGGGAATTTAAAACTTATTTGTATTAACTCATAATTATTTCAGTGATGACATCTTGTCCTAGTCCAAGAGTAATAGGTAACATCCTCCATACTTGCGTAACGTGTTAGGGTTGTTTAGGGAGAAGCTATATTATGCTAAGTATTCCAATTTTGTTTTTTCTTTATGTTTAGTGTCTTACGTAGGGCATGTGGTATATGAATAATTGTTTATGGTAGGCACACACAAGATTGAGGCTATTAGGAAATGGGATATACTGACCACTGAGATAAAGATTCTATTTTTGTGGGGTTGGCGAACTATTATTGTTGGTTTGTGATTGGTTTTGCCTCCATTTGTTTGCGTAAGACATATTTTACTAATAAGGAGTACCTTTTATATGGAAAGATAAATTTGAGATGAGCTTTTAGAAGATCAAAATTTTCCTAACCTCATCACTCATTCTTACCTTGCCAGTAGAAGGTAAAGATTTTTTGTGCATTAGGATGATTCATAATCTAGTTTGGGTGTTATTTTGATGCAGGACAATAATGTAACTGCCTATGCTTTAATACAATTGAAAGTGCACGAAACAAACAACCCTACCCATGATTTAGAGTTGGAAGCATTAATTTTCACTCTCAAAATGTTGGTGGTATGATGTGTGAGGTATTCATCGACCAACACAGCTTGCAACATGTATTTTAGTAGAGAGATTTGAATTTGATACCATGAAGGTGGATGGAGATACTCAAAGACGGATATTTTTAGTCTTTATAATCTAGGTAAAGCTTATATAGTAGTGGATTCTTTGATAAGGAATACTTTGAGTATGAGAAGTTTAATGTATTTGGAGGTGTTGAGATATCCCTTGGCATGGAGGTGTAATGTTTACTAGTTGATCCCAATCGTAGTCATTAGCTAGTAACACTAGATTTCTCATCCAAACTCTATGTGACCAATTTTAGTTCTAACTTGTTTGTAAAACACCTTAAACATTGTAATCTATTACTTTAACTCTTAGATTCTAATTTATACCACTAACAACACATTAAGAACACTAAAAGTCCTAAAAAAAAGTCTAAATATGCTCAAACAACAACACTGAGGTGCATAAATCAACCTTAGATCACAACCCTATACATAAATCCTATCATCCTCGAACAAGTATTTAATCTAAGCATCATACTAAGAGAAGGCTCCACACTTCTTCTACAAGTAATACACTCAAGCTAGTACAATAATGACTACACAAAATGCAAGTTTCTATACTAAGCATGTTATACATACAATTGAAAGCTCATGAACACTACTCCAAAACATCCTAGCCTCAAGAATTGACTCACCTAGTTGAAAAACTCATAAATATTTCTCAATAAAATATATCATACAAATCATCCTACTATCATAAAACATATTCCCTCACCACAAGAGAGTTACCCATACTCGCTCACATAGATGCAATTTATTACATTATGGGTACAAAAATTAAGTTACGCTCACTCTCACAATGACCATAATTTACATAAGACGAACAATAAGATTACCCTTAGTGTAGTACTCCACTTATATTAGAATATTAAGACTTAGGATCAAACAGGTCTTCAAGGGTTTTAATGTAGGCTAAGGGATAGCTAGGAACTATTTTTGCAAAGAATAGTGACTATCTTCCCTAAGTGCTTTAATGCATAACACTATTTATTCAACTCACATCTAACAACAAAATTTCAACCTCATATACCATCACACGCATATTTTGTTTTCCCCATCACATTAAGACCACTCACATACAATATGGAAAGGGGTATTGTTTATTAATTCATGATTCAATCTTTAGCATAAATTTCTTTTGCTCCCAACCACAACACATCAATTATACACACCAATAAATTTTACTTTGGGGCTTCAATTTAACCTTTCTACTTCCTTAATTTCAAACTCCATAACTCAATTAATTTTACACTAAAGCGCTTAGGATCCTTGGATCAAATTTAGATAAATCAAAAAGGGGATACAGGATATACATGAGGCTGGCAAAGAAAATAATATAAAGACTCAACAAGGCTAACTGAGATTATGCACAGGGATAGGTAACAGAGGGTATGAAACATGGCTAGCAAAGAAATGCCTATATCATCTCTTAAACCCACACACTTTATTTTGCTTATCAAACACACAAGGCAAGTTCTCAACATCACATACAATAGGGAATACAAAACAACATTACACATATGGAACATGCTCAACTCAAGTAGGATCATTGTAGACTCTTAACATAACAACCACTTGAATTCCATATTATGAAAACAATGTACAAGAGTGATAAACTAGAGCCTAGGAGTCTTAAGAGTAGTAGTTTACACAAAAACAACATGCTCTAAAATGGAAAAAGGATACTGGGTTCAGGTGGTGCCCTTATGGAAATGAACCAAAAATAACAACCATAGGGTAGGTGAAGTGTGAGCCTAATAAAATAATACAAATAAACTAAAAACTAAAAATATAAAATCTTTTTGTAATATTTTCAAAGTTACTCAAAAACTAGCAAAAAAACTAAGAGTCAAGGCCCTACAACATCATTTCACCCAAAACCATGAGAATTTCCCCGCCCCACACATAAAAATTTACTTTTTCTCCAAAGTAAACTCAAAATTAGAGATAGAAATACTCCCTAAGGTCTCTAGTCCTAGCTATTAGCATTTTCACTCATCACGATGGTCCAGGGACCCCACACTCAGTCTTTACTATACTTTTTAGAATACGTTTTCGATACTCAGATTTTCCATCAACTTGTGACTCAATAAATCAAAAACTATGTGAGGTAAAAATATTACTAAAAAATAAATACCTACATTAACTTTGAATTCCTCTGAAGAAGCTCCTAATTTAGTGTTGCATCACGACATAATATCACACTTAATCATTTTTCTTCATCATTTTCCTTATACTTAGAGGCCATCCTCTTATTATTTCTATCCTTTTGAGTGTGAACTCTCAAGATCAACGGCTTTCTCAACAATAGTCTTTTTAGTCTCATCAATCGTCATCCCTTGGATCTTAGGTATTGGTGGCTTAGAAAGCTCAATGAGAAAGTCTGAAGATATCTTTAGTGATTTAGGCTCCACCAAACTACACTCATCTACTTCCATAACTAGAATTATGCATAAATCATTTAATGGGATAGTGTTTTGGGTGGTTGGTAAACCTTGAAGTCCAACCTTTTATCATCCAACCTCATGGTGAGTGTACCTTCTCTTACATGTATCAATGCTCCTCTTATCTCCATGAATGGATTCCCTACGATAATCAGCACCCTATTATCTTATTTATAATCCATAACAATAAAATTAGTAAGAATAATAAACTTACCCACCTTGATGAGAACATCCTCGATGATTCCTTCAGGATGCTCTATATTTTAGTCCACCATTTAGAGTAACACAAAGCTCAATCTCGACATCCCAAAACCCAAGTTGTTAAACATTGATAATGACATCAAATTAATACCTTCCCCCAAATAACACAGTGTGTGGACTACCTTATTGTTACCAATCTGAATGGGGAGAGTGAACCTCCCAAGGTCCTTAAGCTTTTTGGGTATCTTCTATATTACCACAGAGCTACACTACTCTGTGAGTGCTACTGTCTCAATATCCTACAGCTAAATTTTAGTATTTACCACGTCCTTCAAGTACTTAGCATACTTTGGTATTCCCTGTAAAATATTTAAAGAGGAAGGTTAATGTGGAGCTCTATGAACGTGTCAAAGAACTTTTTAAAGCATGCATTATTGTTTGCTTTTCTTAACCCTCTATGCAAATGGTGGTGGTAGGATTTCTTTCTTAGTAACTTTTATTTTTGAGTACTCACACTTCCCCAAATAATCAAAACTTTGTCTGCAATTAGTTGAGGAATTAACCCTGCATCCATTTTCTTATTTGTCTTTAAAGGTATGTCACTCAACTATTTACCACCCATCAAAGTGATTGTTATTACTTTTTAGGAGGTTCATTGTCACTTTGAAGACCACCTTGAGGGTTGGTACTTTTTTCCTCCTGGATTTGCCCCAACTAATACTCCAACTGCTTCTAAAGTACTTGCAAATTTTTGAGTTCAATAGCCATATGTTCTTGAGTGGCCATGATCTTTTTTAACATGTCCTCTATGTTACTGGCCTATGTTATTTCTTGCTGCTGAATTTGTTGATTATTGTTCAACGAATAATTTGGTGCATGAGTTTGCTACTTTTCATTGTAAGCATTACTATAATTTTACCTTTAAGCATTGATGACAAAATTAAATAACTTAGGATTTACACCACACATATGAAACATCCTGTGTTTTGACAGTTAGAAAATTTCCTAGAATTCCATTCTCTGGACCCAATATGACTAATGGGAATAAGCCATATACTATGGTATGAGTTGTATGGTCTTGTCATATGCTAACTAGTATTAGTTGATAGGATGGTTCTAGTCACTATAATGGGTACCACTTAGGGGTATGAGTTATAGGTCTTGATATGAGTCATATCAAGGACTCATATGGTGGGCAGTATTTGATCCTTCTGGTATTTCATTCTGCCAGAGATACGAATTATGGGTATGATCGTATGTTGTGGTTATGACTTAGTTTGATGAGTCATATACTGGATAGTGTTTGATTAAAATATTGACGTTTGGAGACGAGTGGTGGTTACCAATAATATAGAAGGGTACGACTCGTATGGGTCAGTCGTATCCCTACGATGGGTTTTTAAGAGACTTAAGTAAAGGTATTCTGGATATTTTTCTACTTACCCTAATTAGGACCCACGACTTCTAATACATTTTTGAGGTTATTTACCCTATTATTCTATTCATTAACACTTAGAAACTATAGCAAAACACTCTATCATTCTCTCAAGAACTTTTGGGGAAAGAAGGCTAGGGTTTCTTCTTGCGAATTACTTTGGGGCTTGTGTTGGTGATTTTATTTCATCAATTATTTTGTATAAGGGATGATTCTCTTCTCTCATTGTAATTTCAACTAAAGGCATGGTTTATATAATTGATTTCATGGTTTTACTATTTCATTATTATGGTTTTCAACTATTATTTTGGGGTTTTGATATTAAATGCTTAGTTATGGTTTACTATGATTTTACTTATGCCCAAGGTGTTTTATAAAATGCATATAAAGTTATGTTCATTACATTGACTTCTTTTAATGGAACTCTTGCATCTTTTAAACTTTATAAATGATTTGTACATTGTTTAAATGGTTTTAAAAAGGCTAAAGGCTAAATAGTTATGCTTGTGGAGAACATAGAAGTATCCCTAGTGGATTTAATATGGTATTTGGAATGGCACCTTAGGTTCCCTTAACCTAAAATTTTGGCAATGGATATTACTTGCAAGTAAAGGGTGGTGTGACAATACCACTATTATTGGCATTAGTAAATAAATGGAAAATGGTTTGGTTTTTGGGAAACTGGTTTTAATTGGTCTTTAATGGGTGGTGTAGCTAAGCCATGGAAGGTGGCAGTCCTAGGGGGACCAAAAACTAAAAACTCATATTTGCTTATATGAGGGGTCTTAATGACCGTGAGTGTGTGTCACATTTTATATTAAGTGATATACTAGTAATCCTATAGGATATTTCCTGGTTGTACGACTACATGCACTGGGACCCTTTTAGAAGGGGGAGCTAAACTCATATGGCCCTTGGGTGGTTAGGACGACAAAGATACACAGCCTGGGTAAAGCTTTTTAATGCATACTAAACTTGATACATTTTCCTGGTACTTATATATGTATGGTTGTATGTATTATGGATGATTTTATTTGGTTTTATAACTGGCATTATTTTATCCTTATCCTGAGATTCATACTAGCGGTCACTCGCTAACCTCGTATACTGGTAGTTATACACCCATACTATGCAAGAACTGACCATTCTACTCCTCCTATTTAGAACGCAAATTCGGTATCAATATTTAGACTGATGTGGTGAGCTTCCATCCTTTCGGGAGGCATCATATCATGTTATGGATTTCTTTAGACATTTTTTTTACTTTGGATATTGGTTTTGGAAACGATTGGGGGCATGTCCCAATCAGATTTAATTTCTCTTTTGGATAGAGGCTATATGGTACTTCTAGTGGTTTGTATGGGTGGTATCGGTATTGGTGTTTGCCTTGGCATTGGTATTAGTTGTGGGGATTACACCCTTGGATGACATTGTTGGTTGTTCCATCCTATTATATTTTGGGATTGATCATATTATATTTTGGTATTCACTTTGGTTATGGCCTATGGTTTGGTTTGGTATAGTTGGGCAGTTGGTGTGGTATGATTGGACTCGGTTGGGTCAGTCACAGTTATGACCATATCCTAGAGTCATAATAGGAACAATAACTTTATCTTGATATATTCAAAATTTATCCTACTTAAGAATGGATATAGGTGGTTGGGTTGGGTGACAGGAGGGGACCGGTTTTGGTGGAAATTGGGATGCCTATTACGAAGAGGCTCGGAGTCAGTTCGTGTCAAGTTGTTATAAGAGCCTTGGTTCATGGTCATCTGGGAAGTTTACAAAGCTGTCTTGAGTAGAGTCTCTTTTAGGGGTATGAAGCATGTCACACTTATAAGAGAGAGGCTGGAAGACATTTAGGAATGTTTCAATTTCTTGGTATTCTATCTTAAAGCTTGAGTTCTCAATCCAAGAATCCACTCTAATCCTTGTTTGTTCATTTTTTAGATCTAGCCTCCTAGATCTGGAAAACAAGGAAATTCTTTCATCCTATCTGGGGATAATGTTGAAGGGGTACGTCCTACGTTTGGAGTACATCTTTGATCTCATGGACCTATTCCTGATGGTGATGGAGTTCCTCCTATTCTAGCAAGTTCTCCTCAGGTCCCTCAAGGAAACCTGCCGAATGCAAAATTTTGTTAGTCTATCGATATTATTTCCCAACTGGTTGCTGCTCAGTAGAGCGGGGTACAACTGGTGCTTTGTCTACTAAGGCCACAAGGGTTGGTCAATTTATTAAGATGGGTCCTCAAACTTTTACTGGGTAAAGGTGAAAGGGGATCCATGGGGTTCTTGGATGAGATGGAAAAAATCTTTTGGGTGATGCAGGCTATTAATGTAGAGGGGGTTAACTTTGTTATTTATTAGCTTAAGGATATTGCTTATCAGTGATATGAGGTGTGGGACAGAGATAAAGGTGATATGGAAGAAGAAGGTTTGTGCGAGGCATTTTTTAATGTCTTCTTGGATCGGTTCTTTCCTCAAGAATTGAGGGAAGCTAAGATAGAGGAGTTTGTAAACCTCAGGCAGGAGAGGATGTTAGAAAAATGATATACTTTGAAGTTCCATCAGCTATCAAGGTATGCTCCTGATTTAGTGGCTAATATGAGTTTGAGAATAATGAAGTTTACTTCTAGGTTGAATAGAGATTTGATTCTTGAGAGCAAGTCTAACTTTTCATTTAATGATATGGACATCTCAAGGTTGACTGTTCATATACAACAGAATGAGAAAAGGAAACATACAGAGTTTGGGGATAGGTAGGAAAAGATCCACAGGTTTTTTTATTAGGAAGGTTCTTAGTCACAAGGTAGTAGAGATAGTGGCAAGTGGTATAAAAATAGCGGGGGAATTCTAGCTTCATTTTTGTCAATGCTTCTACCAATCAGGATACATGCGTTATTAAGGTGGTAATAATTCTCGGGCATAGGTTGCCCAATCTCAGGTGAGCTGAGGTCAGTTAGTTACTTTGTGTCCTCCTTGTTGATTCTGTTGCTGTCCTCATTGGGGATATTGCGAGTAAAGAAGGGAAAATACTTTAAGTATGGCTAGGTAAGCCATCGACTCAGGGATTATAAGGTTGCTACAGGGGCAAATAAGATTCTTGTGGCTTCATCTTCTGTTACTACACCTGGTGGGGTGGCATCTATTTCTGTTACTGCTCTTGGTTCTAGTGTTGGTCGGAATAGGTTGTATGCTTTGACATCACGATAAGAATCTGAGGTGTCATCTAATGTCGTTACTGGTATGTTACAACTTTTCTCTTGTAATGTATATTGTTTGCTTGACTGGGGTCCATTCTTTCTTATGTGACTCCATATATGGCTGTACCTTTTAGTTTTGATTTAGAAGCTATCTCAAATCCTTTTTCTATTTCTACCCAGGTAGGTGACTCGATGTTACTAGGAGAGTCTATTGGGGGTGTATGGTATCTGTTGGTAGCAAAAATACCTTGGTGGTTATGTTTAAGTTGGATATGGTATGGTAGATCTTGATGTAATTTTGGGTATGGATTTGCTACATTCTTGTTATGCATTTATAGATTGTTTGACCCGTAGGGTAATCTTTAATTTCACTGGTGAATCGCTTATAGAATGGGAAGGTAGTTCCTTAGCTCGTAGGGGGGGGTTTATTTCTTATCTTAGAGTTTGGAGGTTAATCTCCAAGGGTTTTCTTTATCGCTTGGTCCAGGTTAAAGATTCTAACTCAAAATGTCCTTCTTTGTCTTCAGTCTATGTGGTTAATGAGTTTCCATAGGTCTTTCTAGATGATATTCTTGGTGTTCCTCTGGATAGGGAAATAGAGTTTGGTATTGGTTTTCTTTCGGACTCTTGTCCAATATCTCTTCCTATGTATAAAATGGTTTCGGGTAAGTTGAGGAAACTTATGGAGAAACTTAAGGATCTTCTGGATAATTATTAGTCCTAGTATTTCTCCATGGGGTTCACTGGTGTTGTTTGTGTGCAAGAAAGATGGTTCCCTTTGGATGTGCATTAACTACAGACGGTTAAACAAGGTAACAGTCAAGAAGAAGTATTCTCTCCTAAGGATAGATGATTTGTTGATCAGTTATAAGGTGCCAAGTTCTTTTCTAAGATAGATCTTTGGTCTAGGTACCATCAATTTAAGATTAGGGAGGTGGATATCTCTAAGACGTCTTTTCATACTCGGTATAGGCATTTTGAGTTCTTGGTGATGTCATTTCGATTGACTAATGCTCCGACAACATTTATGGACTTAATAAATAGGGTGTTCAGGTAGTATTTGTATCTCTTCATCATTGTGTTTATTGATGAAATTCTAGTTTATTTAAAAAGTAAGGTGGATCATGCTAATCACCTATGTGTGGTGTTGCGGACCTTAAAAGAGCAATAGTTGTATGCCAAGTTCTATAAGTGTGAGATTTGGTTGAACATTGTGACTTTTATGGGTCATATTATTTCTAGTAAAGGGATCATAGTGGATCCATAGAAGGTTATTATGGTGATGAGGTGGCCTTAGCCTATGATTCCATCCTATATTCAAAGCTTTTTAGGTTTATCCGGGTATTATAGGTGGTTTATGAAAAGCTTTTCCTCAATAGCTACTCCATCGACTAAGTTGACTCAGAAGAAGGTTAAGGTTTCTTGGTCGGCTACTTGTGAAGGGGAGTTTTGAGAAGTTGAAGGATAAGTTGACTTTGGCTCCAATCCTGACTTTGTCAAAAGGCAATGATGGGGTTGTGGTTTATTGCGAAGCATCTCGAGTAGGGCTTGGTTTTGTTTTGATGAAGTATGGGAAGGTGATTTCCTATGCTTCTAAGAAGTTGAAGGTAGATGAGAGGAATTATCCTACTTATGATTTGGAGTTGTTGGAAGTTGTATTTGTTTTTGAAGTATGGCGGCATTATTTGTATGGTGTTCACGTGGATATCTTTTGTGATCACAAGAGTCATCAAAACGTTTTCACTCAGAAAGAGATTAATCTTAGGTAGAGGAGGTGACATGAGCTTCTCAAGGATTATGATATGAGTCTTCACTTCTACCCAGGTAAGGCTAATGTGGTTGTTGATTCTCTTAGCAGGGAAGGAGTTTTTTTATCATTTCACGCTCTCAATTAAAGTGGAGTGCGTCGCTTGGAAAATTGCCTAAAGCTACTGGAAGTGTTGTGTCATGGACAATGTGTCTCCCAACCGGTTTTGGGTGATGGGCAATGTGATGCACAACCTATTTTGGGTGATAAACAATGCGTGGCATTGCCTAGATTAGTCCATAGGCAATGCGTCGCATGCCCTATGGCCTAAGGGCATAAAAATGTCATTTTAAGTCATTTTAAGGGCAACCAAGTCTTTTCACATCCCAATACCGTCCCTAATCATCCTTAAATGAATTTAGGATAATTAATAACGTTCTATCACACTCATCTATGAAGAGAAGTAGATAGAGGCCTACCTTGAAGCCGAACCAAAAAATCTCACATCATGCACCATATGCTTATTTTCACTTCACAATCTCCAAAATGCCATCACACTAATAAAACCACGATCTACTCATCAATACAAGTCCTACTCATTAATACAAGTCCAATGATACCAATATTGCACTATTATACTTTGAGTCCATAAATGACCCTAAAAGCCTCATATGGATCCCACATATGAAAAATGAGCTTTTGAGATCAACCTACTCTTCAAATACCATTTGGGAGTTATATCCATAGGGATTTTAACTCATGTGGAGGAAGGCAAGCGGGAAACTGGTGAAGGATATTCACAGTGTGGCTAATCTTGGAGTTCATCTTTTGGACTCTAAAGATGGGGGTGTGATGGTACAAGAAATGGTTCGATTATCTCTTGGTGTAGAGAATGAAAAAAAGTGTTGTATCCATTCTTCATGAGAATCAAGGGTGGTTTTTGTGGGAAATAGGTAGCGGTGTTTAAGATCAGTGGTGATGGTACTTTATGATACCAAGGAAGGTTGTGTGTTCCTGATATCGACGAGCTGCGACAAAGTGTTTTGGCTTAGGTGCATGAGTCGTGCTATGTTGTTTATCCCGACTGGACTAAGATGTATCATGATCTTAAAGAGATCTAATAGTAGAATGTCATTAAGAGAGATACGACTGATTTCGTCACCAAGTGTATAGTTTGTCAACAAGTTAAGGTTGAGCATAAGAGGCCAGGAGGGTTGCATCAAGAAATTAATTTTCCCAAATAGAAGTGGGAAGTGATCAATATGGACTTTGTTATTGGTCTTCCTCGGTCTCAGAATCAGTATGATTCGATCTGGGTCATCATGGATAGGATGACTTAGTCTGCGCATTTTTTGCCAGTGTAGACTACCTTTCCGGTGGAGGATTATACGAGGATGTATCTTTAGGAGATTGTGAAGCAGCATGGGGTGCCTATTTTGATTATCTCTGATCGTAGTATGCAGTTTACATCATATTTCTGGCAATCTTTCTAGAAAGGGTTGGGGACTAAGGTTAATCTGAGTACTGCTTTTCATCCACAGTTCGATGGGCAAGCGGAGTGAACTATTCAAACATTGGAGAATACGCTTCAAGCCTGTGTGATTGACTATGGTAGAAATTGGGTTGAGCATCTATATTTGGTGGAGTTTTGTTTCAACAATAACTATCATTAGAGTATTGGTATGGCTCCTTTCGAAGCGTTGTGTGGTAGGAGGTATAGATATACTATTTGGTGGTTTGAGGTTAGGGAGACGGACATGTTTTGTCTGGATTTGGTATATCAGGCGACGGAGAAGGTCAAGGTTATTTGGGACAGGCTTAAAGTTTCCCAAACTTGCAAAAAGTCTTATATGGATGTTAGACGTAGAGACTTGGAGTTTGAGGTCGGGGTTAGGATGTTCTTCAAGGTTCCTCCCATGAAGAGAGTGGTGCGGATTGGGAAAAAGGGGAACCTCAGTCCTCGGATCATTGGTCCTTATATGATTTTGCAGAGAGTTGGCAATGTTGCTTATGAGTTAGAGTTGCCATCTAGCTTAAGTTTGGTTCATCCGGTCTTTTATGTTTCTATGTTGAGAAAGTGTCTTGGTGATCCTTATTCAGTTCTTTCTTTAAAAGGATTGGCTATTTTGAATTCTCTATCTTACAAAGAGGTACCGATTGAGATATTAGATAGGCAAGTTCGTCGGTTGCGGACCAAGGATGTGTTTTCGGTTAAGGTTCTATGGAGGAACCTTAAGGTGGAAGAGGCTACTTAGAAAGCAAAAGAGGACATGAATTTCAAGTATTCACATTTGTTTTCTACTCCTGGGATTCATGTGGAAGGTATGTGTTTTCAACACATCTTTATTTTCTGAGTTCATTAAATAAAAGATTTATATCTTTGCCTCTTTTCTTTCAAACTTTGTTAAGGGGATGTTTAATAATGCAAATGACCCTGTGTATGGTTACCCCTACCTTGTCTGTCATTCGGGGATGAATGTTCCTAGTGGAGGAGACTAAAACATCCTGGGTTTTGACCCTTAGAAAACTTCCTATAATTCTGTTCTCTAAACCCAATACGACTGATGGGTATGAGCCGTACGTTGGGGTATAAGTGGTATAGTCTTGTCACATGCTGACCAGTATTAGTTGGTGGGATGGTTTTGGTCACTGGAATGGGTACAACTTAGGTGTATGATTCATAGGGCTTGGTACGAGTCATATCAAGGACTCATAAGATGAGCGGTGTTTGATCCTTCTAGTATTTCATTATACCAAGGATACAGATTATTGGTATGGATTGTATGTTGTGGTTACGACTTGGTTTGATGAGTCGTATACTGGATAGTGTTTGATCCAATAGTTTAGGCTTGGATACGAATGATGGTTACTAATCGTATAGAAGGGTATGACTCGTATGGGTCAATTGTATCCCTCCGCCGGTATTTTAAGGGACTTAAAAGGGGGTATTCTAGACATTTCCCTATTTACCCTAATGAGGAACCATGACTTCTAATACACTATGGAGGATACTTACCGTATTATTCTATTCATTAACACTTAGAAACTATACTAAAACACTCTATAATTCTCTCAAGAGCTTTTGGGGCAAGAATCTAGGGTTTTCTCTTGCAGATTGATTTTGGGCTTGTCTAGGTTATTTCCTTCCATCAATTCTTCGGTATAAGGCATGATTCTCTTCCCTCATTGTAATTTCAACTAAAGGCATGGTTTATATGCTTGATTTCATGGTTTTACTATTTCATGATTATGGTTTTCAGCTATTATTTGGGGGTTTATATATTGAATGTTTGGTTATGGTTTCCTATGGTTTTACTTATGTTTTTATATGCATCAATGGAGGATTTGGAAAATTGGGTTGCATGGTAATTGTTTAAGGGTCTTTGGAATTGGTTTTGGTTATATTATGCCCCCAAGGTTTTTGATAAAATGATTATAAAGATATGTTCATTGCATTGACTTCTTTTAATGGATCTCTTGCATGTTTTAAACTTGATAAAGGATTTGTACATGGTTTAAATGGTTTGAAAAAGTCTAAAGGCTAAATGGTTATGCTTGTGGAGAACTTGGAAGTCTCCCAAGTTGATTTAATATGGTAATTGGAAGGGCACCTAAGTTCTCCTTAACCTAAAAGGTTTGGCTATGGATATTACTTGCAAGTAAGGGGTGGTAAGACGATACCACTAATATTAAAATTGGTTAATAAATGGATACTATTTTGGTTATTTGGAAACTGGTTTTAATTCGGCATTAATGGCGGGGTGTGTAGCTAAGCCATGGAAGGTGGCGGTCTCGGGGGGACCAAAAACTGGAAACTCATATTTGTCGATATGATGGGTCTTGATGACCATGTGCGTGTGTCATATTTTATATAGATGGAATGTACTAGTCATCACATGGGATATTTCCTAGTCATGCGGCTACAAGCACTAGGACCCTTTCAGCAGGGGGAACTGAGCGTATATGGACTGTGGGTGGTTAGAATGACAAAGCTACACAACCCAGGTAAAGGTTTTCAATGCATGCTAAACCCGATTCCCTTTCCCAACACTTATATATGTATGGTTATACGCATTATGGGTGGTTTTACTTTTTTTAATAACTGGCATTATTTTATCCTTATCCTTAGATTCATGCTAGCGGTCACTCACTAACCCCGTCTATGGGCGGTTGTATACCCACGCTATGCAGGAACCGACCATTCTACTCCTCCTGTTTAGCACACGAATTTTGTATCAACATTTGGACTGAAGTGGTGAGCTTCCATCCTTTCGAGAGGCATTATTTCATTTTATGGATTTCTTTGGGCCCTTTCCTTTTACTTTGGATATTGGTTTTGGCCATGGTTTGGGATATGTCCCAACCAAATTTGTTTACTCTTTTGGATAGAGGATTTATGGAACTTCTGGGGGTTGGTATGGGCGGGATTGGTATTGGCATTTGCCTTGGAATCAGTATTGGTGTTGGGGCTTACACCCTTGTACGATATTGTTTGTTATTCCATCCTATTATATTTTGGGATTAATCATAATATGTTTTGGTATACTCTTTTGATTTGGCCTGGTTTATGGCCGATGATTTGGTTTGGTATGGTTGGGCAGTTGGTGTGGTACGGTTGGACTTGGTTGGGTCGGTCACTATTGTGACCCTATCCCAGATTAATAATGGGAACAATATCACTATCTTGTTATATGTTCGAAATTCAGCCCACCTAAGGTTGGATATTGGTTGTTGGGTTGGGTAATAGGGGGCGGTCCCCATCCTGGTTGGACTTGCAATGCCTATTACGAAAAAGCCCGGGGTCAGTTCATGTCAACATATCTGCAGAGTGGCCACTATTTCTATAAACCTGACACTATGCTGGAGTGTGTTGCACTGTATTTGTAAGACCCCACAATGTTCCTAAGATTAATTCAGTCCTTTAAGTTTGTCAAGGGGGTCCCAGACTTAAAAAATTCTATCTAAGTTTCCATACCTAGTTTATTTTTGGCCTTTGAATTCCCGATCACACTTAGCTTCAGATTCAGCCAACAACAGTAGATTTGCAGTGAGTCCTTATCATTCAAGGATAGCATGATTATTTCATTACTTCATTATTTCAATTTTAGAAGACTGAGTTAGATGGGGACATGTCCCATCAACTCCACAGTTTTCAGACAGTTTAGAGGCTTTCAGACTAGCATGTTCAGATAGTTTACTTCAGTTTTGGTATTGATATACTGTATTTCCAGATGTTATGTTTTATCAGATATTTGAACCCTATGGCCTTTCATAACTTTTATTCCGCATTTATACAGTATATTATGCAGTGCTTAGGTACACATATCAGTCATGGGTTAGCTTGTGGTCCTTCGGGATTGCTAGCACCGTGTAGTATTCCAGGTATCATATTCAGGGTGTTACAAACTTGGTATCAAAGCCTAAGGTTCAACAGTGTCCTAGGAAGTCTGAAAGCCACATCTAGTAGAGTCTTATGCATGGGTGTGTTGCGCACCACATTTATGTATAGAAGGCTAAAAGATGTTTTAGGAATAGTTTCCCTTCTTTCATTATTCATGTCATGCCATTGAGCATGAGCTCAAATTTAACTCTCAGTCTAATCCATTTCTCCCTTTACGTTTATAGAACATGACTCCCAAAATAATAAATGAAAATCAGTCAGCCTCTTAGCACGTTCAGGCAGATCCCCTGGACGAGCATGTATCCCATGCAGAATTCAGGACAGTATTCACTACTCTAGCCAAGTTAGTCACATCTCAGAATGAATGGCCAGTTGTTATTCCGGCCAACTTAGTGGCCAATACTGCTGCATCCAGGATTTGGGACTTCACCCATATGAATCCTCCCCTATTCTCTGGCTCTAAATCCGAAGAAGATCCACAGAAATTCCTCGACCAAGTTCAGAAAGTCACAGATATCATGGGAGTGACTTTTAGTGAGAGTGTTGAGTTAGTCGCTTATCAGCTAGAACATGTAGCTCATACGTGGTTTAAGCAGTAGAAGGTAGATAGGGGTACAGATATAGAGCCCATAGAGTGGGAAGAGTTTGCTACTACCTTCCTAGACCGATTCTTTCCCGTAGAGCAGAAAGAAGCTAAAGTGTTAGAGTTAATCAATCTCAAACAAGGTAGCATGAGTGTAAAATAATACTCCCTCAATTTTACTCAGTTAACCAGGTATGCTCCCCATGTAGTAGCAGACAATAAATCTAGAATGAGCAAGTTCATGTCTGGGGTATCAAGTAAAGTGGTTAAGAAGTTCTAGACTGTGATGTTGATTAAGAAGATGGACATATCTAGGCTTATGGTCCATGCTCAACAAATTGAAGAGCATAAGCTTAAGAAGAAGGAGAGAGAGAATAAATGAGCCAGAACAGGTAGCTATAGTTATTCTCAGCCAGGGTCATAGGGTGGTAACCGTTCTCAGCATAGTCAGAAGTTTTCAGTCCTAGTTCCATCCTCAGCTAGTGCGCCAGTACCAAAGTTAAGAAATGACTGTAGGGATGGGGTTCCAGGCTCCAAAATCCAGGGTAGTGAGAGTAGGAGTTTTACTAATCCACTTTGCGGAGAGTGTGGTAAGTATCATAAAGGGGTGTGTTGAGCCGACAGTGATGTGTGTTTCAGCTATGGCGATTCAGGTTACAAGGACCGAGACTATCCTAAACCCATCTCTCAAAGTCAGCACGGTCATCCTTTAGCCAAGTCCGTTCACCCAAATCAGCTGGATATAAATTCCAGCGCTATCAGTGGGAAACACCCAAACAGACTCTATTCTCTTCAGTCCCGACAGAATTAGGAAAATCCTCCTGATGCAGCAACAGGTATGTTACCGATCCCTCATTTACATGTTTATGTTTCTTCAGATTCAGGAGCTTCTTTTTCTTTTGTAACTCTTTACATAGCAGTCAACTTTAAGGTCAGACCAAATATTGACAGGACCTTTCTCTATCTCCACCCATTGGGTCAGCCCATCATAGCCCGGGAGGTAAATAGGGACTGTCCGGTTATGATATCTCATAACGTTAGGCCTTCAGGTTCCAGTAGTAATACCATTATGTGTAGGAAATATATAAGGGAAGATGATTACCGACCCATTCCTACCTCAGTGCAAAGTTTTGTACTTCAACCACCACGATACTTACGTATGCTTTACGTTTAAGTCCCACAAATACAACATATATCCACTCACTTTTCATAGAATAATATGTGTTTCAAGTTCCTAATACAACATATATCCACTCACCCAGTGTTATGAATCATGTCCCATGAACACAGAAATTCCAGGCTCATATCATGCAACTCATGACTCATTCTCCACTCCTAGTGATCAGCCAAACTTATATTATGTCACATATAATCTCAGTTTAGATCCCTCGATGAATTCGTGGTGTGGATGCTCTATCTCTCAGGCCTCAGTTACAGCGTCAGTTCAACAATCAATATTCAGTAAAAGACTCAGATATTCCTACAGGACCATGGCTTTTAGTTATCAGTTACTTAGCCATCAGAATTCAGTACTTTAGTACCAGTCTAAACCTCCATTATCAAAAACTATCATTCAGTTTTAGTTACAGTCTTAGTTACAATTGCAGTCTCAATTACCGTCTTAGCTACAATATCGGTCTCATTCCTAGCCCTGTAAATAGTTCAGTAACTCAGTTTAGTTTTAGGATTTCCCGACCATAGCATATGGCCATCAGTTACTTAGTTATTAGTATCTTAGTACCCCAGTTTACAAAATGTTTTCAAAACATGTTAGATGCCTGATCTTGCATTTTTAAGGTAATATAGTTTTCACTCACTCATGCTTAGTTACCTCATGTTACCCAGTCAGTCATTAATTTCTATACATTATACTCAACAGTTCCAGTACAGTTGTTTAGACTAAGTTCAGTTAAGTCTTGCAGACCCAGTATTCAGTTATCAGTCCTTCAATTAATCAGATGAACAATATATTTAAGCAATCATGCTCAATACCCATGTGAATATTTTCGGTAGTGTCGAGTGATGTGTTGTACTAAGGTGGATATTATAGTTGAAAGAGTGTTGGATAAGTACTTCAGTTAAGTATAAGTTTTTAGTACGAGTTAGTTTAAGCGGCCAGTAATTCAGTTTAGCAATCTGGCAAAACAAGTTCAGATGGTGTGGTTTCCTTTCGTTCCATCTAGTCGCACTATCCGGAGTCCCACAAATGTAATCATTCTAAGATGGACCAACTAGGTAGTTGCATGCTCATCTTAGTTCATGTATCACGTCTTAGTTTAAGATCCTAGATATTCAGTCACAATTCGGTTCGTAGGTGCCTTGTGCATCGCCCTAGTTTTCCTCAGTATCTCAGCAAAATTAGTATTCTTCGAGGGACCTAGTATCCCAAGGGGGAGATACACTATAATCCCCTGAACTTTCATGACATAAACATGCCACTCTCTCTCATTGTAATGAATACAGTTAGAAGTAAGGGGTACTCATAAGTTTACCCTCAAACTCTGACCTCAGCCGCAAGCCACGTTTTCAAGGTGCTCAGTTTAGATCACGGTATTTATTTTATATACTACGTTTCAGGCTCAGATATTTTTCTATATTCCTAGTCATGCGTGCCCAGTAAGTGATCTCGGGTTCATCAGTATTTTCAATTTAAGGTAACAGTCTTCCATGAATTCACTCAGTTCCATGTTCAGATTCTATTACAAACTTGGTATTCAGTTTAATGCTCAGATTCCCATTATAAACTTGGTATCAATTACCATTGCATATTCAGTCATATATTTATATGCCAGTTCAGTCATGTATTCATGCATTAGATATGAATTCTTAGCTTGATAAATTCAACTTACGAGTAATCCTAATCATGCATTCATTGATTCAACTATTCATGCATCAGATATGCATATTCAGTATAATACATTTAGCTTATCAGTCATGTCAGTCATGTACTCATGTTTCAATTGTTTATGTTTAGTATGTACTTTAGCTTATCATTTCTCTCATCTCAGTCAGTCCCATTCGAGGATGAATGTTCCCAAGAGGGAGATATTATAAGACTCCACAAAATTCCTAAGCTTAATTCAGTCCTTTAAGCTTGTCAAGGGGGTCCCAGACTTAGAAAATTCTAGATAAGTTTCCAGACATAGTTTATTTTTGTCCTTCAAAAGTTGGCAATGTCATTTCGCAACCTTAATGTCCTTTAATGGTCGGTATTCTTGCTAATTCATGATCAGGGAGGTCAATAGGTGTTCCCAGACAAGTTTTGGATTTTTCGAACCTCGTTTAGACCACGTTTGGTGTCCCAAAATAGTGGACCAACGCGATCTTGGAGCGCTGCATAGCCTATTGCGTTGGTTAACATTGTTGCGGGTTACCAGAGCCAAAATTACTAAGGCTTAGCGCGATCATGGCACGATGCATCGAGTATCGCATTGGTGCCATTGATGTGCCGCGTCGCTCAACGCGTCGGTGCCCAATTTTAGTCATTAAATGACCACGTCCTTATGGGTAATTAGGTCATTTCCTCGACCTTCAACCCTCATAAACATGAAATTTAGTCCTCTTTTGGCTAAACACACTCCTTATTCAACAATTGACCAAGAATAAGAAACCGTAGGTGAGCAATTTCAAGCCAAGGATTCAAGCTTTCCTTCATCAATCTTCAATATATCATACACCTAGGTATGTAAAGTGTTCATACAAGAAACCCTTTCATCCTTGGAGTTCAAGAAACCATTTTTTTTAAATCTTAAATAATGTTGTTCATGTTGTGGATTGAAATTGTATCCATGTTGTTGATTTGTATGGTTTCCGTGATAGAATCCTTATGTATTCCTTGATATTATGTTAGCATATGGATTGAATTTCATGAAATTGAGTTGATTAAAGTAGCCAAGATGTAATTGTTTAGGGTTCATGCCCAAGCCTAAGTATATGCATCCCATGTGTTTGATAAAATGCCTAAGTGAGCAGAATTGTGTTTTATGACCCTTTGTTGATCTAAATAATGAACTTAGGCTATAACTAGATGTTCAAAATGACTCCCATGCTAAATCTATGTCTTATAGTTGTTTGATGGAATGCTCATGAGACTAGAATTGTGAAATTATGATATGTTTGAATGCATTCCTATCCATGTATAAGATTATCAATATCAAGTTCTTCATGAAATCCCCCAATGATTGTATTATGAATTGTGGCCTATGGTTATGTATTCAAAGAAGTGTCATATCTTGTTAGTTTCATGCTATCGAGTCATGAGGGTACTTATACCCGCCAATTTAGTTGTGTCCTAGAGACAACATTAGTTTTCAATATACTCTCAGTCAAGCCATGATCCTTAGAATTTAGTCAGTCACATGACTCAAGAAAACTCAGTAAATTCAGTATCAGTACAGTCCTTCACAGTACTCAGTAATCTCAGTAATCTTAGTCAATTATCAGTTCTCAGTTGTATTCCATCAGTCAATGGAACTTAGTGAAATTAGTCCAGTTCAATAGGTAACACAACCAGTGACAGCTCAGGTAAGCCTAGTATGAACTAGGAAATCAGTTCAGTGTCTATTCAGTTGGGAGTAGGATTCAGCACCGAGTGAACCCAGGGTTGAGGGCTCATCTATCAGCTAGTAGAGGGTGTGATACTTCGAAGCAAATCCTTACATTCCAGAACTACGTAGCCAATGTAGGTTGAGATATACCCCTACGAGTCTAGGTATTATTCATCTCATTTGAGTTTTTCTACTAGGAGGGGTTGACGGAAGAGCTCCTTGTTAGAGAGGGTTAACTCACAACTTGTCTTTACCCGTGGCACGGTACTGACACCCTTCCAGCTGGGGTTTTAGGTTGGACACCCACCAGTTAAGATTCGGGGCATGTCGGTTAGATGATTACTTCCCACAGTCTCAGTCTTAGTCTCAATAAAAGAACTCAGATAGTTCTTCAGATTCAGGGCTGTTAGATACAGTCACTCAGTTTAGTACGGAACTCAGCTAGTTCCCTCAGAATCAAGACTGTCATACACAGTCAATCAACTAACAGTATATCAGTTATACAAAACTCATGTTATCAGTATTCAGACTTAGTAGTCAGTATTATCACGATCTCATCATAGTTACATATTCATGCATGTATTCTCATGTTCATGTTATTTAGTCAGTTAGTATTGTTCATGAGTATGAACACCATACATTCATCCTACCTCACTTTGCATACCAGTATATTCAGACGTACTGACACATAGTTTTCTTCTGCTCCATGGTGTTTTATACTAAAGGTTTGGATGCTCAAGTTCCCGATCACACTTAGATTTAGATTCAGCCAGCACAGCAGATTTGCAGTGAGTCCTCATCATTTGAGGATAGCATAATTATTTCATTACTTTATTATTTTAGTTTTAGTAGACGAAGTTAGTTAGGGACATATCCCATCAACTCCATAGTTTTTAGATAGTTTAGAGGCTTTCAGACTAGCATGTTCAGACAGTTTACTTCAGTTTTGGTATTGATATACCGTATTTCTAGATGTTATCTTTTATCAGATATTTGAACCTTATGGCCTTTAAGCCATTTTGTTCCATATTTATACAGTATATTATGTAGTGCTCAGGTACAGATATCAGTCATGGGTTAGCTTGTGGTCCTTTGGGATTGCTAGCACCGTGTAGCATTTTGGGTATCAGATTCGAGGCGTTACAGTATTCACCTAAGTCTGTGACTGCTTTACACCTAACTTGGTGAATTGTGTCATCATTTGGTTCAGCAGAGTTGATAGTTAGTTGGTATAAGGCTATAATATGGTTAACTTCAATCATGCTGACTACCTTTTTCATTGAGACGCTTGAGGCATCACCATGACAATCTGTATTTCCTTATGCAATACTATTCAACAAAGTATAAAACTCGTCATATGTCATTTCCAGAGCCTGGCCACCTGCAGCTGAATCTAGAAAAAAAATTGCGTTATGGTCGAGGGCTTCAACAAAGTGTGATCTAATACCTTATTGGACTGTTGATGATGTGGACAATCCCTAAGAAGAGAATTGAATCACTCCCGAGCATGATAAGGGTTCAGACTTGATGCTCAAAATCTCACTATGATGTCTCATAGTCTTGCCAGATAGAAAGAAACGGAAGAGAAACTTCCAGGCTACGTCTTCCCAAATTATTATTGAATTTGTCGGCTCAGAATTCAGTCACTTCTTTAGTTACCTCATTAGTGAAAGGGGAAAAGTGTCATTCTTACATAATCAGTCGACATACCCATAGTGATGAATGTGTCAATAATCTCTGAAAAGTTCTACAAGTGGACTTGTGGATCATCATGTGATAGCCTAGTAAATTGTCCACAACTGCAAGAGTTTCCTCATGTTCTGATTTAGCTCAAATCTACCTCAAACAGTCGGTGTTTGAATAGGGAGGTCAAATTTATCGCACGTGGGATTGCCACTTTGCGAACTGTCCTGTGGAATGGTGGGTCCTCAACTATGGGGGCAAAAATATCTTGTTTTTCGTTGATTTGTAAGATGTGGTAGAGAAGGACTGCTTCTCTCTTCCTTTTGTGTAAGAATTTTTCGGGCTCCGGGTCGGGTTCAATTAACTCCCTATCTCTTTCTAGCTTACTAGCCTATAAACCTGTGCCTGCAAATTCAAAACCAAGAACAAGTGAAAAGCACCAAAGCAATACACAAAAAAAAAGTAAAACTAAAACTAAAGCAGTTTCACAATTATAAGTCAAAGAAAATAGGGCCAAAAACTTGTTGCGCACATGCAAGTGTACTTGGTCCCATTAAGTAATATAGTGTCGATCCCTCTAAGTCTTGTGTTGACAATTATCCAATTCTAGTTCACTATTATGATCAATTTAGTGCAAACGTAGCCACAAGAGTTTTAAAGTTATAAGTAACTGTAAACAAAACAATTTGGTAAATTTAATGTCTTAGAAAATCAATCAGGCTAAACCAAGGGTTAAGGCTCTATGAATAATCATACTACGCTAATAAACTTCATTTATTATGTTACTTATATTGGTTGTTGATTCACGGGGTTGATATTATAACTATGGTCTTTCGAGCATCTAGTCACCTATCTAACATAGACCCACAACTACATCACTTAGAAGGGATGCGAGAACTAAGTTAAATGCTTTTATATTTCATCCCATAAGTTAACCAAATAGGGAACATAGGTATATTCCTTTCCAAAATGCAAAATATAACTTCATTCTGTAAAAGATTAGAATCTTATTTTGTTTATCCCCACGTTTTATCCTCCTGTTCCTCTTTCAGGGCTCACAAGATGACAATGGATGCATTCTAAGGGTCTCAAATACTTAAAATTGTGATATTAAGGATAAATAAACAAGCAAATAAGATAAATAATCAAAACCAAATAACAAGATTAATCATGTTCTTGGCCTTAACCCCGGAAAAGTCCTTTTAGCCACTCATGGACATAACTGTAATCACGATAGATGAATATATGATAAAATCAATAAACAAATTTAAAGTATTAGCCAGCCTCCCTCACAAATTCAAAATTGTCCAAGGTATTTAGCATCATGTTTAAGTGTCCTATTTATAGGAGGACAAAATTGATGGTTTTGAACAAGGGTCTGCGTCACCTACTACATTGCGGTGCCAAGGATCCTTGTTGCCCTATAATCACTGACACACACTGTTTTTGGTCCCTTAAGTAGCACAAGAAGACTTCTTTCAGACTTCATAGAAGTAGCTAAGGTCGTGACGCACCATTGACTCCAAGATCTCCGTTTTATGTCAAATCTTGTCCCGTGTTTTCGTATATCAAATTCAAGCCTTGTGAAGTTGTTTCCAATTGATTTACATCTTTTGTATCATCTATATATCATAATAATCAACTGACAAAGAATAATTTCTCATAAAACACCACGAATTAGATCTCAAAACAAGACACAATTCATAACGGTGAACTAGAAACTTAAGCTAAGAACTAGTCTTGTCATTTTGATCTTTAACTTAGTTTTGACTCTTTGCTTGATTCAATTTAACATTAAACACTATAAACAAGTTCTTGCACACATAATTACACAATCATATCATTAGGATCTCATTACGCACACTAGAATCCATTGAGATCAACTAGAACAACACATAACTCAAACTAGTAACAGAAGTTTTCTCAGATAAACTCTAAGTGACTAATTTAAGGGTAAACTTGTTTCGAAAACACCTTAAACATTGTAATCAAGTACTTTAACACTTACATGCTCATTTATAACATTATAACACATTAATCAAACTAAAATTCCTAAAAACAAGGGTTAAATCTCAGATAACAACACTGAGGTGCATAAATCCACCTCAGATCACCAATCCATAATCACCTAGCCTTGAACCATACAATGATGACCAAAAAATACGATAACCTGTTAGCCCTGACAAATAATAACATAACCGAGACTTCATAAGACTAGAACTTATAATCAAACATTTAACGAACAGTTCTCATGACATGTACCTATACAACCCCATTATTATCAATAGATACAAGTGGCAAACAATTATAGAAGTGATAAGTAATGCACATGAATGTATGAACACAATGTAAATGAATACTACCATACTGACTGAATGCTAAACCATACCAAGTATATATACCTCCTTAGACTCATTGGCTCACAAGGAAAGACCAATGGGCCTCACCACTTCTAGCCTATGTCACGAACCAATTTCTCAAGCCATGATTATGCCTACTATAACCCACTAGTAGGCAAGCCAAACACGTTGTCTGGAATGGCTAGTAATAGACTACTCAAATAAAGAAAGAAATTAATGCGGAAAAAGATACAATAATAGATCAAATACATAATAAAGTCCCAAAATCAGGTGGTATATGTACAAGAGCTTCTACATGACAAGATTTCTAAGTGTAGCCAAATGAATACACTGATATAACATATCTACGAATACAATATAGAGTCTGGTCTACTAGATAAGAGGGAAATAAGTAATGCTTGAGACGTTAGGAGCTCACTCTAAGTTTCTGAACAATGGCCGCTCTACAAGATGGACACATCAACGGTGATAACCCGTACTATGATATGCAAGCTGCAGAAGTGTAGTATGAGTACCAAAAGAATGGTACTCATTAGGCAATTGTCAACTGAGCTTGAAAGGTAAAGCAAATATATATAAAATATAAACAGAATAAAAATTACACCTACAGTAACCGCATAAAATAGCCAGTGAGATAGTAAGGATAACCTATCTTATTGATGTACAAGAGAATAACATAATAAGGAACTAAAGGTATCAATGATAAACTATTCTATTTCTTCCATACTCAGAAATCTCAACACTATACCATATATCACTGGCCAATATGCAAGTAAGAGCGAAAAGAAGATATATATATATATATATATATATATATATATAAAGTATACAAGGCCAAGGAATGAGTATATAATAAGAGTAAATGATGGAAAGGATGGATATACGGTAATACTATAGCAACATATAGATAAGTATGCCTATATAAATAAGTATGTAACCACGGTCTTCTCAAAGTACAACTTAAGTCATCAGACTAGTTATTTAATAGCTCATAATCCTAGTAGGAGCTATTGCTAGAATAATCAGGGTTCTAATCAATATATCCAGTCATCAGACGGTCATACAAAATAATATAATTATGAGATAAACTTGTGAGAATCATACCTCAAGTCTCGACACCGAATCAATGACCAATTTTTCATAAACTAGCAATGACAATGATAATAACAATGTTAATAACAACACAAGTTACTGGCTATTCTGAACAACCAAATACCTAATCGATTATATGTGTAACCCTACCACCCTAGGCTCTGAAGGTTCAGTCATCATATGACAACACAAGGCATAAACATCATCCATATCAACACAATTGTCCCATACAAGCTGGTAGACATAGGCGAACACAGTTAATAGGAGATACGCATGCAAGTATGAATGCAAAAGAATTCACAATACCATAACCATCATAATCATAATAACCATCATCATTATCATCATCCTCATCATAATCATCCTCCGACATTGTCGTGTATTAATATTATCATCATAAGATATTTCATCCTTATCGGGTGTAATCACATCATTATAATATCCTTCGGCCTTGTCGGGCACCATCATATAATCATAATATCCTCCAGACTTGACGGATATCATCATATCATCAGAATATCCAACTTGGTGTCAATATTAGAGAGCGAAACCTACAAGGGCTAGAGTAAAGGGTAAGCCCCATGAGGGCAATTGCCATTTACCTACAAGTTATTCAATAAAGATTGCTATTTATTATTAAGAAGAAATACATTATTAAGGTAGAAAGTAGGCTATAACCCTTCATTAGTAGAAACCAAAATAAAATATAAACAAATAGGAATTGTATCAATGATCGATGCAACGATCATGAATTTACCAAGTCTATGCAACCCATCACCAATATTCAAACATTGGAATCATAAACATCATACTGCATCTTCCTCCATCCCATGCCGGAGAGATGTGTATAAACACACATACATATAGACATATGCATAAACAACAATTTTATCCTTTACAAGGATAATTACTTCCCGGATATCTAAAAAATATCATAACACGACCTTTGGCCCAATAATGTGTCCAAAATAATCAAAACATCATTATCACGGGCTTATTCCCATATACGTATTCGGAACTCAAATCAGTAATCATATTATGCCATCTCGTATTCATAAGTCATAGTCCAAAAATAAGGCATAACATGTTCATAAGCCATAAAGCATATTAGTAATCATCTCACACCTAGGAGGCATATTATAATTAAGGAATCTCACATCTAGGAGATATAACATATCCATAGGCCATAAATCATAACTATGAGGCACATCATATCTATAAGGCATCTCACATCTGCAGGTCATATATCTTTACTATGAAGGATAACATCTCTATAGGCCAATGACCATATTTAAGAGGAATATCATCTCAAAAGGCCCAATATAATATCTAGGAGGAAATATCATCTCTAAAGTCCCAATATCACTTCCATAAGGACTATTATGGTCAAAAGCCTTTAGTCATAATCCAAGGAAAGCCATCACAATTTACGAAGCCATGAAGTAACCTTACACTAAGGTTTACTAGGAATAACTATGCCTAACATGCTTAAATAAGTCCACAAAGGCTAACACAAGTCTTGGCCTAAGTAGACCGGATGAACCCACTTTTAATCCTCAATTTAAATATTTATGCAATCAATGCCCCAAGCGAGTCTAAGGAATCTAGTTCAGCTTCTAGATTTCAAGTAAGCCACAACCAATCCGAAGATATGAACTTCGACTAGAAACATGGGAATTAATGCCAACTCTACTCAAATTATGATTTCAAGATAACTAGACTAGCCCAACAAAGGGTAATCATACTAATCATGATTCAAACACTTAAACCACATCCTAAACCTAGCATCGTATCATATCTATGCTACAAATTAGCCAAATCTTAAGAGAAGGCAATAGGGTCCTAAAAGTGCATTAATAATTTCACCATATCGGTCAACAACCATCACCAAACCCCCAACTTTAATATTCAATACAAATCATTCTACCCCTAATCAATTATAACATTCTTATTCACACACAATATACACCAACATTATCTTATGAAGAAGAGTAGACAGAAGCCTTTCTCAAAGCCAAACTGCAAAACCTTACATCATTCACCACGTCTTCCCTTTACAATTCCTGAAGTGCCATCACATTATCAAAATAGTAATCTACTGATAAATATGAGTCTAACGATACCCATATTACACTATTGTGCTTCGGGTAAAAAAATGATGTCAAAATCCCCAAGTGGGTCCCACTTACGAAAATTATATTTTTGAGGTCAACCCAACTTTCATACATGAACAAGGAACCATAAGCATCAAGAATGGGTGGGAAAAGGGCTAATTTGGGGCTAAAATCAAGCCCTAAGCTTAATTGGGGTTTTGGGTCAAGAACTAAGAACTTTACCTAAAAAGTGATGAAATCTTACCTTAATTTCGAAGATATTCAAGATAATACATGATAATCCATCTCCCAAGTCACTCACAATGATCAATTTTGAGTTCTCATACCCATTTAGGATTCTTGGCTCTCAAAGGTAAGGATAAAAATGACAAAAAATATGACATTGGGGTCTATATATAGACCCCTCAGGTACAGAGATGCCACAATCACTATCACATGGACTATGATCACCATGGGCCTTGCCGTGATCGCCGTAGCGCGATCATGGTTATCCTTACGTAATCCCCATAGAACCAGTGCCAACAACTTGGAAATTTTTCCAAGTTTACAACGATGCCTAGGGATTTAATCAGAATCTGGTTTTCGCAAATGAACAATGTAACCACATTAAGATTGACGTTTTGGATGTGTTGGCGAAGTTGGATTTTCAATTCGAGATTGTTTCAATCAAATGTGGGTCCCACACCTAAATTTCAAAATTTCCAACTTTCTGATGAATAGGTCGAATTAATCTCGGGTGCATTGGGACCCAAACCAAATGTCAACCTAACCTAAAAATGATATTCCAGAGCTGCTGGCATAGCCAGAGTTTACATTCAAGATTGTTTTACTAAAGTTTTCACCCAATGGCCATTTGGAACCAACAAAGACTTCCAAATAGGGAATTGGTTCTAAAAACCAAACTAATCGCCCGATAATCAAATGGTCAGTCCCAACAAGTGATAAATTACTTAGGGCATCTATGGAGAAGCTCAAACGGTGAAAATAAACAGAATTATGGAAAATGAATTGAAGGATCATTACAATATCCTCTACTAAAAGAACTTTCATCCCCGAGAGTCAATAGATAGAAAGAATCTTAAAAGATAGAAGGGATGAGGTACTGGCCCACATGCTCTAAGCATGATTTCTCGGGTAACCTCTATGGATAGGGAAAACTTACAAGTGATTTTGCCACAAGTATCCCATTTTCAATCAGTACTCTAATTTCACTACCAAACAGCCAAAACTCAACCCTAACCACTAACTGGCCCCCAACTAAACCGAAAAGGCTGATGCGCACAAATTTGAATCACAACACACTGATACTATCTCTATACCTACACTAATCAACAAAGTTTGATCTAATTCATGAAAAAACAAGATACGAGTCATACCACCAACTCTAAATCCAAATATAATCTTCCTTTGTCATTCCATACATGCTATCTACTCCAAACTAGTGGAAAAATCACCTGAGACCGATCTATGCAATCTTATCACAGAGAAGACAAATAACTAAAGTTAAAATGCTAAAAGTCCATACGACAAACATGGAAATAAGATCATAAGGCGCTATCTGGGCACATATATGGAAATAATCAAGGGATGCAATCCATGCCAATGCTATAGCTAGTTCAGACGATAAAAAAGATGAAATCTAGAAGATCAAGGCATAACTACTCATCACCAAACAATCCTCTCTAGAATGACCTATCAACAAATAATGAAGCCATATTGAATCCCACTCGTGTATATTACTCTCACTAAGCATATCATCCAAAATTGCCAAAGAAAATTAAAAACTTGAGGTCAAGCTAAAAGGAAAAATACTTGATCCATGGGCCATCATTTGAACACTTATAGACTATAATCCATTCAAAGTCAAGAAGAATAAACAGGTAACCACGGAATAGGATCGAAAAATATTTAAATGAAATTCTTCTAAGGCAAATCTAAAAATGAAGGTTCCATTCAACTCTACAATCTAAACCTGAAATCTCAATGCCAAGGTTGAACCACTTGATATTCAACTACCCAAACCAAAACTATAGACGGGTAAGCATTCATACTCGAAATCTGACATAACTTCCAAATCGTCATTCAAAGGCATCCAATACAAAATTGAGCCAACCAATAAAATCCATGGTCAAGTACTCACCTCTACCATATTATCCAAATCACACATATTAGTACCATATCATGCCGAGCCAAAATCAAAACATAGATGAAGAACAAAATCACCAAACGAATAAACCATCGACTGAAAACACAACAACCAACTCCATATCAACTAGAGGGCAAAAAATATAGCCACAGAACTTAAACCATTCAAGAAGCTAAAACACTAGCTAATAGTGCAAACAACCCACTCCATAATCGCTAAAGTGCATGAACTGTCAAAACATACTCAAAACTCCCTAAGGCTACTAACCATAATAGTAAAGGAAAAATATTCTAGCAACTCAATAAAATACAACTTAAGCTAGAAACTAATCAATCCAATACTCTATATCGACAAAGAATGGAATAGGTACATATATTCAAGGAGAAACACTACATCAATCCTCATTAGGCCAAACCAACTCAGAAATGGAGATTTCCCAAATCCATGAAAGAATCACATTATCGAAGAAGAAATATACCAAGGTCAAAGTCAAGACCGCCACCAGGAAATCAACAACTCAAGAAGAGGTCACAAGAAATGCCACCTGCCTCTAACTCTCAAACCCCACTAGACAAAACTATATCACATCAAGCAAGGAGCATCCAATCTCCACACAAATAATAGGGGCAACCCATCAAAAGGGAATTCTAAGAGTTGAATCCACGACATCTTAATTCAAAAATAAAAACCACTATCAAGAGATGAAATAGTAACAAATAGAAAGTGGCCCCTAAATTAGATAATCTAAAAAGGGTCCTAACTAGGAAGGGATAGTGAACACAAGAGCCTTCGAAACTAGGAGGCAAGTTTAAGAATCTCAAACTCAATAACGGGCAATATAATAAATTTCAACTCTAAAGTCATATAGAACCACAAAAGGTCAACTTAACTTCGATACCATAATACATTCCTGAATTAATCTAACACAGCTAACAAAGAGGGAAAATAATAAACCTCACTGTGTTATGGAAAAGAACCTATCAAATTGGGCTATATCTACTCAAGCCATAAAATAAGGGCACAAAGAATGAAATTCTAACTTGACAATGCTAGTCTAAGCAGCTACCCAACTAGGATCAATTACATCAAGTAGTATTACCAATCAATATTTATAGCCTTAAGCAGTGATACCAATTGCAATAGCGATATCAACATCAATATAATAAAGCGACGGTACCAAAATGAACATCAATATTATGTACCATTCAAAGGACATAATAAGGTCAATGTGCCAATATAAATGGGACTTAAACTCAGATGCTACACCCATAGGGGAAAATATCAATATAGATCTACACCATCCACTACTAAAAGAAATAAACCCTATAGTAATCACATAATCATGATTTTAATTACAAGGCACATAATAATCAATATGAACTCATCAAGAAAAATAATCATCAGTGGGTATGAAAAATCCTAATACACATAATAAAAGATAAATTCACAAAATAAATGCCAACCTATCAGTGTGAAATCTACAATCACACGTCTTACAAGTATAGGGAGAATAAATCTAAATGGGTCCAAACTCAAATAAGCCAACTAAATCATAAACTAAGGTGTTTAGTGCACTATTTTTAATCAAAGATGCCATAACATCGTGAGGCTGATTTGAATAATCTGATTTACTAGAAATCCCATGATAGGGATACTTTCTAGACTAGTAACCAATCTCTTTGCAATAATAGTAAAATCCTGAAGCACCAACATGAAGAAAATACAAACTGAGCCCCAATGGCTGGGCAACTGACGCAGAGAGGACTCTTTACTATACTAGTCATCTTTCCAGCAATCATATCCTGTCTTAGGAACTCTAGGCTGGCAGGTAATATATGCTAGATTTGTCTTATAACTAACTCACATCGAGGGTGCTATCCAACCAAATGTCTCATCTCGCCACAAACAAAAGAAGCTCTTAGAAAAAAATACTAATAGCACCATACTGATGGCATGGCCTATTTCCATCACCTCTGTAAGTTTGAGTACATGCTCTCTTTCTAGCATAATAAAAAATCTTAGATAAGGGAGATCCAACTGCTATTATATGCTCCTATGCTAAATAGAGTGGCAATGTTGGTCCTCTAATAATTCCATACCTATGCCCTACTCAAAAGGGAATAGTATAAAAATATGTCTGGCTCAATCTGAAAACCTAATCTCAAACTCAGCATCTTACAAAGAACCCTGATGAAAAACAGCAATTCCAACTCTCGTTGATGAACTATTCAATGACTCAAATGTTATCCATGGCTAAAAGAGATCTGCAACATAACTAGAATCCCTAATGCTCAACCCTAATATGCTAAAGTAGTCACGAGCTCAACTAAAGCATAAGATGGCCCTAAATCCCTTTGGCTGATGCTGGAGGTCTTTGTTTATCATCTTTGACTCTCTAGTCTGATGTTGCGTTGAAATTCTGGAAACACATGCTAAAGTCTTGTCCGCATTTGTTTAAAATGTCTCCCATCTTGCATCGTTCTTTAGGGAAAAATATAGTAAATGAGTGTGTTCGAGGTTCATAGAAATGCAGACACACGATAAGAAGTAAAGAAGTGAATTTCCTTAAATGTTCATATAGCCTCTCAAAGATAAGTTACAAATATCTCTGCACCGATCCACATGACTATACTAAAACTTTGCTCGTGTAAGAATACATCGGTGACACCTAGCTTTGATACTAATTTATCATAACCCAATTTCTCTAGTCATGATGGCGCCTACCATAACCTACCAGTAGGCAAGCCAAACTCGTAGTCCTAAATGACTAGTAACAGACTACTCATATAAATAAAGAAAAAAATATGAAATGAGATGCAATATTAGATTAAATACATAATAAAGTACGAAAATGTAGGGGTATCAGTACAAGAGCTTTTACATAACAAGATTCCAAAGTGAAGTACAAATGAATACACTGATATATAACTTATCTTTAAATATAATATACAGATAAGTCTTCTACATAAGAGAGAGAAAATAATATTTCAGATGTCAAAAGCTCACTCTAAGTCTCTAAACCATGGCTGCTCCGCACAATGCACACATCAACAGTAATAACCTGTATTATGATCTGTAGGTTGCAAAAGTGTAGTATGAGTACCAACCAAATGGTACTCAGTAGATAACTACCAATTGAGCTTCAAATATAAATAAGATATATATAACATATATACAAAATAAAAACTATACCCAGTGTTCAGCAACCACATAAAATAGTCAGTGAGATATTGAGGATAACCTATCCTATTCATGTCCAAGAGACTAACATAATAAGTCTACAAAGGAATTTAGGATGAACTATTATACTTATGCCATACTCAGAAATCTCAACACTATACTGTGTATCACTGGCTAATATACAAGTAAGAGCTAATATAAGTATCCATGGCCAAGGAATGAGAATATAATTGTAGTAAATGAAGGAAAGAAGGAATATATGGTAATACCATAGATACATATACCTAAGTATGCCTATATATAAGTACGTAACCAAGGTCTACTCAAAGTACAACCTAAGTCATTAGACTAGCTATTTAAGACCTCACAATCCTAAAAGGAGATAGTGCTAGAATACTTAGGGATGTAATCCATATATCAAGTTATCAGACAGTAATGCATGATAATATAATCAAGAGATAAATAGGTCAGACTCGACACCAAATCAATGACCAATCTATCAAAAACTAGTCATAATAGTAATCATAAAAACTATAAAAACAATGTTAATAATAATGCTATTAACCGGCTATTTTGAGCAACCAAATACCTAACTGATCCTATGTGTACCCCTATTTTACCAGGATCAGAAGGTTCAATCAGAATACAACAACACAAGGTATAGAAATCACCTACATCTATGCAATTATCTCATAACAATTAATACATATAGGCATATAATGGTGATAGGTGATGCGCATGCAAGTACGAATGCAATAGAATTCACAATACCATAACCAACATTATCATCATAACCATCATCAATATCATCATCCTCATCATAAGCATCCTCTATACTTTTCGGTTATTAATATCATCATCTTAACATCCTCCGACCTTACCAGGTATTATCACTTTATTATAATATCCTTCGTCCTTGCCGGATATCATCATATCATCTTAATATCCTCTAAACTTGTCGGGTATCATCATACTCATTGTCAATAATAGAGTGTAAGCCCCACAAGGTCTAAATTAATGTGCAAGCCCCACGAGGGCTAAAGTAAAGTATGAGTCCCATGAGGGCTAAAGTAAAGAACAAGCCCCACAAGGGCTAAAGTAAATAATCAAGATAAAGAAGAAAGATAGATTATATTTCAATGAGTCATCGTTCGTTATCAATTTTACATTATCAATATGCATATTTATATATAATAGGTGCATGAACTCAAGTCGTGGCTAAAAGAGTGTAAGCTCACAAATATATTGCCAGAGAGATCATTGGGAGTAAATCATTATAAAAGCATAGAAAGGGCAAAAATCTTTCATGACCGGAGTAATTAGTAGTATCAAATAATAGATAGGGACTTATCTCTGTCAAGTCCTAAATATATTACTATTAACCTCTTTTACCTACAAGTTAATTATTAAAGATTTGCATTTATTATTATGAAGAAATCCATTATTAATGTGGAAAGTGGACTTTAACCCTTAGTTAGTGGAAACTATAATAATATTATTATCTAATCATAATCGTATCAACCATCAATGCAACAATCATGCATGTACCAACTCTATGCATGCCATCACCAATATTCAAACATTGGAATCATAAATATCATTCGTATGTTCCTCCGTTCCATACCAAAGAGATGTGTATAAGAACATATATACATATATATTCATAAACTACAACTATATCCTTTACGAGGATAATTACTTTCTAGATATCCAACCAACCCCATAACACACACTTTGGCCAAATAATGTGTTTGGAATAATCATACCATCATAATAAAGTCCTTAGTCCGATATATGTATCTTGATCTCATATCAATAATCATATTAGTAAGCCACCTCATATTTATATGTCATAGTCCAACTATGAGGCATAATATGTTTATAAGTTGTAAAGCTTATTAGTAATCGTCTCACATCTAGGAGGCATATTATAAGTAAGACATCTCACATCTAGGAGGTATAACATATCACTAGGCCATAAATCATAACTATGAGGAACAACACATCTATAAGGAATCTCATATCTATAGGTCATATATTATGACTGTGAGGGATTTAATCTCTATAAGCCATTACCATAATTAAGAGGAATATTCTCTCTAAAGGCCTAATATCATATCTAGTAGGAAATAACATCTCTAAAGGACCAATATAACATCAATAAGGACTATCATGTTCATAAGCCATAGTAATAAACCATGGAAATCCATCACAGTTTACCAAGCCACGAAGTATTCTTACACTATGGTTTACTAGATACAACTATGCCTAATATTTTTAAATAAGTCAACAAAGGCTAACACAAGTCATGTCTTAAGTGTTCTAGATGAACCCACATCTTCTCCTTAATTTCCTTATTTAGGAAATCCATGCCTCATGCTAGGCTAAGGTATCTAGTTCAACTTCTAGATTTCAAGTAAGACACAACCAATCCTAAGATAGGAACTTCGGCTAGAAACATGGGCATTTATGTCAACTCTACTTAAATTACGATTTCAAGATCACTAGACTAGCCCATCTAAGGTTAATCATAATAACCATTATTCCAACACTTAAAGCATATCCAAACCATGCATCGTATCATATCTATGCTACAAATTTTCCCAATCTTGGGAAAAGATAATAGGGTCGTAAAAGTGTAATAAGCATTTTACCATACAAGTCCAAGACCATCATCTAACCCCCAACTTTAATATTCAATACAAAGTCGTTCTACCCCTAATCAGTCTTAGCATTCTCATTCACACACAATATACACCAACATTATCTTACAAAGAAGAGTTGAAAAAAGCCTACCTCAAAGACGAACTACAAAACCTTACTTCATTCACCACATGTCCATCTTGACTTAACAATCCCCAAAATACCATCATACTACCAAAATAGTAATCTATTCAATAATATGAGTTTAACGATACCCATATTGCACTATTGGGCTTCGGGTCTCAAAATAATGCAAAAAACCCCAAGTGGAAATCATATATCTTAGGTCAATTGAATGTTCATACATGATCAAGGAACCATAACCCTCAAGAAATGGGTGGAAATAAGGCTAATTTTTTGCTAAAATCAAACCCTAAGCTTAATTGGGATTTTGGGTCAAGCACCAAGAATTTCACCTCATAAGTGATGAAATCTTACTTTAATTTCTAAGATATTTGCGATAATAGATTATAATGAAGCTCCCTAGTCACCAACAATGATCAATTTTGAGTTATCATACCCATTAAGGGTTCTTGGCTCTCAAGGGTAAGGAGAATATGACCAAAATGGCGAAATTAGGGTCTATTTATAAACCCCTCAGGTACAATATGTCGCGATCGCCATCCCATGGACTATGATCACTATGGGCCTTGCCGCGATCTCCGTAGCATGATCATGGTGATCTTTGTGCGATCTCCATGGCACCAATACTAGCTACTTGGAAATTTTTCCAAGTTTGGAATAATGCCTCAGTATTCAATCAGAATCTGATTTATTGCAAATGAATTATGCAACCACACTAAATTCAATATTCTGGATGCGTTGGCGAAGTCAGATTTTCAATATGAGGTCGTTTCAACCACATGAGCGTCCCACACCCATATTTCCAAATTTCTAGCTTTTCAACCATTAGGTCGAAATAAGCTATTTAGACCCCAATCAAAGGTCTACCTAGCCTAAAAATGATATTCCAGAGATGCTGGCGCAGTTGAAATTTACATCTGAGGTTTTTTTACTAAAGTTTTGGCCCGGTGGCCATTTGGAACTAGCAAAGATTCTAAATAGGGAATTGGTTATAAAAACCAAACAAACTGCCCGATAATAGAATGGTTAGTCCCAGCAACTCATAATTTACTTAGGGCGGCTATAGAGAAGCTCAAACAATGAAAATAAATAGTATTATGGAAAATGATTGGAAGGGTCATTAAAAAATTATATACTAAAAGGACTTTCATCTCTGAGAGTCAATGGATAGAAAGAATCTAAAAAGTTCGAAGGGATGAGGTACTGAGCCCACATGCTCCGAGCATGATTTCCCATATAACCTCTACGAAGAGGAAAAACTTCTAAGTGATTTCACCACACGTATCCCTTTTTCAACCAGCACTCGATTTAACCTCAAAACAGCCAAAACTCAACCATAACCACTAACTCGCCCCCAACTGAACCGAAAAGGTTGATGCCCAAAAATCTAAATCACAACACACCGATATAATCTCGATACCAGCACAAATCAACAATGGCTTATACAACCCAAGAACAAACAAATATATGAGCCATAACACCGACACCAAACCCAAATACAATCTTTCTTTACCATTCCATACTTACTATCTACTCTAACTTGGGGAAAATCACCTGAGTCTGATCCACACAATCTTATCACAAAGGACTCAAAGAACAAAAGTTAAAATGCTGAAAGTCCATACGAAAAATATGAGAACAAGCTTATAAGGTGCTAGCTGGGCACACATATGGAGATAATCAAGGGATACAATCTATACCAATGGTACAGATAGTTCAGACTATAATAAAACTAAAATCTAGAAGATCATGACATAACTACTTATCACTGAAAAATCCACTCTAGGATATCCCATCAACCAAGAATGAAACCATACTAAAACCAACTCAAGTATATTACTCGTACTAAGCATATCATTTGAAATTCCCAAAGAAAACTGAAAACTCAAGGTCAAGCTAAAAGGACCAATATCGAATCAATGGACCATCATCTGAACACTTATAGAATATAATCCATTCAAAGTCAAGAAGACCAAGTAGGTAACCACAGAATAGGCTCAACCAACCTATTTATGAAATTTTACTAAGGTGAATAGGAAAATGAAAATTGAACTCAGCTCCACAACTCAAAGATTAAATCTCAACACCAAGGCCGAACTACTTGATATTCAACTACAAAAACTAAACTCGTAGATGGGTAGGCATTCATACTCCAAATCTAACATCACTGCCAAATCACCATTCCACAGATTCAAATGCAAAATTGATCCAACCAATACAAACCAAGGTCAAATACTCACATCTACCATACTATCTGAATCAGGCATATCTATACCATATTATGCTGAGCAAAAATCAAAACATAGCTGAAGAACAAAATCACCACATGAATAAACCATCAACTAAAAAAATAACAACTAACTCTATATCAGCTAGAGGGAACAAAATATATCCACAAAACTGAAACCATGCCAGAGGCTAAATCACCGGCTAAGAATACAAAGAACCCAATCTATAATCGCTAGAGGGCATATGTCACGACTCAATTCACAAGTCGTTATGGCACCTACTAAAACCCATCAGTAAGTATGCCAACACCATAACCTAGAGCTAAGGCAATGGGTTAATTTGGTAGAGTCAATCGACAAGGGCCAAAATAGATTAACACAATAATAAACAAAAATGTTCCACAATTAACAATCAACTATGGATATCAATTCCTCGAGATGGTAATATCAGTACTTGAGAACTAAGTATGACAATAGAAATTACAACCCAAAGTGTAAATAGTCTATACATTTGTCTTGAATACAAAAGACTGAATAAATATGAAAGGGAAACAAGAGACTAAAAACACCAAGAGCTCACACTATGTCTGAATGATCAACACTACTCAATCTCAACTCAGTAGCGACAACTGGTACTCGGGTCTGCACAAAATAAGGTATAGATATGTAGTATGAGTACCAAAACAATTATTACCTAGTAGGCATCATCGTCTAACTGAGCTAAATTATGATATAAAGCAATCTAATATCTCTAAGTCAAGGTACCAAATTAAACCTGAATCATGTTCATCATCACTATACAAAATAACTAATCATCTAGAACAATAATACGACTTCACATATCAATACATACCCTATCCGTCATATGAAATGAGTAATCGATCCGAAAGCTTAAATCAACATATATACATTTACAACCACATAAATACAAAGTTTTACGCACATACAACAATTAGAGCATAAAGTGAAAGAATGCACCACGGGGGAGTACGCCCAAAAGAGTATAAAGTAAAGAACTTATCATGGTATCCCATACCACCAGAGAGTCCATAAAAGGATCAAATCATCAATGTTTATAGACATATAACCAATATCTCAATTTCCATAGTTTTCATATTTCCCATCAAAGGTCATTTACCAAGATTCATAATTATCATCAATTACCACAATTGAAATAACATATACCAGGGTAATCATAACCATAGTCATATAGCTATTTTGATATCTATGATACCAATACGCTCCATCTAGTCATTATTAATTAGCCAATACTTATTATTATTAGACACTAATTCCCTAGTCCTTATACGATCTCCAATTATAGCCTAACTGATTCTTTACATAAACCTCAACCGTGAGTTAGCACTAACCATTATTCACTAAATAGCCAATATCTACACCTAGTAAAGATGCACTGCTATTCCAAAGATGCCACTAAACAAAAGTTTATTTCTAGTTATCATAGGTAAATTAGTCATTATATAGGAAAAGGTTACATATCATCAAATACCCATTTATATATCAATCAATGCCTCTTACTATCTAGCATCATAAAACCCAAATCTATCATTAATATATCCTTTGGATTTATCCGGGATCATCATACCATCAACATATCCTCTTGACTTACCGGGCATCATCATATCATCAATATATCCTCTGGACTTGTCGGTTATCATTATCATCAACATTCACCATAGTATCAATATTCATTATGACATCGATATATATACACACATATATATATGTAGCCAAATCATTGACATGTACAAGCCATACAAATAATAGAATGTAAAAGAAGCAAGGAAAGACATATTATAGTATCTCACCATTAATTATCAATACATTATAATAGTAAGCGAATGAACATGCATATCCATATGGTGTGAACACTCAATACATTATCGGGATTGACATGATTATTAGCATGGTCAATTACAAGCCATGGCTATACTTTCTAGAATCTCTCTTATTAGGCATGCTTCACAATACTAGCACAAAAGGGATTCTTTGGCAAAAACATAAGTTTATTCACTAGGCCTGAGCATAATATAAATAGTGACATAATCCAAGGCTCACATAGTAAGCAATCCAATAGGTTATTTGATAGCATAGCCATAGGCTCAATTCACAAGACTTTCCAATGCTAGCCACATAATGACAATAAGATAATCAATCATGTATGCACATTATCCCCAAAATCAACATCATGAATAAACCATTTACCGGGTTTATCCATTATATTACCAAAAACATATTATAGGCGTTTAACACATATCTAGGTCACTAATGAAGTTATATAGTTCAAACTTAAGGCGGGTCGAGTTTCGCTTTTAATATCCTAAATTATCTTATTTGAGTCTAACTTCTAACCGAAATTAGACTAAGTTATCTAAATCATGTCTCAAAGGTTTATCAATCCACACTAGGTCTATATGATAATTCTTCTTCAAGTATTACTTTTAAGTCATCCAAAGGATCGAATGCCAATTCACAAATATGCATATCTAGGTTAACATCCTCTAAAGATTAGTGAACAAGGTCACTCACATATAACTAGAGAAACTAGAGTATTCTCTTGTTATTCATGAGATAACAAGTCCAACTAACTAAGGTTCTAGACTATGAGTCAAATATCACACTTAATGTGTTCAAAGGCCTAAGTGATTCAACTAATCCTAAACATTACCATCTACTATTTAAATATCTACAAACCCACCCAATCTTATACATATATCATAATTATACTAAAGTAAAGCTTAATCTACCAAAAGTAAGCCTAACCTATCTTGAATCCAAATATAGCTCATGAACCAACAATCTTCATTTTCCTTTTCCTCGAAGCTTCTTCAATGAGCCAAGCAATAAAAATACAATATATAAATTATCACGAGAATATCAATACCCATATTGCTCCATTGTGCTTCGGGTACAAAAGAACACCAAAAATCCTTAAGTGGGTCCTACATACAAAAACAAGTTTTAGAGATCAACCCATTGTTCAAATACCATTAGGGAGTTATAACTATTAAGAACTTGGTGCAAATCAACCATACTTTGGGATAAAATTAAGCCTCAATCCATTAGGAGTTTTGGGTCAAATAATCAAGAATTCAACACTAAAATTAAAGGATCCATACCTTAGATACGACGTTAACAAAGATTACGCAAGTTATTCAAGCTTTTAATCAACACCCAAGACTCAATTTGAGGTCTACACTCTCTATTAGTGTTTTGGGACTCATGATAATGGAGAAAATGGCTAATTTTCGACCAAAAAGAGTTTTTAAACAATCCCCTCCCAGGCCCCCAGCTAGAGAGATTATGCACCCATTTATGCCATAGTCGCGGTAACGAAATAACACTAATGCAACCGCAATCGTGGTACCTTGCTGCACTTGACGATTGCTGAAACTTGGAATTTGATTCCAAGTTTTAGCCAAGGCCTCGGGATGTATCCACAGTCTAATATGAGCAAACGATATATGCAGCCATACTAATTTTGTTGTTTCAAATGCATTGGAAAAGTCATATTTTCTATCCAAGGTTGTTTTGACCTAATGTGGGCCCTACACTCAAATTTCCACTTTATCAACTTTTTGACCAACTAGTCAAAATGTGTTCAGGCGTAGAGGAACTTAAACCAAAGGTCTATGCAACCTAAAATCGATATTTTGTAGTTGTTGGCAAAGTCAAAATTTGCATCCGATATTATTTTACTGAAGTTTTTGCTCGATGGCCATTTGGAACCAGCAAAGACTTCTAAAAGGGGAAATGGTTCTAAAAAACAAACAAACTGCCCGGTAATCAAATTATCTATTCCAACAAGTGATAAATGACTTGGGGCAGCTATGGAGAAGCTCTAATGAAAAAAATAAGCTCTAACAACATGAACTATAAAAACATACTCAAAACTCCCCAAGGCTGCAAACCACAAAAGTAAAGGCAAAATATTCTAGAAACTCTGAAAAATGCAACTTATGACGGAAATGAATAAATCCAATACTCCACATCGATAAAAAATGGCTATTGGAACATATATTTGAGGAGAAACACTCCACCAGACCTCATTAGGCTGAACTAACACAAACTTGGGGATTTCCTAAATCAACCCAAGAATTACATTATTGAAGAAGTGATATGCTAATCTCGAAACCAAGGTCAAAGTCATGAACACCACTAGAAAATCAACAACTCAAGAAGTGATCACAAGAAAGGCCACCTACCTCTAACTCTCCAACCCCACTAGGCAAAACCATATAACATAAGGAAAAAAGCATCCAATATCCACACTAATTATAAGGGCAACCCATCCTAAGGGAACGAACCCTACATATATAAGAGATGATGACATCTTTATCCTAATATCAAAACCACAATCGGGTGAAGAAATGGGCACAAACGGAGAACGGACCCCAAATTGGTCAAGCTCAAAAAGGCCTAAATTTGAAGGGATAGTCAATACAAGAGCCTTCGCAACTAGGAGGCATGACTAAGAATCTAAAACTCAATAACGGGAAATATAATTAAACTACTAACTCTAGAGTCATATAGAACCATAGAAGGTCAACTTACCTTCGATACCATAATACATCCCCAGATAAATCTAACACAGTTACCTAAGAGGGAAAACAACTAACCATACTGCGTTATGTTAAAGAACTTATCAAATTGGGCTATATCTACTCAAGACATCAAATAAAATCATGAGGAATGAATTTCTAACTAGTCAATGCTAGTCTAAACATCTACCCAGTGAGGTTCAATTACATCAAGTAATAATACTAAAAAAATATGAATAGTCTAAAGTAGTGATAACAATAGAAATAGCAATAGCAATATCATTATTATGAATAGGCGGTACCAAAAAGAACATAAATATTATGTACCACTCAAGGGCCACAATACAACTTATGTTCCAAGATAAATGGGACTCGAACTCAAATGCTACACCCATATGGGAAAAAATCAATACAGATCTACTCTATCCACTACTAAAAGAAAAAAACCACAGAGTAGTAACATAATCATGAATTCAATTACAAGGCACAAAATAATCAATATGAACTCATCAAGGCAAATAATTAGCAATGTGTATCAAAAATCCCAATACACATAATAAAAGATAAATGTGGGAAATAAAAGCAAACCTATTAAGGTAAAATCTATAATCACATGTCTAACAAGTATAGGGAGAATAAATCTAAATAGGTACAAACTCAAATAGGCCAACTAAACCATCAAATTTGGTGCTCAGCGCACTATCTCTAATTGAAGATGACACAACAACATGAGGCTGATCTGAATAAGCTTATTGACTAGAAACCCCATGCTAGGGATACTTTCTAGACAAGTAACCAATATATTTTAAGTAGTAGAAAACTCCTGAGGAACCAATATGAAGAAAACACAAACTGAGCTCAAATAACTGACTTACAGATACTGAGAGCACTCTCTACTATATTGGTCATCCTTCCCGCAATCGTAGCCTCTGTCAGGAACTCTAGGATGGTGGGGAATACATGGTATCTTTGTCGGATCACTAACTCACATCTGGGGCGCTCTCCGACCTTATGTCTCATCTCACCAAAATCAAAACAAGCTCTCAGAGAAAATACTAATAGCACCATACTAATAGCATTCCTTTTGCTATCACCTCTGTAAGTTCCAATACATGATCTCTCCCTGGCCCTCACATAATAAAAATCTGAGATAGGGAATACCCAACTGTTATTATATTCTCCAATGCCTAATAGAGTGGAAATGTTTGTCCTCTAATAAGTCCATACCCATGCACCAACTCAAAAAGGTATATAATAAAAATATGTTTGGCCTAATCTAAAACCCAATCTCATACTCAACATATGATAAGTAACCTTGATGAACACCAGCAATTCCAACTCGCATCTAAGAATTATTTAATGGCTTAAATATCATCTATATCCAAGACAAATCTGCAACAAAACTTGAATCCCCAATGCTCAACCCAAAGGGATGAAGTAGTCATGAGCTTAATTAGAGCATAAGTTGCCCCCAAATCCTTTTGGCTGACACTGATGGCCTTTTTTAATCATCTATGACTCTCTAGTTTGATAGTGTGCTAAGACTCTGGAAATACATGTTGAAGTCTCATCCATATCTATTGATAACGTCGCCCATCTTGCATAATTCTTTAAGGACACAATATAGTAAAAGAATGTGTTCGAGGTTCATAGCAATGTGGAGACACGATATGGAGTAAGGAAGTGAGTTTTCTAAAATATCCCTATAGCCTCTCAAACATAGGTTATAGACATCTATGCACTAATTGTAGGACACTACTAACACTTTGCTCTTGTATGGATACACCGGTGAAACCAGTCTCTGATATAAAATTGTCACCACCTAATTTCTCAAGTAATGATGGTAGCTACTATAACCCACCAGTAGGCAAGCCAAACCTGTAGTCCAGAACGTCTAGTAACAAACTACTCAAATAAATAAAGAATGGAATTCAAAAAGAGATGCAATATTAGATTAAATACATAATAAAGTCCCAAAACCTAGTGGTATCGGTACAAGAGCTTCTATATGATAAGATTTCGAAGTTAAGTACAAATGAATACAATGAAATCACTTATCTTCAAATACAATATACAAACTAGTCTACTACACAAGAGAGAGGTAAGTAATACTCCAAACATTAGGAGATATGATCTGCAGGCTATAAAAGTGTAGTATGAGTACCAAATAAATGGTAGTATAACATATCAACAGAATGAAAACTACACCCAGTGTTCAGCAACCTTATGAAATAACCAATGAGATAGTAAGGATAACCTACCATATTAATGTCTAAGAGACTAACATAATAAGTCTACAAAGAAATCAAGGATAAGCTATCCTATTTCATCCATACTCAGAAATCTCAACACTATATCATATATCACTGGTAAATATGCATGTAAGAGAAGAAATATATATATATATATATATATATATATAAGTATACATGCCCATAAAATGAGTATATAATTATAGTAAATTAAGGAAAGGATAAATATACGAAAATACCATAGCTACATATAACTAAGTTTGCCTATATATATATATATGTAAGTACGTAACTAAGGTCTACTCAAAGTATAGCCTAAGTCATCGGACTAGTAATTTAAGACCTCACAATCCTAGCAGGAGCTAGTTCTAGAATACTTAGGGATATAGTCCATATATGTATGCCATCACCAATATTCTAACATTGGAATCATAAACATCATATTGCATCTTCCTCCATCCCATACGAAAAAGATGTGCATAAACACACACACACACACATATATATATATATTCATAAACTATAATCGAATCCTTTAAAGGGATAATTAATTTTCGGATATCCAACCAACATCATAACATGGAATTTTGCCCAATAATTTGTCCAAAATAATCATAACATCATAATCATGACCTTAATCCCACATATGTATCCAAAACTCATATCAATAATTGTATTAGTAAGACATCTCATATTTATAAGTCATAGTCCATCTATGAGGCATAATATGTTTATAAACTGTGAAGCATATTAGTAATTGCCTCACACCTAGGAGGCATATTATAAGTAAGGCATCTCACATCTAGGAGATATAACATATCACTAGGCCATAAATCATAACTATGAGGAATATCACATTTATAAGGCATCTCACATCTATAGGTCATCTATCATGACTATGAGGGATATCATCTCTATAGGAAAATTACCATATTTAAGAGGAATGTTGTCTCTAAAGGCCCAATATCATATCTAAGAGGAAATAACATATCTAAAGGCCCAATATCTCATCCATAAGGATTATCATGGTCATAAGCCATAGAAATCATTCGGGGAAACACATCAAAATTTACCAATCCATAAAGTAATCTTACAATGATGTTTAGAGACACAACTATGTCTAATATTTATAAATAAGTCCCTGAAGGCAACATAAGTCTTGGCCTAAGAGGGACTGGATGAACCCACTTCTGCTCCTTAATTTCCATATTTAGGAAATTGTAACACCCCGAATCTGGTGCCCAGAATGCTACACGGTGCTTATGACCCCAAAGGACCACAAGCTAACCCATGATTGATATTTGTACCTAAATATTTTATAAATTACTGTATAAATGCAGAAATAAAGGTTGAAAGGCCATAAGGTTCAAAACTGAGACATAATATATAATAAAATATAACATTTGGGTAGGGTATAAAATACCCAAAATAACTAAAATAAATGTCTAATCATGATAGTCTGAAAAGCCTCTAACTGTCTGAATAAGGAGTTGATGGGACATGTCCCCAACTAACTCTAACTACTGAAATCAACTAAGTACTAAAATAATAAAATAATGCTCATATCCTCGAAGGATGAGGACTCACTACTGACTCTAACTGCTGAGTACTGGAATGCTACTGATGCTCTAGAGCTCGCGCTTTCAAACCTATGGTATAAAACACCATAGCACAAATGCGTCAGAACATTTGAATGTACTGGTATGCAAGTTAGGTAGGCTGAATGCAAAGGGTTCAAATAAATAAAAAATACTGACTGTATAACATGAACGTGAGAATACATGCATTAATAAGAGACTATAGTTGAATTCGTGATAATATGATTACTAAGTCTGATTAGTGATAACATGAGTCACTGATAACTGATATAACTGATACTGGGAGAATGTATCTGACAGTCTAGATTCTTATGAAACTAACTAAGTTCTGTATTGTTCTGAGTTGACTGTATCTGACAATCTTGAAAATCTGAAGAACTATCTGAGTTCTATTACTGAGACTGAGTCTGAAACTGCAACTGTGGGAATTAGTCATCTAATAGACATGCCCCTAATATGATATTATGGATAAGTTGGGGTCCAATCTGTAACCCCAGTTGGAAGGGTTTCAATACTGTGCCACTAGTAAGGACAAACTATGAGTGACCCTCATATAACAGGTTACTCTAACGAGAATAGTAGGACCCTTATATAATAGGTTAAGATAGCTCATCTACCCTCATATAACAGGTTATAATGTCTCAACCTATGCTGGCTATGTAGTTCTGGAGTGCAAAGATTGCTTCTAAGAATCACACCCTCTAATAATAGGTGAGTTCCCATCCTTGGGCTCACTCAATGCTAACTCCTACTCCAATCTAAATAGACACTGAATATGATTAACTAAATTGAACTAGACTGAGTTCATGGAGTTCCGTTGACTAACAAAATACTTCTGAGATTACTGGGATTACTGAGTTTACTGAGTTTTCCTGAGTCACATGACTGACTGAATTCTACTGAACATGGCTTGACTAAGGATATCTTGAAAACATGACACTGGCTCTAGGCACACAGCTAAATTCTCAGGTATTAGATACCCCCAGGACTCGATAGCATAATATGTAAATCATGGCACAAGCCTAAAATCCCAACAATGGCTATATACTCATAATTCAATCATTAAGACATTTCAACAAACACTTGGGGTGTATCACTTGTACATGAATAGGGAATACATAATTGCAAACTATATCATAGAATTAATCCATTCTCATTGATAATTTAACAAACACTTTCTCATAAACTAATCATAGCATGGTATCTTCACTTATTAATTCACATAGGTAATTCATCTAGCACATAATGAACATAGTATATGTAGACAACATTACACAATAAGTAAACATCATGATTCACTTCTAATTTCACAATTCAAGGGTTTAATCATGGGTTCACATGAATCTACTCTTATAATAACTAATTTCACATAAAATTTATCTCCAAACATGGATTAGAATTGAATTGGTCATTATCAACATGAACAAAAGCAAACCCAACATGGGATTCAAAAAAATTCATATACTTGAACTTTGAAAAAGAGATTCTTGAGCTTCATGGGTGAAAGGTACCCATGAATCAACACTTGACATACCTTGATTGTAAGTTTCTTGAAGTTCTTGGAGAGATTCTCATGTTTGGCTTTGATTTCTTGAAATCTTAGGTTTTGTTTCTTGGGAGAGATTATTCTTGATTTGGGGGAAAAAGTGAGTAAATAATGATTTAAAATGATTTTAGGGATTAAATCCCACACCTGGATGTGTTAAAACCTTGGGAAAAGACCAATTTATCCCTGGATGAAATATTTATTTTTCGTCAAAATTTCCCGATTTGGCAGGCTGGCGCGACGCGGCGCTATTGTGTCGTGTCTATGGAATTTGACAACTGGGAAATTGGGAGATGGCGCAATGCAGAGCTATCGCATTGCCACTTTGTTTGCAACCTGAAAGTTTGGCGCGATACGGAGACATCTCGGAGGTTCACTGGAAAAAGGACAATTAGGATTTATGAGCCCTCTGCGATGTGGTGTAATTGCAGAGTCTTACTGGAAACTGAAAAACGTCATTTTAGCTTATGGCGCAGCACGCCGCTGGCTGAAATGATGGTGTTTTATGACTGAAACTCTAAATCGCCATAAATTCTTACCCGATTATCGAATTTAGGTAAATTTGGTATCGATGGAAAGCTTATTCAATTTCCCACACAACAAAAAGTGAAAATCTTGAAAATTCCACATATATAAAAGTGTATTCATCTTTAAAACATGTCTTTGACATCTTCGAGATGAATTTAAGCTAGGTAGAAGTACGGGATATTACAATATCTCCCCCTTGGGAACATTCATCCTCAAATGAAACTGACTGAGATGGGAGAAATTATAGATTGAACCACATGCTGAACATGAACAATTGAAACATGATTTCATGACCAATATAACTGATAAGCTGAATGTATTATGATGAACATACATATCTGATGCATGAATAATGGCTTTATGATTGCATGACTGAATTACTGATAAGATAAGTTTCTCATCAAACTGAACATGCATATCTGATGCATGAATACATGACTAAACTGATACATGAAGTCATGACTTGCTATGCAATGGTAATTGATACCAAGTTTATAATGAAATTCTGAACATGAACTGGACACCAAGTTGTAACTAAAATCTGAACATAAAACTGAAAGGCTTAAGGAAAGTTGATACCTTGGGTTGAGTTTATATTAGCGGAGAAGAGGTGAGGATACTTTGTACGCATGTCTTCTTCTGCTTTCTCAGTGGACTAATTCCGCCAAAGAACTTTGACTAGAGGGACTCTTTTGATCCTCAGTCTGCGAGTCTGATAGTCTAGAATTTCGACCGAAATCTCTTCAAAAGAGAGGTTGTAATGAATATCTATGCTCTGAATAGGGACTACAACTACGGGGTCACCTATGCACTTCATGAGCAAAGAGATATGGAAGACTGGATGAACTGAGGCTAGATCTGAAGGCAATTTGAGCTCATAAGCTACTTTGTCGAAGCGATTGAGAATTTTGAAGGGACTGACATATTGGGGACTAAGTTTTCCCTTATTTCTAAATCTCTTCACTCCTTTCATGGGAGAGATCTTTAGATAAACATAGTCACCAATCTCAAACTTGAGATCTTTTCTGTGTATATCTACATAAAACTTCTGTAGGCTCTGAGCAGCCTGAAGTTTTTCTCTGATCAACTAGATTTTTTCTAAGGCATCGAATACTAAGTCAGGTCTTATAACTGAGGCCTTACTAACTTCGAACAAACGAACTGAAGATATGCATCTCCTACCATAGGGAGCTTCGAATGGAACAATCTTAATACTAGAATAATAGTTGTTGTTGTATGCAAACTCAATCAAAGGTAAGTGGTCACAAAATAAGTTCGATAGAGAAATGAAATATCACAAAATAAGGCATCTCAAACAGTAACAAACTACCATGGAACAAAACATACGGATCTGCCAGAGTTAGCATTTTTATTTAGCAAAAAAAACAAAAAAAATATTTAAAAAGGTAACTAGACTTAAGACAGTAGCGATAGTGGTGCATCGGAGCTCGCCCGCCAGTGACCAACTCCGGCGGGGCACGACAATAAAAAAAAAGTGGAAAATAAAATGGGGGCAGAGGTTGGCTGGTTTCAGTAGTTGTGTTCGTCGGAGGTGTTGTCAACAGTAAGAGGAAAGAGGGAAATGCATAGTGGTTGGACCTGGTCTGGTACGAGGGTGGTCACTAGATGGAGTTGCTGGCAGCAGAAAGGAGGAGGGTGGTCGCCGACAAATCAGGTTCATAATGGCATCGGTGTTCTCGCCGGCTTGGCAAAAATTGCCAATGGTTCACCAGTGGCAGTGGAGTGGCGGTGTTATGGTTGTGTTGGTGGTCATTTTTTAGGGTTTAGAGAGAGAGGCGTGTGGCCGACGGAGATGAGTAGCGGTGACAGTTGGAGGAGAGAGAAAAAGTTATGATGTTGCGACTGTTTGTGTGTGAGATTTGTTTGTTTATTATGTATATGTGTGTTAGGTATTTAAAAATAAAAAAATAATATCAAATCCACTTTTTCCCAATAAATTTCTTAAATTTGGGTAGTAGGTGAAAGAAAGTCAAGTGTTATAAGTATGACGAGACCTTGACTTCCTTGATTTGTTTCTCTGTGTATTAAAATAATTGATCTGACTTAGCTTTTGTGGGTTGTAACAAATGTACAAAAATATAGATATTGATATGTAATTATAGAAAAATGTGAAGAATATTAAATTATTAAAATATAATTAATTTGAAAATACTGTAAAAAAAATATGATGGCATGTCCTGCACATGTACAGATGATCATAAATAATGTTAAAAGATAATAAATTGATAAAAAAATCCCAATATACAAAGAATTATCAATAAATTATAAAAGTAAAAATATAAAAAATAAATTGATAAAGTCCTAAAGTAAGGATGAATATCAATAATTTATTAACAATTGCAAAAAGTTTATGAAAATTGTATTTTTTTTCCCTTTAATGATCAGGAGGCCCAGAAACGTTAATTTTAAGCAAGGGGAGCAAAAATTGAGTGTCAATAGTTGCCTTTTTTTGTTTGAGTATGATGTAGAAGTCTTCAAATAAAAACATTGACTATAGCTAATTTTGCTCGACAAAATAATATTTTTTTTATGAAAATCTGACCGAACTCTAATTTCAGGTTGCCTACATACCTCTAGTTGTGTAATGATCATGTCGGGTGTAGTTCAAAATGTGAAAAATAGGAAAAAAAAATTAGATGTTTCTCAAAATTTGCCCCAGTGTATGATTCATGACAAATATTTAGAGTGACGGTCCATTGTCCAACGTGTCTCATTGTCAGGCGGATAACCCATTTTGAATGTAGTATGCCACTTTGAACGGAGTAATGGTCCAATGTGTCTTATTAAAAGGCAGATGTCCCACTTTGAATGAAATAACGGTCCTATGTGTCTTATTGAAAGGAAAACGACCTATGTAACATGTCACTTTGAACGGAATGATAGCCTAAGGCGTCTCATTGAAAGGTGGATGACCCATTTTGAATGTAACACATCACTTTGAATGAAATGATGGTCCAATATGTCTTATTGAAAGGTAGACAACCTATTTTAAATGTAACATGTCACTTTGAATAGATTGATGGTCTAATGTGTCTCATTGAAAGACGGACGACCTATTTTTAATGTAACATGTCACTTTAAATGGAGTGACGGTCCAATGTATCTCATTGAAAGGCGAACGACCTATTTTGAATGTAACATGTCACTTTGAATAGAGTGATGGTCCAATGTGTCTCATTGAAAGGTGGACGACCTATTTTGAATGTAATATGTCACTTTGAATGGAGCGACGGTCCAATGTGTCTCATTGAATGGCGGATGACCTATATCAAATGTAACATATCACTTTGAACGGAGTGACAGTCCAATGTATCTTGACTACAATTGGTACCTATAATTAGTACTGTGTATAAGAATTCCCCATCTCTTTCCCATCTAACCGAGATCAACTTTAGGGTAACACCTATAGTTTCAAGTGGTACCTCAGACATGCCAAATTATCGACAATATTTTTTCGTCTTGATTCAAAAAAAGATTTTGATCTATGCCTATTCTCATGTTTCAACTGTCCTTTTCAGAAAGAATGTCTCGTTCTGACACTTATTTGAGTATTTTTCTTTTGAATGTAGAGACATCTAGAGATATGCACTTAAACTCAGAAAGAAAGTCAATGAATGCAATTGTGATACCATAGGCTTGGCCTTAATATAAGTATCCACTAATATGACAACACTTAGAGTAGGATCTTGTAGGACTTGTTATCAGCTTGTAATATAGGTTTGGAGACGGGTAGGAAGATATTTGGATTGAAAGTGACTAATTCCTCAATGAGCATTGCACTGTATTCGTGATTTTAACATTTGTTGTGCTTTGACGCTCGATCTTCTTTGTTGTGCTTCTTTACCCCTTGTTTTGTATTTGCTTCGACTTGTGTTGGGGGTTTTCCCTCTTTTTTTCAACATATTTTCCTTTTTTTTTGGATCATAATGATTCTTCGCCTTTGTTGTAGTTATCTCATCTTCATTTTGTGGGGTTTTTGCTTCTTCTGAAGTCATTTTTTTCATTTTTGTTCATCTAGGACAATATATTCTTTGTCTTTGATCTTGGGTGTATTTATACGCCTAAGCACCATAATTTATCCATATTTTAGCTATGTTTAGAGAACAAAGCGCCTAGTTTCTTATGTTTTTACTCTACTTCTTTGTAATTGAGCTAACCGATGTGATTAGCATGATTTCAGGTATTAATGAGGTAGATGAAGACATTATGGAACTATGAAATGCGGATGGCATATGACACAAGAAAGAGTAGCAATCTGGACCAAATGTGGCGCCTAGAAACTATGTCCAAGACTAGTTTGTCATTTATAATTAGTTCAGGGACTTAGAAGGCAATTATGAGAGAAAAGATTATTAAAAGGCTTAATGCTGAATTTTTATTCATTATTCATTATTTTTGTATTAGTTTTTAAAGAGGGAGAGTGGCGGCTTAGCTTGAGGAGGGGGAGAAACGTTTCTCTCTCTTGTTTTATCACTATTCCCACACGAAGATCGTCTTCTAGTTTTTGGTATGATGAATATATTTATGATGATTTTCGTTTTATTCATGAGTAGCTAAGTTTATTAGTTAGGGTTATGAAAGCCTTGTAGCATACAATCTATTACTTTGGGTTTTGAATTCATTATGCATTGACTTGTTTATATCATACTCTCTTCGCTTATCTTGAATTCTTGTGGTTGCAAACATAGAGGATGTGCCTCAAAACGCAACTTGTTCGAAAGAAAGGTTGTTGTTCGGAAAAGAGAGTAGTGACAAGAAAATAGGATTACCAACCCCTATTTCATAAGTTAATGCCTTAGCAGGATTAACTACTTGGAGATTTTGTATTGTTTTTTGGTAAACGTTTTTTATTCGAGAGAACTAAAGTGAATTAGTCCTTGATGGTTGAGAAACAGCAGGATTATGTTATTAAATACAATACGTTTTTCTATAAGCACGATGCATGTATGAATTCGTAAAGCCCATAGTTAGAAAGTATTGAAAACTACAAGATGGGCATAACCCTAGCTTGCTATTTCTCTGAATTTGAATACTACTACACATATTTCTTCTCGTTAAACTGAAGCCATTAATTTGTGAACTGAATCAAATCCCCTTATTTATTTTACGAAAACAAATGATTAAAAGTCAATTAATCTACATACAACTTAATTAGCACCATATTCCCTGTGGGATTTGACCCCAACTTAGTTGGGTTATATATTTGACAACGACCGCTTACTCTCTCGTAAGAGAGGTGTAATTTGAGCGTTGAAAGTGTAGAGCATGATTCTATTCAAAAAAAAATTGCTTCATTGAAATAGAATTGGGGGAATTGAAGTGAATGAATTGTATTGTGACTAATGTTGATGCACCATGTCAAAGTGTATGTCGGTGAAGTCTGAGTACCTGATAAAAATACTTAATTGGTTGATACTAACAAATTAAGTGTGGTGGTGACTTTACCATCTCCATCTTAATTGAAGTTAATTTGATTATGTGTGACTGACATGGATGATATGGGTGATGTGTTGAGTACAGGAAAAATGGCTCCAATGATGATCTTCATGCAGGTGGCATGACTCCTAATGTGGATGAGAAGTACTACTAGCCAGGTTCTTTATCTTGTTATTTGCACTGGGGACAGTGCTGAGCTTAAGTGTGGGGTGGCTAGTTACTTTGCTACTTGTTTTGTAAGAAAATAGGACCTTCTCCTTAGTATACTTCTGCATAGGATTAGTTATTTTGTTTATTTCATTTTGTTAGTTATTTAGTCATAATTAGGTTCTTTTCTCGATGATGGATGGATGAAGACCATCTTAAGAGAAAATTATTCATTTAATTGCATGTAGCTATTCTTGTGGATCACATGACATTATAACATAAGTATGTGATGGATCACTACGTTTGAAACACCTAGGCTCTAGTTCTGACTCTTGTTGTGATTGTTTGTTTTATTTGAATTCATGTAATTATTGGGTCGAGAATCTATAATGCTCCTAATTGAGTTGACCATGTGCCATGAGTGTGTAAGACTTCCGTATATTCCTCGTTGCAACTCATGCTAGAACTTTTCTGGTGTGTATGCAAAGCGAAATAAAGATTGTGAGTTTAGGAGATGATTTAGGCATTTCTTTGATAGCCATTGTTCATACCTTCTTTTGACCTACCTTTGTACATTATCTTAGATAGCCCCATCGAGCCTTTAGCTTGTTCTTTTGTTAGCATCATATGTAGCCTAATCCGTTCTTTAATAGACCGTAATTTGATCTAAAAAGCTCCTAATTACTTTAATGTAAAATCAATGTGAGTTAGGAGTTTGACAATAAGAGGAAAAAAGGTGAAATTGATGCCCCAAAGTATAGTTATTGGCGTGAGCAATTGATGTGGTTGGGAGTAGCTAAAATTGTTGAAAAAGTTCAAAATTTTATCTCGGACATGTTACAATGAACCTATTTTGGCCCTGGTCCTTCTTGGACACTGTGCACCTCAACTAAGGGCACATTCACTGTCAACTGCTTCAACACAGCCATGAATTTTCTAAACTTGCCATCATCTTCTTTCTTCTTTAATCATTATGGAAATGGGGGTGGTGGCCTTGGGATTTCAGTTGGAACAACTTCTACCTCTTTTGTTATGCCTTGCTCCATATCACTAACATATTTCTGCTTAGGTGGTTGTTCCATTTCTGCACTCTTCTTTTCTGAACCTCCCAACTTCACAGGCACCACTGGAGATTCATCAATCATATCCCAATCTATTTCAACTGCATCAGTATGAGAGGATGCTCCCAATGCTAGACTGGATAACATTTTACCGCTCCTAGTAGTAATGGCCATACATGATCCATCATTCCTCAGATTTTGAATTGTATCACTTGGTAGAGTCCCATTCTGTCTTTGATTGAATATTGCGGATAATTGGCTCATCTGCTGCTCCAGTTGTTTAATAGCAATTGAGTGCGAATTTACTAGTTGACTCATGGAAGATATATCACTCTTCATGGTAGTCACCCCAGAATTAGTCGTCTCAACCCCCTTTAATAGTTTCTCCATTATGTCCTCCATGGACATTTTACCTGAACTGGTGGCAGCATTATCACGACTTCCAGGAGGTATATACAGTCCACTCCTGTAATTTTTATTCTTCCAATCTCCTTGATGGTTCCAACCTTGGTTTTCTTGACCACCGGTCTGGAAACCCCCTGATTATGCAAATAGTTAGCCTCTTCCTCTGTGTTTGATTCAGCTCCCTTACCGTGGGAACCCACAACTCTTAAGTTGAGGGTGGCTATTTTAGGGGTGCGTAACGTGAAAGGGGTGCCAAAAAAAATATTTGAAAGGGTTGCATACTCCCACCATAGTGTTATTAATTAAGCTTAATGAGTTAGGGTGAAAAGCAAATCTTTGAAGATAGCAGAAGTGGAAATTGGTTGTTAGAGATTGGTCTTAGTTGCATAATGTAGTGTATTAAAGCGCTTAGGGAAGATAGTCACTATTTCTGGCCAAAATAGTTCCTACCCATCCTTTAGCCCGCATTACAACCCGTAAAAGACCTATTTGATACTAATCTTAGCATTCTGATATTAGTGGAGTATTACACTAAGGGCAAGCATATGGTCATCAATTGTAATTTGAGAATTCTTTGTGAGAGTGAGCCCAACTTGATTCTCGTACCCATTTTGTTAGAAATTGCATGATTGTGAGTGATTATAGGTAACTCTCTTGTTGTGAGGGCACATGGCTGATGAAGGTTGGGTAATTTATATGATTTCTTTTCTTGAACGATATGCATGAAATTTCCAACTTAATGAGTCTATTCTTGAGGGTAGGTTGTAGCTAGGAATGATTCCTGAAGCTAATTCTTGTTAATAATTGTTGTGTGAGCCTATTTGAGCATCTTGTTTTCCTTTGTGGGAGCTAAGGCTTGTGTAGTATGCATAAATATATATGTTTTTCGAGGACGAACAAAGCTTTAAGTGTGGGGTGGTGATCTTGGGTGTATTTATACGCCTAAGCACCATAATTTATCCATATTTTAGCTATGTTTAGAGAACAAAGTGCCTAGTTTCTTATGTTTTTACTCTACTTCTATGTAATTGAGCTAACCGATGTGATTAGCATGATTTCAGGTATTAATGAGGTAGATGAAGACATTATGGGACTATGGAATGCTGATGGCATATGACACAAGAGAGAGTAGCAATATGGACCAAATGTGGCGCCTAGAAATTATGTCCAAGACTAGTTTGTCATTTATAATTAGTTCAGGGACTTAGAAGACAATTATGAGAGAAAAGATTATTAAAAGGCTTAATGCTGAATTTTTATTCATTATTTCTGTATTAGTTTTTAAAGAGGGAGAGTGGCGGCTTAGCTTGAGGAGGGGGAGAAACGTTTCTCTCTCTTGTTTTATCACTATTCCCACACGAAGATCGTCTTCTAGTTTTTGGTATGATGAATATATTTATGATGATTTACGTTTTATTCATGAGTATCTAAGTTTATTAGTTAGGGTTATGGAAGCCTTGTAGCATACAATCTATTACTTTGGGTTTTGAATTCATTATGCATTGACTTGTTTATATCATACTCTCTTCGCTTATCTTGAATTCTCGTGGTTGCAAACATAGAGGATGTGCCTCAAAATGCAACTTGTTTGAAAGAAAGGTTGTTGTTCGGAAAAGAGAGTAATGACAAGAAAATAGGATTACCAACCCCTATTTCATAAGTTAATGCCTTAGCAGGATTAACTACTTGGAGATTTCGTATTGTTTTTTTGGTAAATGCTTTTGATTCGAGAGAACTAAAGTGAATTAGTCCTTGATGGTTGAGAAATACTAGGATTATGTTATTAAATACAATACATTTCTCTGTAAGCACGATGCATGTATGAATTCGTAAAGCCCATAGTTAGAAAGTATTGAAAACTACAAGGTGGACATAACCCTAGCTTGCTATTTCTCTGAATTTGAATACTACTACACATATTTCTTCTCGTTAAACTGAAGCCATTAATTTGTGAACTGAATCAAACCCCCTTATTTATTTTACGAAAACAAACGATTAAAAGTCAATTAATCTACATACAACTTAATTAGCACCATATTCCCTGTGGGATTCGACCCCAACCTAGTCGGGTTATATATTTGACAACGACCGCTTACTCTCTCGTAAGAGAGGTGTAATTTAAGCATTATCAATCTTTGGCATCGTTGATCTGAATTATTATCCACAATTTACATGTATATAGTGCGCTCAGGGAGGTAGGGCTAAGAGAGGGATTGTGCATGTAAGCACTCAAAAAGGTATAGGCGCAGATTTGGTTGTCTAAGAAAAGGTTTCAGGCGCAAGGGAGAATGCTTGGGATTAATGTCATTTGGTGGGCTGTGAAAGGCACAATTGGGTAAAAGAAGGCCTACAATCCTTTTCCATACTAAGTGTAACTCAGAATTCCGCCTCAACAAATATTCAGGCCATGTTTTGGATCAACAATGCAATGCAATGAACTAGTCTAAAGCTCACCACACAATGCACTTAAAATGATGAGGTTGACTTTGTTCTTGTCTTAGATGTATGCAAGAGAATTTTCGAGTGTTACTCAGGTTTGATTAAAAGGTACCAAAGGAATCTATGATTTACCACGAAGTCGGTCATCTCCATCATACCAATTTATTCTTTCTCACGCACACTTCTAACTGTGTTGGTACCAACCAAGTCAAAATTTTGAATTTTTATTCATTTGGAAAAAATAATGGGACCGGACCCAAATGAGGGTTGCCTACGTATCTTGTGAAAACAAGAATCAAGTTTGCGTAGTTCGGGAAAATTTGTAAATCTATATGTGCATTATATAGAGCCGGGGGTCTATCGGAAACAGTCTTGCTACTTCTCCGGAGGTAGTGGTATGGACTGTGTACATCTTACCTTCCCCAGACCTCACTATGTGGGAATACATTGGGTTTGTTGTTGTTGTTGTTATATGTGCAATATATAATTATAAAAAAGGTGATGGTCATCCATGAAAATAATGCTAAAGATGATCAGGAAAGAATTGCTTTTAGCATCAAAATTATTCCGATCAGATGATTGAGAGGATGGGTGTCAAGCATGAGGAGAGCTTTGACACAACTTCGGTATGCTGACAAGATTGAGAAAGTTAGACATTGAAGGAATTATGACATTATTTCGCCACAGTTGGCAGGATTATTATGAATGAAAGAATATTGAATCCTTGCTTTGAAAGTGGGGATCGATACGTCATAATTTTAATGGATTACGATGTTCGAAAGAAGAAGCTAGGTGTTCTCGGACCAAAATTGGGTGAGGATTTGGAGGTAAGCCGGCTAGGCACTAATGTTATTGGAAATTTACGCTCTTGAAGACTTTTGGAGAGCGTCTTTGAACTGTTTTCAAAAAATTTCCCCAATTGATTTCAAGAGAAATTATTCCGAAATAGTGAAGAGACCGAACCCTAATGCAGGGTTGCCTACGTATCTTGTCAGGATAAAAATTAGGTCAAAACGTAGTTCAAACCTATAAACAGTTATCGACAATATTGCTAAGGTGCATCTTTTAACTGATCTGCCATGCAAAACAAAGGTTGGATTACACATTCCTACTAAAGTAAAATCAATTTAGAGCAAATAATTAATTTTTATGCAAAATCATTTTTCAAATATGTACAGAGACTGATAACGTGCCACTTGGATCATGAACCCTTTTGACATTCGGATAGAGATGACTAATGATGCATGCACCTAAAAAGTTATTGGTTTAGTTCTATTCTATGAAGAGTGGGTTTGCTAGACTTATGGTTTTTGAGCGGACTACTCGAGCGAGAAGGCTACACGGGCACACAGAAAAAGATCAAGACACCCCGTACATACGCCAACTCTTCTAAAATTTAGGATTTTGAAAAAATATTTGTAGGTGCGCAAAACACACCTCACTTGCATGTGTGATTGTGTCAGATTTTCCTAAATAGAAGAAATATGAATGGGATGATAGTTTATATAAAGTAATAAACAAATAAATAAGCTATACAAAATAATAACAAATAACAATTTATGTCACACAAATAAGATAAATCAAGACAATTAGAAAGAAACAAATAATAATGTAAAAATATAAATATTTACCTAAATCTATAATGGTTAGAACCTTGTATCCCCAGCAGAGTCATCATTCTGTCATACCCCATTTTTACCTAAGGTCAAAACAGGCACGACATTATGGACTCAGAAAAGAATTAAATTTGTAAAGAGTCACCACCTAATTTTTAAGGAAAAATAGGAAACCTATTTATTGTTTAACAAGTGTAACTTTATTTAATCTGCAAAACTATTTTAGATTTCAAGTAAGGGTTCAAATTATATCGAAGGGAAGGGATTAGACACCCTTCAGAATCCACAAATGTGGTTTCCGGCCAGACATAGGTTTATTAAAAGATGAAGGGAAAAAAATCGTTGTTTATAAATATAAATATAAAATGCGCTTTAAAATAATGTATAGTTAAAGTGTGTATAAATTACATATGTATTCATAAAAAATATAAACGTAAAAGTATGTAAAGACATGCAACCAAAGTACATAAGAATATGTTCAAAAAATGAAAAGGAATTCATAAAAGAAAGTATTTTTAATTTTTTTTGATTAAATACCTAAATTAATTTGATTCTTTTTTGTATAAATATTAACAGCCTAAGTTTGCCTAAACACGTGGTGAAGTTTGTATAAATAAAGAACATCCCCGCCCAACACCTCCAAAAATAAAATTTCACTATGATAATATTTGTACAAGCATAAAAATATAAAAATACAAACAAAAAATTTAAGGTCTTCTTGATTGTTATTCTCAATAACCTGTATAAACACTTGTAATAACAATGTTAGTAACAAATAAATAATAACAAAATAAATTATAAAGGTATGTGTGCATATATGTATTTTAAAATATAATTTTTGTTAAAAAGTGGGCTCCGATAATGTTTTTAAAAAATTTATAAAGATTTCATAATTTTCCAAAATATTTAGTTTCTTACGTATTTATATATGTAATATACGTCTTTTTATTTGAAAAGGCCTCGAAAATCGATGGAAAAATTTCTTAATCGGTCAAGTGTCGATCCTTAATATAAAATAATAAAATTTGAGAAAGTAAAGTCTGTCTTTTGTAATGAAATGGCCTCAAAAATCCGACGAAAAGATAATGTCATTGGCCATGTATTTATTTTGATATAAAGTAAGCAAATTTGAGACGTAAGATCCGTATTTTGTAATGGGATGGCCTCAAATATCCTACGAAGAGATAATTTCATTGGCCAAGAAACGTAGTATATGTCCATTATCAGTTTACTAAATACATTAATGACAAAATCATCGAAATAACTCAAAAATCTGTTGATTAAACATTGAAGGTCATAACAACCGACTAAAACAATGAATATCATATATAATACTAATTGTTACAGTTACAATGATACAACATAGAAGAAAAAATCAGCAGCAAAGCAAGTAACACAGCCTGCAATCAATAGCGAGTAAGATTCTCACAGTCCAAAGTCCGATAGAGAAAAGAAATATCACAAAATGAGGCATCTCAAACAGAAATAAACTATCATGGAACAAAACATACGGATCTGCCAGAGTTAGCATTTTCGGCCAACAAGAAAGCCAAAAAAATATATAAAATGCCTAAGAGATTTAAGACAGTAGCGACAGTGGTGCATCGGAGCTCGCCCGCCGGTGACCAACTCCAGCGGGACACGACAGAAACAAAAAAAAAAGGAAAATGAAAAAGGGGCTGAGGCTGGTTGGTTTTGGTAGTTGTGTTTGTAGGAGGCATTATCAACAGTGAAGAGGCAAGGGGACAACACATGGTGGCCAGATCTGGTTTGGTGCGAGGGTGGTCACCGGCTGGGGATGCTGGCGGCAGAAGGGAGGAGGGTAGTTGCCGATAGATCTGGTTTGTGATGACGTCGGTGTTCTCACCGGCTGGGCGGCGGTTGGTAGTGGTTCACCCGTGGCAGTGGAGAAATGGTGGTATGGCTGTGTTGGTGGTCGGTTTTGAGGGTTTAGAGAGAGTGGCATATGGTGATGGTGGTGGACGTACTCCGTCGGAGCTTCACCGGAGAGGAGCAGCGGCAATAGTGGAGGGGAGAGAAAAAGTTGTGATGTTGCGACTGTTTGTGTGTGAGTTTTTTGTGTTTATTGTCTGTATGTATGTTGGGTATTTAAAAAAGAAATAATAAAAAATATATATATATCAAGTCCACTTTTTCCCAACAAATTCCTTAAATTTGGGTAGTAGGTGAAAAAAAGTCAAGTATCATAAAGATGATGAGACCTTGACTTGATTGATTTATTTCTCTATATATTAAAATAATTTATTTGACTTAGCTTTTGCAGGTTGTAACAAATGTATAAAAATGTAGATATTGATATGTAATTGCAGAAAAATGTGAAGAATATTAAAGTATAATTAATTTGAAAATACTATAAAAATGTGATATCATGTCCTGCACGTGTGCAGGTGATTGTAAAAAATGATAAAAGATAATAAATTGATAAAAATCCCAATATATCTAGAATTATAAATACATTATAAAAAATAAAAATATAAAAAATAAATTGATAAAGTTCTAAAGTAAGGATGATTATCAATAATTTATTAAAAATTGCAAAAATTATGTGAAAATTGTATTTTGTGTCTTTAACGATCAGGAGGCCCGAAAATATTAATTTTAAGCACAGAGTAAAAATTAGGTGTCAACAAGTATATTAAGATATAACAATTGGACAAATATTTAGTCAAAACAAAAATACAATCACAGAATAAGCACAATATATGGAATGCATTGAAGATGTTGATGATGATGTGATGCAAGAGGTTGGCGCACGACCTCTATTTACTTACACCTACAGAGCAGTGCTTCTGAGGTAGGACCCATGGGGTATTTGTCAACCTATATACAATCAATATCTAAGACCAATATCCATAACTCCTCTCTAACACATTCATCGTTAGAGAGTTTTTAAAGATGTTATATTTTTTATCAGAAAAAGCCAACATATCCAATATTTCCATAATGGCTTCATAATTGAATATGATCCGAGGATGTAATGCTCACAACTAACCAAAAAGAGAATATCCAATATCCAACCACTATACCAACTATGTGAGCCTAAAATCCACTTGAATCAACGAACCATCCATGATCCAATATAATCTAAAAAACCATCAAGTGAAACATGCAAGAAAAAGGCACTATTACCATATAAATCCCAAAATCTAGGATTATTTCCACCACAAATAGTGCAACCAAACATACATATATCAACATCAGTCTAACCACCTCATATAAGATCCCACATGATTACACAAAGCAAATAATGTCTCAAAACCACCAAGTAATATCCATAAAGCCCCCTATGCGGGCCCATAAATCACCTAAACACACATTTCATAATACAACCCCATACTCGTAGCATACTTTTATATTATAATTAACTATCCATCGATATTTGAAGAAAGTTATACCATAACCTACCTCGAATGTCGAAAACTAATCCCAAAAGACTTCAGTCCAGAGATTTTCCCTCATGAACGGACCTAGAATCAACAAAGACACACAAACACAGAATCTACTCATCAAAAATAGCCAACGATACCTATATTTCTCACTTCTGAATCAGTTCCAATACAAACACTCAAAAAGTATTTTTCAGAAAAGAGGGGTAAAACCAAAATTTTAGTCCAAAAATATATTTTTCAATATTAAAGGAACTCATAGAAGAAAACTCAAGTAAAAATGGAGTGAAATTGGGGGTTTGAATTAAAGAATGATATTTTGGCCTTCGAGACCAAAATCCAAAATTTCAACTTTAAAATCGAGTTTTAACAAGATTTGGATGATAAAAATTGAAGAAAAATAATTGAAATAGGTATTTAGATCTTACCCAAACTTAGAAATGGAAAAAAATGTCCAAAAACTCAAACCCCAACCTCCAAGTATCGAAAATAGAAAAATAAACCACCAAGGTATTGCCTAAGCAACTACCTAGTAGCTTAAACAGTTATCGCTTAAGCGATCAGGTATCGATTATGAGAATCCCACCTCATCACATACGTAAATTAGTTGTCTCTTAAGAGATAGCCGCCTGGCTTGCCAGTGTCACTTAAGCGACCAGGCTATCGCTTAAGCAACTCTTGCTTAAGAGATCTTGTTGTCGCTTAGATGACATTATGGCCGTCAAGCCAAATAGCTTAAGTGACCAAAGTATTACTTAAAAGATGCATCAGCTGGAGATTTGGAGAATTCCAAGTCTCCGCAGACCCCTCAGGATTTAGTTAGAATCCTAAGTACGTAAATGAACTATGCTACCTCACTAAATTCGATGCTCCGGACTCAATGGTGTTATCAACTTTTCAAAAAAATATTATTTTCACAAAAGCGACCCCTGAAACTCAATTTTATAATTTAAAAAATGGAGGATCGAAATGAGATATAAAAATCGTAAAACCACAACAACTATGTTATCAATCTAAAATCAACATTTTGAATCTACGGTCATGGTCTAGTTTTTCATCTCACGCACTGATCAAAATATGTTAACCAAAGTCAACTAATAAGCCTTTTAACTTTTCAAAACCACAATTTCACACAAATGACACCCCAAATGCATCGAACACCTTCCTAATCATCCCCACATCCCAAAAATACCACAAAGCAATCACTAAGAGGGGTAAAATGATCAAATCACATTAAAATAAATATCTCACACAAATTACCAAAAGTCAAATCATTACAAATTGGAAGGGGGTAATTACACTTTTCAATTCTCAAGGGGGGAGATGTGAATTACTGGTAATTACATGGTGTAATTACAAGCTCGTTACTTTTTAATTTCATCCTTTTATTTCCATTTTTGTTTTAAATTATTTTATATTTCTATTGTTTTAAATTCTTTTTTATTTTTTATCATTCTAATATTTTAAAAAATAAATAAATTTTATTTGTGTTATTTATATTTCATTTTCTTACTTCATATTTTCCAAACTTTACTTCTTGTGCTTCCAAGCAATTGTTCATATTATCTATTTTTTTATTTTTTTTATTTAGCATAATTGTTTTAGTATTCGAATTTTTAAATTAAATTTAAATTTATTATTGAATAAGGGTAAAGACTTATGATTTTCTTTTCTTTTGAATCATATTTATGTTCGTTATGTTGAAATTTGACATAAGAGTATCATGTTAACTTTTTTGCTCAATATTTTGAACTTGGGTAATATTTTTAGTTCCAATTTATTAGTTTTAGTAGCATTAACTTGATATTTCACATTGCAAACCATTTTTTGTTAGAACTGATAGATTATCTTATGACATTATATTTGTAATATTAGTGTGTTTGTAAAATATGCTTTTCATGATGTTTTTAAAGCACATGTACTTTCAGTTTTTTAGTATTTAATTTAAATATATGGATTTAAAAATATAAATCAATTATTTATTATAATATGTGTTAAGAAAATATATTTATTAATTAATACATTTTAAAAATACCATATATTATATTTTATTTAGTATCATTTATAAAGGCCTCTATTTTTCTAATGCTAATTTTTAAATTTTGATATTTAACTTTGATTTTTAAAAATTTAATATAACCATGTGATTACTATTGTGCAACCAAATAGTTCACTTGTAATAACAATGTAATTACATTTTGGTAAATAAATAATCATCATAATTACTGGGTTGTATTATTAGTAGGATGATAATTGCTATCTTAGTAATTATACCAATTACAACTTTTAGGTGGCTTTCCAAACAGATCCTCAAAAATTTCCCTTCTTGTACTATTGGTATCATATAAAGAAAATTGATGGGTTGTTGTTATTGCTTTCCTCATGTGCTTCCTTACCTTATCTTTATCTAGAGGTTGATTTGTATACCTTTGCTGCATTACTTCCTTTTGTTGAGTTGAACTGTGCTACGTACTTTAATGATTGCAATCTTGATGCATGCTAGTGCCCTTCCATTCTGTAAATGCTTGTGTTCTATCTGCTCAATTGATTTTCCTTATTTTCACCCTAAAGTAAGGACACAATGGCTTGTACGAATTAATGATTCTCTTACTTGAATTGGGGAGCAATGAGAAACTCCTTATCGCTGTCCATGGTCTATCAAATGCAAGAGTACCTAAGTAATTTTCATATAGTTTTCTTCCTTACAAATGTGAGAGCATGCACCCTGTAAACATTACATGAACATCAAATATCCTCTAATATAATTCTTATCTGCCATGGTATATGTCATATTTCATCAAATATTTTTCTCATCAATAGAGAATCCGATTCTAAATAGTTTTGGGTAATAATCTCAAATACACAATGCATTATGGCTTCCTTGTGAGCTATAGTCACTGTTCCAATATTTGTACCTTCTCTAATCTCCTCTGTATTTGCAAATATTAGATCTCCATTTGAACTGCTTAAGGAAAACCTATATGAAACTGTAAGTGTCTAAGTTTCTTACTTTTGAAAAACAAAACTCAAGAAAAGGAAAATAGCGACAAACAAGAGTATGTTTTCCAAAATCGCAATGGGGTTACAATCTTTATAAAAAATTTAAATAAAAAAATATAATCCTCTAATTCTTCTACTCACGTTCTTCACCTTGTTGTTGAATTGACGGAATATTTATTTGGAGGTCACCACGGATTACGGAACACAACTTTTATCACAATCACATAGGTATGAAAATTTGTGGCTCACCGCTTGCCAGGGGCGGACCCACGTGTTATTTTGGGGTGCTCCGACACCCACTAAACTCGACATAGAATAGGTATTATTATATAAGAAATACTGAAAAAATGGTATAAAAAATAAAAAAGCACCCACAGAACTAAAACTTGTTTGGGTGCTTTGGCTTTAGGTGGATCTTTCATGTTCAGGTGCTTGAGATTGAATCCCCGCAGCTACGCAGTTACATTTAATGCACACAACACGCACAAGACCCAAGTACTCTTGTACACTAGTACACAAGCATGTTTGACTTTTTTTGTATTAGTTTTTTTTTTTTTTACTTCTTAATTTATTAAACTAAAAGTACTTTTTGTATTCTTTTAATTACTCAAACAAAAAATCTGAAAATCTTTTGGCCTTCTCCAACAAAAGTCTTACTCTTCCAAAATTTAAACACCAAGTTTTAATGTTGCATTTAAATAGTTATATATTTATATTACGTCATCATTAGCAAATTATGTTTAAAAAAAAATTAAAGCCAGAGGCAGAGCCAGGATTTGAAGTCAGTGGGTTCTGAATTTAAAGAAATATAAAAAAAAATAAAAAAAATAGATATGCTGCAATAGGGTTCGAACACACGAACGTGGCATAAGAGAGGCCCTTAATGTTGGTCCATCTACCACTAGGCCAAGCCATAATGTTTGTCAATGGGTTCACCCTATGTAATCATATACATATATTCAAAATTTTAGTGTAAATATAAAGTTTACGTAAAAGCTACTGGATTCGCCCGAACACCCGTAGGGTACTGTAGCTCTGCCCCTGATTAATGCACCCACAACCTGAAAATCCTGAGTCTGCCACTGCCGCTTGGAGATGAAGACTTCTTGATATGTGGAAGTCTTGTCGATCACCAATGAAGAGGAGAGTTTCTTTCTATGTATTTTTGTATTTGTGTGTTTTTTTGTTTGTCTCTTCTTCTTTGATCAAGACCCCTGAGGCTTGGTGGTATTTTGATCTCCAAGTAAACCTAGTGGACCATGGACTTGAAGAGCATGTGTTGGGATCATCTTGTAAACTTAGCATGCAGACCTAAATGTAATTGAACTACATTTAAATTACGTAGCGTTAATTTAAATAGTAATCCTATAATTTGACTCGGCCGACACATAATGACTTTTATGATTTGATCCAAATTTTAATATGCACTTATCTGATAAAATTTCACTGTCTACAAAGATTTATTTGATAAAATTTCACTTTCTATAAATGCGCCCATGCATCAAAGCTTGTTGAGGTGTGTGACTTATCGAGCCTTTAGAGATGAGACCTGAAGTATTCATAAAGCAAACATTTTTGTTTCTTCGTGTAATTGACATCTTGCGAAATGTTTGAAACTCAACAAGAAATGACTATGTCGACATGTCGAATCTATCAAAGTCAATACATGCCAACATTTTTTTGGTAGCATTCTCTTATTTACGAGAGATTTTCTTGACTTCTGATCATTGGATTCGAAGTGCTTTCAGCTAATGGAGGATTATATCATATCCCTTTTTCGTCTGGTAGCTAAGAAAATCACGTCTTTTATCCAAAGATATTATCAAGACTATACAATTTATTTTTTTGGTGGGTCGCCAATTTATGAATGCGGCATCTTGAGAGTGAGAATTGGGAAAAGCCACTTCTCAATTGAGGTTCTACATATGTATATGGCGAATATTTCATATGGTGGTCTTCAGATTTGTGAAAAGCCTTGGATATTGGGACAGTATGTACATACATAGTGAATTTCACAAATGAGATAGTAAAAATTATCGAATATAATGAGTAGTGCTCATGCATATGTAGTGAATTTTTCTGAGAACTTACATTTTGACGTTAACACATGCTTTTCCATAATTTGTCTCAAATATGATCTTCCCATAATTTGGTTCTACTAGAAAATTTTCATAATTCAGCTTCAAAGGAAACTTCTCATAATTTAGTTCTAGTGAAAAAATTTCAAAGTTTGGATCCCCTGAAAACTTTCCATAATTTATCTCCAGGAGAATTTTTTTCAAGATGGAGTGTCCCAATGTCTCCTTTTATCTCTGGAATTTTACTATCTTCCGATCGACATTTCTCTGCACATTGCTGAGTTATCTGAGTCATAGCTTCAGACTTCAGTTTAACTTCATTAGTCTTTAGCTTTTCTATCTCATTTCCCATACTATCCACTTTCAGTGAAAGCGTAGTTAGGGTTTTGAGTATCTTTTCTAGAGCATCGTCTTCTGTTATATCAGTTTGGGTAGCTTTGTCTTGATATGTAATCTGCAATAACATTCTTGTTAGTCTTGATTACTTCAATTGTAAATGTAAAACTTAATATATTCAGTACTAATCTCTGAATTTCCTTCGTTGTAACTGAATTTTGTATTTTTCTTGTTAACCACCACCGGACCTGTGTATTACTGTTCGTACAATAAACTTGTTATATACAATATATGGCTCAAATGCTAATAAACATTTATATAATGAGCATAATTCTTTTCTATTTATTTCCCATTTTATTTTTGTTTCATTAAACGTTCCTGAGTAGTATCTACAATGATATTCTAATTTTTCTTCTTCATATCTATACTTAAGTACTCCTCCTTAACTATATTCACTTGCATCTGCTTCTACTATATATGTAAATTTTTTATTTTTGTCTGGAAATTGTAATCTTGGTAATTCTTTATAAAGTATTTTTATTTTCTGAACTTGTTTTTTATCTTCTTCGTTGTAATTATACTTTACATTCTTTTTAAATTTTTTCTGTAATGGCTTTAGGTTTTTGTAACGCCCCGATTTTCTGAACCGAAATGCTACACGGTGCTCATGACCCCGAAGGACCACAAGCTAACTCATGACTGATATCTGTACCTGTAAACTGCATAATATCTCATAAAATATGCGGAAACATGAACTGTAAGTCCATAAGGTTCAATACTGATACATATCTGAAAAACATGGTATAACAATACCAAAAAGGAACATAAATACTGAAGTCTGAACATCTAATCTGACATCTAGTCCAAAAGCCTCTAACTGAACTGAATAAGGAGTTGAAGGAACATATCTCCAACTAACTCCATGAACTGAAAAACTAATCTGAAATACTGTAGTAAAGTAATAATAATATTGTCCTCGAATGAAGAGGAGCACTGACTGCTGAAATCTGCAATGCTACTGCTGCTCTGAAACTCGTGCCTCTGTACCTATGGCGTCAAATAAAACACCATAGCTTGAATGCGTCAGTACGACTGAATGTACTAAGTATACGAGTGAGGTAGGCTAAATGCAAAGGGTTTTATATACATGAACAATGCTGACTGATATGAACGTGCGAATACATACATACATAACTGCAACTAAACTTGTGGTGATACTGACTACTAAGTCTGAATACTGACAACATGAGCTTACTGATGCTGAGATACTGAATGACTGAGTTTACTGATATTGATATACTGAATGACTGAGTTTACTGTTATTGATATGTAATTCACTAATAAGTGAGGAACTGATAATGTATTACTGAATAATGGGAGACTGATACTCTATTACTGATAAAAAAATAATTGTTTTTGATAGTTCTGATTATAAAGAACTGATTTGATTGACCGTATATAACAGTCCTGAAACTGAGCTCGTGATAACATGACTATTGAGTATGAATACTGATGACATGTATTTACTGATAACATATCATGAATGATAATTGAATTCTGATAAATGATCTATCTGATAACATGAGTTCTGATAACTGATAGCATGAGTGACTGTATCTGATAGTCCTAAATTTGATGGGACTAGCTGAGTTTCGTACTGTAGCTGACAGTCCTGATATCCTGAAGAACTATCTGAGTTATTTTACTGAGACTGATACTGAAACTATGGGAAGTAGTTATCTAACCGACATGCCCCAAATACGCTATAACAGCTAAGCTGGGGTCCAATCTCTGCCCCGACTGGAGGGGTGTCAATACCGCGCCACTGGTAAGGACAACTGTGAGAACCCTATACTGGCAGGTACTCAAATGAAAACGGTGGAAACCCTAAACTGACAGGTTAAGCCACCTCATCAACCCTAATTTGACAGGTTAAGACGTCTCAACCTACGCTGGCTATGTAGTTCTGGAACACAAGGATGACTACTAAGAATCACACCCTAAACTGGCAGGTGAGTTCCCATCCTTGGGTTCACTCGGTGCTAACTTCTACCCCCATCTAAAGGATAATGAACTGAATAACTAAGCTGAACTGAATAACTGAACTAAACTGATTAGCTGAACTGATACTGATTAACTGGACTGATACTAATGGTATTGTTTAGCGGAGCTAAACTAAGTTTACTGGATTCCGATGACTGACGGAATGTACTGAGTTCTGAGGACTGGTTGAGAGTACTAAAGTTACTGAGATTAACTGTGAATACTGAGGTTGCTGAGGTTACTGAGCACTGAGATTTTTGAGTTTTCCTGAGTCACATGACTGACTGAATTCTATAGATCATGGCTTGACTGAGAGTATCGTGACAACATGACATGGCTCTAGGCACACTGCTATATTTTTCGGGTACAAGTACCCCCAGGACTCGATGGAAGGAAATTGACAAAACTTGAATTTTTTGAGTACACGACCATCAATAAAAATCCATAATACATGAGTGGGGGATTTCATGAAGTACATGGTCATCATAATATCTATCATGAATAGGAATGCTTATAATCAAGTCATAAATCTCATATTCTAATATCATGGGCATTCCGATAACATATACTATTCATAGCAATGGCATGGAAACCATTCAAGCATAAGGGAACAACAACATGTAAAGTTTAGTTCATATTGTAATGATTTGGGGATATTATACTTCATGTATTTATTCAATATCTCAAACATGGTAGGAAAAGCATGGATATATTTTGTGTACATAATTTATATCTCCATTATCATACATGCTTTATACCACAATAATAACAACACATAATTTGCATGGAAATTCATATGGAGTGTATGACTAACATGAACTTGTTATTTAGATATCATGAAATCATGTAAATATGAAGTTCTAACATACTAGGCATTTTATCGAACACCTTGCATGCATTCTTTAAGGCATAGGTGGATTTCATACTTGCATTCTATCAATCCATCTAAATATCATGTTTTTCAACTAACAACATAACTTTCATAAGATATACAGTCACGATACTACTATATAGCAAAACAAACAAGCATCAACATGGGTATGATCATATCACCACAACCAACCAAGATTTTGTATTTTAAAGATTGATTCTTGAACTCCACGGACGAAAGAAATCCGTGGATGAACACTACGCATAGCTTGGAAGGGAGGTTCTTGATGATTGACGGAGGAATTTTCTTGAAATTTGATCTTCAAGCTTGATTGTGCAACCCTAGTTGTTTTTATCCTATGGTGCTCTTGGATAATGAACTTTGAGATGTTAATAGGGTTGTAATGTAATTAGGAGTTATATATTTCGTAGGGTTAAGTTTAGGGACGTGTAAGGAGTGTTAAAAGACTTAACTACCCTCAAAATAACTCAAAACGGAGTGTTTTTGGCACTTGGAACTGACTTAGGCGGCACCCAAGTAATTGCACAAGCCAGGTTGGGTGGCGCCTAACCAATCGCCTAAGTTTGGTTGGGCGACGCCTAACCAATCGCATACCCTTACTGTCTCTCACGAAAATGGGCATAACTTTTCGCTCGGCTATTGGATTAAGACGAAATTGGTATCGTTGGAAAGCTAATTTGATTCTCTATAATTTGGTGGGTATAAATATGCATAAATACCATATTAACATCGATTTATACTCGTTCAAATATGACCCTTATGAAATCGAACACTAAAACTTGATGGATTCAAAAACTCTTAGCTTGTATTACCTTAAGTGACTCATATGAACATGATTAACGCATCATAAGCTATATTATCGCTAGGATACTCATTGTAAGTCATGTACTCAAGTATGAATCACAGGATAGGAGATTTCATATGTAGGAAAAATGGTTCGTCTCCTAGCTTAGAAACATGCGGGGTATTACAGTTTTCTACCAATTTTGGTATATATTCTCTTACTTGGTTTACTAATCCTAAAAATGATTGTAATTTTTTTTTTGTATCTAATTCTTCTTTTGAATTTATTATTTTTTTGTACTATATGTTGTTGCATTTTTACTCCACTTTTATCTATTTGTATTCCTAAAAACTCTATCTGATTTTTCATAATTTCGACTTTCTTTTCACTTAAACTTATTCCTAAATTTTCTATTATACCTACAAATTATTCTAGTAATTTTAAATGTTCCTCTTTAATTTTTGTATATAATAATATATCGTCTATGTATACTATACAATTAGGTAACTATTTGAAATAGTTATCTATAAAATATTGATATCTACCTGGTGCATTTTTATATCCAAATGGTAATACATTTCATTTGTAAAATCCTTGTGGTACTGTAAATGCATATAGTTTTTTAGATTCTTCTTCTAGCTTTAAATGGTAAAATCCTGATTTGCAATTGAACTTACTAAAATAGTTATATCCTTGTATCTGTCTTATTTTTAATATCTTATTTGGTATTGGATAATTATATGTCATAATTTTTGCATTTAGGTTTCTATAATCAATAATCATTCTACTTTTTCCTCTTTTTCATTCACTGTGTTTATTTACTATAAATGCTGGGCTATTGTGTTTGCTATTACTTTTTGTATGTATTGTTTTTCTAAAAATTCATCTATATGTATTTCGAATTCTTTTAAATCATCAAAGTTATATGTTAATGGTTTTTGGGTTATTATACTATTTTTATCTATTAGCTTAATTCTTACAGCAGTCTTATGTTTTTCCCATAAGACTAATGGATCTTCACTGTATAGTTGTCTTAATTTTTTCTTTATTATTTCTACCTTATCTATTGAAAATATAGTTATTTCTTCTTTATTTATTGAAAATATAACTAGTTCTATTATGTCTTCAGTATTTTTTATATTTTTTAATTTTTGTGTGATTTTTTCACTTCCTTTTATCCAATCAGTTTTCTTTCTTATTTTATTAATAACTCTTTTTGCTTATACCTTTTGTTTACATGGTGTTGTAAACCACCAGTGTGTTTTAGTTAATAGATGTGGGTATAGTTTATTTAAAAACGACATTCCTAAAAGCATATCTTTTGATGTTAGTTCATAATTATAGATCTCTTCTATTGTTAATATCTCATCTCATACTTGTATTTTTATATTTCTAGCTTTATAGGTAATTAAGCTTCCTTCATTATTAAATCCTTTGACTACTATTGGTGTTCTTAGCTTATCCCATTTGTCTTCTGGTAAACAATTATAGCTACATAAGTTGGCTTCTGCTCCTGTATCTATCATAGGTGTATAATATCTATTATAATATCCTTCTACTATTATTTTCATAAGTACATATATTTTTATGTTAAAGCTCTTTTTATTAATAATCTTTTCTTATTGTAGGTTATGGTTAATTGTGTATGTTCTATATTGTAGGGTTTTACTTGTTCTAACCATTTTATTCCTAATATTATGTCTGTTTTTTGCTTATCTTCCTTTATTTCAAATTCTATTTTTATTTTTCTAACTCCTATTATTATTTTATTTTCTGATAAATCTTTAATAGTTATTAAACTTCTTGATAGGTCTGGGCATATATTACTATTAGTTTTTATTTCTTCATTTTTCACTAGGTATTTTGCTATATGATTTTCTTCTTGTCTTGTGTTTAGGAGTATTAAATATTTTTTTCATTTATTGTTCTCGTTATATAATGTTGAGTTAAATTAACTGTTGAAGTTATTTCATAATTTGTTCTTTTCGATGATCCTGATGATTCTGGTTTTCAAAAGCTATCCTTTTTGTTGTACTTATTCTATCATTTATTATTTCTAAATCTTCTTCTATATCTATGTCTTTATAACTATAATCATTGTTATCAATTGTTTTTATAAATTGTTCAAAAGGACTTTCTATTTGTATTTATTAATTTTATTTTTCCGTTATTTTATGTTTTGTTGTTAATACATATAAATTTTTACATCTTGCTGTAAATATTTTACTTCCTGGGGTTAGTTCTATTCCTGATATTTTCCAATATAATACTAATGATTTATCTATGTTTTTATCTGTTATTGCTACTGAATAATTCACACTTATTATAAATTTAAATTTTTGGTATATTAAATTTCCTCTTATAGCAGTTATTATACTTTTTTCTATTGGTTTTATAATTCTATCATTTACTAAATATAATTCTATTGGTGTATCTATTCCTTCTCTAAAACATGCTTTTATTAATATTTTCATTCCTCCAAGGTGTACGTATTTTATTGGGTCTGGCAAGGATATAATAAGTTAATTGCATTACCAAAAACTAACTCAAATCTAGTTAGAACATGTTTCAGTTATGGATTACTCAACACCATATATACCCAAGATGGAAGTGAGTTGGCAGCTATACCAGAGATATATAAAGCAATTACCACTTATAAAAAGATAACCAAAGGCAACTTATTTTTTATAAAGTTTTATACAGCACCAGCAGAGATATTGTATGATGAGATTAAACTAGTTATACAAGTTGTGATAATAGGAATGACAAAAGGTATGATCATACCAGAAGATATTGAACCACAGGCAGAAATACCAAAAATAGGTATACCAAATTTTTACGCAAATAAATGAATCATTGGAATATCCACAATCATCCAAGAGTTAACAAATAATTACTTAAATGGGAACCCAATTTGGTATTACTATTCAATAGACCAGCTAATGATTTATTCAAATTCATGAGAGTTAAGACATACAGATATAGAGGAAATTCAAATATGGATTATGACACTACTTAATCCAGAAAGGCAACCAACTATCAGAGCTATTAAAGAAAAATTTATTTCAGAAGAATTATTGACTAGATATTGCAAGATAATTTGACATAAATATCCAGACCATCTTTGTTCAAGGTGTAATGGAAAAGATAATATTATACCAGATGTACAGTTAGAATGAAGATAAGGGACAATCAAAGCAAATAACGGATGGAGTAATGACAAAGAAGAAACCAAGTAGATAAGAACACAAGGGGATAGAAACGGACAAGTCAATAAGGAGATAAAGAAGATTCAGAAAAGGACAAGTGCATTATTAAAGTTACGTAAATTATTTAAGCTTTTAGTCTTTTCTATTTAATGTAAAGTTGCTTTAAGTCTTTTCTTTCATAAAGCTACTTTGACTTTTGAAAAGATATTTTCTACTTTTTGTAAAGATTAGTACAAGTGTAAAGTAGGAATAGTATAGGAATAGTATAAAGTAGGAATAGTGTAAAATAATATACGTGTTTTGTAGATTATAAAAAGGCAAGGCATTTGCCAAGATAAGGAAAGACTTTCTACATGGAAAGCAAGCCTTCTTGTACACAAAAAAATATTCTCTCATAAAATCAATAAAGATATTCAGTTTTACACTAAGTTATGGATGAGCAAAGTACAGATTTATCAAATCTACCAGAACAAATATTTTCATTTATAATTATGAATAGCTAAATACATAAATTCCTGAAAATCATGATATAATAAAATAAGCTCATATTAGTTACTTTATAGTAGAATTATTCGAAGAATAGCATGTTAAGAAGTTTATTAGAAAAGTGAAAAAGGAGAAAAATTTCCAAGAACTATGCCATCCTAAAGGTGAAATCGGTAAGCCAAAGAAGTCGTGATAGGGGAGTAGCCAGAGTAGAGGCGCTGTTTAGGGGAAAAGTATCCAGATTACCATGCTAATAGTGACCGAAAATATGTTATTTAAGAATAATCTAGTATATAGTGATCTAAGATGATCATATTTTGTTATGTATATGATTGGAGGGAATATTTTAAAAAATAGCATCATATAAAAAATGAATAATTATTTACCTGATGAAATTATAGATGAATTTAATATACTTGTTTTATATGTACTTAAGGATATAGAGACAGTAGATATAAAGAAAATTATATGGGAAAAGGTATTTGATATTGAAGATGAAGAATTAGAAAATTGGATAGAAGATGAATTGGAACAAATACACTTAAATAACGATAGCTACTATTCATACCTAGATAATTATTATTTAGACGGATATTATACAGATTAAAAATGTTAGAATACATTAGAAGCGTTAGAGAAAAACAAAGTTGGCTATATGAAGAAACTAATTACAGGAATCAGCTTAAAAGAGAAAAAAAACAATTAGAAGAAAGATTACTTAGAATAAAATTAACCTTAGAAAAAGGAGATACAAATGAGAGTTTATATAATACTATACGTGAACAACAAATGTTAATGGATCATATTGATAACATAGAATTACATATCAAATATAGCACGATTAGAATAAGTTATTACACAAAAATTTATAAAATTACAACTACTATAGGATAAAATGATAAATTGCGAATACTTAGAATATTGGAGAAAAGATATGAAGCAAATAAGATTAATAGAAACACTTATGAAAAATAATCTATTTGACTACATAAAAATCAGAAACATGAAATTAATAAAACTCCCTGGTCACTTTGACCCCCGCATCGGCAAATGTGGTTTCTAGTATTGGTCACTTGAACCTCCACTTTCACGACTCATTTGCACAATCCTTATTAGAGCCCAACTAAAACAAGTACCACACATTCCCATTTATTGAACCATATTCCACATCAAGCTATACATTGTTGGTATCGTCATACCAACTACACTTGCAAGGTTATAACAATATGCCAAAATAATTTCCATTAACTTGGGGAAACAACTCCCTTTGTTAATTAATACAAGGTGGGGAGACACCAACTCTTTTTGTTTATTAAATCAGACAATTACGTTTCAAATACCTCTCTATATCATGCAATAGTTCAAGACTAGTTCAATTTTATAAATTCCCCAATTTCTTATAATTAAAAACAAATTTCACATTATGGGGTTGGGGTCATAACCACTTCAAAAGTCACAAGTTTGGGAAAATAAAAATTCCCTGGTCCATTCATAGTACCCATGCACCCGCACGTTTAAAACCATAATTACAACATGAAAATCATATATATAAACTATGAGAAACATTATTCAATTCATAAACATTCAAAACCCCTAACCTTTGTTTCCAACCATCATAAGCATCTCATGAACGATACTTTAAAACACATGATTTTAATAAATTAACATTGAGGAAAGAGTAACATGCCTTAAACATAAAGAAATTTGGAGAGAAATTGACCTTTGAACCCTTAGATGACCAACTTGATGAAACCCTAGTTTGACTTTCTTGAGAGAATTTAAAGAGCCCTTTTTGAGTGTTTGAGAAGTTACTTGATTTGTTTTTGAGTGATAATGAAACCCTAGAGGGGTTACAATATGTGGGTTTTAATTTGGATAAGAGGGGACATATCTTGAATGCCCTTAACATAAAAGCCGAAAAACTATCGCCCTTGGCTACGGGTCAATCAGTGACTCATAGCCACTCCTTATCACTCATCACCATGAGTCATAACTAAGATAGTATCTAGGACCCCCACATATTATTGACCCTACGACTCACTAGTACCACTCGTAATGGGACCGTATGACTCGTAAGATCCAATAATAGTCAACATAGAACCCAATTGGGTAAACACTGGACATTCTACGATTTTCATCCAATGACTCATAACAAGTCCTTATGGCTCATGGTGATCCACTTGTACTCAGAACAGAACTTAGACACTTAATTTCTGATTTGGTTAAGATTCTATCCCAACGACTCGTCATGAGTCTTTATGACTAGTACCCTTAAGTCTTACCCAAGATAGAAACTCAAACACCTCTCACTGGATACCTTACAACTAAGGTCACCTTACCCATCAAGACACCATACGAATTATTAGGCGAGTCATTGCCAGGGCAGAAAGTTCAAAATTCAGAAAATATTTGAGGACCAAAAACCAAGAGCATTATAATATTAGATGGCTCTAATTTCCTGCAACATGATTCACTTTCATGACCGTAATATGCTGCATCCTCATATAGAGATAATGAGTGGCCAACAAAATATGATTGCCAAAATCCTTACCATGAAGGTTCTTCCTCTAATGATTAATAGCCTCTTATTTGACATATGATTGATTGCTAAATCTCTTCACCTTATTAAGAAATTATCACAAGCTTAGACCAAAGACTTCATGGGAAATTTATTGGATCATACCATAAGCATGAATGTTCACCCACTTAAATCTGCTATTCATAAGGGTATTACACCCGCCTAATCTTCTCCTCCTAGGGGATGAGATAGAAATTAGAGTGTTCCATGTTTTAGTTTTGGTAATGTTTGATATACTCCTTTATACTTTAAATAGGTAGAGGATGTTTTTCCTTTCTACATGGAAGACTTGGAGTGCGTCAATGTTTATGACACTGTATATACATCTTGTTTTACATATGACCATGATGGGAATGTCGTTCACACTTTTTATGAGCTTTGGTGCCCATATACCAACACTTATTCCACTTTTATTGGAGAAATATCCATATCACTTTGGGTATTATAGATGATTTTAGGTCTTCCAATTCACGATTTCCGTTTTTATGAAGTTGTCCCATCAACATAAGAAATGACACAAATGGACACTTCGGAAAAATGTCTCCTCCTAAAAGTTTCTTGTATTTATTTTTGGCCTTCTATAGATTATCTAAAGGTGACATCCATGAGATTTCCATCCTTGATTAGATAGAGTTTTGGTTTAGAGCACCGAGTAGATGTTCCGAGCCTTTACAAAAAGTGTTAAAGGGCTGAACCATGAAGCCATATTTGAATCATAATACTTCTAGACATATTGACATTAAATTCCTTCCAAGGACCGACAAAGAGAATGGCACCTTTGCTGAGCTGGGCATGGAAGAGTCACTTAGAGATGAGACTATTTTGGCAACCCTTCTTACTATTTGGCTTTGCAAGTATGTGCTTATAAATAAGAAATTTTATCACGGGCGTGCTAACATTTTTAAAGTTACAAGTTTTATGGCTGATGAAGACTAATTTTTACTAGAATTCCTAGTTTTTGTGAGTATATATCATGGATTGAGGAAAATCTTTTCTTCCCCAAACAAAAGTGCTAAAAATATTATTTTCCCCAACACTATGTGTATGGATGGCTAGGGGAGTGTTTAGGGACCCATCATCGTGCTAATCATTCACACCAAAACCATACCCTTATGTAAGATTTTTGGTGAGAAAATGGCCAAGTATTTTAATTTATTTTATGTCCAAAAGTTATTTCAACAAGATACGCAGGCCACCATTATCATTTAGCGTTGCTGCAAGATAAAGAATTATATTTTACTAATAGTGGATGACTTTCAAATTCATGGAATGAATTTATCATAAGACTTCATTTAGGATATGTCGCTCTTAGTCATTATTCAGACCTTATCGTGGAATCTGATATCCCTAATAGGTTTAGTTGACAATTTGGTTTTGGTCAAGACATCCCTGGAGATATTATAAAACAGCCTTATAATAGAACGTTGCTAAACTTAGTGCAACTTTGGGATTCATCTAATTATTTTAGAACTTGTTTAAAAGTTATTAACTTGATGCACCTATTAGAAGGTACGACTTTAGCGACTTGTGAGTATGCAGAATGATGGCTAACTCATCGGACGAACCCTTAAAAGGGGATCCCCCATATTTTTTGAAAAATTTAAGGTAGGATGATACACATATTTCTTCCAAAGAAGGTCTTAATCAGCTGAAATAAAAGTCTCATTCATCTTCCAAGACCGACGTAAAGCTCAATGATACTCCACATGCCAATTAGGCATCTTGTATACACCTCGAGGAAAAGAATTTTCTTATAAAGTATTGGCGATACAGTCTTGTCCATTTTCAGAAAGATTTTCATAGTTTCACCAAAACATCCTCATCTTTATGTAGGAGTTTCCAAATTACTAGAGATTTAATTATGTGAATAGACTTAGATAGCTACGATATATCAAAAAATAAAGTTTAAACTCCATTTGTGTGATAGGGAACAAATTTTTGAGGTTTGCAATACAATCTTGTCTATTTTCCAACATATTAGTGTTGTTTCACAGAAATGTTCTCATCTTGACTCGGGAGCGTAAAAGTGATGAAAGAATTAATTTATCTAAAACTACACTTCTAAGTATACAATATATTAAAAATATTGGTCAAAACACCATTTGGATTGACAGAAACTGATTTCTGAAGTTGGCAATACAACCTTATGAATTTTCTAATAGATTTATTATACTTTACCAAAACATTTATTCTTGGCGTAGTGGAATCCGAATGATGAGAAACTTCATGATTTGGTAACTAGACTTTAAAGGCTACGACATATCAAAAATTTAGGTCATAACCCCATTCAAATTGACGGGAACGGATTTTCAAAGTTCACTGCAAATTTTGAATTTTGATCTTATCGTTTTGTGCAGACATCCCATCAAATAAAATTCATAACTCCGAGTAGGAGTGATGAAATCAAAATCTTTTTATTTATTTAAAAAAAGAGTTACAAGAACTACAATATGTACAAACATTACGGCCACAGATTTATGCATCTGTAAGGATTTTCCTTTGAAGTTGGTTCAAATTTTGCCACTATCGACTTCCTCAAATCTGTGTGTTTGTAAAAAATTCATAACTCAAAGTATGAGTGGAAAAATTATGTGCTTCTTATTTTGTTGAAAACAGGTTTAAGAACTACAATTAGTGTACTAAGAAAATTATTGTTAACGGTTTCACAGATAAATGCTGACTTTTATTTGAAGTTGGTTTGAATTCATCCACATTAGATCTCGCTAGTTTTGCACATTATCAACAATAAAATCCTTAACTTGAGCTTAAATCTTTTGATTCATCCACTACTTGTTATTCCAGAATAGAGCCACAAATATGATAACAACAAAGGCATAATTCTTGTTGGTTTTGCTAGTGTAAACTTTTTCTTCTATACATTTTGCTGTAAATTATTTTTTAAGCTACATGTGGATCCTCATTTTATATCAAATGCGATGATCACGTGACAAAATAGTTTTTTTTACTCATGTGACTAAACTTTGAATAAAAATCTAGGCGCCTACATACCTTGGTTAAGAGGATCAAGCCATACCATAGTTCTGAAAGAGTGAATTCTTTTTTTTGTCCTAACTTTTTCCTAGGCCTCATCTTTCATGGATTTCAACCTAGTGGAATTTCATTTTTTTTTGTCCTAAATTTTACCTAGGACTCTTCTTTTGAGGTTTTCATCTTAGCAGATATTTGTCTTGGAGTCGTACGCAATTTATAATCTTGCGGTCCAGGAGTGACATGCAGTTCAAGCTCGCACCTTATAGAGCAACATCTTTTTCTAGGGTTAGTATTTCTTCAAGAATTCAAATTTATGGTACCAATCCATAAGCAAACTAAATATACAAGCTTGTAAACACCACTTGAATAGGCTTTTTAAACAACATATGACCCTTCCCACTTTCAGGCAAACTTTTTCCCTAATTTATTAGATATGGTAATTGATTTTTTTGCCGCAAGGGCTTGATCACCAACTTTGAAGGAACTTAAGTGAACTTTTTTTATTGAAATCATGAGAAAGACAAGATTGAAAACCCTCAATACTTTGATAAGCTTCCAATTTTTTCTTATCAAAAGACTCCAACTCTTCTATATGTAGACAAGAATTTTCTACTTTAGTGATTCCTTCTCGGATAGCCAGTCGCAACGTTGGTATTTGGCACTTAAGTTAAAGGACTGCTTTAGTTCTATAAATTAGAAAATAAAGAGTTGCATGAACCAGTGTGTGAGGAGTTGTCCAAGACGCCCAAAGAAATTTTTCCAGTCTATCATGCCAATTCCTCTTAGATTTGGAGAAGACTTTCTTTAACAAGTTGCACAATGTCTTGTTAAATGCTTCATCTAGTTCATTTGATATAACATAATACATCGAAGAATAATTTTACTTAAAGCCAAAAATGTTGCAGATCTAATTTATCAATATATTAGAGAAGGGCTTGTCATTATCGATTATTATATAGTTGGGAATGTCAAAATTATAGATGATATTCACTCAAATGATGTTGGTGATATTCTTCTTCTTTACTTCTTTAAGAGATACTACCTCAGCCCATTTAGAAAAGTAATCCATGCTACCAAGATGTACCAGTGGCCACTAGAAGATTTTGATAGTGGTCCTACCACGTCTAACCTCGAAACGTCAAATAGCCAATATAACACAATCAGATGCAAAATTTTTAGGAGGTTGGTGCATAAATTTTTCATGGAATTGTCATGCTTTTCACCTTCGGGAATAAGACAAACAATCTTTCACCAATGTTGGTTAGTAATACCTATTCTCTTTTTGTGAAAGTGCAACTTTGACCCAGATGGGTGTGACCCCACAAACATTAGAGTGCACTTCTTACATTGCTTAGGTTGTATCCTCTTCCCCCAAGAAAAACAAGAGAACTCCCTCAAAGGATCTTTCATATAAAGTATCTTTGTAATAAAGAAAGTAAGAGGGACAACGTTAGATTTCAGTTTTTCTTTTCAGATCCTCTAGTAGTATATTGTAACACAAATAGTCAATAAAGGTTTGTTGCCAATTGACCTTTTAAACTTTAAAAATGGTAGAAAGATTTTCAAACTTACTTTTTTCATCCTCATCCACCTCCGGTTGTACTATCAAATTTTTGAAGATAATGATTTGTGCTTGATCAGGCAAAGTCAGTGTTGTATTTAGAATAGCTAAGGCAGAAACCATCTTAATTTGCTTCCTTGGTACATGTTAAAGTGTCATATCACAAATGTATCAAATTAATTTCTTCTTATGGTCATGATAGTGATGCAGTGCTTGATTTTTAACCTCATAGGTACCCGTCAACTGATTTATCACAAACTTAGAGTCTCTAAAGACTAGTAGTTGTAACTATTTTTATCTACCACCAATTCAAGATTGAGAATAATTTCTTGATACTCAACAACATTATATAAGTAACATTGTGTTGAAGTGAAGGAATATGAAAACACTTCCTATTGAGGGGTCACAAATAGCATACCAGAACCAACTTCTTCAGGATGTGAGGCACCATAATAATACATTTTCCAAGGTGGTAGAATTTTAATAAACATGGAATCTTCATTAGGTAGTTCTTCAATTATATCCCAATCATCGGGTATCATCTGGTCTGGTAAGAAATCTTCCACTACTTGCCCTTTTATAGCCTTTTAAGGAATGTACACAATCTTAATTTGTTGAAACTGGAGGTACCGCTTGCTAGTCGATTGTTGAGGACATGTTTTGACATCACAAACATTATAAGGTTTGTATTAGAAATAAGACAAACAACGTGATCTTAAAAGTAGTGCTTCATCTTCTGAATAGAGGGAACTAAATACAAACACAATTTTTTGATCGGCGAATACTTCAACTCTTTGGGTGCCATCATCCTACTCAAGTAGTAAAGGGAATTTTCTTTCCCCTTTCTATTCTCTTGGGATAAGAGTGCTCCCACTGAAATTTATTATGCTGATAAGTAAAGTATTAATGGCTTTCCATGAACAGGGGTTGTTAAAATTATCAATTTAATAAATATTTGATATTCCCAAAGGCATTACTACAATCTTGATCCTATTCAAAAATACAACCCTTTTTCATAAGGCAACTAAATGGTTGACACTTTTCTAGTAAATTTGAGATAAAAATCCTAACATATTCCAACTTTCCTTGATGACTTTTCAATTCATGGATGTTTCTTGGCTGAACCATATTAAGGATTACATCTACTTTGACTTGATCAATTTCTATCCCTCGGTGGTGTACAATAAGACTAAGAAATTTTCCAGAGGCAAACCCAAGTGCACATTTTAGAGGATTTATTCCAAGTTGGTACCTTTGTCAAACACCATCCTTACGTCTTACAAATGCCCGCTATTTTTTTATTGAATTTACAACCAAGTCATCAACATAATATTTAACATTTTTGTGAACAATGTTTTCAACTATATTTTACATGGTAGTTTATAGCGATAAATACCCTTAGAAGTATGAAATATGGTAAGATCTTCATCTCTAGCTGACATGCAGATATGATTATAATCGAATGATATATTCATAAATGATATCTCATCATACCTAATAGTAGCATCAATCATGAGTTTTGGGATGAAAAGAGAGATTTATTCTTGTTAATGCCTTGTTGAGATCCATAAAGTCATTGCTAATTAAAATTAGCCATTCTTCTTATTCACAAGGACAATTCTTGAAATCCATATGGGGTACTTAACCTCATGAATGAAGTTATCTTTGATAAGATTGTTAACTTCAATTTCAATGATAGGAACCAATTTTGGGCTAAAACATCATTCAGTCTGCTTGATAGGACGTGCACCTTTCTTGTCCACAAGATGATTGACTGCTACTTTTGGGTGTAAGCCAAGAATTTCCATGTACCTTCTTGAAAATTAATCCTATTACTCTTTAAGTAAGTCAACATAAGCCCTCTCTTAATCATCTACAAGTAATGTATTTATATAAGTGAATCTTAGATCTTCATCAGTGCAAATATTGAATTCTCTCAATTCATCAACATTAGTTTTCACTAATTCTTCATGCTCAGGTGGTGCATTTTTAACATCTTTCTCTTCTTATGGTTCACCATAATTAAAAGATATATAGTGAGACCATAATCCTTCAAATTTTCATCAAATACAATTGTAGATAAATTATACCTTTCATCTTTCATAGAAACATGATATAAAGATCTGTTAAAACTCATGAGAATGCATTATGTAAATAACTACTAATCAGTTAGTTGGTACTATTACATTGATTTGTTAGATAGTGGATTAGGTGATCAGTTAGTCGATTCAGTTAGCCAGCTGTCAAGTTAGTTAGTGGTCCAATCAAGTAGTTAGGAGGTTGTTAGGAAACTTTTAAAAGACCATGTGTTAATCATGTGAGTCTATAAATAGGAGGTGACTATACATTGTATTCATTCTCTTTTACTCAATAAAAAAAGCTGCATTCCCAGTAACTTTGTTCCCTTCTCTTATCTCTTGTTGAGCTCAAGCTTAGCTGCAATGGCAGAAATATATGAATGCTGAGAGGTTTGAGAGGTATTTTAACATGGTATCAAAGCCACGAGATTGTGGGACTGAAGAAACAAGCTATCGAGTATAAGTGTATCTGCAATACAGTAAGGTTTGCCTGAGTTTTTTTTGTTTCTGTGTTAGTGAGGTCAGCAGAACTTAGATCTCTATTTGTGAGCCATAGATCTATAGTTGCAGGACATAGATTTCGAGTTTACTGTGTTGTTTTTGATCAAAGCTTAGCTGTAATCTGTAAATTGGTCATGACACCTAAAATTGATTCTAGTGATCCTCTATATCTGGGAGCATCAGATGTAGCAGGAGCTGTATTGATTCCCATCAAATTAACTGGTTTAGAGAACTATGGAGATTGGTATAGATCTATGAAGATTGCACTATTGGGAAAGAGGAAGTATGGATTTGTAACTAGTACATGTAGAAAGGAAACATATAGAGAGGAGTTACATGATCAATGGGATACATGCAATGCAGTAGTAATCTCAAAGCTGATGAGTTCAGTAAGTGCAGAATTACTCAGTGGTATTGTATATGCAACAAATGCTCATGAAGTATGGGGGGATATTAAGGAGAGATTTTACAAGGTAAATCGCATAAGATTGTACCAATTACATAGGGAAATCAATAATCTTCACCAAGGTACTGCTTCAGTTTCAACTTACTTTACTAAACTGAAGAACTTATGGAGTGAACATGATGCAGTCATACTAACTCCATCATGTAATTGTCCTAAGTCGAAGGAGTATGCAGAATATTTGTATCAGTTAAGGCTAATACAGTTCTTGAGTGGGTTAAATGATGCATATGATTAGGAAAAAAGACAAATATTGATGAAAGGAACAACACCTACACTTAATCAAGCATATGCAATGATCAGTGAGGATGAAATTCAACAGCTTGCTTGTGCTACAACTATTGGTGATAAGACTGAACCTATTGCTATGAAATTACATAGAAATAATGCAGAGGTTGGATATGGAAGTAGGAATCAAGCATCAACAAGTTTTGGAGGACAAGGCTATAAATGTCAAAGGTGTGACTACTGCAATTTTACTGGTCATACAAGGGAAAACTGCTACAAGTTGCATAGATATCCAAGTGATTGGAGGAACAAGAAAAAGGGAAACTACAATAATCCAAGGGGAATACAAAATCAACCATTTCACAATGGACTAACACTCAGTTGTTAGTCACAACAACAGTCAGTCATAAACTCATAACTTCTCTGGTCCTCAAGCAGAGAACTTATGTTTGGCTGAGCAATCCAGTAGGCAGGGAGGTAAAGACATTAACAATGCTACTCTGGAAAAGGGGCAAGGATTCTCAGAGGAAGAATACAAGCAGATTATAGCACTGATTAACAAGGAAACACATGACTCTAAACAGAACAACATGACATGTACTGTTAGTTATTTTTCTAGTAATGTCATTTAACATGATTGGATAGTAGATTATGGATCCACACACCATGTAGCAGAATATAAAGGTATTTTCTCATATTGTCACAAAGTGGATAATACCATATGTGACAAAGTTAATTGCCTATTGGAGCCAAGGTTGAAATAACACACATAAGAGAAACATAGGTGTTGAAGGATGAGGTTGTGGGGGATGTACTGTATGTTCCAAATTTCAAACTGAACTTGTTATCATTATTTAAGATGACTTAGCAGCTTTCTTGCTTTGTTTCATTTTACCCTGACTTCTGTGTATTTTAGGACCTTCACAGTGGCAAGGTAAAAAGGATTGGTAAGGAGAAAGGTGGACTATACATCCTTAAGAATGTGTGTGAATTAAATGGAGCTCTAAACAATAAGACTCATCAAAGACATATTGCAGGAGTAGAAATAGAAATGCAGGTGTATGAGTGCAGTCTATGGCATAAAAGTCTAGGACATCTTTCTTCTCAAGCATTAAAGACCCTTAATCTCATAAGGCACAGTAGTGATGTAGATATTCTAAATAAGTGTCATGTTTGTCCATTATCAAAACAAACTAGACTAGTTTTTCCTGTCAGTACTTCCAGAGCTACAAGATGTTTTGATATTGTACATATGGACCTCTGGGGCCCTTATAAGATACCTACTTTTGACAAGAAATACTATTTCTTAACCGTTGTTGATGATCATAGTAGGTATACATGGTTACATTTGTTGTGACTAAAGTCTGAGTGCATTGTAGCCATAAAGAACTTCTTCACTATGATTCAGAATCAGTTTGGTGTTCAGATAAATATACCGAGGTCAGATAATAGGACAAAGTTTATTAACTTTAAATACAAATAGTTGTTTCAATCCTTGGGAATCATACATCAAAGTATCTGTACATACACGCCACAAAAAATGGTGTGGTTGAGAGAAAGCATAGACAGATACTAAATATTGCAAGAGCAATCAGGTTCTAGTCATAGATACCTATCAGATTTTGGGGGTTGAATGTTAAGGCTACTGTATATCTCATTAATAGACTACCATGTTTATCCATACAAGGTAAAAGTCCTTATGAGATGTTGTTTTGCAAGGTTCCATCCTTGACACATCTAAGAGTGATTGGATGTAAATGCTATACCTCAATATTGCCAAGAGGTGATAAGCTTATAGAAAGGGCCAAGGTTGCAGTATTGATGGGCTATTCTACAACTCAGAAAGGTTATATACTATTAGACTGGTGTACTAATAAGCTATTTGTTACCAGAGATGTAGTGTTCAAGGAAGACTCATTTCCTTTTATAGAGAAGCCAAGTTCAGAATCTTCTGTAGAATTGCTTACACTAAGATCTCCCACACATGATGATGTAGAAGTAGGAGAAGATATAGATAGTTACATAGGTCCTAGTGAGCCTTTACATGAGTCACAAACTAAAGATACATCAATACCTGATCCTAATGGCATTCAAGAAGAAGACACTCATAATCTGCAGAATATAGAAGAGTCACTCACAGTACCTACAAAAGTTGAACTAAGAAGATCATACAGAGCTACCAAAAAACCTGCATGGCTAATGGATTATACTTCACTATGTAAAAGGAGAGGAACTAGATACCCACTGGCAAAATACCTATCTTATGCTAATACTAGTTCATGATATCAAGATTTTGTGTGCATCTTGTCAACATAAGTTGAACCACAATCTTATAATGAAGCTAGCAGAGATAAGAGGTGGATTGAAGCCATGAAGTAGGAGGTTAAAGATCTTAAAGACAACTATGTATGGGAAGTGGTTGATATTCCCTCAGACAAGAACATCATTGGATCAAAATGGGTGTACAAAATCAAGTATAAAGCCAATAGGGAAATAGAGAGGTTTAAGGCAAGGTTGGTAGACAAAGGTTATAGTCAACTGAAAGGGATAGGCTACCATGATACATTTTCTCCAGTTGCCAAAATAGTTATAGTAAGGTGTATCATTGCCTTAGCAGTATCAAAAGGGTGGTGCATGTACCAGATGGATGTATACAATGCTTTCCTACAAGGTGACCTAGATGAGGAGGTTTATATGGAAATGGCAGATGGTTTCAAGGAGAGAAGGCAACACAAAGTTTGTAGACTAATTAAGTCTTTATATGGACTTAAGAAGGAATCAAGGCAGTGGAATATCAAGCTGAATGCAGCATTTCTCAGTGTAGGTTTTACCCAAAGCAGCTATGATTATTCACTATTTACCTTGAAGAAGTCAGAAGGAATGGTGGTGATTTTAGTCTATGTAGATGATCTTATGATAACTGGTGACAATATAGACATGATCAATGCTGCAAAAGGTACATTACACAGGAAATTTAAGCTCAAAGATCTAGGTGAACTTAAGTATTTCTTAGGTATTAAAGTGTTAAGATCTGCCAGTGGAGTGATCCTGAACTAGAGAAAATATGTCTTGGAGCTCATCTCTGAAATAGGTCTTGCTGGTGCTAAACCAGCCACCACCCCACTAGAGACTAATGTTAAACTAACTTCAGTTGAAGTAGATAAAGCAGCAGGTGTGAAAAGAGATGCTATTCTAAGAGATATAACATCATATCAAAGGCTTGTTGGAAAGTTGATGTATGCTATAATAACAAGTCCTGACATCATTTATGCAGTACAAACACTAAGTCAATTCATGCAGAAACTAAAGAAATCCCACCTGGAGGCTACAAACAGAGTGATAAGATATTTGAAAGGAACTATAGGACAATGTATATGGCTTAAGGCACAACCTACTGCAGAATTGGTTTGTTGGTATGACTCAGATTGGGCTGCATGTCCAAATACTAGGAGGTCTGTTATAGGTTATGTTGTGCATTTTGATAGTTCATTGATATCTTGGAAGTCTAAGAAACAACACACTATTTCTAGAAGCTCAGCTGAGGCAGAATATAGGAGCATGGCCTAAGCATTAGCAGAAGTGACATGGTTGGAAGGTCTGTTCTCAGAACTAAGGGTATCTATCACTAAGCCTATTATCATCTTTAGTGATAGTAAATAAGCTATCCAACTAGATGATAACCCCATATTTCATGAGAGAACCAAAAATATTGAAGTAGACTGTCATTTTATTAGAGATAAGATCAAAGAGGGGTTGGTTCAGCCCATGTCTGTGCAAACAAGTCAACAGGTTGCAGACATTCTTAATAAAGCTCTCAGTTATGATCAGCATTCATACCTCCTCAGCAAGCTTGGTGTGCTCAACATTTTGTACCCTGTAGCTTGAGGGGGAGTGTTAAAACTCATAAAAATGCATTATGTAAATAACTACTAATAAGTTAGTTGGTACTGTTACATTGATTTATTAGCTAGTAGATTAGGTAATCAGTTAGTCGATTCAGTTAGCCAGCTATCAAGTTGGTTAGTGAGCCAATCAAGTAGTTAGGAGGTTGTTAGAAAACTTCTAGAAGACCATGTGTTAATCATGTGAGTCTATAAATAGGAGGTGACTATACATTGTATTCATTCTCTTTTACTCAATAAAAAAGCTGCATTCCCAGTAACTTTCTTCCCTTCTCTTATCTCTTGTTGAGCTCAAGCTTAGCTGCAATGGCAGCAACATATGAATGTTGAGAGGTTTGAGAGGTGTTTTAACAAGATCTAATACTTTCTTCCTCTGGATGACGTTCCTTGGTGTTGACCATAACCTGTGACTTTGTTTTCAGTACATCTCCACATAAAACCATAAGGTTTATTTTTCTATCTTATTCACAAAGGAACAAAACTTTGCAAATCCTTTGATATATATTGAGATTCAGGCAAAATAAGTGCCTTCATACTCCTGTAGTTCTCTAGGGCTTGTTCTTCTTCCTCAATGGTCCTAACCTCTCGAATACACAATTCGTGGTGTCGAGCTTCCAAGTTTACCAAAAACTTAAGGTCTTTTATTAGAATTGACATGTTCATCTTCTATAACGGCATAGTTATTGCTTAACCTTCTTATAGAGATACAAATCGATAGAGGTTGTTTATACCCCAAACCTTCATGTTGTACATCTTAGCAAGCGTTAATAGAAGCTTCTCAATTTTGATGGTTCGTTAAGATTGTATCCAGCCTTTGCAAGTAGTTTATACACATTTGGATCAAAACCTTCATCTGTATTGTAGAGAGTGCATCATTTTATAAAGATTTAGGAACTATAAATTTTCCAAACAAATTAATAGACGAAGAAGTACCATTCACATCATGTATCCCATTCTTACTTGAAGAAGAACCATTCACATTAGGCTTCATGTTTATATAGGCTAGATTTCGATCCTTCTTACGCATAAATTTTTCCTTACCTACAACCATTTTAGCCTTTTTGTTTAAGAACTCAACTTTCTTCGTTATTCCAACATTATCTACTTTTGTGGTATATTTTTCCAATTAAAACTTTGTATCACCAAAGTATGCTTCAACCTTGGTAAAAGGGTTATTGTAACACCCCAAATTTGTTACTCAGAATGCTACACAATGCTCATGACCCCGAAGAACCACAAGCTAACCCATGACTAATATCTATACCTGAACACTGCATAATATACTATATAAATGTGGAGATAAAGGCTGAAAGGCCATAATATTCAAAACTATAACATAATTGATAAAACATAAACATATGGAGATATGGTATATCAATACCAAAATAACTAAAATAACTTTCTGAACATGCTAGTCCAAAAGCCTCTAAACTATCTGAATAAGGATTTGATGGGACATGTCCCCAATTAACTTCAATTACTGAAATAAATTAGTTAATGAGATAATAAAGTAATGGTCATGTCCTCGAAGGATGAGGATTCACAGCTAACTCTGACTACTGAGATTGGAATGCCACTGATGCTCTGGAGCTCGTGTTTCTAAATCTATGGTATAAAACACCGTAGCGCAAATGCATCAGTATGTGCAAATGTACTGGTATGCATGTAAGGTAGGTTGAATGCAAAGGGTTCACATGCATGAACTATACTAACTGATTGGATAACATGAACATGAGAATACATACATGAATACATAGTAACTATAACTAAGTTCATGATAACATAATTACTGAGTCTGAGTACTGATAACATGAGATACTGATAGCAGTATAACTGAAATAACTAATACTGAGCGACTGTATCTGACAGTCTAGGTTCTGATGGAACTGGTTGAGTTCCGTACTGTTCTGAGTTGATTATATCTGACAGTCCTGAAATTTAAAGAACTATCTGAGTTCTTTTACTGAGACTAAATAACTGTATCTGATAGTCCTGATCTGTAACTGAAACTATTGGAAGTAGTCATCTAACCGACATGCCCCAAATAACATAATATAGCTGAGTTGGGGTCCAATCTGTAACCCTAATTGGAAGGGTGTCAATACCGCGCCACTGGTAAGGACAATCTGTGAATAACCCCATATAACTGGTAGCTTTAGTGAGAATGGTAGGAACCCCCACATAACAAGTTAAGCCATCTCATCTACCCTCATATAACAATCTATGACGTCTCAACCTACGCTGGCTACGTAGTTCTGGAATGCAAGGATTGCTTCTAAGAATCACTCCCTCATATAAAATCACACCCTCATATAACAGGTGGGTTCCCATCCTTGGGTTTACTCGGTGATAATTTCTACTCCCATCTGAATAGACACTGAACATGATTAACTGAGCCGAACTGGACTGAGTTAACTGAGTTCCATTGACTGATGGAATACTACTTAGATTACTGAGTTTTCCTGAGTCATGAAACTGACTGAATTCTATGGATCATGGCTTGACTGAGAGTATCTTGAAAACATGACACTGATTCTAGGCACACAACTAAATTTTTGGGTACAAGTACCCCCAGGACTCGATAGAAAGAAACTGACAAATCATGACTTTCTTGAATACATGACCAACATCACAACCCATAGTACAATAAGTTGGAGATTTCATGAAGTACAAGTTCTAAAGCACCACAATGGCTACACATATATCCATAATTGATTGACTAAGACATTTCATCAAACACTGGACATGCATAAACTTGTAGATGAATAGGGATTTCATATTATCATACTAGTATGGCACTTTTCCTTCACATAGGCATTTAATCGAACACATGGGGAGCATGGTTTGGTTATACAATCATCAGCACATCTAATAATCATGGATACATCAATCAACGTGTAAATTTAAGGTTTTATCATAATTATTATGCAAATCTTCATATACTAGGTTCAATCATTGGAATATGAAATTTAAAACATGAATAAAAAACCCACAACATTATGAACATGAATTTCAATTCAATCTAAATCATGAACATTCATAAATACACAAATCTTGGATTTTGAAAAGAGATTCTTGAGCTTCATGGGTGAAAGGGACCCATGAATCAACATATGACATACCTTGATTGTGAGTTTCTTGAAGCCCTTGGACTTGAAGAACTTGAATCTCTTAGTTTCTTGAAGAATGATTTGGATATTGTTCATGGGGATTATCTTTGAGAGAAAACCCTAATTTGATGTTGTAGATGGATAATGAACTTATGAGCCTTGATCTGATATAATTGGGGGTTAAAACTGGTGGAAAAAGACCCAAATACCCTTTTAAAAATAACTTTAAAATAACTGAACAAACTATGCAACGGTGGGTGCAATGATCCATCACTGGGTCGACGGCCCGTCGGTCCTGATCGTCGCACCTGGGCAGTTTTGACTGCTTTCTGTAAGACGACCATAACTTTCTACCTCGATACCGAATTTGGACGAAATGGGTATCGAGGGAAAACTTATTCAATTTTTCACTCAACAAAAGTGGATTCATCTTTTAAAGTAAGTTTCTAATATTCTTAGGATGATTTCAATCTAGGTAGAAGTATGGGGTATTACAGTTATTATTTGCAATAATCTTAGGAGCCCATCCTCATAATACTTAAAACATTAGTGGTAGATAGATGGGAAAAGTTTTATTTCACATACCCAAGGTCTACGAAGAAAGATGTTATTTTATGTTTTTGTATTAATTACATTTACCCCAATGCATGATTGTAGTTCTCCAGTAGTAAGGTCCACAATGACGAATCCTATATCCCTTTGTCCTCCTTGGTTGAATCCTTTAATCATTATATTGACTTTTAGTAGGATTGATAATCCTGATCCACAATACTTTCATTGTATTAATTGGAAACATGTTTTCAGATCCACCATAAACAAGAATTCTATTCACCCTTTTCTCATATGTGCAAATCCAACTATGAATAAATAACAATTTTGAGGTATGTCTTTAAGTAAAAGGTCATTTTCAAAGAATGTTATTTTAGTTGTGTACACATCCTCAAATTCATGTAATAACTTTAGAGGGTCTTTTAAGGAAGTACAAGATAAGGTTTTATTTTTTCTTCTTTCTCATAAATGCTACAACATAAAGTTTTTGTGCCATTACCTACGAACCTTATGAGAAGCCAATGTGGGAGATATTTGAAACACCCCCAGGTGTTGATCTTTGAGAATTTCTGAAATTTTATCCACATTGTCCTGACTAAGACTTACCCTACGAGTCGTAGGGAGTCTGGATGAGTCGTTGGACTCAAATCATATCCTAAACATTGTGTGTATGGCTAAGTTCTATTCTGAGTGCGAGTGTCTCAGTACGAGTCATAATGACTCATTATAAGTCATTTTGTTCAAATAATAGAATGTCCAGTATTTACCCCAAATGGTTTCTTTGTTGACTGCAACTGGACCCAATGAGTCGTAAGGTCCCATTACAAGCCGTATCAGTAGAGTCATAGGGTCAAAAGTGTGTGTGCTCCCTTGAAACTATCTTGTCTATGAATCATGGTGATGAGTCGTAATGAAACTCTACGAGTTTATAGTGGCCCGTAGACACTAACGACTAAATTTCAGCTATTAATTTGAGGGCACTTTGGGAAATTTCTTTTTTACAGAATTAAAACCCCACATTCATAAAGTATTTAAGGGGGTTATTTATTATTCATAACATAATCATACACTCTCTTTATTATCTCTAAATCCCCCAAGAATGATACTAAGGGTTTCTAAGAAGTTGGTTATCTAAGGGCTTAACGGTTGGATCCTCTCTATAATATTGGGTATTTAAGGCATGTTAATCTTCCCTAATTGCTAATTTTTTAAAATCATATATTTTAAACAATTGTTCATATGGTATTGATAATGGTTTTGAAACATGGTTTGAGGGTTTGTGAATATTTGTTGTTGAGCAATGTTTCCCACGGTTTACCTATGAGTATGCATGATTTAATTATGGTTTTGAACTTGTGGGAAGCATGGGTATGGTTAATAAATGAGGGGACTATAATTTCCCCCAACTTGTGACTTTTAAAGTGGTAATGACCCTGATCCTATATTGCAAAATTAGTTTTGAATATGAAAAGAATGCATATTGAACTACTCTTGAATTATTGCGGGATGTGAAAGGTTAATGAAGCATAATAATTTTGAATTCAACCTTATGGGTTATGCAATTCACCAAACTAATGTATAATTAAACCAAAGGGGCTATGAATTCCTCAAATAATGAAATTGTTTTGGAATAATTATGTTACTTTGTAAGTGTAGATGATATGACGATTCCAATAATTTATGCAAAAATATGTATCATGGTTCAATGATTAGAAATATATGATAAATGATTTAATTAATCTTTAATGAGGCTTGTGTTGCTGAGTCTGAAAGTAGAGGTCCCAATACTAAAAATCCCAGTTGCCAATGTGGGGGTCTACATGAACGGATGGTTGGAGTCCCCCTTATTATTATCATATGACTGAGAGTTTTGAGTCTTCCATATTTTATTGCATGATTTGTTGCTTGCGTTGCATTGATTTATCGGGAGGTTCGAGTCCTCCATAGTGCATATGTATTCCTTCTGGTTCATGAGGCCTCACATACTAAGGCCCTACTAGCTTGGGGAGAGCTAGGACCATATATCCTATGGGTGCCTTCTTATGTTATGGAGGTTGAGATACACAATCAAGGCTAAGTTTTAAAGTACATGCAAAGCCTTGTTCCCTATCCCGACATATTACCTATATACGTATTTTAATGAGATTCATATGGTATTGAAATAACTGGACTGGACATTATTTTATCCCCTATCCCTGAGTTACGTACTAGTGTTAGCCCCGCTGGCTATCTCCGGATGTTGTATCCCCACATGATGCAGGCACCAGAGTTACCTCTACTTTTTTTGCATAGAGTTAGGTGGATCATATTGGTTCATTGATTCATTGTGGTTAACTGGTAAGATTCCATTCTCTATAAGACTAAGACATTTCATAAGTTCTTACAAATTATTACAATTAAGAGTTTTCATTATCATTATCATTGTCAGAGTCGGGACATGTCCCGACCAAGACTAGTTTTAGTTCTTTTTGCATAGAGGCTTTGTTGGATTACAGTGGACTTGGGTGATGTAATTTAGATGTGTTTGGTCAATTTTCAGTTATTGGTTATAAACCTATCTTTATTCTTTGAACTTATCTTGTGCTATCTTGTTATATGTTTGGAATTCACCCATGGTTGGGTAGTGTATCATGTTTGGTTAGGTTCAAGGGGTGGTCTCCGATCCATGGTGGATTGGAGATGCCCTTCGCGGTAAGGACCTAGTTCGGATCATGACAATATTATTCTAACATTATTGGTCTACGTAACTATTGATAGTGTTTGACCTATATTTTCTTCTACTTTGGGTGCTCAGTCGTCTTTTTATTTTGGGTCTCCTCACCATCATTTCCCTAGGTCATTATTTAAGATGCTTCTTTGGTGAACTTGCTTTATGTTCTATTTGGTGGGTCATAAGAGTCCATCCCCAATCATCTGCATGGTGTACTACTTCATCTTCTTTTGATGATTCACCTACTACGAATGAGGCATCACTTAGAGTTGAGGGAGACAAAAGTTCAATCACGTTAATAGTCTCGGGGTTTCCTAAGTTAATAATTCCTATCAAATTTTCATATTGAACATCTTCCCCCCAATATCATTTAATATGGTTACAGGTCATGATTGAATTGCATGATTCAAAAGTACCACTAACTGATTTGAACATGATTTTTTGTTCTCATGTAAAATCTTTCCTTTACGGGGTAATTCCATGACTTTATCCTTAAAGACAAAGCATTTGTCAATAGGATGGACAATCAGCTGATAATATTTCCAATAATTTAGATCGTCACTCCTCCCTACTTCATTCAGTCATTCATCTTTGGTAACTCAAAATGTTCGAGCTCAAGGAGTTCTTCATAGATATCAGTGACATCCAAATGAAAAAATGGATAATCCTTATCTAGCATCTCCTTCAAAGTAAACTTTTAGCTTCCCTTATCTTCAAATGAAGTTGTCTTTACACTCTACTTCCTACTTTGTTTTGCAGTGAACTTTACGGGAGAAACATTGACATTCATGGATTTTTTACTTTCAGGCCTAGGCAAATATCTGCCCACTTTCTGGATTTGTTGCTTATCCTTATCTTTGCGAGGTTCAAGGACTGGTAGAGCTTTTTTTCTAACCCACCTATTCTCAACTCCATGTCATGTTCACTAATAGCTAATCTTCAAAAATCTTAGGATTTATGCCTTGCAAGATGTAGTGGAGATCTGAATTCATACCTTGAATGCACATCTCAATTCCTGAGGATTCACTATGTCTATTCTTGTAGTTTAAACTTATGTGTCTCCATCGATTAATGATGTCAAAAATTGGTTTGTCACTTCATTGATGTATGTTTATAAGCTCCACCTTGCTTACACTATGTCTCATGCTATAAAATATATTGAGAAACCCTTGTTTTATTTGTTCCCAAATATCAATGGAATAAGACTCAAGGTCTATGTACCAATCGAAAGCATTACCTTTAAGGGAATAAACAAACTATTTTACTTGGTAATTTCCATATGTTCTAGCAGTGTTACATATTTTAATGAAGTGTTCAAATGCTTCTTTGGATTTCCTTAACATCAAACTGCTAAAATTTTCGGAGTTAATAACCGACAGGCATCTTCATGTTATCAATGTTGTTGTGTAGGGGTTAGTATATGTCAAAAAGGATTTTGTATCAACCTCATGCGTATCCTTGATGGTTCCCATGATGAAATCCCTTATTTGATCAATCAGTATAATCACTTCAGAGAAAGGTGAATCTCCTTAGTTTGTTTCCCTTACTTTATGGGATGACCACTCATCTCTTGTGCTTGCAAATGCTTTCTAGGTGCATGACTTGATTCTTCATACATCATGCCATTCATTATATTGGTCCACTTAAAAGTTTGAGCATATTGATCGTGGACCTATTTGGTCAAACCTTCAATAGCCCTTGTCAAGTTCACAAGTTATTCCTCTACAAACAAAGCATTAGTAGTTATTACATGTATAACCATCGTAGATAATTGAGAAAGACATCAATTTACCCAAATTAAGATGCAAATATTATATGAGGGATAGATCCAGTACTTAAGACATCATCATTGGTCAGAGCAAAAGACTTCTAGGACTTAGATAAACTAAGTCATGAAAAAACCATATCAACCATTTTGGCAACGTCATTTCCTTTTTTTGGTATTCGTAGGAGACTTCACACCTTTTAAAGATGAACCAAATACACCAACAAATTTGGATTGAACTTGTGAGGCTTATTGTCTTGATAATTTTGCTTAGTTCCTTATGACTAGTCCATGCTTCCCCCAGCAACGTCTAGGATTTTTTCCACAACATTAGAGAACATGGATTCAATTGTTTTATGGATACATATTTTGAGATAACCTATTGGAAGCCATTATAATGTTTTTCATCTTCGGTCATTGAATAGAAGAGATAAGACTTAAAGAGATCCCATTGGGTGTGCCAATTTGTAAGCATCTAAGTTTCTTTCCTAAAAATAAACTCAAGAAAAGAAAAATATCAGCAAACATATATATTTTATTTAAAAATATACGCGGGGTTACAAACTTTATAAAATCTATAAATAAAAAAATGTAATCCTCTAATTCATGTCCTCACGTTCTTTACCTTGTTCTTGAATCTATGGGATATTTATTTGGATTTTACCATATATTTGCAGAGAACAACTTTTATTAGAATCGCAAAGGTGTGGAAACATGTTGCTCTCCACTTGAAGATGAAGACTTTTTGATATGGGAAAGTCTAGTGGATCACCAATGAAGAGGAGAACTTCTCTCTAGGTGTTTTTGTATTTGCGTGTTTTACCGCATATCTATTCTTCGGTCATATCCCTAGGAATTGAGGGTATTTTGGTCTCCAAGTAAACCTAGTGGACCTTGGGTTGTAAGAGCATGATTTGGGATCATCTTGTCAACTTATCATGTCGGCCCAAATGTAATTGGAATTTATTTAAATTATATAACTTTAATATAAATATTAATCCAATAATTTGACTCGACCGACACATATGACTTTAAAATTTGATCTGAATTGTAATACAAACTTATCTTATAAAATTTCACTATCTGCATGGACTTATCTGATAAAATTTGGCTGTCTACAAAAATTCTGGCTGAATTACATATATGAGAAGACTTAATGTTTCACTTGATGCCCAAAGTCGGAGGTTTCCCGCATACTTCTTTGAATCATAACATTGGATATTGATTTTCAAAGAACTAATTAGAGCTTAGAAGATATTTATAATCTGAGTGTGATTTGTGAAAGCGGTATAACAACCCTTATTTTGATTTTTTTATTTTTATGCAATTTGACCATTTTACCCTTTCTCATATTTTTATTAAGATATTTGTGTTATGCGTGAGTAGTTGACATAGTTTCTGAGATGTTTGGTTGAGTATTATATGACCCTTTTTATTTTTGAAAGTTATAAAGTTGAAATAATTGACTATAGTTAACATCCATAGAAGTCAAACTTTTATTAAATTTCTATCAGCGCCATTAGATCTAAATGTAACTTTTGGGTGAATAGGATTATTGATTAAAATCGTAAGGCGTTCAAATAATTTTTTGAATTTTTTTTGAGTTTTGGAATTTTAAAACTTAAGAGAGTTGACCAAAGTCAATGTCCAAGGTTAGAAAAGTGATTGTCAAGTTTTGACTCTTCTACTAGGTTGAAGTAATGATACTTAGTCTAGCTAAAGGGTTGGTTCAGTTTTTGAGGTTATCAGATGAGTTTTTAGAGATTATAGAAAATTTTCAGAAATTTAAGTTAAGAGATTACTTTTCTCACACAAAATTAAGATAACCTTGTTTGTGAGGTTTGATGATTCCATCAGGTTCAAAATGTATTTTACAAGTGATTTACACTATTTTCTTGTGTTTGGGAGATTCCTAATGAATTTGGGTACTTATTTAGATTTTGGAATTTTAAGCTATTGAGTCTTAATTGTATTACCTAAAATTAAAAGTTTATTCTAGGTTTTTGGATAGTATATCCATATCAAAATTTGGAACCAACATAAAAAGAATCGACAAATTTGGAGTCTTTGTGAGAGAGAGATTATCGTAGTGCGGACAACAGTTACAAATTTCTTGGTGTGGGGGTTCTTCTTCGAGAATGTGATGGGTACACCACGAACATGAAGAAGGACCCATTTATTTACTAGTTAGTACAAGAAAATTATTCTTCATGAACACTATGAGGGTTCCGCGAACGTGAAAAGAAATTCAGCTTAACAATGCTTAAATCAAATAGTTCTTCAATTTTTAGTATTTTTAACATTTTGGGAACTAGGAATCTCCATTTGAGGCAATTATTGATTAATTTTTCTTGTATAATCATTGGATATGTAATTCTACATTCAATTTATTCATTTTCCAAGAATATCTACTTTGTTTTTCATGATTTTGATTTGTAAAGTTGAGATTTGAAACCACAAAATTAAGAAATTGAATGTTTATCTTTTTAGGATCAATTTGTGAAAGATTTCCATTGATTTTTTGAAAATAAGGTCTTCGGAGTACGGGTAAATTGAATTTTGCACAAATGTGCCTAATATTTGTTGTAAATAGTATTTGGTAATAGAAATTTGGAATTTTTCCGATAAAGTCTAGAAATGATATTTTGAAGATTTCAAGGTCAATTTTTACTTTGATTTTAATGAGATTTTATATTTAATCTTCTTAAACTATGAGGAACATAAATTTTTGATACAATTCCAGTTTTTCCCTTGTGGCCTGGGTAATTTTTAGGATGAGTTTTTTGATCAAAATTCAAAATAGAGTGATATAGGTATCCTTAATTTTATTTTTCTCGTATAGGTTTCATATTTGAATATATTGGTCTCATTTGGAGGTGATCCAGAAAGGGAGGGATTCTATCTTATTATCGATCTTTATTTGACTTACGGTCTCCTTTTAAGGCTAGTTGAGACTTGCTCTTTTACATAGATATACCGAATTTCTCATTTTAAGTAGTATTTGACAATAGAGACATGGGGTTTTCATGATAAATTTTAAACACTACCTAAATCGGGGCCTAGTCGTGTCTGGTACCTCAAGTCCAACCAGGACTGGAGACCACCCCCAATACCCCACCGTTAACCGCCCTACACCCCATGTCGGATGAATTCCAAATATATAAAAGATAAAACAATAATAATCAGAAGACAATAGTGTAAGTCAATAACCATAACTAAACAACCACAACCAAATATCCAACCAATACAAATCCCAATGCCAATACCATATGCTAACACTAATACCGACACTACCCATGCCTATAGTAGTCTGCCAAAGACTCTAACCAGAGACAAAGAACATCTGGTCGGGACACGCCCCCAACCATAGAAAAAACAATAACCATAGAAATAACAATAATGGAAAGAAGTCGATAACATTAAATGGGGTGTTTCGATGTATGGAAGCTCATCACATAAATCTGACTTAAAGCTATCCCAGAATCCAATTCACTGAGCAGGAGGAATGGTAGTATGGGCGGTTCCTGCATCGCGTGGGGATACAATGCCCGAAGAAGGTTAGCGAACTGAACGCTAGCTTATAACTAGGGGATAAAAGTAAAATAATGCCATTATTCAAAACCGAATCAAATAGCCATATGCAATCATATATATACATATATATCATGTCGGAATAGGTAACAAGGTTTAAGATTCATTTAAAATCCTAACCTAGATTATGTAGCTTATCCATCATAATATCCACCAACGGGCTATATGGGTTCAACTCCCTTTGCTGAAAGGGCCTCGGTGCATGTTAGCCGCACGAACCGGGGTTATCAAGGAAGACCAGGGAATTCCCTGACCCCATGTTAAACAAAAATATAATCATATAAATAGTGCGAACCACACACACAAGTCGTCAAGACCAAACCACATGATGGCATTCACGAGTTTCCAGTGTCCGTCATTCGGACACACACCTTCACGGCTAGCTATCTCAACCCCCATTATTTCCCAATTAAAATCTTTGGAACATAACCAAACCACCAATTCCAGGAGTCAATTATTAAGGCATTATAAAGTGATACTGTCATACCGACTATAGCTGCAATGGCACCAGCCAACAATTAGGGGAGTCCTTCATACCCCACAAACTCCATTATTAAAATCACTTTGGGGATTCCTTCTAATGCACAAGGTTTTCAAAATCAGCCTTAACTATTTAACCCTTTTTCAGGCATTAGTTTTAATAAATAGTCAAACCAAACACTTTGGGAATTCGACTATACCCCTAACTCAAATTCCCACCTTTCCCATAACTACAAACCAATTTTACCAAACAAAGTTAGGGTTATAACCTATTAAAAAGTCACAAGTTTAAATCAATTTACCATTATCAAGTTTAACCACCATACCCATACAACCATATGTTCAAGACCATAATTAAAACAAAGAAAACCATAATTAAACCATGAGAAACAATATTCATCCATTAACAACAAAAACCCCAACCTTTATTTCAGAACCATAGCAATACCATGAAACCATACATTAAAACATATGACTTTAGTAAAATAACAATTATGGAGGAGTAACAAGCCTTAGACACCAAGAAACATGGAGAGAAATCTCCGTTTAAAGCCTTAATTGATTAGCTTGATAAAACCTTAGTTATTTCTTTAATATAGAGTTTGAAAGAGAATTTGAGAGTCTTTTATTGGGAATAATGTGTTAATGAAGTCCCAAAAGATCTTATAAGTCGTGGTATCAAAAGGGCTTAAAGTGGGAAATGTCCAGAAAGCCCACAACTTAAAAACTGTACCGCATGTGGTTACGAGTTGACCCCTTGACTCGTGACTACAACCTACGACTCATACCATTGAGTCATCACCAAGATAGTTAGTTGGAAACTCATGCATTATCCACCATACGAATCCATGATCTCACAGGTGACCAGACTATACGACTTGTAAGGTCTAATCGTATCAAAGATAGAACCCAAGGGATTGGACTTTGTACAACATTAGACTCAACCCTACCACTCGTAACCTATCCTCACGGCTCTTAGTGAGCCACTCATACTTGGAACCAAGCCAAGCTACTAAGTTTCTGATTTGATTAAGAATCATCCTAATGACTCATCACCAACCCTAATGACTCGTTCCCCAAGTTTTTACCAAGACCAAAAACCCAACCACCACCCATTAGACTCCTAACGACTAGGATCACCTAACCCCTACCCATACCATACGACTCATATGATGATTTGATACTAGGATAGTGAGCTCAGATCAAGAATTTTCCAAGGCCAAAATCCATGGTGTTTAAATTGTCCCCCACTTAGATCATTCGTCCTAGAATGATACGTCAAGGCAGTGACAAGCACGATCAAGCCCCAAAACATCTCTACTCTTACCTTTAAGATAGAAAGCAAGGATCTTAAGAACAATACATACATCCAGTGAAATTTTTTAGAACGAGAAATAAGAATCGATACTTGGACTTCATGTCCTTTTCGTCTTCCCAAGTAGCCTCTTCGACCTTTTGGTTCCTCTATAGAACCTTTACCGAAGCTACATTCTTGGTTCGCAAACAATGAACCTACCAATCCAAGATTGCAACAGGAACCTCCTCATAAGACAGGGAATCAGAAATACCGGTATCCTTGATAGGAACAATTTGCGATGAATCACCCACATACATCCTTAACAAGAAACATGGAACACCAGGTGAATGGAGCTCAAACTAGAAGGAAACTCCAACTCATATGCAACATTACCAACCCTTCTCAAAACCAAGTACGAACCAACATACTAGGGACTAATCTTCCCCATCTTCCCAAACCGCGTTACTCCTTTCATTGGAGATACCTTCAAGAACACCCGATCCTTAATCTCAAACTCTATCTTCCTATGCCTCACATCTGCATAGGACTTCTAGTGAATTAGGGCACCGTTAAGACTATCCCAAATAACCTTCACCTTCTTCATAGCTTGGTGAACCAAATTCTTACCAAACATCTCTTCCTCACATACCTTGAACCACCTAATATGAGATCTACACTTACTACCATACAAGGCCTCAAATGGAGCCATCCTAATGGTAGAGTGGTAGCTATATGTGCAAACTTTATAAGAGACAAATGCTCAACCAAACAACAACCAAACTCAATCACGCAAGATCAAAGCAGATATTCTAATGCCTGAATAGTCCTTCTACTTGTCCATCCAACTGCGGGCGGAAAGCAGTACTAAGACTCACCTTGGTCCCTAAACCATTCTGAAATAACTGCTAAAAGTGTGATGAAAATTGCATACCACGATCTGAGATAATAGAAACTGGTACCCTATGCAACTTTACAATCTTTTGGAAGTACAAGCTTTCATAATCTTCTACCGAAAAGTTAGTCCTTACTGGCAAATAATAAGCAGACTTAGTCATCCAATCCACGAGGACCCAAATCAAATCAAACTGATTTTGAGACCGAGGTAGATCGGTAATGAAATCCATGTTAATTACTTTCCACTTTCACACTGGTAACTTAATTTCTTGATATAACCTTCCAAGCCTTATGTGCTCAACTTTCACTTGTTGGCACACCATGCACATAGCTACAAAACTAGCCATATCCTTCTTCATATTGTTCTACCAATACATCTCCTTAAGGTCATGATACATTTTCATTGAGCTGGGATGAATAGCATAGAGTGACTCATGCACCTCAACAAAAATCTTATCTCACAACCCATACACATCTAGAATGCACAATCTCCCTTGGTACCGCAAGGTATTATCACCACTAACTTCAAAATCCATTACTTTCTGCCCACCTACATCACCTTTGGTCCTCATCAATATAGGATCTAACACTTGCTTCTCTTTCACCTCAGCACCCAAGGATGACTTCGCCACCTCCTGAACAAATACACCACCATCCTCAAAGTCCAAGCGGCAAACTCCAAGGTTAGACAAACAGTGAATATCTTTCACCAATTCTCGCCTTCCCTCATCTATATGAGTTAGATTCCTAATGGATAACCTGCTAAGAGAATCATCAATAAGATTAGCTTTACCTTGATAGTAGTGAAGACTCATGTCATAATACTTGAGCAGCTCAAGATAACTCTTTTTCATGAGGTTAAGCTCTTTCTGGGTGAACACATATTGTAGGCTCTTATGATCATAAAAGATATCCACATGGACTATATACAGATTGTGACGCTGGTTTTCAATGCAAACACCACAACTAATAGCTCCAAGTCATGAGTCGAAGAATTCTTTTCATGCACCTTTAACTTTCTAGAGGCATAAGCTATCACCTAGGCATGCTGCACCAAAATGCAACTATTTCCATAATAGACGCATCATAAAAGACTATAAAACCATCCGTGAATTCAGGCAAAGAAAACTGATGTCGAAGTTAGCTTATCCTTCATCTTCTCAAAGCTACCTTCACAAGAATCAGACCACAAGAACTTTACATGCTTCAGAGTCAACATAGTCAATGGGGAAGCTATAGTTAAAAACTTTCCACAAACCTCCTGTAGTAACCATCTAAACCCAAAAAACTCTGAATATCAATTGGAGTCCTGGGTCTTGTCAACTTCTTAACCACTACGAATTTCTGTTGATCCACCATAATACCTACACCAAAAATGACATGGCCTAGAAAAGTGATGGCTTTCAACTAGAATTCACATTTCAAAAAATTTACATACAATTGCTTCTCCTTCAGGGTCTGCATATAATGCGGAGGTGATCGACATGATACACCCCACTCTTCGAGTACACCAAAATATCATTTACGAACATAATTATTAACAAATCAAAAAACTAATGAAAGACTCTATTCATCAAGTCCATGAATGTCATCATAGTATTGGTAAACCCAAAAGACATTACCAGAAACTCAAAATGCCCATTTAAGGTATGGAAGGCAGTCTTAGGAATATTCACCTCTCTAATCTTTAGTTGATGATACCCGGACCAAATATCAATCTTGGAGAAACACTTAACATCCTGAAGATGATCAAACAAATCATCGATCTTTGGTAGAGGGTACTTATTCTTTATCATCACCTAATTTAGGTGCCGATAATCTATACACATCTGAAGGGAACTATCTTTCTTATGCACAAACAACACCAGTGCACCCTACAAAGACACACTAGGACGAATGAAACCCTTGTCTAAAAGATCCTTTAGTTTCTCCATAATCTACTTTAACTCGAGTGGAGCTATTCTATACGGGGGAAAAAAATAGGATGAGCCATTCATGCACCTTCAAATGTCTAGAGGCATAAGCTATCACCTAGGCATGTTGCACCAAAATGCAACTATTCCCATAATGGATGCATCATAAAAGACTATAAAACCTACCGTGAATTCAGGCAAAGAAAACTGATGTCAAAGTTAGCTTATCCTTCATCTTCTCAAAGCTACCTTCACAAGAATCAGACCACAAGAACTTTACATACTTCAGAGTCAACATAGTCAATGGGGAAGCTATAGTTAAATACTTTCCACAAACCTCCTGTAGTAACCATCTAAACCCAAAAAACTCTGAATATCAATTGGAGTCCTGGGTCTTGTCCACTTCCTAACCACTACGAATTTCTGTTGATCCACCATGATACCTACACCAAAAATGACATGGCCTAGAAAAGTGATGGCGTTCAACTAGAATTCACATTTCAAAAATTTTACATACAACTGCTTCTCCTTCAGGGTCTGCATATAATGTGGAGCTGATCGACATGATACACCCCACTCTTCAAGTACACCAAAATATCATTTACAAATATAATGATTAACAAATCAAAAAACTAATGAAAGACTATTCATCAAGTCCATGAATATCATCGTAGTATTGGTAAACCCAAAAGACATTACCAAAAACTCAAAATGCCTATTTAAGGTATGGAAGGCAGTCTTAGGAATATTCACCTCTCTAATCTTTAGTTGATGATACCCGGAACAAATATCAATCTTGGAGAAACACTTAACATCCTGAAGATGATCAAACAAATCATCGATCTTTGGTAGAGGGTACTTATTCTTTATCATCACCTAATTTAGGTTCCGATAATCTATACACATCTGAAGGGAACTATCTTTCTTATGCACAAACAACACCAGTGCACCCCACAAAGACACACTAGGACAAATGAAACCTTGTCTAAAAGATCCTTTAGTTTCTCCATAATCTACTTTAACTCGAGTGAAGCCATTCTATACGGGGGAACAGAAATAGGATGAGTGTACGAAATAAGATTAATCCCAAAATCAGTCTCCCTATCGGGAGGGACACTAGAAAAGTTGTTAGGCAAGACCTCAGGGAATTCATTCACCACCGAGATGGAATGTAAAGAAGGACCCTTTGAGTTAGAATCTTTAACCCAGACCAGATGATAAAGACACCCTTTAGATATTAATCTCCACGCTCTAAGAAATGATATGAAACTCTCCTTAGGAGCTAGGGAACCACCCTCTCCCTCAATAATCAAATCATTAAGGAATTTAAAGCTAACCTTACGGGTCTGACAGACTTGAGAACAATAGCATGAGTTAAACAAATCTATCTCCAATATAACATCAAAATCAACCATGTCTAATTCAAAATGATCCATCAAAGTCTCCTGACTACCCAGAGATACCACACAACCCCTATAGACTCTTCTAACCACCATAGAGTCACCCATCGGGATAGAGACAAAAAAAGGTCCAAAATACACTCAGAACCAAAGCCAAAATGCACATTCACAAATAGGGTCACATAAGAAAGAGTGGACCCCAGATCAAGTAAATAGTACGCATTACAGGAAAAGAGTTTCAACATATAAGTAATGATATCAGGCGATGCCTCGTACTCCTGGCGGGTAGTGAAAGCATAAAGTTGGTTTCAACCAGTGCTGGAGTTAGATGGTGCACCCTTTGTTGGCGGAGCTGATTAAGAGGCAACCAAAACCTTATTTTCCCCAAGAACAACCTTAGCCACTAGACAGTTTCTAAGCATATGCCCTAGCTGACCACAATTGAAGCACTTGTCATTTCATTCATCATAGTAACCCCGATACAATCGACTACAAAATCTATAGGAGGATAGGATAGAGATAATTGGTCCCCACAATCCTGAGATTGGGAACCGTACACCTTATAATTATCGTCACCTTGAAAATGCCTATCACCCGCCGACTTTAGGTATGGAGCACTAGACGTCGAGTAGGACCCAAAATTACTCCATATTTTTTTGGACCACTTCCCACCATCCATGCCACTCTATTGTTGGCCACCACCCTATTCAGATAATCTAACTTCTTGATCTTCCTCTCCCCTATCTCTGCCTTTCTACTCCTCTTCCTCAACCTACTTCATGTACACTACTAAACATAAGATGTCTATATCCTTGTTCTACAAGGCATCTTTACTCTCAAAAATCAAGTCTCAGGACAACCCAAAAGTGAACTTTCTAATTCTAGCCTTCTTGATAGAAACCAACTCTGGAGCATACCAAGACAACTAGTGAAATTTCAAGGCATACTCCTTGACTAACATCTTGCCTTGCTTCAGGTTAACATACTCTTTCGCTTTCAACTCCCTCAACTCTTGAGGAAAGAAGTGGTCTAAGAAAGCATTAGAAAAATCATCCTACAAGGTTGACTCAGCATCGTCGCCCCTTGACTGATCCCATTACCATTACCACTGATAGGTTAAATCTTTTAGCTGGTAGGTAGCAAACTCTGTGCCCTCCATATTAGTGGAATGAATAACACAAAATATCTTTTTATTCTCATCAAGAAAAGTTTAAGGATCCTCCTCGACCCCAACTCTAGTAAACATTGGAGGATTTAACCTCATAAACTAGCCAACCCTTGTGTCCTTAGAAGATGGAGTAACATAAGCACCACACTCGACCTAATAATCTACCAACAATGCCAATATAAGAATAGATAGACGAAACTCAACATTTGTCACATCAGTTTGAGGGGCTAGAGAAGGACTGGAGGGGACTGGTGGAACTCCAGAAAGGCATTCAGGAATTGGGCCCCTAGACTGAGTATGGACCCTAAAAAAGGATGGGTCACATCAATATTGTCCTCGGGTAGGATAGAAGAGTTTCTATGAACTTTAGATCATCTTGGAGGCATGATCTGAAAACAAAACAAATGGGTGTTAGAGAAGATTTTAGGACCTTAGAATCTACATCTCAAAAATGAAACACAAGAAAGAGAAATATTCCTAAAGCCCTCATAACCTCCCCCTTATGAGTGCGGTGCACTACAAATCATTAATAGAGACTCAAATCCACAGGGCTTTGTGGACTCCCAATTGACCATGAACCTAGATCTCTGATACCAATCTGACACATCCTGAATCGAGACATAGTCATGTTGGGTATCTCAAGTCCAATAAAGACTAGAGAATACCCCTAATACCCCACCGTTAACCACCCTACATTCTACGTCGGATGAATTTCAAATATATAACAAGATAAAATAATAATAATCCAAAGATAATAAAGTAAGTTTATAACCATAACTAAACAACCAGTAGCAAATACCCAACCAATACCAATCCTAATGCCAATTCCTATACCAATGCTAACATTAATGCTGACACCTCCCATTCCCATAGTAGTCCGACAAAGAATCTAAACAAAGTCAAAGAACATATGATCGGGAAATGCCCCAGACCATAGCCAAAACTAAAACCAAAGAAATAGCAATAATGTAAAGAAGTTCATAGTATGAAATAGGGTCTTTCGGTGTATGAAATCTCACAACTTTAATTTGACTCAAAGCTATACTCGAATCCAAGTCACTGGGCAGGAGAAATAGTAGTATGATCGATTTCTGCATGGCGTAGGGATACAACGCCAGAAGACAATTAGCAAAGTGAACACTAGCATATAACTCAGGAATAAAGGTAATATAATGCCATCATTCAAAACCAAATCAAATAACCATATGCAATAACATATATACATATATAAATTATGCAGACATAAGAAACAAGGTTTAAAATGTATTTAAATCTTAAAATGTATTGAGTAGCTTAACTGTCATAAAATCTGCCCATGAGGTATATGGGTTCAGCTCTTTCTGTTGAACGGGTCTCGATGCGTGTTAGGCATATAAACAAGGGGTATCAAGGAAGACCAGAGAATGTCCTGACCCCACATCAACACAAGATATAATCATATCAATAGTGCAAACCATGCACATAGTTTGTCATGACCAAACCTTATGACTATGTAACTCAGGGATAAAGATAAAGTAATGCCATCATTCAAAATCAAATCAAATAACCATATTCAATCACATATATACATATATATCATGCTAGATAGGGAAGAATGTTTAGCAAGAATTTATATCATAACCTGGATTGTGTAGCTTAACCGTCATAAAATTCACCCATGGGGTATATGGGTTCACCTTTTTTTGCTTAAAGGGTCCCGGTGCGTGTTAGCCACCTTAACCAGGGTTATCAAGAAAGACCAAAGAATGCACCAACCCTACATCAAACCAAGATACAATCATGATAATAGTGCAAAAAACACACAGCGGTCGTCAAGACCAAACCTCTTGACGGCAATCGCGAGTTTCCAGTGTCCGTCCTGTGGACCCACTCCTTCAGGGCTAGCTATCACAATCCCCATTATTGTCCAATTAAAACTTTTAGAATATAACTAAACCACCTATTCCAAGTGTCAAATATTAAGGCATTATAATGTGGTATCATCATACCAACTATAGCTCTAAAGTAATGACACTAGCCAACACTTAGGGGAGTCCTTCATACCTCACAGGCTCCATTATTAAAATCACTTGGGGGATTCCTTCATATCCCACAAGGTTTTCAAAACCAGTCTTAACCATTCAACCATTTTTTTCCATGCATTAGTCTTAAGAAATAGTAAAACCAAACACTTTGGGGATTCCATTGTACCCCTAATTAAAATTCCCACCTTTCCACAACTACAAATAAATTTTATAAAATTAGGTTGGGGTAATAACCACTTAAAGAGTCACAATTTTAAAGAAATTTAGCATTATCAGGTTGAGCTACCATATCCATGCAACCACATGCTCAAAACCATAATTAAAATAAGAAAAACCATAATTAAACCATGAGAAACAATATTCATCCACGAACAACCAAAACCCCCAACATTTACTTTAATACCATAACATTACTATGAAAACCATACATTAAAACATATATATTTAGTAAAATAATAACGAGGGAGGAGTAACATACCTTAGACACCAAGAAACACAGAGAAAAATTGCCCTTGAAAGCCTTAATTGTTTTGCTTGATAAAACCCTTGCTTTTTCTTTAGCAGAGAGTTTGAGAGGGAATTTGAGAGTTTTTATTGAGAATAATGTGTTAATGAAGTCCAAAAAGATGTTTTAAGTTGTGGAATCAAAAGCGCTTAAAGTGGGAAATGTCCAAAATATCCCCAATATAAAAAACTGTAAAAAGGCCGCATGTGATTACTTGTCGACCCCTTGACTTGTGACGACATCCTACGAATCGCACCCTCGAGTAGTTACCAAGACAGTGAGTTGGAAACCCATGCACAGTCCATCAAATGACTCTATGATCCCACACGTGATCGGACCATACGACTCGTATGGTCTAGTTGTATCCAAGATAGAACCCAAGGGATTTGAAACTGGACAACATAGGACTCAACCCTACCACTCGTAACCTATCCTCATGTCTCTTAGTGAGACACTCATACTCAGAGACAAGACAAGCTACTAAGTTTCTAATTTGATCAAGAATTATCCTAATGAATCATCACCGCCCCTAACGACTCGTACCCCCAAGTCGTTACCAAGATCAAAAACCCAACAATCACCCAATGGACACCTAACATCTAGGGTCACCTGATCCGTACCCACACCATACAACTTGTATGATGAGTCGCTACTAGGACAGTGAGCTCAATGCTCAAGAATTTTCCAAGGCCAAAATCCATGGTGTTTCAAGTCTAGAAATAGTCTTCAGAAGATTTTAAAGGTTACTAATTACTTTGTTTTTGGTGATATTTTATATTTAAAATTCTTTAATTATGGGTAACATGATATTTTAATATAATTCCAGTTTTGCCCTTGTGGCCTAGGGTTGATTTTTAGATTAAGTTTTTGGATCCGAATTCTAAATATAGTGGTATAGGTATCCTCGATTGTATTTGCTCGTACATATTTATGTTTGAATATGTTGGTCTTGTTTGGAGGTGATCAAAGAAAGGAAGGCTTCTACCTTATTCATCAAACTTTAATATGACTTACAGTTTTCTTCTATGGCAAGTTGAGACCTTTTTTATTTACTCTTTTACAAAGTATTGATTTGTTATTTGTATGTAAAAGAGTAATTTCAAATAGGTTATTATTTATATAAGATGATGAACATCTATGCAAGTGTCAGTGCATCTATATAGAGTTAAAAATTGAAATTGGACTAGATTTAGTTATTCTATTTATGTTAATTTATGGGTCTTATCTGGAAAGTGGACTTTTGAAAAAAGTGGACTTTTGAAAAAATTGGACTAGATTTAGTTATTCTATTTATGTTAATTTATGGGTCTTATCTGGAAAGTGGACTTTTGAAAAAAGTGGACTTTTGAAAAAAGTGGACTTTTGAAAAAAGTGGACTTGATTGGTGATGATATGAGTTGTAAGTTGTTCCTAGATATGAGGTTAAATATTTTGATATAGATCAATGATTTTGGGGCTCGTAGCCTGTGTTTCTCAGTTGAGTATATCCTTGTGTGCCTCAGTTGGATTGTCTATGTTGCGTTTATCATTGTGAACCATACATACTCACTCATATTCATATCCTATCATGCAAAAAAGATGATTTTAGTTAAATATATTTGGAAAGACTTGTATGCCCATTGAAGAAGTGTTTTGGATAATTTTTTATGAATTTTCATTAAACTTGCATGTCCGATGGAAAAGTATCTTGGGTAGTTTTATACTAGTTTTTAAATTCCATGCATAATGGGAGTTGTTTCGGTTGGCCATATGGAAACTATTTGGGTGGGTATATGGATCTTGTGAGTCACTCATGGGTTCTAGCAAGCTATAAAATGGAGCGGGTTTATACTGTTGCATACATATCCTATCAAATAATTCATATCACCAACATCATACTCAATTAGTTACACAATTCATTTACTTGCATTGTATTAGACATGTACTAGTTTTTGGCTTTCATTAATTATATTATGGTCTCTTCACTTTTCTGTACTAGTTTCTATTAGGTTGATTTTATGTTTGCTAGTCTAGGGTAGATTTTTTGGAGTGAATATTTATGATTTATTTGGATAGTTGGTTGTCATGACCCAAAAACCAAGGTTCATTATGGCACTAGTCATGACAAGCCTTGACAAGTAATCTTATCAGCAAAATTGATACATAATGAGAAATTGATACCAAAACCCAAGGCAAGGCGTCTAGAGCGAAGCCACACAACACAAATATGATAATAGAGGAAGTACATAGCCAACAATATCATATAATATCCCAAAATCTGGTGTCACAATATAAGAACTACTAAATACATCTCGAATGTCAAAAGATATAATGATACTCTAAAAAGATCAAAATATGTTTCTGAATACAAAATAAGACATGACCTAGTTAAAAGAAGTAGTAGGTCAACGTCGAAAGCTCGAATATACTCCTAATACTGCCTGAATCAGCTAATGTACAATGCACTCGTACCTAGATCTTCACCAAAAGGGTGCAGTAGGGGTGAGTACAGTAAACTTGTACTTATAGGTATCATAGGCTGACTGAGCAAAGTAGAAACTAAAGCATAAAAAATACACACTATGGGCACATCACCTGCCGTAAAAAATGTTCCAAATGGTATCCCTCACCATCTCCACTAATAGTTCTACAATATACACATATACCATGCACAAATATGAGAAAAAAGCACAAATATACATGTATACCGAATATAATATAAGGAAAACGCACAAATATACAGATATATTACCTCAAGGAGAAGAATACAACAAAGAATGAGCACAACATATAAGATGCAATGAAGATGATGATGATATGATGCTTGAGGTTGTTTCACAACCTCCATATACACCAACCGAACTGTGCTCCTAAGGTAGGACCCATGGGAGGTTCATCAACCCATATATAATCCAATATTGGATACCAATATCCATGACTCTTCTCTAGCACATCCCTCGGCAAAGTATCTAGAAAGATGTCACAAGCTAGTGTTTCTAGCATTTCCATAGTGGTACTAATGTTTCAAAAGTGAATATAATATGAGGATGCAACATTCACAACAAACTAGAATGAGAATTTCCAAATCCAACCAATGTACCAACCATGTGAGTCACAATCCACTCAATATGCAAAAAATCCTTAAATCTAATGTAATCATATACCAATAGAGTGAAATATAAAATGATATGCCATTGATACCACATAAATTCTAATTTAGGATTTCTCACCAGAACAAATACAACCAAATATACATTCATCAGGCCAACAACATCATATAACACCCCCACACAATCGCATAGCACACATTGTCTCAAACCCTCCAAATAACACCACATAGGCCCCCACACAGGCACGAAACAATAGCAACTCCATGTCCATGGTTAGTTCCCACACTCATAACATGATTTTATACCAATATTAACTACCCAGTCTAGTCTAAAGGAAGTTAATACATAACCTACCTCGAATGACATAAATCGGTACAAAGAAGCCTTCAAACTAAGCTTTCACCTCTCGATCTGACATGACCCAAACTAAGTCCTAGTCATGTCGGGTATCCCAAGTCCAACCCGGACCGGAGATAATCCCTAATACCATACGTTAACCAACCTACACCCCATATCAGATGAATTTTGAACATATAACAAGATAAGACAATAGAAATTTAAAGACATGATAGTAAGCTTAAAACCAAAGTCAAAATCCACAATTAATTAACCAACTATTTCCAATCCCAATGCCAAACCAATACCAAGCCTAACACCAATATCGACATCGCCCATGCCCATAGTTGTTTGGCAAATCCTCGAACCAGAATCAAGAAGTATCCAGTCGGGACATACCCCCGACCATAGCCAAAACCAAATCCAATGAAATAAAAAATATTAAAAGAAGTCCATAGCATAAAAGAGAGTTTTTTGAAGTATGGAAGCTCACCACTTCCATCAGACTCAAAGTTGTCCACGAATACAAGTCACTGAGTAGGAGGAATGGTAGTGTGGTCGGTTCCTGCATCGCATAGGGATACAACACCCCAAGAAGGTTAGCAGGGTAAATTCTAGCATGTAACTCAGGGATAAAGATAGAATAATGCCATCAATTTAAATCCAAATCAAATAACCACATATAATAACATACATATATACCATGCCAGGTTATGGAACAAGGTTTAGCATATATTTAAAACCATAACTTGGGTTGTGTAGCTCTGCCTTCATAAAATAACCGATGGGCTATATGGATTTAGCTCCCCCTGCTGAAAGGGCCCTAGTGTGTATTAGTCGAACGATCGGAGAAAATCTGGGATGACTAGTACATCCTTAAGAATCTAAAGTGTCACATCATGAACACGACCACATAGGACACACTCACATAGGCAAACGTAAGTTTCCAATGTCAGTCCCCTGGGACCTCCACTTTCCAAGTCTTTGCTGCTCAACCCCTTTAAGCCGAATTAAACCTTTATATATAATTAAACCATTTACTAAGGAGTCTTTTAATTAGTCATTAACTGTTGGTATCGTCATACCAAAATTAGAACTTGTAAGTCTATTACCTTATGCCATATAAACCATTAAACCAAATTATATTCCACCATTTTTAATTAAACCAAAACTATTTATAATTAAACCATGGCCACCAAGGACTTTCCAAAACTATGTGAACCCAACAAAAACAAATTCATGTGTCTTTAAACATTTATACAAAGCAAAGGTCATAAGAGTAATCAAACTATGTGACAAAATCATTCTCATTGAAAATTTCACAAACAGGTTGAGGGCATGCCGGTATCAAAACTAAAATTATCCAATTTGGGGCTCAACCATGACCCCTCAATTAAATCACCATTCCAATGCACCCACATGTGCAAAACCATAATTAAAATAAGGAAAATAATAATCAAATCATGAGAAATAGTATTCATCCATGAACAACCAAAACCCCCAACCATTATTTCAAAACCATAACAAAACCATAAAAACCATAAAAACCATACATTAAAACACATGCCTTTAATAAAATAACAACGAGGGAAGAGTCACACGCCTTAGACACGAAGAAGTATTGAGGGAAACCACCCTTGAAAGACTTAAATTGATCATCTTGATGAAACCCTAGACTTTGGCTTGATAGAAAATTTGATAGAGATTTTAAGAGTGCTTTATTGGGAATAATAGGTTAATGAAGTCCCAAAAGGTGTTTTAAGTCATGGCCTCAAATGGAGTTAAAAGGGAAAATGTTCAGAATGCCCCCAACTTAAAACTATAAAAATATTGCAAATGGTTATGCATCAACCCCTGTACTCGTAACCACAACATACGACTCGTACCCTTGAGTCGTCACCAAGATAATGAGTTGGACACCAATTCACTGTCCACCATATTACCCTATGGTCCCACTCGTTACCAGACCATATGACTTGTATGGTCTAGTCGTATATCAGATAGAACTCTAAAGAGATTTGACACTGAACAACATACGACTCAACCTTACCATTTGTAACCTATCCTCATGGCCCTTAGTGAGCCACCCATACTCAGAGCCAAGTCAAATCACTAAGTTACTAATTTGATCAAGGGACCGTCCTAATGATCCATCACCAGCACATAAGACTCAAACCACCAAGTCGTTACCATAACAGAATCCCAACCACCACCCACTGGAAACCTCATGACCAGGGTCACCTGAATCGTATCCACACCATACAACTCGTATGGTGAGTCGTTACTAGGATAGTGAGCTCAAATCTCAGGAAATCTCCAATGGTAGTGTTTCAATTCTCCCCCTCCTGGATCATTCATCCTCAAATGATGGTGCAAAGCCATGACTAGCATAATTAAACCCCCAACTATCTCTACGCTTACCTTTGAGATAGAAAATAGATTACCAAGGAATTTACAATCTATTCTTACCTTTAACATAGAAAACAAGGTTTTTAAGATTAACATATACCTTAAGCATACTTTTTAGGAATGGGAAATAGGAATGGATACATGGAATTTATGTCCTCTTCGCTTCCCATGTAGCCTCTTCCACCTTGTGGTTCCTACATAGAACCTACTCCAAGGCTACTTCCTTAGTCCATAACCAACAAACCTTTCGATCTAAGATTTCAATCGGGACCTCCTCATAAAACAATGAATCTAAAATACCAATATGCTTGATAAGTAAAATGTACGATGGATCACTCATACACTTTCTCAACATAGAAAGGTGGAACACCATATGAATGGAGCTTAGACAACAAGGCAAGTCCAAATCATACGCAATATTGCCAACCCTTCTCCAAACTATGTACGGACTAACATACCGGGAGCTAAGCTTCCCTTTTTCCCAAATCGTATCACTCCCTTCATGGGAGACGCATTAAATAACAACCAATCCCCAGCCTTAAATTCTAACTTCCTACCCTGACATCCGCATAGGACTTCTAACAACATTAGGCGGCTTTAAGCCTATCCCGAATCACCTTCACCTTCTCTATGGAATAGTGAACCAAATTCGAGCCAAAAATCTCTGCCTCACCAACCCTTAACCACCTAATAAGATACCTACACGTCCTACCATACAAAGCTTTAAACAAGGCTATCCCTATTCTAGAGTGGTAGATATTGTTATATGCAAACTCTATAAGAGGTAAATTCTCAATCCAACTACCACCATAGTCAATCACGCCAGCACGGAGCATATATTCTAATATTTTAATAATCCTTTTCACTTGACCATTAATCTACTGGTGGAAAGCCATACTAAGACTCACCTTAGTCCCCAAATCCTTATAAATCGACCGCAAAAAATGCAATAAAAACTGCATGCCATGATTCAAGATGATAGAAATAGGCTACCCATGCAAATTCACAATCTCATAGAGGTACAACATAGCATAATCCTCCGCATACAAATATATCTGCACTTGCAAAAAGTGAGCAGACTTTGTCATCCTATCCATGATGACCCAAATTGAATCAAACTAATTTTGAGATTGAGGAAAACCAATAAAGAAATCCATATTGATTATCTCCCATTTATAAATAGGCAAATCAATTTCTTGATAAAATCCTTCGAGCCTCATGTGCTCAACTTTGACTTGTTGGCACACCATGCACTTAGACATAAAACTAGCAGCATCCCACTTCATAGTATTCTACCAATACATTTCCTTAAGGTAATGATACATTTTCATCGAACAAGGATGAATAGCATAGCGCAACTTATGAGACTCAACCCAGATCATCTATCGTAATCCATCCACACCTAGAATTCAACAATCTTTCTTGGTACCGCAAGGTACCATCACCATTTACCTCAATGGCCTTTACTTTCTGCCCACCTATATCACCCTTGATCCTCATCAAGAAAGGATCAAACACCGGCTTATCCTTTATTGTAGTACTAAGAGACGACTGTGCCACCTTCTGTACAAACACATCACCATTCTCAAAGTCCAATAGACAAACTCCAAGGTTAGAAAAATGGTGAATATTTTTCACCGACTCCTACTTCCCTTCATCCATATGAGCCTGACTTCCCATGGATAATCTACTAAGAGCATCAACAACCATATTAGCTTTACTTAGATGATAGTGAAGATATGTCATAATCCTTAAGTAGCTTAAGACATCCCCTTTTCCTGAGGTTTAGCTCTTTCTAAGTAAACATTCACTGCAGGCTCTTATGATTGGAAAAAATATCCACATGCACTCCATATAGATAGTGCTACCATATTTTTAATGCAAATACCACAACCAACAATTCCAAGTCATGAGTCAGCTAATTTTTCTCATACACCTTCAACTGTCTAGAGGCATAAGCTATCACCTTGCTATGCTGTATCAAAACATACCCAAGCATCACATGGGACACATCATAATAGACTACAAAACAATCACTGCCTTCAGGCAAGGTTAGTAATTGAGCCGAAGTTAGCTTATCCTGCAGCTTCTCAAAACTACCCTCACAAGCATCAAATCACAAGAACTTTACCTTTTTTTGAGTCAACTTAGTCAATGAGACAGCTATATAAGAGAAACTTTCCACAGACCATCTGTAATTGCAAGCTAAACCCAAGAATTTTCGAATATCGATTGGACTCGTAGGTATAGGACATTTCTTAACCACTGCAACTTTCTGCTGACCCACCATGATTACTTTACTAGAAATGACATAACCCAAAAAGGTGACAACGTTTAACTAGAATTCACATTTTTAAAATTTGGTATACAATTGCTGCTCTTTCAAGATCTGTAATACAATACAAAGGTGATAAAAATGATCCACCTAACTCTTTGAATACACCAAATATCATCTATGAATACAGTGATGAACAAATCCAAAAACTGATGAAAAACTCTATTCATCATATCGATGTAAGCCGTCAGGGTATTAGTCAACCTAAAAGACATAACCAAGAACTCAAAATGCCCATATAGGGTATGGAAAGAAGTATTAGGGAAATTTACCTCCCTAATCATAAGTTGATAATACCAAGACCGAATATCAATATTTGAGAAAAACTTAGCACCCTGAAGCTAAACAAATAAATCATCTATCCCTGGAAGAGGGTACTTATTCTTTACTATTACCTTATTCAACTACTGGTAATCAATACACATCTTAATGGAACCATCCTTCTTACACATGAATAAAACTGGAGCATCCTACGGGGATACATTAGAATGGATAAAAACCTTGTCTAAAAGATCCTTTAATTGCTCCTTAAGCTCATTCAACTCAATTGAGCCATGCTATATGAGGGAATAGAAATAGGATGGGTGCTCGAAATAAGATCTATCCCAAAATAAATCTCCCTATTGGGAGGAACACCAGAAAGGTCAGCAGGGAAAATATTAGGAACTTTATTCACCACTAAGATAGAATGCAAGAAAAGACCCTCCTAGTTAGAGTTAGAATCATTAACCTGGACCAAATAGTAAAGACACCCCTTGGAGATTAATATATGAGCTTTAAGATATGATATAAACCTTCTCTTAGGAGCTAGGGAACTACTCTATAATTCAATAACTAGCACATTAGGGAATTTAATGATAACCTGATGAGTTCAACAACCTAGAGAAGCATAGCACAAGTGTAGTAAATCTATTGATAATGCTAAACTTACACATCTATTTAAGTGCAAGGCGGTCGTTGTTAATATATTTACCCAACTAAGAGTCGGGGTTGAATCTATGAGGAACAATGTGAGTGGTGATTGACTAGGTTCAAAATGACAGTTATATTCTAAATTCAGACCTATCGTAGAAAATAGTTTGGGGGTTTTCAATGTTTTCGAGTGTAAAAGCAATTCTTGGGAGTCTAAGGGACTAATTAGAGGCTAAAATCAATTAGAGAGTAATCAATTAGGAAAGGGTCTCAGGTTTATCCTTTCCTAGGGGAGAATTAGTAAATGAAGATATATGAAAATAACATCTAATTCAAGATAATGTATGAGTTAGTAGGCTAGGTTAGAGGTTTTGATGTTAGCTTTTTAGCAAAACATCAAAATGTCACCCATGGATTCTTTTGAATACCTCATGGGTGTTGCCAATAATCTCACCTAAAATCTTAATTGGGCATACCTATTTCTAGGATGATGTCCCGAGATATAGCTACTACACAATTTTTCCTTATGTCTAAGACAATAAGACGGGATTAACTATTATCTATTGAATTATTCACAAATGCTCATGTCACCTACATTTCTCTTTCAAGGATAATGTAGGACCTAGATTACCCATATCTCTCTTTCAAGGATGATGTGGGGATTTAGGAAATTTGAGGTTTTCACCAACAAATTCCATATTACAATCAAGCATTTGTAAAACCCAACAACATGAGCTAATAATTGAAGCTAACAATTATAACCCACACACTCTTGCACCCTAATAAAGCATAAACCCAAGAGGTAGGTCTAGCAAATCATAAAGATAATGAACATAAATATTTCCAAAATTTTCCTCAAAGTTATTCATGGAAAATAATGAGTGGGAAAACTACACCTTAAATTCAAATGAGTCTTCAATGGAAGAATCCAAATCTACACTTTGGAGTTCCTCTAATTATTTCTTGCCTCAAATTCATATAGAATTAAGCTCCAAGCTACAAGAAATTACAAAAACCTTGAAACTAAAATATGAATGGTAGAAAATTATTCAATGCCCCCTAAAAGAGAAATGGTACAAGCCTATTAAAGGAATTGGGTTCAGTTGGGTGAAATTACAAAACTCCCCTTGGCAAAATTACCACTTAGCCGCGATCGCAAAAGTTTCACAACGATCGTGACTAGCTTGAATGCAGTAAGGGAACCATGATCGCGACCTTTTGACTTGCTTGACTGACCGCAATCGCGGTAACTGAGGCCTGTTTCTGCTCTAGGTCTTCCAACAACACATCTTTTCTCTCCTTTGATCCTTTTTTAGCTCAAGTCTATATCTCTCTATCTCATAACTTGTACTCCTACGAAATATGGATATTAGGGCATTTAATCACACACGTCTCATTTATACATTCAAATCATTGTAGTGTGCACAAATGTTAAGTGTAAATGAGTGGTATTTTCACCACTTATTATCCATCCACAATATCACATTGAAATCCACCATGTCTAATTCAAAAAGATCTACCATGGTCTTCCAACCACCCATAGATACCACATAGCCCCTATAAACTCTTTTAGCAACCATAGAATCACCCATCAGGGTAGAAACAAAAGAAGGATCACAAATACACTCAGGACAACAACCAAAATACAAAACCATAAATGGGGTCACATCAAAGCCACAAAGAGTGGACATCGAATCAAGTAAATAGTAACTATCATGAGAAAAGAATTTCAACATACCAGTAAAGACATCAGGCGATGCCTTAGACACCTGACGAGAAAAGAAAGAATAGAGTTGGTTCTGACTAATGCTGGAGCCAGATGGTGTACCCTTTTATGCCAGAGCTAAAGAAAGGAAACAAGAACTTTATTTTCCCCAGAGAAAACCTTACCAATAGGATAGATTTTAACCATATGTGTCACGACCAGAACTGAGGCCTTGGACGTGATGAGCATCCCAAACCATGAAGTCCCGGACACCCTTCTATCTAGAAATCATATACACCATTCATACGTGAATAAGGAAATATGGAAATTATAGCAAGACGGAACCATGGCCATAAATCTGATATGAATTTAGCATTGGAGAATGAAATCCAAAACTAACAAGCAACATCTGCAAACCGTCTACGAAATCTCTAGTACATACTCTCTAACAAAATTTGAAAGCTGGGACAAGGTCCCCAGTAGACCAAAACCATATCTAATAGTAGTTGTCTGAAAGTAAATAGGACTTTTGGAATAAAGAAGGCTCACCAACTGACACTACAACTCTATTTGATAAAATCTATTGCTTTTCTGGACCCCTAGATTGAGCCTCAGAACCTGGAAGGAGGAGGGAGGTCAATACAGATGTACTGGTACGTAAATTAATCCAAAATAAACTTTTATCTAAGTAAAATAGTGGAGAGAAATTTTTTAAAACATCATGCATAAACAGTTCTCAAAACACATGGGCATTTTTCTGAAAATCATAAATCATTTTGTCAATGCACTGTCTGTTCTTTGTATTACTTCTGAGTTAGGTGGCACTCCCCTAAAAGTCTAATATTCCACGGGCTATATGGAATCCTCCATTGACTCGATGGGGAAGCCCCCAACCCAAGTTTGCCGCAAGGGTTGGAGTGTCTGAGTTTGATACGCCATAGAGCACTAGGCCAATGTATAACAATATACCCGAATAAAAAAATCACGATTTTGAGCAATGAGTTGTCTGAACTCATGCCTTCTTTGGAGAACCACCTAAGCTCTCTTTATTCCCAATTTTATCCTGTTCTGAATCATGCATTATTCTAGTTTCAACATCTGAAAAATCTGACTTCAAATATGCATTCTATTCTATTCTGAATTGCGATGGCATTATCTGGATTGGTGTCCTCACACCAAGACTTGCAAGTCCTATTTCTGAGCCATAATGCATCATGCATGATTCTTTCATTAAAACATAATTTAAACCACCCAAACATGCAATTTACCAAAGGAAATTCATGTTCTGATAACATAAGTCAAAACTATGCAAAATTTCCATCCTTTCAATAAACAAGTGGTGGTCATGTAATCTTTAACAAACCATTCAACCCTTCTCATTATATGATTATGTTCAACAATCATCAACATAAAAAACCCTCTCTCTTTTTAAATCAAAATCATAATCAAAATATAACATTATTCAAGACATTTCATAACATGCTTTTCAAGATGCATTCAAACGATTTCATAGTATATCATAAGTAAATGAAAATCATCACAAGAGAGGGATTTTTCATGAATCATGCTATCAATTCAATCATCAACCTTAAAACACATGCTTACAATATATATATAATTTTAAATTAATTTAGGGGAAAGCCTAAAGGCCAAAACAATATCATCAATGCTTCTAAAGCATGAATATATTCATAAATCTAAAAAAACCCTTTTTTAAAATCAAGATTTTCATACCCATGGGATTTTAGGAAAACCCCGCATACCTCTATTTAGGAAATTAAAGGATGCTTCTTGATGACCACGACTTGGGGATTCCAAATCTCCAATTTGTTTCGAAAACCCATGGTTAAGTCTTGAGTTATTTGGGATTCTTATTTCAAACCCTATGGAGAGATCTTGATGGATTTTAGTGAGAGTGGGTGCATTTTGGTGTAATAGGGATCAAATACCATGTTCAAGATGTTAAGGGGTTAGAAAATACCCCAAATACCCTTAATGAGACCGGTATTAAAATATAATAGGGAGCCCGATTTCATGGGCCACCGCGACGCGTCACTATCGCGGTGGCTCACTGGAAGGTGATGAATGGGAATTTGGCCCACTCCGCGATGCGCCACTATCGCAGAGTCTCACTGGAAATTGACCATCATCATTTAAACCCTCTCCATGATGCGCCAAGGACAGGAATGATGGTGTTTTACGATTAGGACTTAAATTAACCATAACTCCTTCACCGAGTTTCCATTTTGGACGAATGTTATGTCGAGGAAAGCTTATTCGATCATCTACATAATGAAAAGTTGAAATCTAAGGAATTCCATCGGGAAATAAGTATAAATAATTCTAGAAGACAATGCTTGATACTTTAGAGACAAAATTTAGCTAGGAAAAACTTCGGGGCATTACAATATCCCCCCCTTGGGAACATTCATCCCCAGATGTTGACGCGGGGCACAGACAAGCATAATTTCAAGCATACTAAGGCATATAAAGAATAAGGCAAGGATTGTAACTTCCATTTCTTCATCCACTGGATCAAAAAGGTTTTGGTATCTAGCTCTCATGTCAACTTCTGATTCCCAAGTTGCTTCTTTAATTTTTTGGTTTCTCCACAACACTTTAACTGAGGCTATCTCTTTGATAAAGAGTCTGTCACTTTGATTTCTTCGACTGGTAACACTAAAGAATGGTCTCCAATACACTTCTTCAACATATATATATGGAATACCAGATGAACAGAACCCAAACTGGCAGGCAATTCTAACTCATACGCAACACTACCTATCCTTCTCACAATATGGTATGGATCTACATAGCGAGGACTCAGTTTACCTTTCTTCCTGAATCGCATGACTCCTTTCATGGGAGAAACCTTGAGAAACACCCAATCTCCAACCTCAAACTCTAGATCTCTTCTCCTAGCATCGGAGTAGGATTTCTGATGACTCTATGCTGTCTTAAGTTGTTCTCTAATGTCTTTCACATCCTCCATTGCCTGATGAACAAGATCAGGCCCAAACATCTACATATCACCTACTTCATACCATCCTATCAGAGACCTACATCTTCTCCCATATAATGCCTCAAATGGTGCCATCTTAATACTAGAATGGAAACTGTTATTATACGCAAACTCTATCAGGGGCAAGTGCTCCACCCAACTACCTTTAAAATCAATCACACAGGCCCTTTAAGGGTCTGAATAGTGTGCTCATCCTGCCCATCAGTCTGAGGGTGAAAAGCAGTGCTTAGGTTTACTTGGGTACCTAAACCTCTCTAAAAAAATCTCCAAGATTGAGAAGGAAACTGTGTACCTCGGTCGGATGCGATGGACACAGGTGCCCCATGCAAACGAACTATTTCTAGAATGAACAGCTTGGCATAATCCTCTCCTGAATTATTAGTCCTGACAGGTAGAAAGTGAGCTGTATTGGTCAGCCTATCCACAATCACCCAAATGGAATCATACTAGTTTTGGGACCTCAGAAGTTCTGTAATAAAGTCCATATTAATCATCTCCCACTTCCACAAATTCAAAGCTATCTCTTGAGAAGAACCACCTGGCCTCATATGTTCCACTTTAACTTCTTGAAAATTCAAACACTTGGAAACATAGTTAGCCACATCACGGTTCATATTATTCCACCAATAAATGGTTTTCAAATCATGATACATCTTAGTAGAGCCAGGGTGAACAACATATTTCGAGGTGTGATACATCTTAGTTGAGCCAGGGTGAACAACATACCTCGAGGTGTAAGATTCGTCAAGGATTCTCTTCCTCAGACCATCTACATCTGGCACACACAACCTACCCTGGTATCTCAAAATACCATCACCACTAATTTCAAATAACATTACCTTTTGTTGACCCACATTTTTCTTAATCTACATCGAGATGGGATCTTCAACCTTCTTTTCTTTAACCTCTGCACAAAGGGAAGATTTTTCTAACTCATGAACAACCACTCCTCCATTCTTGGAATCTAAAAGTCGCACTCCTATATTTGAAAGTCAGTGAATATCCTTCACCATCTCCTTCTTTTATTTCCCCATATGAGAAAGATTGCCCACAGATAACTTGCTGACGGTGTTGGCTACCACATCCGCCTTGCCCGGATGATAGTGCAGGCTCATGTCATAGTGTTTTAAAAGTTCCAACCATCACCTCTGCCTGAGATTCAATACTTTCTGCGAGAAACATACTGTAAACTTTTGTGGTCAGTAAATATATCAACATGTACCCCATACAAATAGTGCTGCCAAATCTTAAGTGCAAAAACCACAACCGCTAACTCTAAGTCATGAGTAGGGTAGTTCTGTTCATGCACCTTCAATTTCCTAGATGCATAAGCCACTACCTTACCGTGCTGCATAAGAAGACAACTAAGTCCTACTCAGGATGCATCACAGTATACAATAAAACCTTTTGTACCCTCCGGAAGGGTCAAAATAGGAGCAGTAGTCAACTTGTCTTTTAACTTCTCAAAACTATTCTCACAAGAGTCAAACCACAAAAACTTTACCTTTTTCTGAGTCAACTTAGAAAGTGATGCAACTATGGAAGAAAAACTCTTTTCGAACCTTCTATAATAACCCGCCAAACCCAAGAAGCTCCGAATGTCGGTTGGAGTCATGGGTTTGGGACATTTCCTCACTGCCTCAACCTTTTGGGGATCAACCTTAATCCCCTCACTAGACACAATATGCCCCAAGAAAGCAATAACATTTAACCAGAATTCACACTTGGAGAACTTTGCATACAACCTATGATCTTTGAGAGTCTGGAGGATAATTCAAAGGTGATTGGCATGGTCCTCCTCACTTTTGGAATAAATCAAGATATCATCAATGAAAACTATGACAAACAAGTCTAGAAACTATCGAAAGACCCTATTCATTAGGTCTATGAAGGCTACAGGGGCGTTAGTCAACCCAAATGACATGACTAGGAATTCATAATGACCATATCTGGTTTGGAAAGCTGTCTTGGGAATGTCTGACTCCTTAACTTTCAATTGATGATATCCTGAATGAAGGTCTATTTTAGAAAAACACTTAGCACCCTGAAGTTGGTCAAATAAATCATCAATCCTAGGGAGCGGATACTTATTTTTGATAGTGACCTTGTTTAACTAGTGGTAATCTACGCACATATGTAGGGAACCATCTTTGTTTCACACGAAAAGTACTGGTGCACCCCAGGGAGAAACACTAGGACAGATGAAACCTTTATCTAGGAGGTCTGCTAGCTTCTCTTTTAACTCTTTCAACTCTGCTGAAGCCATTATATATGGCAGAATAGAGATGGGATGGGTGTCTGGCAACACGTCTATGCCAAAATCTATCTCCCTATCAGGTGGTATTCCTAGGAGATCATCTAGAAAGACTTTAGGGAATTCATTTACTACAGGGACAGACTGAAGAGGAAAATATTTAGTGTTAGAATCTTTAACCCGAATAAGATGATACAAGCAACCTTTGGAAAGGAGTTTATAGGCCCTGAGATAACATATAAAGTGCCCTCTAGGTGCTAAAGAGTGCCCTTCCCATTTTATTGTTGGCTTATTCTAAAAAGAAAAAGTAACCTTTCGGGTTCTATAGTCTAGTGTGGCAAACACGAATGGAGCCGGTCCATCCCTAGGATAGCATAAAAAACAACCATATTAAGATCTATGAGATCTGCCATAGTATCCCAGCTAAGAATAAAAACAACACAATTTTTATATATCCTCCTAGCCATAACAAAATCACCCACCAGAGTAGAAATAGAGAAAGGGTATGACTTCGGGCTCAAATCCAAAACCAACAACCACATATGGGGTCACATAAGACAAGGTAGACCCGGGATCAAGTAACACATAACCATCATAGGAAAAGATTTGTAACATACCGGTGACAACATCTGTTGAGGCCTCTGCCTCCTGGCGGTTAGTCAAAGAGTACTGCCGATTGCGACCGCTTCCGGCAGCTGAAGTGGAGCCCTTTTAAGGCGGTGGCAGTGCGGAAGAATTTTCCTGTGACTTAGCTCCATCAACATTACTCCTAGTAGAGGGACAATCTCTGTAAAAGTGACCTGACTAACCACATGAATAACATACCAGTGAGCCCAGCTGACACTCTCCTGGATGATGCTTATCGTAAGTCTTGCACCATGGAAAAGTAAAATGCTGCTGAGCCACAGTGCCCTAGGACTGAGTATCCTGAGCACTGGGTCCATGACTAGTCTGAAAACTCTGAGATCATCTATCAACTGGGGGTCTGGGTGCTGGGGCGCTAGCTGCGGACTGCATATTACTCCAAAACTTATTCTTTTGCCATCTATTTCCCCAGTTACTGCTCTGTGTCTCACTGTAGTTCTGATCCGCTGTTCTGGCTCTCTTCGCCTGTCTGTCCTTCTCTCTAGATTCAATAATTTTCTTTTTGTTCTCTTCCACCTACTGCATGTGGACTGACAGTCTAGCAAAGTCCATATCCCTATTTAGCATCGCCCCTTGACATTCAAGCGCTAGATCATCTGAAAGGCCGGATGCAAATTTCCTCATTCGGGCTCTCATATTACCTATCATTTCTGGTGCATAACGAGCCAGTTTGTTAAACTTCAGAGTGTACTCTTGGACATTCATTTTCCCCTATTTAAGATTCATGAATGCTTCTGCTTTGGCTTCTCTCAACTCTAAAGGAAAGAATCGATGAACAAAAGCTTCCAGAAACTCTCCCCAAACTGTGGGCTCAACACTCTCACCCTTCGTCTCTTCCCACTCATTATACCATTAGTTCGCTAAATCCTTAAGTTGGTACGCTTCTAACTCAACCCCTTCCACCTGATCCACATGCATTACTCTAAAAATCTTCTTCATTTCATCCACGAACTCCTGTGGGTCCTCTTCTACCTTAGTGACCAAAAATTTGGGCGGGTTCATTCTCATAAACTGGCCCACCCTAGTAGCCTCTGAAGTAGAAGATGCAGACCTAGTATCCTCCGATCTCTGAGTCTATGTGGCTACCAACTATGCAAGCATGTGAATGGATTGTCTGAATTATGCATTCGATATGTCCCTTTGAGAAGACTGAGGACGGTTAACATTTATCCTTGGAGCTCGAGGAGACTGGTCGGGACTGGAGGTACTCCCAGAGTGGGAATAAGTTCTGGGGTGTGGGCTCTATTATAGGTCCGCATGCCAAGAGTGGGGTAAACTTCATCATCCTGAGTATCCTAGTTATTGGAACGACGAGGAGGCATAACTGTTTTCTGAAATACAATAGATCACTGATTAGGGGACAATTCTAATTCAGACTCTAAGGAATGAACTAAATCACAAAGAGGGGAAACAATTTCCTAAATTCCTAGTAGCCTTCTACTTACAAGTGTGGTGCGCTACACACCCATAGGTGAGACTCTACCCGATGCAATTTCACAGACACCCTGGGACCACGAACCGTGCTCTGATACCAAGTTTTTCACCACCCGAACTGAGGCCCTGGCCGTGACGAACATCCTGAACCATGAAGGCCCGGATACCCTTCTATCTTAAAATCATATACACTATTCATACGTGAATAAGGAAATACGGAAATTATAGCAAGACGGAATCATGGTTATAAATCTGATATGAATTTAGCATTGGAGAATGAAATCCAAAACTAACTAGCAACATTTGCAAACCGTCTACAAAATCTCTACTATATACTCTCTAACACAATATGAAAGATGGGACAAGGCCCCCAGTAGACCAAAACTATATCTAATAATAGTTTTCTAAAAGTAAACAGGCCTTATGGAATAAAGAAGGCTGACCAACTGGACACTGCAACTCTGTTTGATAAAATCTATTGCTTTTCTGGACCCCTAGACTGAGCCTCAAAACTTGGAGGTAAGAGGGGGGGTCAATACAGATGTACTAGTACGCAAAGTAATACAAAATAAACTTTTATATAAGTAAAATAGTGGAGAGCAATTTGTTAAAACATCATGCATAAACAGTTTTCAAAACACATGGGCATTTTTCTGAAAATCATAAATCATTCTGTCAATGCACTGTCTGTTCTTTGTATTACTTCTAAGTTAAGTGGCACTCCCCTACAAGTCTGATATTCCATGGGCTATATGGAATCCGCCATTGACTCGGCGGGGAAGCTACCAACCCAAGTGTGCCGCAAGGGTTGGAGTGTCTGAGTCTGATATGCCATAGGGCACTAGGCCAGCGTATAATAATATACCCGGATCAGCAAACCACAATTTTGGGCAATGAGTTGTCTGAAATCATGCCTTCTTCGGGGAACCACCTAAGCTCTCTTTATACCCAATTTTATCCTATTTTGAATCATGTATTATTCTAGTTTCAACATTTGAAAAATCTGACTTCAAACATGCATTCTATTCTGTTCTGAATTACCATGGCATTATCTGGATTGGTGTCGTCACACCAAGACTTGCAAGTCCTATTTCTGAGCCATAATGCATCATGCATGATTCTTTCATTAAAACATAGTTTAAACCACCCAAACATGCAATTTACCAAAGGAAATTCATGTTCTGATAACATAAGTCAAAACTATGCAAAATTTCCATCCTTTCAATAAACAAGTGGTGGTCATGTAATCTTTAACAATCCATGCAACCCTTCTCATTTTATGATTATGTTCAACATTAATCAACATAAAAAAGTCTCTCTCTTTTGAAATCTAAATCATAATCCAAATATAACATTATTCAAGACATTTTATAACATGCTTTTCAAGATACATTCAAACGATTTCATAGTATGTCATAAGTAAATGAAAATCATCACAAGAGAGGGATTTTTCATGAATCATGATCTCAATTCAATCATCAACCTTAAAACACATGCTTACAATATATATATAATTTCAAATCAATTTTGGGGAAAGCCTAAAGGCCAAAACAATATCATCAATGCTTTTAAAGAATGAATATATTCATAAATCTGAAAAAACCCTTTCTTAAAATCAAGATTTCCATACCCATGAGATTTTAGGAAAACCCCGCGTACCTCTATTTAGGAAATTAAAGGATACTTCTTGATGCCCATGGCTTGGGGATTCCTAATCTCCAATTTGTTTCGAAAACCCACGGTTAAGTATTGAGTTATTTGGGATTCTTATTTGAAACCCTAGGGAGAGATCTTGGTGGATTGTTGTGAGAGTAGGTGAATTTTGGTGTAATAGGGATTAAATCCTGTGTTCAAGATGTTAAGGGGTTAGAAAATACCCTAAATACCCTTAATAAGACTGGTATTAAAATATAACTGGGATCCCGATTTCATGGGCCACCGCGACGCGCCACTATCACGGTGGCTTACTGGAAAGTGATCAGTGGGAATTTAGCCCACTCTGCGACATGCCACCATCGTGGAGTCTCACTGGAAATTGACCATCATCATTTAAACCCTTTATGCGACGCGCCAAGGACAGGAATGACAGTGTTTTATGATTAGGACTTAAATTAACCATAACTCCTTCATCGAGTGTCCGTTTTGGATGAATCTTAAGTCGACAGAAAGCTTGTTCGATCATCTACATAATGAAAAGTTGAAATCTAAGAATTCCACAGGGAAATAAGTATAAATTATTCTAGAAGCCAATTCTTGATACTTTTGGGAAAAAACTTTTTCTAGGAAAAACCTCGGGGTGTTACAATATGCCCTGGGTAACTATAGTTGAAGGACTTGTCCTTTCCTTCATCATAGAAACCCTGATTAATCGACCTTCAAATCTGTAGGGAGGATATAATTGAGCAAATTAGGCCCTACTAGCCTGCAATTGGGCACTCTGTGCCTTATAATTATCACCACTCTGAAAATGTCTATCACTAGATGATTTTCAGTTGAGAGTACAAGACGTCGAGTGAGACCAAAAATTTCCCTACCATACTGCTATTGGAAACCACCTAGATCAAAAAATTTAAAATTCTTATTCTACCTCTCTAAAATTTTGGCCTACTTTTTCTTCTCTTTCTCAACTTGTTGAATATTAATAAATAGTCTGCATATGTCCATATCCTTGGTCAACAAGGCAACCTTACTCTCCAAAGTCAAGTCTCCAGATAACCTGGAAGCGAACTTGCTCAATCTAGCCATCATGTTAGAAACCAACTCCGGAGAATACCACGATAACTGGTGAAACTTCAAGGCATACTCCTTGACTGACTTCTTTCCCTACTTTAGTTTTACAAACTCTTTTGCCATTGCCTCCATCAACTCTTGAGGAATGAAGCTATCTAAAAAAGAACTAGAGAAATCATCCCAAAGGGCTGACTCGACATCGTCACCCCTTGACTGCTCCCATTTCTCATACCATTAGTATGGTATATCTTTAAGTTGGTAGGTAGCAAACTCCACACCCTCCACATTAGTAGCACGCATAATGTAGAATATCTTTTCCATATCATCAATTAAAACTTAAGGATCCTCCTCAACCTCAACCTCAGTTAACATAGAATGGTTCAACCTTATAAAATGGACAACCCTTATGGCCTCATAATATAGAGTAACAAAAGCACCACACTCGGCCTGGGAAGCTACCAATTGTTCCAACAAAAAGATAGACTTATGAAACTCAGCATTCGTCACATCTTCCTGAGGAGCTCGAGGAGGGTTGGAAAGGACCGGTGTAATACAACAGGACAATCAGGATCTGAACCACTAGACCGGATCTGGACCCCATAAGTAAAGTATGTCCCATTAGCATTATCCACAAGTGGGATATAGGAGTTTCCATGAGCTTCAGATCATCGAGGAGGCATGATATGAAAAGCTAACAAATAATAATTATAGGAAAATTCAGAACCTTAGACTCTATAGCTCAAAAATAATACACAAGAAAGAGAAACATTCCTAAATGCCTCAGAGCTTCTCCCTTATAAGTGTGGCACGCTATACACCCTTAAAAGAGACTCTACTCAATACAACTTTGTCGGACACATAATTTACCATGAACCTAGGGATCTGATACAAATATAACATAAACTAAAATAGGGCCTATTTATGTTGGATATCCCAAGTCAAACCCGAATCGAAGATCACCCCCAATACCTTGCCATTAACCACCCGACACTGCATGTCGGATGAATTCCAAACATATAATAAGATAAGGCAATATAAATTTAAAAACATGATAGTAAGCATAAAACCAAAATTGAAATCTACAACCAATTAACCAACCATTTCAAATCTCAATACCAATACTAATACCAAGGCTGACACTAAAACCGACAAAGCCCGTGCCCATAGTTTTTCGATAAAGCTTCTAACCAGAATCAAGAAACATTTAATTAGGATATTCCCCCGACCATATCCAAAACCAAATTCAATGAAATAATAAAAATGATAAAAAATTCCATTGCATGAAATGGAGTCTTCTGGAATATGGAAGCTCACCACTTCAATCTGACTCAAACCTTTCCCTTAATCCAAGTCACTAATCTGGAGGAATGGTAGTATCGCTGGTTCCTGTATGACGTGGGGATATATCGCCCAAAGATAGTTAACGGGTTAAATGCTAGCATGTAACTTAGGGATAAAGATAGAACAATTCCATTACTTTAAATCCAAACCAAATGCAATAACATATATACATATATACCGTGTCGGGATAGAGAATAAGGTTTTGCATGAATTTAAAACTTTAACTTAGTTTGTGTAGCTCTGCCGTCCTAAAAATACCCATGGGATATATGGGTTCAACTCTCCTGCTGAAAGGGCCCTAATTTTTGTTAGTCGAAACATCAGAGAAAAACCTGGGATAACTAGTACAACCATAAAAATATAAAGTGTGACAATATGGACACGGCCACCAAGGCCACCTATACATTGCCAAACATGAGTTTCCAATGTCGGTCCCCCTGGGACGTCCATCTTCCATAGCTTTTCTACTTAACCCCCTTTAAGCCAAATTAAACCTTTTACACATAGCCCAACCATTTACCATGGAGTCTTTTAATTAGTCATTAACCATTTGTATCATCATACAAAAATTAGAGCTTGCAAGTCTATTACATTATGCCTTATAAACCATTAAACTAAATTAGACCCTACTGTTTCCAATTAAACCAAAACAATTTATAATTAAACCATGGCAACCAAGGAATATCCAAAACCATGTGAAACCAACCAAAAACCAATTTATGTTTTTTTAACCATTTAAGCAATTCAAAGGTTCCAACAGTAATCAAACTATGTGACAAAATCATTCTAATTGACAATTTCACAAACAGGTTGAGAGCATGCCATTATCAAAACAAAAATCATCCAATTTGGGGATCAACCATGACCCCTCAATTAAGTTACCATTCCCATGTACCCATATGTACAAAACCATAAATAAAAACAAGGAAAATCATAATTAAACCTTGAGAAATAGTATTCATCAATAAACAACCAAAAACCCCAACCTTTATTTCAAAACCATGACAATACCATGAAAACCATACTTTAAAACACACGCCTTTAGTAAAATAACAACGAGGGAAGAGTCACATGCCTTAGACACTAAGAAGTACGGAGAGAAACCACCCTTGAAATCCTTAATTGATTATCTTGATAAAACAGTAGCATTTTACTTGAATGATTTTGAGAGTGATTTTAAGAGTGCTTGATTGGGGAATAATAGGTTAATGAAGTCCCCAAATTCTTTTTATGCTGTGGACTCAAAGGAAGTTAAAAGGTGGCATGTCCAAAATGCTCCCAACTTAAAATTGAAAAAATATTGCATGTGGTTACGAGTTGACCCCCATGACTAGTGACCACAAAATACGACTCGTACCCTTGAGTCATTGCCAAGATAATGAGTTGGACACCCTATCATAGTCCACCATACGACCCCATGGACTCACTCGTTACCAGACCATAATACTCATATGGTCTAGTTTTATCCAGACAGAACCCCAAAGCTATTAGACACTGGAAAACATATGAATCAACCTTACCATCCATAACCTATTCTCACGGATCTTAGTGAGCCACTCTTACTTAAAGACAAGTCAAGTCACTAAGCTACTGATTTGGTTAAGAGACCTTCCTAACAAATAGTCACCACCACCAATGACTCATACCACCAAGTCGTTACCATAATAGAATCCCAACCACCACCCACTGGACACTTCATGACCAAGGTCACCTGCCCGTATCAACACCATACAACTCATATAGTGAGTCGTTACTAGGATAGTCAACTCAAAGCTTAGTAAATTTCAAAGGGCCAAAAATATGGTGTTTCACGAATGGATCCAATATAAAGTAAAATACAGAAATATAGAATCTACACATTAAAAGAAAGCCAACAATACCCATATCATCTATTTTTGTGCCAGGGTCAAAACTAATCCCCAAAATAGGCATCCAAAAAATAAAGCTAAAACCAGATATTTAATCCAAAGACATATTCCCATGATTAAGGGAACTTATAAAATAAAGCCTAAGAGAACGAGTTGGAATTGGGGTGTAAATCAATGAATTACAAATTTTAGGCCTTCCGAGCCAAAATGCCTAAATTCCACCTTTGAATTAAAGATTTATAAGGATTTAAATGGCAATAATTGAATAAAAATAATTGAACTACAGATTTAGAGCTTACCTAAGCTTAAAATTGAAGAAATTGCCCCAAAAACATGAAACCCCAATCTCCACATCATAAAAATAGTGAAAAATTGCATAAAAAGGGATATAATTCACCCAAGCATTAACTAAGCGACCACCGAGTTGCCTAAGCGACCGGTGCTTAAGAGACCAGGCATCGCTTATGCAATGCCCTTGTTGCATAAGAGACATAGCTGCTGCTTAAGAAATAAGCATCTATGCAACAAGAGAGTCATTTTAGTGATACCCTCAGCTTGCTGTCAGGTTGCTTAAGTGATCAAAGAGAAGCCTAAGTGAGTGCACCAGCTGAGTGGTGCACCAACTATAGACTTGGAGAATTCCAAGTCTCTGCGGACTGTTTGAGATTCATCCAGAATCTTGAGAACACCAATGAACTATGATAATAGACTAAATTCGACGCTCCAGACTCAATGGCTATATCACATTTTTAAAAAAATGTCATTTTCAAAAAGTTGAACCCCGAAACCCAATTTCACAACTTTCTATTTCAAGTGTCGTAATGAGATACAAAAGATGTAAAAGCACACCAACATTGTTACCAACCTAAAATTGATGTTTCAAATATACTGGTGTAGTTCATTTTGCCATCCAACACATAGATCAATAAATATTTTTTGAAGTCAACAATAAAGTCTTTATAACCACCAAAAATCACAATCTTAAATAAATCACAGTGAAATGCATTGGGAACCATGCCTATCATCCCACACTCTAGAATACCATAATGTAACCATGGGGAAGGGTAAAATTATCAAATCACACAAAAATAAACATTTCACAACAATCACAAAATAATTTAGTCATTATATAAACCACTACTATGAATCTAGTATGTCCTCGAACTAAAAGCAAGAGAAATACCTGAATCAACAAAAAGTTAGGCATAACTACCACATATATCAGACTCAACCTTTTACATAGACTTATCCACAGGTTGATGTTTCCACTGGACCTTAACCACTAGAATATCTCTAGAATGTAACATTTAACATAACTTTCTAGAATAGAGAAGGGCTCACCAATAAAAGAAAACCTCTCATCTTACCAAACTGAATCCCAAGTATGGAATGTAATTCCAAAGAATGGAAACATGAAAAACTGGATTAACAAATGATAAATTTAGGGGAAATGCTAACTCATAAGCCACATCCCCAATAATTTAAAGAATCTAAAAAGGTCCAATATATATTGGGCTATACTTTTTCTTCTTACCAAACCTCATCACTGCCTTTATGGGTAATACACAAAGAAAGACTCGATCACCAAAACTAAATATCAAGAAACAAAATCTATGATCTGCATAAAAATTTGGCTTACTCTGAGCCACTCAAAGTCTATCCTAAATGACAAAAAATCTATCCAAAGTCTCATGAAGAAAGTTTATACCTCAAGGTATAACCTTGAAAACCTCAAATCAACCAACTGGAGAGAGACAATGCCTACAATACAATGCCTCAAAAGGAGACATCTCAATACTTGAATAGGAGCTATTATTATACCCAAACTCTATAAAAGTTGAATATTGTTCTTTATGAACACCAAAGTCCATCACACAAGTGCGAAACATCTTCTTCAAAATCTTAATAGTTCGCTCCGACTGACCATCTGTCTAGGGTAAAAGTTGTACTAAGATCAACTTGGGTACTGAACTCATACAAAAAAGTCATCTAAAAGTGATATGCAAACATTAATCTTCAAACTTGTATGATGGACATTGGTAAACCATGAAGATGAACTATCTCACATATACAGATATGGGCCAACCTTGTAGCACTGTAAAATCCTAGATCAAAATAAAATAAACAAACTTGGTTAATTGATCTATGATGACCCAAACACTATAAGAACCATAAAAAGTATAAGGAAACCTAGTCACAAAGTCTATAGTGATCCGTTCCAATTAAAATTTGGGAATGGTTGACCTTTACAGCAAACCACGAGGTCTTAAATACTTGGTCTTCAGCTGCTATTAACTTAGGTAACAAGCTATAAAATTGACTAAATCCTTCCTCATACAACCCACCAGTAATGCTATCTCAAATCACGATGCTCCTTCGTCTCTCCTAAATTGATTAAATACCTAGAATACCGAGCCTTTTCAAAAACTAATTTAATTTAATTACCCAATCTCGACACATAAACTCAGCCTCCAATCATCAAAACACTATCTAGATAAATCAAGGCTTTCTTACCCTCTCCACTCAGCCCAACATCATACAACTTATGAGTTCAAATATATTTTATCAAGAAAGACCTATCCACAAATTCCAAACCACACCAAGGTGTCAAAATAACAAGACTAACCATCTGGTTAGTCAAAGACTACACCTCTAAGGAAAAAGATTTCTCTTGGGTCAAAAGATGTGAAAAGCTAATATAACACCCAAAATTTTTTATCTTGGAAAATATTTGGAGTTTTAAACTCATTTCCCTGACTACGACTCTACCTATGAGTCGTAGGGTGTCTTGACGGGTCTTAGGACCCAAATTGTAGGGTGTACAATGTGTTTTCTGAGTTTATACCTTTGTAATGAATTTAGTTAAAGAGTCATAAAGACTCATTATGAGTCATATATCTCAGTTTCAAAGCCAAGATAATATGATGCCTAAAGTTTCTGATTTTGAGTACGACTAGACTCAACGAGTCATAATGACTTTATATGAGTCATAAGATAACAATTGTAGGCTGACCAGTGTGTATCCAAAATTTTATGTCTCTATTATGATTTGAACACTATGAGTTGTAGAGATTTCTTAATAGTCGTATAGTGACCCGTAATTACTAGTGATAATTTTTTAGCTTTTAAATTAATGATATTTTGGACATTTTACTTTTTCTCTAAACATAACATACAACTTTAAAACTTTACTAAAACCCCATTACCATCCACCAAACTCCAAAATAACTTCTCTCTTCTCACAAATTCTCACAAGCAAAAGTGTTAGGGTTTTCTTAAGGTTGGTTGTCTAGAGTTTCCAAGGGAAAATTCCCTAAAAAATTGTCATCCTTTTAGGCATGTACATCTTTACCTAAAACATATTTTGATAAAGCATGTGCTTAAATGGTTACTCATGTGGTTTAATCGTCAGTCTTTGTATATGGGTTTAGGGTTTTGAATGATTGTTGTTTATATGATGTTTTATGTTTTCATATGCATTTTTTATATTTTAAATATTGGTTTTGAAACAAAATTGGTGCATGGGTATGTGAATTGAATGGGGAATAAGGTCTTCCCCAAGTTTGATAAGTTAATGAGTTGAATCTTACAATAACCTCAACCCAATCTTATGAAATTAGTTTTTAATATAAAAATTTTCTTACTGAAAGTATTTTGAAACCTTGCACAGTAATAAAGAGTAATGGAACCTGACTTGAATTTTAAAGAGGGATTAATGGCCATGAATTGAATTTGAATTGAAATCTTCAGGGTCCTATTGGCTCAGAGTCCCATTTAGCTAGATGGTTGGTTAAAACTTAGGACTTTGGATTCCCATTGGCTAGTTGGATTAGAGTCCCACTTGGCTACATGGTTTAGTTCCTACATGGAATTTTTAAGTCTCATTGGCTAATTGGGTTATAGACCTATAGGCAAATTGATTAATTTAGAAAAGTGACATATTCTTGTAAGCTATATTCTGTATGACAATACACTTTATAATGCCTTAATGAATGACTCCTTATTTGACGATTAGGAATGTGTTATGAGTATTTTCATATGGCTTTAATGAGGTTTTTGTAGCTATGTTGTGAAAATGGAGGTCCTAAGGGGCCAATACTGGAAACTACGACTGCCCACGCAGGGGTCTAAATGCCCGGGTGGTTCGAGTGCCCCATGTTATATGACTAAGTGCATAAGTCACTCTATGTATGCTGGGAGTTTTGAGTGCCCCATAGTGCATAGGCATATATAATTATTCTCTTGTTTGTGCAGCCACACGTACTAGGGCCCTTTCAGCTAGGAAAGAGCTGAACCCATATAGCTCATGGGTGCCTTATTATGACGGTTATGCTACACAGTCTAGGTTAATGATTTTGAAGTGCATGCTAAGACTTGTACCCTATCTTGACATCCTATATATATGTATATGTATATGCATGTGATTATGTATATTGGATTATTGATGAATTTTGAACTATTGATCATGGCATTATTCTACCCCTTAGCCCTGAGTTACATTTTAGTGCTCAACCCACTATACATCTTCGGAATGTATCCCCATGTGATGTAGGATCTGAAGCTAATCCTACTTTTTTCATATTCAATTATTTGGTTCACCGGTCATTTGCGGTGAAGAGGTGAGCTTCCATTCTCTAGAAGACTTGATCATTCCATCGGTTTTTACCATGAATTATAATTAAGACTTCACATTAATATTATCATTTTATTTTTTGTTGTTAGAGTCAGGGGTATGTCCCGACATAGGTTGTTTTAGTGGTATAGAGGCTTTGTGGATTACTGTGGATGGTTTTGGTTGTTGACCTTCATAAACTTTTGAGTCACTATTTACTCTATATTTTTATATGTTTAGAACTCATCTTCCATCATATATTTTTGTGCGTTCTTGATGGTTAGGAAAATAGAGTGGTCCCTGATCCTCGACATACTTGGGATGCCCATCACGGCTAGGCCCTGGTTTGGGTAATGACAATGATGGTATTAGAGCCTAGGTTTGGTATTGTTTGATGCACACAAATCTATTTCAAATAGTGTCTCTTATATGCTTGTGTAGCACACCACACTATTAAAGGAGAGGCTACAAGGCATCTAGGAACGTTTCTCCTTTTCTCGTGATCTAATATTGAGTTATAGAGTCTGAGGTATAAAATATCCTATAATACACATTTGTTTATATTTTATATCATGCCTTCCCGAAGATTTGATGCACGTGAAAAATCTTCTGTCCTATCTAAGGATAATGTCAATAGAGTTGCTTCTACTTATTAAGGTCAAACCCAATCTAGGGCTTTAGCTCCAGATTGTACTGCCCCAATGGAGTTTTATCGGTCCCTACCAGTCCTCTTCGGGCCCTTCAGGCTGATGATGATCATTCCTAAATGCCCTAGAAGACATTTCTATTGCTGAGTTTTGATTCTTTATTCATCTTTGGACTTAGTTGATGACCTTTCAGTCTCACAAGTATAAACATGAGGGTGTTATTGCTCCTTCTAATGAGGCCACTAGAGGCGAATAATTCATGAGGCTTAATTCTCTAATTTTCAATGGTTCTAAGGTTAAGGAGGATCCTTAAGGGTTTATTGATAAAATGGAAAAATTTTTCCAAGTAATACATACTTTTGACATGGAAAGTGCGGTGTTTTCCATATATTAGTAAAAGGATATGGAATATTAATGGTATGAGAAGTGAGATTAGTCAAGAGGTGATGATGTTGAGGTCACCTTATGGGATGACTTTTCTAGTGCCTTTCTTGACTATTTTTTTTATCAGGAGTTATGAAAAGTAAAGGCTGAGGATTTTATGAATTTTATTTAAAGTTGGATGACTGTTAAGGAGTATGCCTTGAAGTTCCACCAACTTTCCTATTATGCTCTTGAGTTTGCATCTTCTATGAGGGCGAGGATGAGGAAGTTTGCTTCTGGGTTGTCCTATGAGTTGTTATTAGAATACAAGGCTAACTTATAGAGCAAGGATATGGATATTTCTAAGTTAGTGGTCTAAGAAGAAGACTTGGAGAAATTCTATTCTTATTCTATGGCTAGTACTCTATATCCTAAGCTATCTGGTGTTTTCCGTTCTAGAATATTAATGGTCCCAAGGAATAGGGTGCCCAGTCTTAGGGTAGTAGAGCTCAATCAGCTCCATCTTACCCCTTGTTATTTCTGTGGGCAGGTGCATCATGGATTTTTTGAGAAAAAATAAGTTATATAAGTGTGGTCAACTAGGCTACATGCGATAGGATTTTCCCTCTGAAGGGTTTCTATTGGGGCTAATAAGGTTCCGACCTCAACATCTTTAGCTCTGACATAAAAGGGTGCTACCTTTGGCTCCAGAACTGGTCGGAATTGCATTTATACTTTTGCCACATGCCAGTAATATGACACATCTCTAGGTGTTGTCACTGGTATGGTATAACTCTTTTCCCATGATGTGTATTTTTTGTTTGATTGAGGGTCTATTCTTTCTTATGTTGCCCCATATATGGCTATTTATTTTGGCTTTGGTCATGAGAATATTTCAGACCCTTTTTTTATGTCCACCCCGGTGGGTGATTCTATGGTTTCTATAAGAGTTTATAGGGGTTGTTTAGTATCTATCTGTGGTAGTGAAACCTTGGTAGACTTGATAAAATTAGATATGGTCGATTTTGATGTTATCTTAGGGATGGATTGGCTCCATTTATGTTATGCCTCTCTAGATTGTCAAACCCAAAGAGATAATTTCTAATTCTCAAATAATTCGGTGATTGAGTGTAAAGGTAGTTCCCTAATGCCTAAGGAAAGGTTTATTTTGTATCTTAGAGCCTGGAGGTTGATATCCATCGACTATTTATACCATTTAGTGCATGTTAAAGATTCTAGTTCCAAGAGTCCTTTATTTAATTCAGTCCTTGTTTTATGTGAATTTCTTAATATGTTCCCTAATTATCTCCTAGTGTTCCTCCCAATAGGGAAATTGATTTTAGGATATTTTTTTTTAGGCACTCGTCTTATCTTTATCTCTTCCTATAGAATGGCTCCATCCGAGTTGAAAGAACATAAGGAGTAGTGTAAAGATCTCCTTGATAAGGGTTTTATTCATCCTAGTGTTTCCCCATGAGGTTATCCTGTGCTTTTTATACGTTAGAATGATGGTGTTTTTTGAATGTCTATAGACTATCGCTAGTTTAATAAGGTGAGGTTGAAGAATAAATATTCTTTTCCTAAGATTAATTACCTGGTTGACAAGCTTTAGGGTGCTAAGCACTTCTATAAGGTAAATCTTCAATTGGATTACCATCAACTTTAAATTAGGGAGGGGGATACACCTAAAACTGCTTTTTATGATTGGTATGGCCATTACGAGTTCTTGGTCATGTCTTTTGGATTGACTAATGCCTCGATGGCATTTATGGATCTTATGATCTAGGTTTTCTCTCACTTTTTGGATTTATTCACCATTCTGTTTATTAATGACATCTTGGTTTATTCTAAGTGCGAGGTAGATCATGCTGATCACCTCCGTATAGTGTTTTAGACTCTTAAGAAACATTAATCGTATGTTAAATTCTATATGTGTGATTTCTAGTTGAATGTTGTGACCTATCTGGGTCATATTATGTCTAGTAAAGGTATCATGGTGGACCCACAAAAAGTTGAGGAGGTTAAGAAGTGGCCTAGACCCACGAATCCAATCGACATTAGGAGTTTTGTTTATTTAGCCATATATTATAGGAGGTTTGTGGAGAGTTCCTCTTTGATTGCTTCTCCATTGACTAGATTGACTCATAAGAAAGTGAAGTTCCTATGGTTTGACACTTGCGAATGTAGTTTTGAGAAGTTGAAAGATAAATTGACTTCTTCTACAATTTTGACCCTGCCTGAGGATACTGATGAATTTGTTGGTTATTCTGATGCCTCTTATATAGGACTTGATTTTGTGTTGATGCAATATGGTAAGGTTGTGGCATACACTTCTTGACAATTAAAAGTTCATGAGATGAATTACCCGATGCATGCCTTAGAATTATTTGTTATGATCTTTTATTTGAAGATTCTGTGCTATTATTTGTATGGGGTTCATGTTGACATCTATTCAAATCATAAGATTTTGCAATATATGTCTACCATAAAGGATTTGAATCTCAGGTAAAGGAGGTATCTTGAGTTTCTCAAAGATACGACATGAGTCTCTATTATCATCTAGGTAAAGCTAACGTAGTTTCTAATTCTCTTAGTAGGTTATCAATGTGAATAAGGATAAGTGAGAGTGTTGAAGGATATTCACTGATTGACTAATATTAGGGTTCATCTCTTGGACTTTTAGGATAGAGGTGTGATGCTACAAGAGGTGGTGAAGTCATCCCTTGGTTTTGAGGTAAAAGAGAAATAGGTTTTCGATCCTATCTTAATGCAGATTAAGAATGATGTGGTCTAGAAAATTTGATGGCTTTTTAGATTGGTGGTGATAGTATCTTGAGATACCAGGGCAGATTGTGTGTTCACGATGTTGATGGGCTGCAAGAGAGGATCTAGGCTGAAGCTCATGAGTCCAGGTACACTGTTTATCCTAGTTTGATGATGATGTATTATGTTTTAAAAGAGATCTATTAGTGGAACAACTTGAAGCGGGATGTGCCAAATTTTGTGGCCAAGCGTATGGTTTGTCAACAAGTAAAGATAGAGCATTTGTGGCCTGGTGGGTTGTCTCAAGGGATGGAGTTTCCCATGTCGAAATGGGAAGTGATTAATATGGATTTCATTACCAGTCTTCGGCGATCTTGCCATAAGTTTGATTTGATTTAGGTCATTATGGGTAGGATGACCAAGTCTGCTTATTTCCTACAAGTGAAGACTAACTATTCGACAGAGGATTACACTAAGATCTTCATTTAAAACGTAGTGAAGTTGCATGGTGTTCCAGTTTCAATTATATCTGATTGGGGCACTAATTCTCATCTCACTTTTTGCGTTCTTTCAAGAGAGGTTTGGGACGTAAGGTGAAACTTAGAATTACTTTCCACCCTTAGGAAGATGGACAAGTAGATAAAACTATTTAGACTTTAGAGGATATGCTAAGGTCTTGTGTGCTTGACTTTGGTGGTAGTTGGGTTGATCATTTGCCTCTAATAGAGTTTGAGTTTTGTAATATCTATCACATAAGTATTGGATCAACTTCTTTTGAGGCTCTTTATGGTAAGAGGTATAGGTCTTAGGTGGTTTAAGGTTGGCGAGAAAATATTGTATGGTCCTAACTTGGTTCACCAAGTTATGGATAGGGTAAAGGTGATTCGGGATAGGCTTAAGACCACCTAGAGTCACCAAATTTCCTGTGCAGATATAAGGCGAAGGGACTTGGAGTTTGATGTGGATGATTTGGTGTTCTTGAAGGTGTCTCCTATGAAGGAAGTGATGCATTTCGGAAGAAAGGTAAATCTCAATCCACATTACTTTAGTCCATATCGTATTATGAGGTGAGTGAGCAATGTAGCTTAGGATTTGGATTTGCCTTCAAGCTTGAGTTCCATTCATTTGATCTTTCATGATTCGATATTAAAAAAGTATGTGGGTGATCCTTTCTTGGGAGTTCGTTTAGAGAGTGCTGGTGTTTTAGATTTTTTTTCTTATAAGGAAGTTCTGATTATGATTTTGGATAAGAAAATCCATCGGCTGCAGACAAAAGACGTGGCTTCGGTAAAGGTTCTTTTGAGGAATCATAAAGTTGAAGAAGCTACTTGGGAAGCTGAAGAAGACATAAAGTCCAAATACCCATTCTTATTCCCCATTTCAGATAATCGTCCTTCAAGTATGTGTATTTCTTAAAAAGTTTGTTTTCTGTATTTGTTAAAGGTATCCTTAAATTATGATAATAGATGCCTTGACCAATCATTCGAGGACGAATGATTCTAAGGGGGAAGAATGTAACACCCTGGATTTTTGGACCTGGAAAAACATTGGAGTTTTTAACTCACTACCTTTACTAGGACTCGCCCTACGAGCTGTAGGGTGTCTGGACGGGTGATAGGACCCAAATAATAGGGTGTCCAATGAGTTTTTCCTAAGTTGTAACCTTGGTGACAACTTAAGGTAGTGAATTGTAAGGACTCATTAAGAGTTGTATAGCCCCTATCTTAGCCAAACTAGTATGATGCCCAAAGTATTTTTCTTTGAGTACGACTAGACTCAACGAGTTATAATGACTCTATATGAATCACATGATACCAATCATAGGGTGACCAATGTGTACCTAAAAGTTTTTATCTTCATTACCACTTGGACCATACGAGCCGTAGGGAGTATGAGTCATATAGTGATTCGTAGTCACCGGTGACAAATTTTTAGCTTTTAACTTAATGGCGTTTTGGATATTTCCCTTTGTCCCTAAACATAACCCATGACCTTAAAACTTTATTCGGACCTTATTACCATCCATAACACAACAAAATAACTTTTCTCTTCTCACAAATTCTCTCAAGAAAGAGTATTAGGGTTTTCTCAAGGTTGGTTGTCTAGAGCTTCCAAGGGAAAATTCTCTCCAAAATTGATACGGGTGAGATCATGTAGATGGACTATTGTGGGTGTGTATTAAAGTCATCCAAGTGTGTGTGAAAGAGAAGCATAATTAAGGGCCCAAATACATACCAAAAATAGCCCACTACAAACACTAAAGGGGCAACCCACTCTTGAAGGGACATTTTGGACATTTTACATTCTATCTTTTAATATACTATAAATAGAACCTCTTAGGGTTTTATTCTTATTTTTTTGATGAATATTAATATTGTATAACATGGAAAGACAAAGTCCTCTTTCCTTGAGGCAAATCAGAAACTTGGAAGTAGGTAACAACAAGAGGGTGGAATCACTTTTGTTGTTTGTTTTCTTAGAAACTTAGGTCTTGAGGTTCATAATCTCCTCTTGTTCCAAGTAAGAACTTGATGTTGCTATTCATTTGTCTTAGGGTCCTTTCTCATTGTTAGGGTTCTTAGATTTGTGAATATTGTATGTCAAGTTACTATCATTTTTGTATCTTGTTATTGTGGAATCCAAATCTGGTTGTTTTTGTTGTCATATTGTTCCTCACGTTTTTGTTGTGTTTTGTGTTTTTTTTGGGTGTGAAATACACCTTTGTTTCTTACGTTCTCGTTATATTTGTCAAATTCGAGTGAGGTGTCCATTTGGTCCACGATTTGTTGTGATTTGTGGACTGTTTTGGAGGGTGTATTGGACTATTTTGTGGATGTTTCGTGTTGCTCTTGTTTGTCCCATATCATTTGGTATCAAAGCATGGATTGATCTTGTTCCCACAAGATCAATCTTGGTCTTGTTAGTGAAAAAAAAAGGTCGTCAAACTGAAAAATCCAAAAGAAGAAAAGTTGTCCCATTTTTTGTGTTTGGACAAAAATTTTGAACTTAGATCTAGGAGTCCTTTTATGTGTTTTTTTTTATTTCTAGTGTTAGTTTCTTCATCACTAACACTAAAGGAGTCTAAATCTAAGTTTGAGCTATCATTGTTGACGTTGTTGTTGTTAACTTCACCTTGGCAGATTATTGTTGGTATTGTTGTTGCGGATTTAAAGTTTGGACTGTTTTGGACGTGTGGTGTGTTGTTGGTTCAAGGTTTGAACGTGTATTTTGGATATTGTGTCATGGATTTTAAGCTTGTAAACGTGTTGTTGATGTTTGGGGTACAACTTGAACCATAGAACTTCAAGATTCAAAAGAGTGTTCTTGGTGTTCTCGGTGTCCTTTACCATCTTCATCTATTGTTGAAAAAAAAAGGTTTATATTTGATCTTGAAAGTTGAAGAAAGAGATTGTGTATTTTGTTAGTCTTGAAAGAAATAATTCCAAAATTTAAGACCTCTCAAGACTTTTACAACCAATTCCAACCAATCAAGGACTTTAACAACCACTTTTCCAACAACCTTCCATGATTTAAGGACCATGTCTTGAGGATAAAAGTCAAGTCTTGCTTTTTGAATTTGAAAGAAGATTTCAAGACTTGTTTTCTATCCTTAACCAATTACCACCAATTCCAAATTACAATGGGACCAAGACTTGAAATTGAAATATAAATTGTAGAAACCGCAACCAATGCATGGCTGCCTCATCACGTTTTTACTGTTCACCGATAATTTTTAAGCTCAAATTTTGATTTCTTAGTTTCTAATCTTTGTTTCTTAGTTGTAATTTGTTAATTCTATTACTAACTAACAAACTAGTAATTATCTACTAGGTTGTAAGATAGTTTTGGGTCCGTCTATTCGTGTCTACCTTCTTTGTGTGTTTTTCTCTTTTGTAAATTCGTTGTATTTGTTGGTTCAAGTCCGAAACAAATTTTCTTTGAGTCAACTCAAATGAAAATCTATTCCGGGCCAAGACGGACTCATACCTCAATCACTCACAAAGTACAAGCCGACTTTCAACACTTGTGAAACTAAGTGTGAGGTAAAATCAAGAGTGAGAGCATGGTGAGGCTAATTTGAGCTAACAAGTTGTTTGTTTGTTTATTTTTTTGTCTTTATTAGGTCCCATGGATGATGGTACTTCCAAGTCTTTCCTTGAATATGTCACCCAAAACCTTGAAAGACTACGTCACATGCTTGACTCCCCGAATCCAAAACCATTAATCCAACTTCCACTTGACCAAGGAATAATGGCCCGTCTTGAAACTATCCACCGTGATTGTGAAAGATGATAAAGGGAATGGATGCCATACAAACCACTATATCAAAGTCTCCCTTGGGATGAGAACTTGTAAAAGGTACAAGCGGGTTTCCATGACACACATCAAAGTGAAGATCGTAACTCATGTGAGTTACAAGGTAAAAATGCTAATCCGCACACTCTTACAAACTTGGAATATTGTGATGTGGATAGTAGTAGCCAAATGGGAGTGGTTTCGGGTTTCCATAGAGTAGTTATGCATGGGTCATCCTTTTGTGATACTCTAGGTATTGTTAGGATGCATGACAACCAATTTCTTGTTGAAAGTAATTAAGCACTAGTTGATCCTTTAGATGACAAAATTAATTCTTCTCGTAAGAATGATTTATGTCCATCTAGTGCTACTAGAACTTGTGACTTGAGTAGGGTTACATTGCCATTTAATAAGAGTATTCACACACTAGTTGACCCTTGTGAAAACCAAGGTGAGTCTAAGTTGGTATGTGAGTTTCCAACAACTAGTGAGGATTTGAAAAATGATCAATCGGGTGACGATGACCTTGACGTGCTTGAATGTCTAGAAAACCTGGTTAGTATTTGTTCTTGTGAAGTTGGTTTTGATTGTGATCCCTTTTCTGTCCATGATGGTTTATGTCTATTTAGGGACTACTCTCTTTAAAGAGAAAGTGTTGCATGCCTAGAAATGTTATCTACTCCTCCTATATGTGTTTCCTATGTTGATCTTGCTAATAACAATGAGCTTAAAATTAGTAAGTACTTATATGATGACACCTTTCCTTACCCTCTTTGTGTGCATGATATTTTCTATAGTGATATAGAGGGTATGCCTATTTTTGAGGGTGACACCTTAGGAGAAAGTAAGTATGGCCGAAAACCATGGCCATGGCTACTTTGCCTGTTTGATCCCGGTACCATCTTAGGGTGGGAAAGGATGACTCTCGGCCTACTTTTCTTTTGTCTTGATGCTTTCCCGAGCCACTTCTTTTGTAGCATTGGTACTAACATTTTCATGATTAAAACAAAGGACCCGTGGTTGTACTTTAAATTTTTTCCGCCTCGGCATGGCATGTTGATTTGTTTTTTTTTCTAACACTAACCCCTCATGTCATGAGGATGTGTGCTTGTTTGTCTTCTCTTGATTTTTTAAGGTACGAATTCGAGGTCGAATCCTTTCCAAGAAAGAGAGGATGATACGAGTGCGATCACATAGATGGAATCTTGTGGGTGTGTATTGAAGTCGTCCAAGTGTGTGTGCAAGAGAAGCGTAATTAAAGGCCTAAATACACACCAAAAACAACCCACTACAAACACTAAAGGGGCAGCCCACTCTTGAAGGGCCATTTTGGATATTTTACATTCTATCTTTTAATACACTATAAATAGAACCTCTTAGGGTTTTAGTCTTAGTTTTTTGATGAATATGAATATTCTATAACATGGAAAGACAAAGTCCTCTTTCCTTGAGGCAAATCAGAAACTTGGAACTAGGTAACAACAAGAGGGTGGAATAACTTTTGTTGTTTGTTTGCTTGGAAACTTAGGTCTTGAGGTTCATTAGCTCCTCTTGTTCCAAGTAAGAACTTGATGTTGCTATTCATTTGTCTTAGGGTCCTTTCTCATTGTTAGGGTTCTTAGATTTGTGAATATTGTATGTCAAGTTACTATCATTTTTGTATCTTGTTATTGTGGAATCCAAATCTGGTTGTTTTTGTTGTCATATTGTTCCTCACGTTTTTGTTGTGTTTTGTGGATGTTTTGGGTGTCAAATACACCTTTGTTTCTTACGTTCTTGTTATATTTGTCAAATCCGAGTGAGGTGTCCATTTGGTCCACGATTTGTTGTGATTTGTGGACTGTTTCGGAGGGTGTATTGGACTGTTTTGTGGCTGTTTCGTGTTCCTATTGTTTGTCCCATATAAAAAATAGTGATCCTTTCAGGCTTATACCTCTTTCCCCAAAACATATTTCGTTAAAATCATATGCTTAAGTGGTTACTCATGTGGTTTAATTATTGGTTTTTGGATATTGGTTGAGGGTTTTGAACGATTGTTGTTTATGTGATGTTTCATGTTTACATATGCATTGTTTAGGCCAATGGTAGTTTTGAAACAAATTTTATGCGTGGGCGTGAGAATTGAATGGGGAATTTGGTAATCCACAAGTTTGATAATTTAATGAGTTGAAGCTTACAATATCCTCAACCCAATCTAGTGAAATTGGTTTTGAACATGAGAATTTGCTTATTGAAAAGTATTTTGAAACCTTGCATAGTTTAAAAGAGTAACGGAACCTGAATTTACTTTTAAAGAGGTCTTGATTGCAAAGAATTGAAATTGAATTGAAAACTTCAAAGTCCTATTGGCGGAGGCATTAGAGCCCCACTTGGATAGATGATTGGTTCCTACTTGGGACTTTGGATTTGCGTTGGTTAGGTTATAGTACCACTTGGCTACATTGTTTGGTTCCTACATGGAACATTGGTGTTTCATTGGCTAATTGGGTAAGAGTCGCATTGACAAATTGATTAATTTGGAAAAGTAACATGTTCTTGCAAAGTATAGTCATTATAACGAGACCACTTGATAATGCCTTAACGAATGACTCCTTGTTAGACAATTGTGAATGTGTGAAAAGTATTTTAATTAGGATTTAATGAGGTTTTTGTAGATATGGAGTGAAAGTTGAGGTACCGAGGGGACAATTCAGGAAGCCACATTTGCCGATTCAGGGGGTCTAAATAACTAGGTAGTTCGAGTCCTCCAACTTATATAACTTAATTCTTAAGTCACTCTTAATGTATGTAGGGATGTTCGAGTCCACCATAGTGCATATGGATATGTGATTATTTTCTTGTTCATGCGGTCACACGCACTGGGGCCCTTTCAGTAAGGGGAGAGATGGACCCAAATAGACCGTGGGTTCCTTATTATGGTTGTTATTCTACAAGTCCAGGTTAATGATTTTAAAGTTTATGTTAGGCCTTGTACCCTATCCCGACATCTTATATATATATATATATGTATATAAATGTGATCGTGTGCATTGGATTATTGATGAATTTTGAACTATTGATTATGGCATTATTTTACCCCTTACCCTTGAGTTACATGTTAGTGCTCATCCCACTAAATGTCTTAAAATGTTGTATCCCCATGAGAGTCAGGGTTCAAAGGCAATCCTACTTTTCATGCACAGTGTTAGGTGAATCAGTTCGGTTCGTCGGTCGTTTGCGGTGAAGTAGTGAGCTTCCATTCTCCAAAAGACTTGATCATTCCATCAATTTCTTCCATTAATTAGAATAAAATTCTTTACATTAACATTATGATTGTCATTGTCATTGTCAGAGTCGGGGCATGTCCTGACGTAGGTTGTTTTGATATTATAAAGGATTGGTGGATTACAGTAGATGATTTTGGTTGTTGACTATCATAGACATTTGAGTCATTATTTACTCTATCTTGTTATATGTTCGAAACAAATCCGCTTTCATGTGTTTGTATGTGTTCTGTATTGTTAGGCAAATGGGGTGGTCCCCGAATCTCAGAGGACTTCAGATGCCCTTCATAGCCAGTACCTAGTTCGGGTCGTGTAAGCTACCCATACTAGTCGACTTTGGCACAAGGCATCCACAACCAGAATAGCCAAGCCTAGATGATAAAGAATAGTAAGATTATAATCCTTAATCCACTCAAGCCAACGTCGCTGCCTCATATTAAGATCCCGCTAGATGAAGAAATACCTTAAGTAAAGACCCCATAACTTAAAATAAAAAACAACCACACACAACTACAGATAGTGGGTAGGGTAATTCCTCTAATGGGGCTTCAACTGACAAGAAGCATACATAATCACCTTACCCTTCTTCATCAACATGACACCTAACCCAACACCTGAAGCATCATAAAAAATGGTAAAACCCACGCCCTCCTTAGGTAAAGTCAAGATAGGAAATAATTTAAAAAAATCCTTAAGTTTTTAAAATCTCGCCTCATAAGGATCAGACTATTGAAAGGAAATCTTCTTCTGAGTAAACTTGGGTGAATGGAGCTACATTGATGAAAAACCCTAAAAAAACACCGATAGTAACCTGCTAAACCAATAAACTTATGAATCTTGGTGGGAGAGGTAGGCCTATCCCAAACACAGACCACTGAAATCTTGGGCGGATCAACTATAATACCATCCTCGGTCACCGCATAACCCAAGAAAGAGACGGACTCCAACCTAAACTCACACTTAGAGAACTTAGAATACAAAATCTCATCAAATGTCTCATCCCTTAATCTCTGAAGCATGATCCGCAATTGGTCCACATGGTCCACCTTACTCTTGGAATAAACCAAGATATCATCGATAAATACAATGACAAAATAGTCATGATACGGTCGAAGCACTAGGTTCATCAAATCCATGAACAACTCTGGGGCATTGGTCAACCCAAAGGACATGACGAAGAGCTTATAACGATTAAGTCTGAAAGGTTGTCTTCAAAATATCTGAAGCCCTAATCCTCAACTGGTGATACCAGACCTCAAGTCAATCTTTGAAAATAACAATGCTCCTTGAAGCTAATCGAACAAATCATTAATACGAGAAAGAGGATACTCATTCTTAATCATCACCTTGTTTAACTTCCGATAAAAAATACATAAATGCATAGACCCATATTTTTCTTCACAAACAAGAGAGGTGTACCTTAAGGTAATACAGTAGATCGGGTAAATCCCTTATCCAACAAATCTACAACTAATCCTTTAATTCCTTCAACTCTGTTGGGGCCATCCTATTAGGATAAATAGAAATATGCTTCGTGTCTGGCTCAATATCAATAGCAAAGTAAATATCATGATATGGGGGCATACTATGTATATCCATAGGGAAAATATACAAGAACTCAGAGATAACACAAATATGATCTAAAAAAACAGGAGAAACAGCACTAGTAGCATGAATATGAGCCAAATAGGACAATCATCCCCTCTCAACCAAGTGATGATACTAAAGGAAAGATATAACTCTCTTGGAACTTAAATAAAGCAAACCCTTCAAAGTTATCCCTTGCACACTCGATGAAGCTAAGGTCACAATCTTAGCATAACAATCTAAGACAATATGATAAGGATCTAAGCAATCCATATCCAAGATTACATCAAAGTCTAATATATCTAGGAAAATCAGTTCTACCCAAGTCTAACGACTAGTAAAAGTCACAACACAAGATAGGTGAACCCAATCCACCACTAAAGAGTCTCCTATAGGGATAGATACATGAATAGGAATTTAAAAAGGGTTACTACCAGAATCAAAACAAAAGCAAAATATGTAGAACAAAGGATAAAGTCGATCCTAGATAAAATAACACATACATAGATCTGAAACAAATGGGGATAATACCAATGATAACCACATTGGACTCCTCTACCTTTGGTCTGGTGAGTATAGCATAGCACTATCCATAACCACCACTTAATTAAGTAGCCTTGTGACCATAACTATATCCACCACTATCTCTACATATGCACATATAGTAGAACCTCTACCTGGCATAGTTGATATAGGAGTAGGCCTAAACATACGATGAGGGCATTCCTTAGGAAAATGGAAAACCTCATCACATAAATAGTAATATCTATATCCAACTCAATAGAAGGAGGTATAAATGAGCTAGAACGACCAGCCAAAGCTATTGGAATAGAAGAACCACCACCTAAACCCTTTAAGGGTTCTTTAACTTGTCTAACATGATATATACGGAAGCCTCTAGAATCTCTTACTTGAGGAGTGCGAACTATAAACTCACCCTGATGACACACCCTCTTGGCGCCTCCCCTGACACCCTTGAAGAATAAACTAAGTCATCATAGCATGATCTGCTATGCTCTAAAATGAGGCTCCATACGCTATAATTTGAGTCATATCTGGCTAAAGAGAAATATCCAACCCCTACACAAATATCTAAATCTTCTCAGACTCAGTGTCAATGCTAGTATAAGAATATCTAGACAAGGCATGAAAGTTACCAGATACTCTATAATAGTCATAGAGCCCTACTCCAAGTGATCAAACTTATCTCTCATCTAATACCTCAAACTATACGACATAAACTTGTACAAAAAGACCTCAACAAATTGATCCTAATTCATCACTAGAGAATTAAGAGGTTTGCAACTAACAAGTGACCTCTACTAATCCCTAGTCGCATCTATTAACTTTTAACTAGTATAAAAAAACCCTTGTGACTCAAGTAAGACAAGTTTATGTAACTTCTCATGACAATCAATCAAGAACTCATAGGCATCATCGCCTACAACACCACTAAATCTAGGTGGACCCAAATGAGTAAATCCCTTAAACATCTTATGATCCTTATAAGAAATAACTATACATGAAACAAATGGGGTCCATAGTATATCTATTGCATACATATTCTAAAAACTCATTCATATCACCAACATCATTCTTAATTGGTTACAAAATTCATTTACTTGTATTGCATTAGGCATGTACTATTTTTTGTCTTTTAATTAATTATATTATGGTATTTTCACTTTTTCGTACAAGTTTCTATGAGGTTGAATTTATCTCTACTAGTCTAGGATAAATTTTCTTGAGTGTATATTTATGTTGATTTAGATAGTTGGTTGTCATGACCCAAATGCCAAGGGTAATGATAGCACTAGTCACAACGAGCCTTGAAAAGCAAACCTATTACCCAAACTAATATGAAAAGATAAATCAATAATAATCCCAAAGGTAAGGCTTCTAGAGTGAAGCTGAACCACACTTGGTGTAAGAACCATACAATATCACAAAACTTGGGGTCATAGTGTAACAACTACTAAATTCATCTCAAATGTAAAATGATACAATGGTAGTCCAAAAGGATCAAAATTTATCTCAGAATACAAAATAAGAATGATCTACATAAGAAGTAGTAGGTCAACTCTAGAAGCATAGATCAAACGCTACCTTGAATATATTCTAGATAGCACCTAAATTAGCTATAATGTGGTAATTCAAACCTGGATCGTCACAAAAAGGGTGCAGTAGGGTCCACTTTTACTTAGTAGGTAACATAGATCGACTGAGCAAAGTAGAAAATAATGCATTAAAATAAACACTATGGGCACATCAGCTGCCATTAGAAATGTCCCAAATGGATGCCCATACCATATCCCCTAATAGTTCTACAATATACATATATACCATACACAAATATGAGAAAGAAGAACAAATATATAGAAATACAAAATACAAGTATAAGAAAGATGTACAAATAGATAGATGTAACATCAAGGACAACAATACAACATAGAAGTAGCACAAAATATGTGATACTCAAGGTTGTCGCACAACCTTCATATACACCTATTGAGTTGTGTTCCTGGGGTAGGTTTCATAGGGATTCATCAATCCATATACAATCTATTATCCAATATGAATACTCATCATTCCTCTTTTGCACATCCCTCGATAAATGGTCAATAAAGATATCACAAGCCAGTACTTCCAGTATTTCCACAGTGGAACCAATATTTAAAAAGTGTATATATTTTTAGTATGTAATGCTCACAACAAAATAAAATGAGAATTCCAAAATAAAACCAGTATACTAACCATGTGAGCCGCAATCCACTCAATATACCAATAATCTATGAATCTAATGTAATTATTTACAATTAGAGTGAAATACACAATAATATGAAATTGATACCACATAAATTATATTTTAGGCTTTCTCATCAGTGTAGATACAACCAAATATGCATACATAAGTCCAATAACATCATATAAGACATCATACAATCGTATATTGCACATAGTGTCTCAAAACCACCAAATAACACCACGTAGGCCCCCACACGGGCACAAAACAATAGTAATTCCATTTTCAAGTTTATTTTCCACACATGAAACATGATTTTTTTACCAATATTAGCTACCCAGACCAGTCAATTCAAAGTTAAGCCATAACCTACCTAAAATATCGTAATCCATATGAATAAGCCTTCACATCGAGTATTCACCTAAAGAACAGACCCAAAAATCAACTAAAATATGCAAATATAGTATCTACACATTAAAATAAAGCCAATGATACCCATATTTTTCATTTTTAGATTGGGGTCGAAATGGACACTCAAAAATTATTTAAATAAATGGTAAAATAAGAATTTATCTAAATTTTTTTTCCATGATTAAGGAAAATTATTGGATAAAACCCAATTAAAAATAGGTTGGAATTGGGGGATAAATAAGAAAATTACCAATTTTAGGTCTTCTGGTAAAAAATGCCTAAATTCCACCTTTGAATTCAAGCTTCATAAGGATTTAAATGGCAAGAATTAAATAAAAATAATTGAAATAGGGATTTCAAGCTACCCAAGTTTAAAAATGGATGAAATTTCCCAAAAACCCAAAATCCCAAGCTTTAAGTATCAAAAATTATGATGAATTACAAAAATAAGGATATAATCCATCCAAGCATCACTTAAGCAACTACCGGGTCTCTTAAGTAGACATTGCTTAAAAGACCAGGCGTCACTTGCATGATGGTTATCTTATCATAAAATAAACATAGTTGTCACTTAAGAGACAGAAGATGAAGCAATAGAGACATCGCTTAAGTGATACCCCCAGCTGGCAGCCAAGTCGCTTAAGCAACCAAGGAGTTACCTATACGAGTGCACCAGTTGAGTAGTGCACTCTTTGTGGAGAATTTATCAAATCCTAAGAACATAAATAACCTATGATATTAGACTAAATTTGATGCTCCAGATTAAATGGTGATATCTGATTTTTTTTTAAAATATCCTTTACACAAAGTTGACCGCTGAACCCAATTTCATAGCTTTCCAAATTATGGGTCAAAATAAGATAAAAAAGACATAAAACCAGCCCAACATTATTATCAACCTAAAATCAATATTTTGTATCTACTAGTATTGTCCATTTTGACATCCGATGCACATATTAATAAATGTTGACCAAAGAGAACTACAGAGGCTTTATAACTACCGAAAATCACAATCTAGCATAAATCACACTAAAATACATTCAAAACTAAGACAATAATCCCCACACCCTATAAATACCATAATGCAACAATGGGGAGCGGTAAAATGGACAAATTACATAAAAATAAACATTTCACAAAAATCACCAAAAATAGGTCATTACATTGATTTGATGATTTTCCACTATCTTTTAAAATTAGGTTCAGTAGAAAATGATGATAAGAATAAGTGTTTCCGTACTCACACTTGCTATTTTCTTCATCATACATATAGTGATGCATGCAAGCAAAGTCAAGATAAAGAGTTAAGATCTTTGGCTTGAGTCAATACTTTAAAAGTGTGGAAGGAGTTTTGAATGAAGGTTTGAATCATAGGAATATGATAAAATAGAAGTACAAGGGTCCATGTGGAAGACTACTCAAAGAAGGTAAAAGAGGTTGTGAGTGCAGATTGGTTATTCTTTTAATGCAAGCCTCTTGACCAAGAAGATCCTTAATTTAGTAAGGGTTGTAATTAGTAACCTAGTCTATAAATAGTGAAGCATATCTCACTTTATAGTTAGATTATTTTTATTGAATAGGAAAAACTAAATACTCTTTCAAGTATTTGAAATCTTATTAATGATTTTGTCATTTAAAGTTTAGAAATGAGTGTATCTGAGGATCTAATTCCCATGAGTTTTTTCTCATATGTTAATGTGTTTATTTGGATATTTGAAGGTGGTCCTTACTTCAATATAGTATTGGCTCCCTTTGATTCCACTTTGGTGTCTTCCTTTCTATCCCTTTATATTTTATTTATCTTATTCCTCCAATGCTTTGTTTTCTTATACATTCCATATTTTTTTCTTTCTCATGTAGATACTGCATAGGTGGTCTATAGTTATTAAGCAGTGTGGTGTTAATAGTGCTTTGCAGTGGTTATTGATCCCGATTATCTTTAATCCTCTTCTATCTCAATCTGTGTTTTGTTTGATAGCTGAGATATTTTTTAGATATTTCTTATGTTATTCCTAATTAGAGGCTTGTGTTGTGAGAACCAAACATGAGATTGATGTTGAATTTTGTATTTACATTAATTAGATTGTCTTTTTAAATTGTTAGGATTTATCTTTTATTTTATCTATTCTACTTCCTTTTATAATTTAATAATTATGTTGGATTTGGGTTTTAGGCTTATATATTACAATTCGTGTGATAGGTTTCATCAGGATCCCAGTTTTGGGTCTTGACAATTGGTATAAAAGCCCCAAATTCATTGGTCTCAGAAATACAAGCCAAGTCTAGTAGAGTCTTATAGGTTAGTGTGGAGACAATAGTTATCTATATTTGAGATGCTATAGGACTTTATGTAACTCAATATCTTGATTCATTATTGTGTATTCTTGGTTCGGTTTATCTCTTAAACTTTTTATTCCATTCTCTCACTCTTATAGTTTGGGGTTATGTCATATGGTGTAATATAAAACTTGGTACTAAAGAGATATTGGTAGCCTAATGGGAAGGTTATTTATCCAAATTTTGATTGTATTAATGATTTGAAGATAGATTGAGTATAATTTTTTATTATAAGATATAGTTTAGGGATGTTCATCTTTGAAGTTTGAATAATGTGTTGTAGAACTTTGTTGATCATCTTATCTTCTTTGGCTAGTTGTTCAGCAGTAAAAAGAATACATATATGGATTAGATTATATCAAAATGTATTGATGATTAGGAATTATATGATTAAAAGAATGGAAAAGTAAAATATGTAGTAACTCTGAAGACTACAGTTAATGATATTTGTCATAACTAGGATGGGTTGATTAGTGTATTATGAGAATAAAGATTCTTTAACAAAGGTCAAAATTTCTACCACAATGTTTTAGTATGAGTGTATTGACAAGGCCTCATCAATTAAGTAAAAGAATAGGTTCATATAACAACAACTTAAAAATTATGGAGGGTCAGTGGATCATGTAAGAAGGCAAATTTCTATGTATGAGAAAGGATTTCCTACAAAAAGGTTTTAAGTGGTATGACTACTTTTAATTTTATAAAGTTGCTTGAATGGTTTGAGTTTAATGATACGATGGTCACGGTGATATATTTTTTTTACTTAGTTATAGTTATGAGGTTTGTTATCTTTACTATTGATTGGGTTTATGAAAAGGTAAATTGAAAATGTGTGGAGGGATATAAATAATTAATAAAGATCATATTTTAAGAGTTCTTAAATGGAGATGGTTGACAGTTTCAGGAAAAAAAGTGGAAGTTTCTTTCATTATTAGATTTTGTGGGATATTACAATGATATTTTATTAGCAAGTGCCAGGTGTACTTGTTTGTGTGAGATGCATGCATTGGTACATATTATATTGGGCTAGATATTGTGTGGCTTGTGTAATGTATTATAGTTACTTGATCGATGGAAATAAATAGTGTTATTTAGGTTTGACTTCTCAATAATTATGTTTTGGAAAAGTGGTGGATTGAGTAGGATTTTGTAATATGTTTGTACTAAGGTAGAATGATGAATAAGGATAGATATGTCAATCAACAAGTGTATAACCAGAAAGCTATCAATTATTTCACCAATTTGGATGATAGAACTCGAAATTGTATTTATAGTTGAACATCCAGCTAGTTTTTTTGTCATGGGCACTTTAGAGAGGCATCATTCTATAAAGTAAATTAATGTGGTTGATCAATTGTAGGCATTTATAAGTTTAGGATGTGAAGAAAATTTCAGGGGTTAAATTGAGGGCTGGTGATAATAGTTGAGATCAAGAGGAGTGAATAGATATTGGGATAATGAATTCATGGATAAATAAGGTTTTTCGTGGGTTGATTGTATGAATATGACTGAGAAGTTTAGTAAGATTTTCATGTAGTAATTGAGTATTAACAAGATTAATCCAGTACGTTTGTGATTTAAGATATAATATTGATGGCATGATACATTTTGTGGGTGGGCCACAACTACTAAGTAAATTTGATAAGAAGACATTGTGATTGGTTCTGCTGTTATTGTGACCAATTTAGAAAGGTTTTCAGTTAAATGGTTCTAGTAAGAAAATGACTTTAGGTGTAACAACCTAATTTCTTGTGATTGGTGTGAAATATTTATTTCTGTGTAATTTGTCTAGTTTACCTCTCCCTATGGTTTTATTATGGTTTTTCTAGGGTATGAGGATGATTAGCATGGTTCCCAATGCATATTTGTGTAATTTATGTGAGATTCTGATTTTCCATAGTCTTAAACACTTATTAGTTGACTTCGTCAACATCTTAGATCTGGGTATCGGATGGAAAAATGAATTTCACGGCAGACTTAAAACTATGATTTTAGATTAGTAACATGGTTGGTGTGGTTTTATGGATTTTATATCTCATTTCTACCCTCCATTCAAAAAATTGTAAAAATAGGTCTCAGGGGTTAATTCTATGAAAAATATTTTTCTAAAAATTCTGATATTGCCATTAAGTCCAAAACATCAAATTAAATAGTGTAGCATAGTTTGTTTGAATTCTTCAGATTCTCTATGAATCCTGAGGGATCCACAAAGACTTGGTCTTATCCAAGTAACCACAGTTGGTACACCACTCAGCTGGTGCAGCAGGTTAAAATACCAATTTGGCTGCTTTAATGGTAGACGCTAAAGCGCCTCTTGGTCACTTTAGCAGTCAACTATTAACTAGGCCAGGTTGTTTTAGCGGCCCTTGTCTACATTAGTGGAGGGAGATAAAGCGGCCCTTGCTTCTTTAGAGAACTAGCATGCTAAGCAGGTACCTCTTAGCGATACTTGACTACTTTAGGAGTGACCACTAAAGTGGCCACTTGACCACTTTAGCGGCACCTGGTACCTGGATATATAAATAAACCTTTTCTCAATTTCATTCACTATTTTTGAGACTTGGAGTTTGGAGATCATATTGTTTGGACATTTTCTTCCATTCCTAATCTTGGTTAAGCTCCAAAATCGTATTTCAACTACTTTTCTTTGATTTTATCCTTTAAATCTTATTTAAAGTCAGATTTAAAGGTGGAATTTGTGAATTTTGGCTTTGTATGGTGAAAAGTAGTATTCCTTTGATTGAAACCCCAATTTTACCATTTCACTTGGATTTTCTCCTATGAGTTTCTTTAATCATGGGAAACATGTTTTTGGATAAAAATTTCACTTTCTTTTTTAAAAATCTATTTTGTGGGTCCGTTTTGACCCCAATTCGTAAGTGGGCAATATAGTTATTGTTGACTTTCTTTTGATGCATAGATTCTATATTTGTGTGGTTTAGCTGATTTTTAGGTCCGTGCATGAAGTGAAAGCTCAGTTATAAAGATTTATTTGTTTTGATTTTGGCATTCAAGGTAGATTATGACTTAACTTTTGTTAGATTGGAATGGGTAGTTAATAATAATATAAAATAATGCTATGTTTATGAGGTTGCATCATGGAAAATGTGTTTAGGTGATTTATGTGCCCGTATGGGGGTCTTTGTGGATAATCATTGGTATTTTGAGACATTATTTGCTATGCTCGATTGTGTGGGGTCTCTTATTATTTTGCTGGCCTGATATTGATAGATGTATGTTTTTTGTTGTACTTTTTTTGGGTGGAAAAAGCCTATATTTTGGGATTTACATAGTATCAATTACCTTTTTTGAATATTGCTCTTGATGGTTTATGGACTATATTGAACCATGGATGGTTGGGTTGACTTGAGTGAATTTTTTGCTCACATGGTTAATATATTAGTTGGATATTAGAATCTCTTATTTATGTTGGTTTTGAGCATTACATCCTCATATCATTCTCAGACTTGAATTATTGTTATCACCATTGAAAATATTGTCTTTTTCGAATAGAAAATATGACATCTATACAAACCCTCTATTGATGTATGTGTCGAATAGGAATTATGGATACCGGTATTGGATATTGGTTGTACATGACTTAAAAAAAACCCTATAGGTCCTACCTAGGAACATAACTCGATAGATGTGGGTTGACGAACCTCTTAGTGGTCCTATAGGGAGCTTTTGTGACAACTTCGTGCATCATCATTATCACCTTTATTGCATTCCATATATTATGCTTATTCTATGGTTGTATTTCTTTTCTCAACATAATATCTGTCTATTTGTTCTATCTTTTTGTATTAGTATTTAGTGTATGTGCATATTTGCTCTTCTTTCTCCTACCTGTATTTGTTATATGTATATATAGTAGAATTGTTAGTAGAGATAGTGTCGGCTACTATTTGGTACATTTTCTGATTGTAGGTGATGTGCCTATAGTTTGTGTTTACATATTTTATTTTCTACTTTACTTAGTGGACCTATGATACCTAATGAGTATAATGGACCATACTAATCCTTAATACACCCTTTTGGTACAGATCTAGGTTTGAGTGAACCATACAAATAGCTGATTTAGCAGGCCTTTGAAGTCTATTTGAGTTAGCGGTTTATCTATGCATTTAGCGTGGCCACTACCGTTTCTTATCTAGACTATATCTTATTTGATTTAGAGATAGAGTTTGATCCTTTTTAGATATCATATGTATATTTTGACTTCAATATGTATTAGTGGTTCTTACACTATGACACTAGGTTTGGAGATTTGCTTTGGTATCTTTCTTATATTTCTACTATTATTATGTTTGTGTGGCTTTGCTTTTCTTTACAAGCCTTATTTTAGGATTGGTATTGATTTCTATTTTTATATATATTTGGGTGATAGGATCATATGTCATGGCTTTCTGAAACAAGTGCCACCATGACACTTTGTTTTTGGGTCATGAAAAATTGGTATCAAAGCAGCCAGATTCATTGGTCTTAACAGTGTAAGAAAAGGGTGTCTAATATAGTCTCACGAATTGATATGTAGATGTCCCTATCAATCTTTGAGAGGATGTAAGATGTATTTAGAAAAATTCCTTTATCTTGATCCTCATCATGCGGATCTTTCATATCTTTTATTCTAATTCATATTTCACTATTTCTCCACTGATGATGAGGACTAGATCAAGTGACGTCAGAGATGTGGATCCATTATCGGAGAAGAGAGCCCATCCTAAAAGGTGAATTGCAAATAGTAGTTAGGATAAAGGCATAGGTTGTTTATGAAGATCTATCATGTCCAAAGATAGCACTAGAGAACTCTCCCCGAGCCTCAGGTAGAGCATATTTTAGTTTTAGGGCCTACTCTAATCTCGCAAAGAGTACAAGTGTAGTTATGAGTATGGATACTCTAGTTCTGAGTATGGATCTTCCTATTAAACTAACATATGCTTATGGAACTCCACAGACTCCAAGTGAATTTCCTTTTTTAGTGCCTGTATTTGAGTATGGAATTCTGAGATTCGGAGTTGAGCCTTCTTCTATGATGCCTCCTTATATGGATCTTCAGCCAAGAAAATTTACTATGGCTCCTATTATTATAACTATAGTTATGTCTTTTGAGAATTAGAAGAGATTTTAAAGATTCACTTGTTTGGGTCCTCCTAGGTTCAGTGGTGATGTAAGCAAGTATGTTTGTGAGTTCTTGATTGACTATAGTAAGAAGTTTCATAACCTTGGTTTGGTTGAGTTGCATGGGGTTACTTATACTACTAATAATTTGAGCAATGCAAATAGAGATCCGTCATGGTCACTTATTGGTTGCCGACCTCTTTGTTTGCCAAAGATGGTCTGGGATCAGTTTATAGAGGCCTTTTTGTATAGGTTTATGCTTTTTAGTTTGAGGGATCATATGAGAGATGAGTTTGATTTCTTGGAGCAAGGATCCATGACTATTGTGGAGTATGAGGCATTTTTATGCTTTGTCTAGATATTCTTATGCAGTATTCCTACTAAGTCTATTTTTGAGGTTCGTGAAAGGGTTAGATGTTTCTCTTCACCTTGCTATGACTTAGATGGTAGTGTATGGGGTATCATATTAGAGTATTATGGATCATACTAAGATAACTGAGTCTATTCTTCGAGCATCATAGGGAGGCACCACGAAGGTACATTATTAGGGCGAGTTTGGAGGTCTCATTTCTTGAGGTAGAGATTCTAAAGGCTTCTATATGTATCTTGGTAGTCCAACTTAAGAATCCTCACAGAATTAACATAGTGGGTCTTCTGATTCAATAACTCTGAGTAGTTCTCCTATCTCAGCCATACCTCCTTTTATTGAGAGGGGTCGTAGGGCTTTCTTTATTTGTGATGAGTTTGGCCATATCATAAAGGACTGTCCCTAACAATTTTTTAGAGTTGCACTCTTATTGGCTGTGAGAGCTAAACATTCTACTAGGGGTGCAAGAGGTAGAAGTAGTGGTAGTGGCCATGGGACTACCAATCATGTGGTGGCGTGGTCAGTGCTATGCCATACCTTCCAGGCCACAAATAGAGAAATTTGATATTATCATCACAGGTATCGTCCCTACTTAATACAAATCTATGTTTGAGTTATTTGAGATAGGGTCTACTTTCTTTTATGTGTTTGCATATTTTTCTTTGAGTTTTAATTCTACGTGTGAGCCTCTTTCCATGCTTATCAATGTATCTACCTCTGTTGGAGACTCTTTAGTGATGGATTTGGAACACCTATCTTGTGATGTGTTTTTACTAGGCTTGAGACTTGGGTAGATCTGATTGTATTAGATATGGTAGATATTGATGTCATCTTAGGTATGGATTGGTTAGCTCATTATAATATAGTCCTAAATTATTATGCTACGACTATGACCTTAGTTTCACCGGGTGTGCCAAGGATAGCTTGGAATGTTGTGCCTCATTGGGGTCCCAAGAGGATTATATCATTCCTATAGGCTCGTCTTTTGGCTGAGAGAAAATACTTGTCTTATTTGGCTTATATTTGGGATACTAGTGTTGCTTCACCTCATCATTGGATTCTATTCGTATTGTTCATGAGTTTGTGGATGTATACCTTTGGATTTTCTTTGTATGCCTCCATATTGTGATATTGAATTTGCTATTGATGTTGAGTCGAGCACCAAGCCCATTTCTATCCCTCCTTATATGATGGCACCCAACAGTGTTAAAGATATTAAAAAATCAATTATAGTAGTTGTTGGATAATGTCTTTATCTAACCTAGTGTATCACCTTGGGGTGCTCCTGGGTTGTTTGTAAAGAAAATGGATGGGTCTATTTGCATTTGCATTGATTATCAATAATTAAACAAGGTGATAGTTAAGAATAAGTATTCTCTTCTTTATGTTAATGATTTCTTCAATTAGCTTCAGGGTGCTTTGGTGTTTTCAAAGATTAATTTAAGATTTGGGAATCACCAGTTGAGGATTAGAGCTTTGGATATTCCAAATATAGCCTTTAAGACTTAGTATAGTCATTATGAGTTCTTGGTCATGTCCTTTGGGTTGACCAATACCCAATTATGTTCATGGTGGTGAGGAATTTGATATTTCAATCGTATCTCGACTTCTTTGTTATGGTATTTGTAGATGATATCATGTTTTATATTAAGAGTGGGGACAATAATGAAGAGAATTTATGGATTGTGCTTTAGAGATTGAGGGATAAGCAGTTGTATGCTAAGTTCTCCAACTATGAGTTTTGGTTAGAGAAAGTTTCTTTCTTGGGTCACGTGGTGACCAAGGATGGTATTATGGTCAATTCGACCAAGATTGCAACAGTTTGTGATTGGGATAGGCTTACCACTCCGACCATGATTTGGAGCTTTGTTGGTTAAGCAAGCTACTATTGGAATTTTGTAGAAGATTTTCATATATTAGAACTCAGTCAACCATGTTGACTTAGAAAAATATTTCCTTTCAGTGGTCTGATGCTTGTGATGCATGATTTCAAAAGCTTAAGGATTTGTCCACTTCAACTCCTAGCTTGACTTTGTCTAAGGAGGGCATGAAATTTACCATTTTTATGATGCTTCTAGTGTTGGTTTAGGTGTTGTGTTGATACAAGAGGGTAAGGAAGTTGCTTATACTTCTCGTCATGTAAAGCCCCATGACAGGAATTACCCTACCCATAACTTGGAGTTGTACGTGGTTGTTTTTACTTCAAAGTTATGGAGGCACTACTTGTATGGAGTTTGTTATGAGATTTTCTCAGATTTCGTAGCCTTCAGTATTTCTTCACTCAAGGAGATCTTATTATGTGGAAGCACCATTGGGTTTATTTGCTAAACAATTATGACTTGACTATTTTCTACCATCCGAGCAAGGCTAAGATTGTTGCTGATGCCTTGAGCTGAAAGTCGACTAGCATGGGTAGTTTGGAACAACGTTTGACTAAGGAGAGGCCTTTTGCCTTGGAGGTTCAGTCACTGGATAACTAGATGGTTAGTATTGATATTTCAGAACTTGGGTGTTTTTTTGCTTTTGTAGAGGCCAGGTCATCCCTGATGCAACAAATTTGGGCTCATCAATTTGATAATGTTAGGTTAAGAGTGATTTGATATAATGTGTTGTGTGGTGAGGCTATGGAAGTATCACTTGATCCAGATTATATTGTGGGTGATTGGATTAAACTATTTTTAGAGAAGGCTCATTATTCGAAGTACTCCATCTATTTGGGAGTGTCTAAGATGTATCATAATTTTAGCTAGCATTTCTAGTGGGGAGGCATGAAAAAGGATATAGGGGATTTTGAAGCTCGTTCTATGTTGCCAGTAGGTGAAGATCGAGCATTTGAGACCTGGTGGTTTACTCCAAAGGTTACCCATTCCTAAGTGGAAATAAGAACAGATCACTATAGACTTCGTGAATAGGTTGCAATGTACTTTTTGTGGTTCTGATATTATTTAGATCATCGTGGATTGAGTGACCAACTCTTCTTATTAAATTCTGACTCGGGTCTCTTTTAGTGCCCTGAGGTAGGCCTATATCTATATTCGTAAGATAGTTCATCTTTATGGTGTGGCAGTGTTTGTCATCTTGGATCGAGGTTTAGTTTTCATGTCTCATTTTTTGGAAGAGTTTTTGGGAGGAATTCGGTACTTAGGTTGATCTTAGTACAATGTTTCACCTCCAGACCGACGGTCAATCGGAGCGGACTATTCAGATTTTGGAGGATAGGCTCCATGCTTGTGTGATAGAATTTGGTGGCAAGTGGGAGCAATATATATCTTTGGCAAAGATTTAATATAATAATAGATACTATTCTAGTGTTAAGATGGATCTATTCAAGGCTTTGTATGGTAGGCATGGTTGCTCCCTAGTTTGTTGGTTTGATGTTTATGAGATTAGACCACGAGGTACAGACTCGCATCGTAAGTATTTTGATAGAGTTTGTGTCATTCAGGATAGACTTTGAGTGGCTCAGAGTAGACAAAAGGGCAATGAAGGTCATGTACATTGTGCCTTAAGATTTGGTGATGATGATCGTGTCTTTCTTCATATGTTGCCCATGAAGGGTGTCATGAGGTTTGGAAAGAGGGGAAAGCTTAGCTAAAGTATATTTGGACTTTTGAGATTCTTTGAACTATTAGGGATGTGGCTTATGAGAGCACTACCCCAGAATTATCAGCTGTGGCATATGAGTTCACATTTCCCCTAGATTTATCAGTTGTGCATTGAGTTTTTCATGTTTTCGAGTTTCTTCGTTATATTCCAAATTAGTCTTATGCCATTCATTTGGATTCATTCCAGTTAGGTGAGCGATTGTTTTTTGTTGAGGAGCATGTCTCCATTCTATACATGGATGTTAGATGGTAGCATTCTAGAGTTATTCATGTGGTTAATGTCCAGTGGAGGCATCGACCTATACATGACTCTATTTGGGAGGTTGAGTCAGATATTTTTAGTAGTTTCACCATCTTTTTGCGGATTTAATAATTTATATTTCCCTTTGTTTGAGGATGAACTAGATTCATAGTGTTGGATGATATAATGACCCAATTTTTGGTGATTTCTGTGAAATATTTATTTTGTGTGATTTGACTATTTTTTCCCTCCCCGTGGTTGCACTGTGGTATTTCTAGGGTGTGGAGATGATTAGCATGGTTCCCAATGCATTTCAGTGTGATTCATACGAGATTGTGAGTTTTGATGGTTATAAAGGCTTATTAGTTGACTTTGGTCGACATCTTTTTATCTGTGCATCAAATGGAAATACAAATAGTGCCAGTAGATTTAGAATGTTGATTTTAGGTTGGTAACATCGTTGGCGTGGTTTTATGGCTTTGATATCTCATTTTGACCCTTCAATTGGAAAGTTGTGAAACTAGGTCTCGAGGGTAAATTTTGTGAAAACAATTTATTTTTGAAATTTGGATATCTCCATTAAGTTTGGAGCATTGAATTTGAGGGTAGCATAGTTAATTTGCATTTTTTGAATTCTTAATGAATTCGAGGGGTCCACAGGTACTTGTCCATAGCTGGTGCACCACTCAGCTAGTGCAGCCACTAAAGCGCCACTTGGCTGCTTTAGCCGATAGCTACCAACTGGGAAAGGGCATTTTGGCGGCAGTCGTCCGCTATAGCAGAGAGCGGTAATGCGACACTTGTCTGCTTTTGAAAACTGGCACATTAAGCGGGTACTGTTAAGGCGGTAATTGACCACTTTAGTGGTGACTGCTAAAGTGTCCACTTGACCACTTTAGTGACATTTGGAACCTGGGTATATAATTAATCCTTTTCTCAGTTTTCTTCACCAATATTAAGACTTGTAGCTTGGGGATCACATTTTTTTGCATTTTCTTCCATTCCTAGGCTTAGGTAATCCCCAAACTCCTATTTCAACTACTTTTCATTGATTTTATCATTTAAATCTTGCTTAATCTTAGATTTAATGGTGGAATTGGAGATTTTGGCCCTGAAGGCCCAAATTAGCATTTCATTGATTCAGACCCTAATTTTACCTCATTTTCACTTGGGTTTTCTTCTATGAGTTCCTTTAATCTTGGGAAATATGTTTTTGGACAAAAAATCTAGTTTTACCCTTCTTTTTTGAAAATCTATTTCAGAGGTCCATTTTGACCTTAAATTGGAAGTGGGCTTTCTAGGTATCGTTGGATTTTTTTTGATGTGTATATCCGATATTTGTGTGTTTTAGCTGATTTTTGTGTCCTTGCGTGAGGTAAAAAATTAGTGATTTTTGACATTATTTTCTATGTACGGTGGTGTAGGGTCTTATATGATATTGTTGGCATGATATAATATATGTTTGTTTGATTATACTCTTTTTGGGGGAGAATCTAATATTTTTGGATTTATGTGGTATCAATGACCTTTTGCTTGAATATTTCTCTTGATGGTTTATGGACTATATTGAATCATGGATATTTTGATGACTTGAGTAGATTTTGGCTCACATAGTTGATATATTGGTTTGATATTTAATACTCTCATTTTGTTTGGTTTTGAGCATTACATCCTCATATGATACTCATTCATGAAATATTGGTACCACCATGGAAATACTGGAAATATTGGTTTTTTCTGATAGAAAATGTGACATCTTTAAAAACTCTATATCGATGTATGTGTTGGAGTGGAGTTATGGATATTTTCTTTATATGGGTTGACGAACCCACCATGGGTCTTACATGGAAGTAAATCTCAGTATGTGTGGGTTAATAAACCTCCCAAGGGTCCTACCTAGGAGTAGAACTCGGTAGGTGTATACGGATGTAGTGTGATGACCTAGTGCATCATCATCATCATCGCCCTTCGTTACATTTCGTATATTGTGCTTACTTTGTGATTGTATTTTTTTCTCGACTTGATATCCTTCCATATGTTCTATCTTCTTATACTTGTATTTAGTGTATGTGTATATTTGTTCTTTTTTCTCCTACCTGTATTTGCTATATGTGTATATAGTAGAACTGCTAGTGAAGATGGTGTGTACTACAGTTTAGTACATTTTTAATTGCAGGTGATATGCCCATAGTTTGTGTTGACATGCTTTCATTTCTACTTTACTCATTTGGCCTACTATACCTACTGAGTACAACTGACCATATTAATCCTTACTGCGCTCCTTTGGTGCAAATCAAGGTAGTCTGTTGTACGACTATTTTATTCAGGCAACATTTGGAGTCTATTTGAGGTAGCAGTTGATCTCTGCATCCTGAGTTGGCCACTACCTTTTCTTATCTAAACTAAGACTTATTGGATTCAGATAGAGAGAATTTGCTGCTTTTTGGATATCCTATGTATATTTTGACTTCAAGTTTTATTAGTGGTTCATACATTGTGAGACCAAGTTTTGGAATTTGGTTTTGTATCATGATTATATTTTAGGTATTATCATGTTTGTGTGGCTCGATATCTCTCTAGAAGCCTTGTCTTTCGATTGGTATTGATTTCCCTTTTTATATCATTTTGGGTGATAGTCTTTTTGTCAAGGCTTGCCGATACAAGTGCCATCATGACCCTTTGTCTTTGCGTCGTGACATTAGGTGTCCCAAATTTGCAATCTGTTCCTAATTTGGACTTACTTAGATTATATGGAAAACTTATGGTAATCTGGGAAGAACCATAGGATAGATTTTAAGGACTTTATACATATAATGGTAAAATTTATTAGAAATAGAACATGACATTTGGAAAATTAGAATAAGAGTATTTATTTTGATTGTAACACTAAGATATATTCAAAAAGTGAGACTTAAGTTTATAATGATGTGGTTGCTTTGGTATTGTTCAAGCTATGGTGACATTATCATGTGTGACATGATGTCGTGAAAATTGGTTAGGTGTACTTAAAGAGGGAAGTTTATAACGTTTAGGTCATGGTTTATGGTTAGTTACTATGGAGGTTTTGATTGTGCTAACTTTGTAGGCTAGGTTTCATATGACAGACATGATCAAATCAATGGAATATGATTTATGGTGTACTAAGGGATGTGATTCTACAACATCAATAGTGAATGGGTTGAGGTTAGTTGGTAAAGAAAGTTGTCTACATGGGTTAAAATCAGATTTTGAACCTTTTAAGGTAAGATTATATTTGTGATAGTGGATTATGTTTTGGAGTGGATTAAAAGGTGTAACGACCTATTTCATCATTATTAAAATACACATCATTATGAATATGGGGTTACAACAAATGTTAATAATCCAATCTCAAATTAGTGTGAGCTAATGCAACTTAAAATTTATGTCTGACTGACATCATCCCGCATTAGCGGAAATTTTCCCGCTATAGCAGAGTAGCCATGGCGGGCTATAGGCCGCTATAGCAGGATGAATGAACTAGAAATCCCAGTCTCTATTTTTTGTATTTTCTTTTCTCCTCGTAATTGTATAAAGGTTGAGAGCTATTTAAAAACCATCAATAGATTATGTCATAGCCTAGGAGCAATAGACAAAAGGCATGTTTGCATTAGTGGGGTAAAGACCATGGTTTCCCGCTATATTTTACATCTGTATTCACCTCTACAGAGTCAAAATCTTGTGTGCATGACTCCATTCCAGTTGCTTGGCATTCATGTAGGCCAGGTTTAACTGAATAGTTTAGACCTATGTTAGAAAGCATAAGTATGGCGTATATTGATGGGAGATTTCATGCATAGGACTTTGAGCACGGTCTAGAAAGGATAAAATGGATAGAAAAACTTGGATAATTGGGTAAGAAATTGTTATTATATTGCTATATTTAAATTATTCATGAAATTATATGTCACCTTATTGTTGTTGTTGATTCTTGTAAGATTAATTATGGCGTAGTATCTTAAATTTGGGTTAACCTAAATAAATGCTTATTCATTAAGGGTGGTTAGTGTTTGTGGATTCAGAATAGTCTATGGTGGTGACCACAGGAATAGAAAATTGGTAATGTATCAAACTATTAGGATAAATCGTTGGGGGTGGGTCATAACTCACCGAATAACGTGCAAATTATAGATGATGGTTTTAATATAGTGGAAGCCTAATTTGTCTTATGTAGGCATAATAACTATGACAACCCAAACCAGGTCCTGGTCGTGTCGGGTGTCTCGAGACCAACCGGGACTGGAGACAACCTTCAATACCCAACAATAGCAACCCTACACTCGATGTTGAATGAATTATGATTATATATAACATAACAAGATGGAACAATCATAAATAAAATATAGTAAACAGTAATTCCCCCAATAACAATACAAATGCCAAGGCTGACACCAATACTGACACCGTCCATACCAACCCAAAGTAGTCACACAAAGCCTCTATCTGAAATCAAAACAACATCTCGTCAGGACATGCCCCCGACCATAGCCAAAACCAAAGTCTAAGAAATAACAAAAGTAGGTATAGAAGACCATAACATGAAATAGACCCTTCTAGAGTATGGAAGCTCACCACTTTAATCCAACACAAGTTGTTCCCGAATACATGATCACTGAGCAAGAAGAGTAGTATAAACGATTCTTGCATCATGTCTGGATACAGCACCGGAAGAAGGGTTTGCGTGTGAATGCTAGAATGTACTCAAGAGTAAGGATAAATTAATGCTAACATTTAAAATTAAGTAAATAACCATATGCAATCACATCCATATATATATATATAATCTATGTTGGGAAAGAGAGTCGGGTTTAGCATGCATTTAAAACCTTTAACCTGCGCTGTGTAGCTGGAACATCCTAAAACCACCCATGGGCTATATGTGTCCAGTTTTACCCCCTGAACGAACCCCAGTACGTGTAGCAACACGAACTGGAGATATCATAGGGTTAGGGGATTCCTGCGGACCCTTTTTCCTCCATGATACATATATACGATTATAAACTTAGGAGATTCCCATGTACCCTACAAGAATATGGTTAACATGACCAACCCTTATGTCGGCAAACATGAGTTTCCTGTGTCCGTCCATTGGACTCACACCTTCACGGTTAGCTATCATAACCCACCATTATTTCCCAATTAAAACCTTTACCACATAACAAACCACCAATTCAAGAGTTAATTACCAAGGCATCAAGTAGTGGTATCGTCATACCGACTATATCTTGCAAGCAATGTCATTAGCCAGACCTTAGGGGATTCCGATGTACCCCACATGATTTCCAATTACAAAAACATATCCACTAAGGCCTTTCCAAATCATTTAAAACTATTTAAGCCAAATTAAGTTCCTTAACAATATTATGCAATGAAATAGTTTCAACAAAAGTAAAACTATGTGACAAAACCATTTTTATAGGCATTTTAACAAACATGTTGAGGGCATATAGTTTCCAAAACCAAAACCAAGGACCAATTGACAATTCCCTTGAAACCACATGTTAAATTCCACAATTTTAACACAAAAACCATAAGGAAAACATGGGAAAACAATATTGATCTATTAACAATGAAAACCCCCAACATAAAATTCAAAACCAAACAATACCCACAATTAAATCATGAAAATCATTCATTAAAACATAGATTTAGGTTAACTAACAATGAGAGAGGAGTATCATGACTTAGATACCAAAGAACACAGTGAGATTTGCTCTTGAAATCCCCTAATTGAATCACCTTGAGGAAACCCTAGCATCTTTCTTGAACCAAAAGCTTAAGAAAGATTTGAGATTTTATAAAGTGTTTTTGATTGAGAATAATAGGGGGAAAAAGTCCTAATAGTGTTTTAAGTCATGGGGTTAAAAGAAGTTAAGAGGGGAAATGTTCAAAATACCCCCAACTTAAACTATCAAGATTCCCGCAGGTAGGTAGGGTTTGGGAACCTCACTAGTACCCATCATACTACTAGTACCCCTAAATCGTACCCAGGACATAAAGTTGGACATCACACACTGTCTACCATACGACTCCCCTTGCCTAAGTCGTACCATCTCCATACGAAAAGTACCCACCTAGTCAAACCCTAAGCAGAGTGTCAAGGTTAGACGACGAACAACATACGGTTTGGACTATGCTACTCGAATCATGTACATACGACTCTTATAATGTCCACTCGTACCTTGGACAGTGAATGATCTACCACACACATGATTATCATACAACTTGGGCTACTAAGTCTTACCCACATCATATGACTAGTAAACTTGAGTCATATGATGGCCAGAGAGTTTAAAACCAAGGAAATCTCTAATGACCAGAACCCAAGGTTTTTCAATTCTCCCCCACTTAGATAATTTATCCCCAAATGAAGGAACAAGGAAGTACAAGTATGATTAAAACCCAACACCTCAACTCTGACCTTTAACTAAGTTAGAAAACAAAGACGCAAGAAATTTAATCTTTTCTTTAATAAATTTTGAAAACAAGGACGTTATGAAGAACACATAACTTCTGTATGAATTTCCAGAGCAGAAATCAAGAATGGATACTTGGACTTCATGTCCTCTTCAGCTTCCTAAATAGCTTCATCAACCCTAAGGTTCCTCTAAAAAACGTTATCGAAGTTGTATCCTTAGTTCACAACCGACGAACCAGATGATCTAAGATCTCAAGCGGGATCTTGTCATAAGATAGGGAATCCAAAATATGAATATCCTTGATAGGAACAACCTGCAACGGATCGCCAATACACTTTCTCAACATAGAGACATGGAATATAGGGTGAATGAAACTCAAGCTAGAAGACATCTCCAACTTATATGAAATATTACCAAACCTCCTCAAATTCACATAAAGACCCATATATTGGGGACTGATCTTCCACTACTACCCAAACCGCATCACTCCCTTCATGGAGACGACATCAGGAATACCATATCTCCAACCTCATATTCCAAGTCCCTTTTCCTCACATTTGCATAGGACTTTTGGTGACTTTGGGAAGCCTTAAGACTATCCCGATCACTTTTGCCTTTTCCATAGCTTGGTGAACCAAGTTCAAGCAATCATCTTTGCCTCACCACCTCAAACCACCCAATAAGAGATCTACACATCCTACCATACAATGCTTCAAATGGAGCCATCCAAATGCTAGAGTGGTAGCTATTGTTGTAAGAAAACTCTGCAAGAGGTAAAGGCTCAACCCGACAACCACCATAGTCCATCACGCAAGCACAAAACATAACCTCCAATATTTGAATAGTCCTTTCTTCTTTCCCATCCGACTGTGGGTGGAAGTTATACTAGGACTCACCTTAGTCCCCAAACCTTAATGAGATGACCGACAAACATGAGATATAAACTATGTACCATGATCTGAGATGATAGAAATAGGTACCCCATGAAACATTACAATTTTATGGAGATACAAACTCACATAATCCTTAGTCGAAAAGTTAGTCTTCACTAGTAAAAATTGAGCTGACCTTGTCACCCTATCCACAATGACCCAAACCAAATCAAATTGGTTTCGAGATTAAGGAAGATTGGTAATGAAATCCATATTGATTAATTCCCACTTCAATTTAGGCAACTTAACCTCTTGATACAATCCTCTAGGCCTCATGCTATAACACCCCGTATTCAAGTACATGTATTGGTCTTATTTATATGGAATTAATTTTTTTTATTTTATTTATACCGGAATTTGCCCGTCGATGGTTCCATACGAAGGTTATTGAATAAGATTTCCAACGATATAAAGATTTCTAAAAAGGGATAAGTTTTGGATATAATCGAGCACATTCGAAACTATAAAACGGTGGCCGGGATATGGTGAATAGTAAATGTGCAGGAAAATTTCCTGCACACAAACTACTGAGGTCTGCCAGTTTTTTGGGTCAACTTTGAACGATCATAACTCCCTTAATATAATGAAATGGGAGATCTACAACCTATAAAAATAAACATCTTTGAGTCTTCTTTCTAATTCAATTGGTTTCATCCAAATCCAACATCTGAGTAAGGAGTTATACTCGTTTTACTTCAGCCTATCAAAACAGTTTTTTAGGGTCAACTTCAAACGATCATAACTCCTTGTACAGGACGAACTGGGTGGCCTACTTTATATGAAATGAAAGCTATTTGAATTATATATCCAACTATACCAATTTCACCAAAATCCAATATTGGAGCAAAGAGTTATGGTCGATTTACTTTAGCCTATCAAAACAGTCCACCATGGACAGATTCGGATTTACTTAAATTATTAAGGGCAATATGGTCATTTTCCATCACCTCATGGACGAAAATTGGTCATTATATACATATAATTAGCCTAGTATCCATCATTCATCATCCAATTATTGAAGAATAAGGAACCCTAGCCTAATTTCAACTCCAATTATCTTGTGATTCAACCGTAAAAAGTCCAAATTGATTCCATAGTTGTGTTCACCGTCTCGAGGGCTTCGAGAAGCACCCCTTATTTGTGCCAACAGGACTTCAAAATCAAAAGGGCCATTTTATGGTAAGGGTGTAAATTATGTTGGTGTTATTTATATGGATATGTATATATATGCATGTGAGCATAAGAAGTATGTTATTTGATTGTTGTTGAAAGATGATTGGAAATGATGTTGGATTATTCTTGTGCATGGTTGGATTATGTTGAATTGTGAAGGGATTTGGTGTGATGATGTGGTATTGAAATGATGATTATATATATATATATATACACATAAACCTATTATTCAAGTTGGTTTTTGGAATGCTTTGCAAATATTGGTTGTAAGGAATTATGGAAGAGAATTGTGGTGTTGGGTTGCTAATACTAGATGCCAAACATTTCATTGTAGATAAGTGATTTGTAAAGGCGGGAAGTTGTGTTGAATTGGTATCCGAATCTACGACGAGGTATGTAAAGCATACTCTAACAATGTTCTTTGGCATGAAAACACCAATGTTCCATCAAGTAAGATTCCGAGGTTGTCCAAAAACATGTATTGTTCTACGCTACCAACGAAGTTGTTTCCATCCTATAAAGTGTCAAAATGTTTCATTGATATACCAAAAGGCTCCTATTTCATTGTTGTGATATTGATGATTCTGAAACACATTGTTGATATACCAATAAGTTCCTACTTTATTGTTATGTCATTGATGACTCCCAAACACTTCATTGATGTGCCAATGAGTTCTTACTTCATTGTTATTGCATTGATGGTCTATTTATATGTCTCCTATTGATGTATCATTGTTTCAAAGTATCAAAAATGTGATGGAGACCGAAATAACAATCTCAAAGATTAATTGAACTAAGTGATGGAAGTTCTCTCTTATCGGGTGGTATCCCAGGGGCATAAGCCTAGCATGGGTCAATCCCTATTTATGTGTTTATGGGTGGTATCCCAGGGGCATAAGCCTAGCATGGGTCGATCCCATTTGATATGTACTGGAGGTAGCCTAATGGTCACAGTACAGTACAGTAATGATTACAAAGACGATAAGAACGAAGGTAAAGTGATTGAATAAATGCAATGTACAGGTTGTCACAAGTTCTAGTAAATGTGGTCCACTCCTATTACGCTTTATTCACTGGTTTCTGATTTCTATTGAGCTCCTATATCATATGTGATTATCTACAGCTTTACATACTCAGTACATATTTCGTACTGACATCCCCCACGGGGACCTACATTTCATGCTGCAGGCACAGGTACCTCAGCTCATACACCGCACAAGTAGGAGCCAGGTCATACAGTTATTGTTGGTGAGCTCCAGTTTTCTTCGGAGCTTTCCGAGTCGGTTCTTTATGTTTTGTTATTGTACAGGAGTCATGTGTGGGTGGGGGTTTTTCCCGACCCTAGTTGTGTCATGTATTTCCTAGAGGCTTTGTAGACATAAGGAAGGGTAAAGTCATGGAAGTTTATATAGTGATGTTAAATTTGTATATGTGGTGGCCCCGATGGCCAAGTATTATATATATATATATTTGTGCGTGTTGTGCTGATACAGGAAATTAGACCCTTCTATATGTAACGAAGTGCTGCCCAAATTTTTGGTGACATGTAAGTAAAAGTACGGGTATTTGAACGGGTTCTCCCGGGCTTTCTCGGCTTCGGGTGCCAGTCCGGCCCGATGGGATTTTGGTGCGTGACAAAAGTGGTATCAGAGAGGTTCGTCCTAGTGAGTCTACAAAGCCGTGTCTACGTAGAGTTTTGTTTATCGGTGTGTTGTGCACCACATCTATAAACAGGAGGCTATGGACATTTAGGAATTGTTTCTTTTCTTTATGTCTTAGATCATGCGATAGAGCTTATATTGTATATGAAGTCATTGTTGACCACTGAATCAGTTTGTTTCTCTTATTATAGTAATGATGCCGGTTACCAGAAGTAAAAATACCGGTAAACAAGTAGATGTGGCTGCCGGAGAGGGGACTAGTAAGTCACCCACTATACCAGCTAATCAAAGTGAGGCTCCAGCTGAGCATGCATCAGAAACGTCCCCCAGTCCGGAAGAAATAAGGGGGAGGAGAACTATATCCCCAGAGCCACCTATTAATGCTGTTGATCAAGATCTTAGAAATACAGTGCAACTTTTGACTCGTATAGTTGCTGGGCAAGCTCAAGGGCAAGCCATTCCTAATGCAGGTCCTAGTGGTATAGATAGGGCGGCTAGCCTTCGAACACAGGATTTTCTTAAGATGGATCCTCCCACTTTTACCGGATCAGATCTTAATGAAGATCCGCAGGACTTTATTGATCAGATCCAAAGGGCCCTAGAGGGGATGCATATATCGGGCAGAGAGACAGTGGAGTTAGCCGCGTATAGATTCAAAGGTGAGGCTATATATTGGTATGAAGACTGGAAATGATCAAGGGGCATTGATGCACCCCCAGCTACTTGGAAAGAGTTCAAAGAGGCATTTATTGATCATTATCTTCCATATAAGACTCGTCAGGCCCGTGCGGATCAGTTCTTAAATCTTTGACAGGGTAATACAAGTGTGAGGGAGTATAGTCTTCGATTTAATTCTTTGTCCAGATATGCTCCTAATGTTATAGCTACTATGGATGACAAAGTTCATCGGTATGTGGATGGATTGGATCCGTATTTGGTTAGGGATTGTACTATTGCTGCACTGAATAAAGACATGGATATAGCTAGGATACAAGCATTTGCACAGAAAATAGAAGATCAGAGGCAAAGAAGAAGAACACAGGAATTTGAAAGAGGATCTTCTAAGAGGGACAGATCTACAGGGCAGTTTATGGCGCCACAGGGAGGTTTTAGACCTCAATTTTCTGCTAGACCACCTAGGCCATTATTTTCTTATTCTGCAGCTAGTGCTCCACCACAACATCAGGGGTTCAGAGGCAGTCAATTTGGGAAAAGAAGTAAGGGTCATAGTTCGCGATCAATGGGTTACCAAGGGCAATGGAATATGAGCCAATCGAGACCTCCTTGAGAGCCATACAATAAATGTGGAAGGTATCATTTGGGCGCATGTCGGCTGGGGACCAATGTTTGCTTTTGGTGCGGTATGTCGGGGCATATGATGAGGGAATACCCACGAAGGGACATAGGGGGTATGGCACGACCTACTGGGTCATTTGTTGCATCATCATCATCGATGCCTTATTCAGGAAGGGGTGAACAGCCAATGGGTCGTGTTAGAGGTGATAGAGGAGCCACGAGTTCTAGCGGGGCTCAAAATCGTACGTATGCTCTAGCGGATCGACAGAATTTAGAGGCTTCCCCAGATGTGGTTACGGGTACGTTGTCTATATTTTCATTCGATTTATATGACTTAATTGATCCCGGTCCTACATTATCTTATGTTACTCCATTGGTTGCTGGAAAGTTCGAAAGAATACCCGAACTGTTAGTTAAGCCATTTGAAGTGTTCACATCGGTCGGGGAATCTATTATAGCTAGAAGGGTTTATCGAAACTGCATAGTAACTGTTTGTGGTCGTGATACGATGGCTGATCTTGTGGAGTTAGAAATGGTAGATTTTGATGTTATAATGGGTATGGAATGGTTGGTGTCTTGTTATGCCACAATTGATTGCTGCACGAAAAAGGTATATTTCCATTTTCCAAATGAATCAGTCCTTGAATGGAAAGGTGAAATTAACGCGCCAAGAGGTAGATTTATTTCTTATTTTAAGGCAAGAAGAATGATTTCCAAGGGATACATATATCATTTAGTTAGAGTAAGGGATACAGAAGCAGAGCCACCAACACTTCACGCTGTTCCGGTGGTAAATAAATTTCCTGATGTATTTCCTAAAGATCTTCCAGGTTTGCCTCCTGAACGAGAAGTAGAGTTTGGTATTGATGTAATACCAGGAACCCAACCAATATCCATTCCTCCGTATAGAATGGCCCCAACATAATTACGAGAATTGAAAGAGCAATTGAAAGATTTGCTAGAAAAGGGGTTCATTAGGCCTAGTATTTCCCCTTGGGGAGCACCAGTGTTATTTGTGCGCAAAAAGGATGGCTCGCTGAGGATGTGTATTGATTATCGGCAATTGAATAAGGTGACTATTAAGAATAAATATCCTCTCCCAAGAATTGATGATTTATTTGATCAGTTACAGGGTGCCAAGTGTTTTTCTAAGATTGATTTAAGGTCAGGTTACCACCAAGTGAGGGTCAAAGAGAAGGATATACCCAAGACAGCTTTCCAAACACGGTATGGTCATTATGAGTTTCTAGTTATGTCATTTGGGCTAACTAATGCACCTGCAACTTTTATGGATTTGATGAATAGGGTGTTTAATCCATTCTTGGATGTATTTGTGATAGTTTTTATAGATGATATTCTAGTTTATTCTAGATCAGAAGAGGACCATGCCAATCACTTACGACAGGCATTGCAGACTCTTCGTGATTGTAAGCTTTATGAAAAGTTCTCTAAATGTGAGTTTTGGTTAAAGTCGGTGGCATTTTTGGGTCATATTGTATCTAGTGAAGGGATAAAGGTTGATGCTCAAAAGATAGAAGTTGTGAAGAACTGGCCAAGGCCCACAACGCCTACGGAGATTCGTAGTTTTCTCGGGTTGGCCGGTTATTATAGAAGGTTTGTTAAAGACTTTTCTTCCATTTCAGCACCCTTAACCAAGCTAACGCATAAAGCATCCAAGTTCTAATGGAATGATGCGTGTGAGGAGAGTTTCCAAGAATTGAAGAATAAGTTGACTTCTACACCTGTGTTGGTACTTCCAGAAGGTACAAAAGGGTATACAGTGTATTGTGATGCTTCAAGAATTAGTTTAGGATGTGTATTAATGTAGCATGGTAAGGTGATAGCATATGCCTCAAGGCAATTGAGGCCACATGATAAAAATTACCCCACACATGATCTTGAGCTGGCAGCGGTTATCTTTGCTTTAAAAATATGGATCCACTATTTATATGGGGTTCATGTTGATATATATACTGATCACAAGAGCTTACAATATATTTTCAGTCAGAAGGATCTAAATCTGAGGCAGCGAAGGTGGATGGAACTATTAAAAGATTATGATGTTGATATTTTGTATCACCCAGGGAAAGCGAATATAGTAGCTGATGCGTTGAGTCATAAGTCTATGATGGCACCTATAGAAAGGCAAGGGATGATTAAAGATCTTCATCAATTAGCTAGTCTAAGAGTTCGTCTTCTCGGAACTCCGGACGAGGAGCTTATTATGCATAATACCGCGGAATCCTCATTAGTAGCTGAGGTGAAAGAGAAGAAAGATGCAGATCCTATTTTATTACAGCTTAAGGAGAACGTTCAGAGTGGTGAGACCAAGGCATTTGAGCTTACGCGAGAAGGAGTACTTCAGTGCCAAAACCGATTGTGTGTGCCGGATGTAGACGGGCTAAGAAAGAAGATTATGACAGAGGCACATTTTTCAGGGTATTCTATTCATCCAGGATCAACCAAAATGTATCAAGATTTGAAAGATATGTATTGGTGGAATGACATGAAAAGGAACATCACAGAATTTGTAGCTGAATGTCCAAATTGCCAACGAGTTAAAGTGGAACATCAAAAGCCCGGAGGCTATATGCAATGTATAGATCTTCCAATTTGGAAGTGGGACATGATCAACATGGATTTTGTTACAGGTTTTCCTCGTACAACTCGAAAATTTGATTCTATATGGGTGATTGTGGATAGGCTTACTAAATCCGCACATTTCTTACCCGTTAAGACCACTTACACAGTTGAAGAATATTCGAAGTTGTATGTTAAGGAAATAGTCCGATTACATGGAGTGCCAACTTCTATTATATCGGATAGGGGAACTCAATTTACCGCAAACTTTTGGAAGTCTTTCCAACGGAGTTTGGGAACACAAGTGAATCTGAGAACAGCTTTTCACCCTCAGACGGATGGACAGGCAGAGCGCACCATTCAAACACTTGAAGATATGCTACGAGCATGTGTTATAGATTTTAAAGGCAGATGGGATGATCATTTACTTCTTATTGAGTTTGCCTACAATAATAGCTATCATTCAAGTATCACAATGGCACCATATGAAGCTTTATATGGGAGGAAGTGTAGATCACCAATAGGATGGTTCGAAGCGGGTGAAACTCTTATGTTCGGACCGGATCTTGTGTATCAAGCCATAGAAAAAGTCAAGGTGATTCAGCAACGGTTGAAAACAGCCCAAAGTCGACACAAGTCATATGCGGATAGTAGAAGAAGAGGGCTAGAGTTTTCATTAGGCGATTGGGTATTTTTGAAGGTATCGCCAATGAAAGGGGTGCTGAGATTTGGCAAGAAAGGAAAGTTGAGTCCACGATATATAGGCCCGTATAAGATTATTCGAAGATGTGGGCAAGTTGCTTATGAATTAGAGCTACCCCGGGAACTCTCATCAGTGCATCCAGTATTTCATGTATCGATGCTTCGAAAGTGCATCGGAGATCCGTCCCTTATTACATCTACTAAATATGTGCAAGTAACAGAAGATCTTACCTATGAGGAGATGCCTATTGCTATATTAGATCGTCAAGTTAAGAAGATGATAAATAAAGAAGTAGCATCGGTGAAAGTACTTTGGAGAAATCAACAAAGGGAAGAGATTACTTGGGAAGCTGAGGAAGGAATGAAATCTAAGTACCCTCATTTGTTCAAAGATGAAGAGGAAGTTCAAGAAACGGAGTTAGAACATTAACAAGTAAGTTTTTGTTTATATATGCATAGTATTTATGTGATGATGTGAATGTTAATGGTGGACTTGAACTTGTTTTGGTTGAATAACTACGCTAACATTCGAGGACGAATGTCCTAAAGGGGGGAAGGATGTAACACCCCGTATTCAAGTACATGTATTGGCGTATTCAAGTACGTGTATTGGTCTTATTTATATGGAATTAATTTTTTTTATTTTTTTTATACCGGAATTTGCCCGTCGATGGTTCCATACGAAGGTTATTGAATAAGCTTTCCAACGATATAAAGATTTCCAAAAACGGATAAGTTTTGGATATAATCGAGCACATTCGAAACTATAAAACGGTGGCCGGGATATGGTGAATAGTAAATGTGCAGGAAAATTTCCTGCACACAAACTACTGAGGCCTGCCAGTTTTTTGGGTCAACTTTGAACGATCATAACTACCTTAATATAATGAAATGGGAGAGATACAACCTATTAAAAGAAATATCTTTGAGTCTTCTTTCCAATAAAATTGGTTTCATCCAAATCCAACATCTGAGTAAGGAGTTATCTTCGTTTTACTTCAGCCTATCAAAATAGTTTTTTAGGGTCAACTTCAAACGATCATAACTCCTTGTACAGGATGAATTGGGTGGCCTACATTATATTAAATGAAAGCTCTTTGAATTATATATCCAACTATACCAATTTCACCCAAATACGATATAGGAGAAAAGAGTTATGGTCGATTTACTTTAGTCTACCAAAACAGTCCACCATGGACAGATTCGGATTTACTTAAATTTTTAAGGGCAATATGGTCATTTTCCATCACCTCATGGACGAAAATTGGTCATTATATACATATAATTAGCCTAGTATCCATCATTCATCATCCAATTATTGAAGAATAAGGAACCCTAGCCTAATTTCAACTCCAATTATCTTGTGATTCAACCATAGAAAGTCCAAATTGATTCCGTAGTTGTGTTCACCGTCTCGAGGGCTTCGAGAAACACCCTTTATTTGTGCCAAAAGGACTTCGAAATCAAAAGGTCCATTTTATGGTAAGGGTGTAAGTTATGTTGGTGTTATTTATATGGATATGTATATATATGCATGTGAGCATAAGAAGTATGGTATTTGATTGTTGTTGAAAGATGATTGGAAATGATGTTGGATTATTCTTGTGCATGGTTGGATTATGTTGAATTGCGAAGGGATTTGGTGTGATGATGTGGTATTGAAATGATGATTATATATATATACATATACACATAAACCTATTATTCAAGTTGGTTTTTGGAATGCTTTGCAAATATTGGTTGTATGGAATTATGGAAGAGAATTGTGGTGTTGGGTTGCTAATACTAGATGCCAAACATTTCATTGTAGATAAGTGATTTGTAAAGGCGGGAAGTTGTGTTGAATTGGTATCCGAATCTACGACGAGGTATGTAAAGCATACTCTAACAATGTTCTTTGGCATGAAAACACCAATGTTCCATCAAGTAAGATTCCGAGGTTGTCCAAAAACATGTATTGTTCTACGCTACCAACGAAGTTGTTTCCATCCTATAAAGTGTCAAAATGTTTCATTGATATACCAAAAGGCTCCTATTTCATTGTTGTGATATTGATGATTCTGAAACACATTGTTGATATACCAATAAGTTCCTACTTTATTGTTATGTCATTGATGACTCCAAAACACTTCATTGATGTGCCAATGAGTTCTTACTTCATTGTTATTGCATTGATGGTCTATTTATATGTCTCCTATTGATGTATCATTGTTTCAAAGTATCAAAAATGTGGTGGCGACCGAAATAACAATCTCAAAGATTAATTGAACTAAGTGATGGAAGTTCTCTCTTATCGGGTGGTATCCCAGGGGCATAAGCCTAGCATGGGTCAATCCCTATTTATGTGTTTATGGGTGGTATACCAGGGGCATAAGCCTAGCATGGGTCGATCCCATTTGATATGTACTGGAGGCAGCCTAATGGTCACAGTACAGTACAGTAATGATTACAAAAATGATAAGAACGAAGGTAAAGTGATTGAATAAATGCAATGTACAGGTTGTCACAAGTTCTAGTAAATGTGGTCCACTCCTATTACGCTTTATTCACTTGTTTCTTATTTCTATTGAGCTCCTATATCATATGTGATTATCTACAGCTTTACATACTCAGTACATATTTCGTACTGACGTCCCCCACGGGGACCTGCATTTCATGCTGCAGGCACAGGTACCTCAGCTCATACACCGCACAAGTAGGAGCCAGGTCATACAGCTATTGGTCGTGAGCTCCAGTTTGCTTCGGAGCTTTCCGAGTCGGTTCTTTATGTTTTGTTATTGTACAGGAGTCATGTGTGGGCGGGGGTTTGTCCCGACCCTAGTTATGTCATGTATATCCTAGAGGCTTTGTAGACATAAGGAAGGGTAAAGTCATGGAAGTTTATATAGTGATGTTATATTTGTATATGTGGTGGCCCCGACGGCCAAGTATTATATATATATATATTTGTGTGTGTTGTGCTGATACAGGAAATTAGACCCTTCTATATGTAATGAAGTGCTGCCCAAATTTTTGGTGACATGTAAATAAAAGTACGGGTATTTGAACGGGTTCTCCCGGGCCTTCTCGGCTTCGGGTGCCAGTCCGGCCCGATGGGATTTTGGGGCGTGACACATGCGCTCTCCGATCACTTGTTGACTCACCATGCACTTTTCCATAAAAGTAGCCACATCCCTCTTCATATTATTCCACTAATACATCTCCTTAAGGCTATAATACATTTTCATTGAACTAGGATAACAAAATAGCCCAACTCATACGCCTCAACCAAGGTCCTCTCATGTAAACCATTAATATCGGGAACATATAACCACCCTTGGTACCTCAAAGTACCGCCACCGATAATCTCAAAGGACATCACCTTCTACCCACCTACATCACCCTTGATCCTTACAAAGAAAGGATCTACTAGCTGTTTTTCCTTGATTTTAGCACCAAGAGAAGACCGCCACACTTCCTGCACCAATACACCACTATCTTTAGAGTCCAAGAGACGAACACCAAGGTTATCCAAATGGTGAATTTACTTCACGAACTCCTTCTTCTCCTTATCCACATGAGCTTGACTCCTCATGGTCAACCTGCTATGACCATCAACAACTACCTTAACTTTACCTGGGTAGTAGTGAACACTCATGTCATAATTAGTTAGAAGCTCAAGCCACCTCCTTTGCCTGAGGTTAAGCTCTTTCTGAGTCAATACATACTATAGGCCTTTATAATTAGAAAAGATGTTTGTATGCACTGCTTACAAATAGTGACAACAAATTTTCAATGCAAAGTCCATAACCAGAAATTTCAAATCATGATTTGGATAATTTTTCCCATACACATTCATCTATCTAGAGGGATAAGATATCACCTTACCATGCTGCATTAAAATTCACCTGATCCCCATACGAGATTCTTCACAATAGACCACAAACCCATCAGTACCTTCCGACAAAGTCAAGACCGGATATGAATATACCTTATCCTTCAGCTTTTTGAAACTACTCTCACAAGCATCAGATCACAAAAAGTTTACCTTCTTTAAAGTCAACTTAGTCAATGGGGCAACTATAGTCGTAAAACATCCCACAAACCTCCTATTACAATAGTCTAAACCTAAGAAGCTCCGAATATTGGTTTAGTCATAGGTCTAGGCCACTTCTTAACTACTACAACTTTCTGTGAATCCACCATGATCCGTTCACCAGAAATGATATGATCCAGAAAAGTGATAGTGTTCAACTAGAATTCACATTTCAAAAATTTGGCAAACAACTACTGCTCTTTTAAGATCTGCAATACAATGCGGAGGTGATTCACATGATCTATCTCGCTCTTAGAATACATAGGAATATGTCTATGAAAACAATGACGAACAAGTCTAGAAATTAATGAAAGACCCATTAAATCCATGAATATCATTGGGGCATTGGTCAACCCAAAATACATAACTAATAACTCAAAATGTCCATACTGGGTATAGAAGGAAGTATTAGGGATATCCTCTTCCCTAATATTTATCTGATGATACCCAGACTAAAGATCAATCATGGAGGAAAACAAAGCACCTACAACTGATAAAAAAAATCATATATCCTTAGAAGAGGATACTTATTCTTTACTGTCACCTAATTCAAATGCCTCTAGCAATTCATATCCAAAGGGAACCATCCGTATTACGCACGAATAACTCTGGTGAACCCAGAGGGATACACTAGGATGGATGAAACAGTTATCCAAAAGATCCTTGAGTTGATCCTTAAGCTCCTTCAACTCAGCTGGAGCTATTCTATATGGGGGAATAAAAATTTGACGAGTTTCCAAAATAAGATCAATGCCAAACTCAATCTCCCTATCAGGAGGAACACCATAAAGGTTATCAACTATAAGACCCCACAAAATTTCTAGATTAATTCAGCCCTTTAAGCTTGTCAAGGGGTCCCAGACTTAGAATTTTTAGCTATGTATTCTGACTTAGTTATATTTTTAGCCTTCAAAAGTTGGCGCATTTACTTTGCGACCTTAATGTCCTTTAAATGTCTATATTTAGGTTAATTCATGATTAGGAAGGTCAATAGGTGAACCCAAACAAGTTTTGGATTTTTCAAATGTTATTTGAAGCTCATTTGGAATCCCAAAATAGTGAACCAATGCGATCTTGGCACGTCGTGGAAACTATTGTGTTGGTTAATATTTTTCCCAGCTACCAACGTCAAACTCCAGTGAGTCGATGCTAACTTGGCGCGACGCATTGGATATCACGTTGATGCCATAGACGCACTGCATCGACCTGCATGTTGGTAACCTAGTTTTTTAGTCATTTAAAATCTATGCCTCAAAGGGTAATTGGGTTTTTTTCCCACGCCCTTCATCCCTTATAACACAAAGTTTAGACCCTTTAGAGGCATAATACAATCATTATTCATAAAATCCTCAAGAACAAAACCCTAGGGCTATCAATCCAAGAATCAAATCCAAGAGATTTCACCATCAATCTTTCCAAATTCAAGCTATAAAGTATGTAATGCGTTCATCCAAGGGTCCTTTCCACCCTTGGAGTTCAAGAAACTTTTTTTTAAAAACATAAGTTGTGATGTCCATGTTGTGGGTTTGAATGTAATCATGTTGATATTTTGGTATGCATTTCAAGTTGAAATCTTTAATGTATTTCTCGATATTATGGTGGCATGAAAGTTGAATTTTGATTCTCTTAGGTAGAAACCTCTGAATTATGAATTAATATGGTAGTCATGATGTATTAGCATTGTTGTTTATGCCCAAGTATAAAGCTATGCCTTGTAAGTGTTTGATGGAATATTCATGAGATTAGTTTAATGAAATTATGACATGTTAGCATGCATTCCTATTTATGTGCAAGTTCACGACTTTCAAGTGCTTGATGAAATGCCTTATAAATTGTATTGTGAGTTGTTGACTATTGTCAAGTATTCAAGAATTATCATGTCTTATTATCTTCATGCTATCGAGTCCTGGGGTATTTAATACCCGATAAATTAGTTGTGTTCGTAGAGCTAGTGTCAGTTATAGAATCCATGTCAGTCATGTCACGATCAGTAGTACTCTCAGCTAGTCTCAGAATTTAGGAAAAACTCAGCAGTATTTAGTTCAGGCCTCAATAAACACAGTCAGTTAATGGAATTCAGTACTATTCTGTCAGTCAATGGAACTCAATAAACTTAGTCTAGTTTAGTCTAGTATACTCAGTTCAATGTCTATTCAGTTTGGAGTAGGATTCAGCACCGAGTGAACCCAAGGATGGGGGCTTACCTTCCAGTAGAGGGTGTGATCCTTAGAAGCAGTCCTTGTGTTCCAGAACTATGTAGACCGCATAGGTTGATACATTAAACCTGCCAGATGAGGGTTGATGAGGTGTCTTAACCTGCCAATTAAGGGTCCCACTATTCTCATTAGAGTACCTGACAGATGAGGGTAACTCTCAGCTTGTCCTTACTAATGGAATGGTATTGACACCCTTCCAACTGAGGTTACAGGTTGGACCCCAAATCAGTTAAAAATGGGTATTCAGTTAGATAATTACTTCCCACAGTCTCAATCTCAATCATCAATAAAGAACTCAGATAGTTCTACAGATGTCAGTACTATTAGATACAGTCATTTAGCTCAGTATAGAATTTATCTAGTTCCATCAGAGTCAGGACTGTCAGAAAAAGTCACTCACTAACAGTATATCAGTTATCAATAATCTATGTTACTAGTAAACTCAGTATTAAATATTATTATGACTTTAGTAATAGCTCATGTATTCATGCATGTATTTCTCACTCAGCCATGTTCATGTTATTCAGTTAGTTATAGTTCATAAATGTGAACACTTGTATTCATCCTACCTCACTTTGCATACCAGTACATTCACACGTACTAACGCATACTTTTTTCTTGTGCTATGGTGTTTTATACCATAGGTTCGGACGCTCAGGTTCTCGATCATGCATAGGTAGATTCAAATTCAGCCAGCAACAGTGGACTAGTAGTGAGTCCTCATCATTTGAGGATATTTTTTTATTTTATTACCTCATTACATTCAACATTTCAATAGATGGAGTTAGTTGGGGGATTGTCCCATCAACTCCACAGTTTAGACAGTTCAGCTAGAGGCTTTTCAAACTAGATGTTCAGACAGTGGTTCAGTTTTGGTATTGAGATACCTTATCTTAGTTTTTTTCTAGTTATTTGAACCTTATGGCATTTAAGACCATTTTTCTGCATTATAATATATTATTACTAAGTTATTGCAACAGGTACCATTCATGGGTTAGCTCGTGCTTCTTCGGGATTATAGCGTCCGGGGTACAGACTCGGAGCGTAACATCAACAAAGACCTAAGGAAATTCATTTACAACTACGACGGAATGCAAAAGGACCCTCCGAGTTAAAATCTTTAGCCCGGACTAGAAGATAGACAAACCCCTTAGAGATCAACCTCCAATCTCTAATATATGATATGAACTTCCTCTTAATATCTAAGGAACCACCCTTCCACTTAACAACTAGCTCATTAGGAAATTTAAAGACAACCTTATGGGTCTGACAGTCTAGAGAATCATAGCACGAGTGCAATGAATCTATCTCAATATAACATAAAAATTAACCATATCTAATTCTAACAGATCCACCAAAGTTTCTTTACTAAAAAAAGATACCACAGACACCCTATAGACTTTTTTAGTAATCACAGAGTCACCTATAAGGGTAAAAATAGAAAAATAGTCCAAAACACACTCTGGACCAAAACCAAAATACACAGCCACAAAGGGGTCACATAAGAGAGAGTAGACTCTGGATAAAGTAAACAATACACATCTCGATAAAAGAGTTTCAACACACTAGTCACAACATCAGGCGATGCCTCAGACTTCTGTCGTGTAGTGAGAACATAAAGATGGTTTCGACCAGTACCGGAACTAGATGGTGCACCCTTTAGTAACGGAGTGGATGATGAAGCAACTAGAACCTTTTTTGCCCCTGAAACAACATTACCAATAGGAAAGTTTCTAAGCATATGCCCTAGTTGACCACAGTTAAAGCACCTTTCCCTTTCTTCATCAATAAATCCCAATGCAATCTACCACAAAACCTATAGAGATGATATAATGGAGCTGATTGGGACCCACTAGTATGAGATTGAGCACCCTGTACCATGAAGTTGTCTCCACCTTGGAATCACCTGTCACCCGATGGCTTTAGGTAGGGAGCATTATACATCAAGTAAGACCCAGAATTGACCCACTTCCTGCCATCCCTACCACTTTGTTATTGGCTACCCCCTCTTAATAAAACTAAATTTCTTTCCCTGCCTATCTCTTATTTTAGCCTATTTCTTCTTTTCTTCCTCTAGATATTGCATGTACACAACCAACAAAGAGATATCCATGTCCTTGATCAACTAGGCAACCTTAATATCCACTATCAAATCTCTATACAACCTAAAAGTGAATTTCCTCATTCTATACCTCATGCTAGAAACCATCTCTGGATCATATTGAGATAACTAGTAAAACTTCAAAGCATACTTCTTGACTGACATCTTATCGTGCTTCATATTAATAAAATCTTTTGCTTTTACTTACCTCAACTCCTGAGGAAATAATCAGTCCAAAAAAGTAATGGAAAAATCCTCTAACAGAGATGACTCAACATTGTTGCGCCTTGACTATTCCCATTCCTCATACCATTGGTATACCATATTCTTCAACTGATAGGATGTAAACTCCATACCCTCTACATTCATGGCATGCATGACACAAAAGATATTTTTTATCTCATCTAAAAAAACTTGAGGACCCACCTCTAACTTAACACCAGTAAAAGTCAGAGGTTTTAACCTCATTAATTGGCCAACCCTTATGGCCTTAGAAGATGGAGTAACAGGAACACCATGCTAAGAATAAGTACCTACCAACTGTGTAAATATATGAATTGACTAATAAAACTCAGTATTCATCATGTCAACCTGAGGATCTCTAGGTTGACTAGAGGGAATCGGTGGAACTTCAGAACAATCCATAGATGGACCCCTGAACCGAGTATAGACCCCATAAGTAGAGTGGTTCCTCCTATCAGCATTGTCCTTGGTTGGGATACAAAGGTTAACATGAGCTTTAGAATGTCGAGGAGGCCTGATCTGAAAAGGGAAAAAACAGGAATTAGAAGAGAATTTAGGACCTTAGACTCTATAGCTCAAAAATAGAACACAAGTAAGGATAACATTCTTAAATGTCTTGTAGCCTCTCCCTTATGGATATGGATGCTACATACTCTTAAAAGAGACTCTACTCGACAGGGATTTATGGATTCCCAAGTGACCATAAACCTAGGGATCTTATACAAATCTGACACTTCCCAAACCAAGGCCTAGTTGTGTCAGGTTCCTCAAGCCCAACTGAGAATGAATACCATCCCCAATACCCAACCATAACGACCTTACACCCGATGTCACATAAATTTTGATTATATAACATAATAAGATGGTACAATCAATAATAAAATATAGTCAAACTGTGATAGCCCCAGTACCAATACCTATGCCAAGTCTAACACCAACATCAACAATGCCCATACCAACACAAAATAGTCACACAAAGCCTTTATTCGAAATCAAGACAACATTCGGTCGGGACATTCCCCCGACTATAGCCATAACCAAAGTCTAAGAAATTAAAAAAGTAGGTAGAGAAGACCATAATGTAAAATAGAGTCTTCCAAAGTATGGAAGGTCACCACTTTAATCCAACACAAGATGTTCCCGAATCTAAGATCACACAAGAGAAATAGTATGGCCGGTTCCTGCATCACGTGGGTATAAAACACTCGAAGATAGTTTAGCGATTGAATGCTAGTATGTAATTAGGAGTAGGGATAAAATAATGCCAATATTTAAAATCAAGTAAATAACCATACGCAATCACATCCATACATATATATGATCTATGTCGTGAAAGGGATTTGGGTTTAGCATGTATTTAAAACCTTTAACCTAGTATGTGTGGCTTGACCATCCTATATCTACCCATATGCTTTATGGGCCCAGTGTTTCCCCCTGAACAGACCCTAGTGCATGTAGCAGCAGGAACCAGAAATATCATAGGGGTAACGGATTCCTGTGTACCCTTCTTCTTCCATGATACATATATACAATTATAAACTTAAGGGATTTTTGCATACCCCACAAGTATTTGATCACCATGACCAACCCTCATGTTGGTGAAAATGAGTTTACAGTGTCCGTCCATTGGACTTACACCTTAACGGTTAGCTATCACAACCCGCCATTATTGCCAAATTAAAACCTTTAGCACATAACCAAACCACCAATTCCAGAGTTAATTACTAAGGCATTATGTAGTAGTATCTTCATACCAACTATAGCTTGTAAGCAATATCATTAGCCAAGCCTTAGGGGATTCCTATATACACCACATGATTTCCAATTACCAAAACCATTACCACCAATGCCTTACCAATTCATTTAAAATGATTTAATACAATTTAGGCTCCATAACCATATTATCCAATGCAATAGTTTCAATAATAGTCACACTATGTGACAAAATAATTCTTATAGGCATTTTAATAAATATGATGAGGGCATATAGTTTCCAAAACCAAAACAAATGACCAATTTACCATTTCCATGAAATCACATGTTCAATTCCACAATTTTAATATTAAAACCACAAGAAAAACATGGGAAAACAATATTTATCCATTAACAACCAAAACCCCCAACATACAATTCAAAACCAATGAATACCCGTAATTAAATCATAAAAACCATTTATTAAAACATGGATTTAGTTGAACTAAAAATTAGAGAGGAGTAAAATGCCTTAAAAAAAAAATAAAATGAAGAGATTTGCTCTTGTAAGCCCTTTTCTGAATCACCATAAGGAAACCCTATCCTCTTTCTTGAACCAAAAGCTTAACAGATTTGAGAGTGTTTAAAGTATTTTTGATTGAGAATAATAGGTTAAATAATGTCCCATTAGTGTTTTAAGTTTTGGGGTCAAAATAAGTTAAGAAGGGAAATGTCCAAAAGACCCCAACTTAAACTGTAAAAATTCCCGCCGGTGGGTACGGTTTGGGTACCTCACTAATACCCCATCATACGAGTAGTAACCCTAACTTGAACATAGGAAATAAAGTTAGAAATCACACACTATTCACCATACAACTCCCCTTTCCTAATTCATACCTGCATAATATGACAAGTACCCACCTTGTCGTATCGTAAGAAGAATATGAAGGCTAGATAGCGAACAACATACGATTTGGACTATACCACTCATATCATGTACACACGACTCTTATGATGTACACTCATACCTTAGATAGTGAATGACCTACCACACACATGATTATCATATGACTTAGACTATAATGTCGTACCTACACCCTATCACAAATAAGCTTGAGTCATATGATGACCAAAGAGTTCAAAACCCAAGAAATCTCGAAGGACCAAAACCTAGGGTGTTTTAAAATAATTCTTAGTATTTATTGTACAATTCATGATCAAGTAAAGTAAAGGACTATTTGATATTCCAAGTGTTAATCACATGCAATGAACCTATATGAAAGCTTGTTGGATTTTACAAGTGTTGTTACTATTATCATTATGGTTGCAATTTTTATAATATACTTCATTCATATAGAATGTATCATTATTTGGAAATTCCATAGAATTGTCTAATATAAGGTTGGCAGGCACTTGATGTTTGGGATTTGTTATATGACTAAAGATTATCCCCGGAAAGTCATGACTATTTAGTGTATACATAAGACCATTAGCATGTGTATAGAATTTATATATAAGTGTAACATTTCCTAGAGTGATCTGAGGAATATGTTTCTTCTTGATTATAATAGTTCTTAATGAAACTAGACTTAATTGTTGTGACTCTATGTTGGCTCATTTCAGTGAATCGAGTTTATGTTCTTAATTGCTAAAAGTGGTTTCCTACGTATATTAAGGTGCATGATATTTTCCATTACTATGTTACTTGAGTTCCTTGAGTAGACAAAGTTATTTGTTTGGTTGACATATAGTGCGTTATATTGGTTTTTTGAGTGGGCCATGCTTATCTATTACATAATATATATATATATATATATGTGTGTGTGTGTTAGATCCTTGAGTGGACCAAAATATCTGCTTAATTGTTATAAAATATGTTAGATTGGTTCCTTGAGTGGACCAGGAGGATTATTTATCTTGACTATTTGTTTCTTGTATGAACTGAACTATGTGATGATTGGTGTATTGTATCTTCTATGAATTGGGACTTATGATTGTAATGTTTTCTAGTTGTAATGGAGGAATCCATTAGCTGTATGGGTTAAGGTTAATAAAAGAAGAGGTTATAATCTATATTGCCAACTTACAAGGGGAATAGATAAAGGGGAGGTATATTAGGGATAAGTTATGATTTTTGACTTGCTATATGCCTATATTGACTATGTTTATAGGGATTTCTAAGGTGGATAGTGGTGTGTTGACTTGAGTTGTTGTGTATGTTATTAATATTGATAGTATGGTAGACTAGAGTTAATTATTATGAATAGAGGTTAGGTTATCCGATAGGTGTTCGTGTTTGTATGTCATGATGTGGTCGGTAGTCTAGCGGTTATTGTATTTGGGCCTAGAAGGCGGGTGTCACTATATGGTTAAATTGTTCCTTATATATTTAAATGAACAAAATAAGGCTACAGTATCAAGTTATGACAAGATTTGTGGAAAGAACTAAGGGTTACATAAGGATCTTAATTACTAATGGTTAAGGGCAAAAAAAGATGAGTGTCAGGTATAGTAGAACTCACGGATATTTATGGAATGAGTTTTGACTTTAAAAATTAATGGGTACTTTGTAATGGTTGTTAATTTCTAATGGCATTAAATAATGGTTTGATAAAGATTCTAATTTATCGAGTATACCTCAAGATAGAGACATTGATTTTTGTATTGACTTAGAGCCGGGTACTCTCCTTATGTCTATTCAACCCTATCAAATAGGTCTAGAAGAGTTTGGAGAACTCAAAAATCAATTGTAGTAACTTCTCAAAAAGGATTTTATTCATCCAAGTATTTCATCTTGGGGTGATCTGGTCTTGTATGTGAAGAAAAAGTATGGTAGTATAAGGATGTGTAGTGACTATAGATAGTTGAATAAGGTAACCATTAGAAAAAATATCCATTGCCTCGCATAGATGATATGTTTGTATTTTCCAAAATTTACTTGCACTAGGGTTATAATCAGCTAAAAATTAGACATGGGACCTACCAAAAACAACTTTTAGAGCTGGTTATGTTCATTACGAGTTTCTGTGATGTCTCTTAGGGTAACTAATAAGCCTACAGTCTTTAAGTGTTTGATGAACAATATCTTAAAGTCATTCCTAGATTCCTTTGTTATTATGTTTATTGATGATATCCTAGTCTACTCCAAGAGTAAGGATGAGAATTAAGGTCATCATCAGATAGTGTTGGGGATTCTAAAAGAGAAGCAGTTATATACCAAGTTTTTAAAGTGAGAGTTTTGGTTGTCTACGATTTCCTTTTTGAGGCAAGTTGGTTTTGAAAAAGGGGTTATGGTAGATACCCATAAGATTGATCCACTTAAGGATTGGATTTGTCCTTTTTCAATGACCAAGGTAAGGAGACTTGTGGGTTTTGTCAGTTATTATCACAGGTTTGTCAAAAACTTCTTATCAATTGTAACACACTTGAAATGATTGGCTCAGAAAGAAGTGGAATTATTTTAGATAAAACTATATCACGACCGAATTTCTCAACTCATGATTGCACCAACTATAACACACAAGTAGGTAATCCAACCCGTAGTCTAGAACTGCTTGTAATGGACTATCAAGAGAAACTAAAGAAAACAAGATAATCAATATAATTAAAGGGACAAATATATGTAAAGTGAACCCAAGACCTGGTGAAGATGGTATACGATCTTCTAATACAATAAGATTAAAAAGTAAAATGCTAAATAAATATACATGAACAACCTATCTCTAAATATAATGTAGGTATCAGTCTAATAAATAAGAGGGATTATAATGCTCTAAACCTCAGGAGCTCATCCTAAATCTCTAATCTATAGTTGTTTCACATGATGCACACAACAACGATGAGAAATCATACTATGATTTGCAAGATGTAGAAGCATATTATGAGTACCAAAAACATGATACTCAGTAAGCAACTGCTGACTGAGCTCCAAAGATAATTCAAGCATAAATAATAGATAAAGTAGGAATATAATTACAGGAAACTAACATAATAAAGCTAGTGAGGCAATAAGGTAAACTATTCTATCATAGTAGTGACTAGGGTCTAAAGTGTAATAGAATATATCACTAGCCAATAAAATAATGAAGAATGAAATAACAATACATATTAATATACAAGTCCAATGAATACATACAATATGAATGATCAAGAAAGAGAAGGATATATAGTCATTCCAGGTATATATATAAGTATATTAGTGTAACTCAATGGTAACAATGTCAGGTAGTCAAACTATCCTCTCTAGGAAATCCTAAAAACTTAGGAAAGATAATGCTAGCATAATCAGGGCCTACCGTTAAAATGTCAAACCACTAATAAATTGTACATAATGCAATTTACCATAGTAAAGTAAGGGCTCATAAACATACCAGCATCCTATGATACCAATCAATAATAAACCTTCCACGAACTAATAATAATAACAATAATAACAATAATAAAGTAATCCGCTAGTCAAGGAAAGCAATACCTAATTGGGGGCCCATAAGCCAAGAATGTTTAATCAATACTCAGCAAAAAACAATCATAGCCTACACCTATGCAACCCCTATAAGAATAATAAATATAAGCACCAAACTATATACTGGTGACTGGAAATGCATATGAATGGATAGATGAAAAGTAAATCCATAGTACCATATCTGATCCAAGTGTTAATGTACAAAGTATATACACCTCCTCTATCTTAACAACATAAAAGGTCAGGACCCACAACGACCTTTCTTCTATGGTATAATGGCTCATAGATGAAGGATAGCTAGGATATTATAGAATATTTGTAGACACAACCTGGTCCCAATCAAGGATTTCCAATAATCATCATCATCAATCTACTTGGTCCAGTACCACAGAAATGTTTTTATAATAAATAAACAAACTCAAAATATGGCTAAGAGAGTATAATACTGTAAATTCTTTGCCCAAGATCAACGTTGAGACTTAATCAGTATCATTTAGAAGAAAGAATTGGGATCTCTTTCGACTGAAGTAAATATAAACAATAAAAGAGTGTAAACCGAGGACCAAAATCTATGTCAATCCAAATTCCAAAACATCAACTTTTTTCTAAAATATCATAAATCATTAAGTTAGGTGTTATGGTTCCTATTATAAAACAGTCTACTTTAAAAGTGAAAAGTGGGAATAATTCCCCTTTTTAAAGGAAAAAGTAGTAAAATCATGGTTTGTTCAGAATCGTACAACTAAGAGAACACGAATGTACCATAATCTATGCATGCCATCACCAGCATCAAGATAATACAACAATAATTCCTACACCCCCATATACTAATATCACACCATTTTCTAAGGGTAGGTTACTCACCTTGAGTCCAACTGGCATCGTAACCACGACCTAAGGCACAATTATATATAACTAGTATGATAATAATTCTAGGATTAAAGGAACTATGATCCAAGACCTTAAATAAAATAGTAAAACTATACTAAAGGATACTTAGCATCAACTATGGTTAACATACTTATATTGTAGAGTGGTAGGATCCTATAGCCACAACAAATATTTTATTTTAAGGTTTAATTTACCCTTCTATGCAAAAACTCCTAAATTAGGATAAATCATGATATACTAATTATAATATTGTCCTATAATACCCACTTAGTATGAAATCTACACTAGAAACTATCTTACAAAGTAAAGTAGACCGAAGCTTACCTTGATCTCGAACTACAATCCTCGAATCTTCAAAAACTCGCTCGTCTATTCTCCACGCTTTAGAAATACTGCTACACTATAAAAAAATTAATATACATTCAAATAGGAGTAAAATTAGATCTATAATGATAAATAAAAGGTAACGTCAAAATTTAGGTCAATAACATGCTCGTTGGGACCATAAATAAAATCCAAAATTAAACCTGCCAAGAGGTACCTCGAACAACGACCTTTAAGATGGAGTCCATGTTTATATTGGCCAAGTATTTCAAAAGGTTTTTCTCTAGAGAGAATCTGTTAGTTAAGGTCTAGTGGAGATACCGCCCATTAAAGAAGGATAACTGGGATATCGAGAGGGAGATACGGGACTTGTATCCTTACCTGTTTGAGCTTTTAGGTACATCCTATAATTGGGAGATTAAGAGGGAGATGCGGGTATTTTATACTCACCTGTTCGAGCTTTTAGGTACATTCTAGCCCTTTACATTTGCGAATGAAAATTCTTTCATTAATGGATATTGTAATTACCCTATAGGTCATTTTTTGCATTCCTATGCATTTTCACCATTTAGAGATTTTAAGTAGCTACCTCAAGTCATTTGTGACTTGGGTTCCTTTGGTTTGTGTCCTAAGGATTCTAGACTTATTTCGGGCTATTTTCAAAATTTGATCAAATTCACCCTTGGGTGTGGGGCACATTTTTCATCAAAATGGACCTAGATGGAAATTTTAAGTGTGCCATTGATTCTGAAATATTAAATTTGATACGATAGAATGGTTTATTTGTGTTCATGATATTTCGATGAATCTCGAGGGGTTGGTGGAAAGTTGGAACTTTCCAAGTTTTAGCTGGTGCATCACTTAGATAGTCCATCTACTAAAGAGGCACTTGGGATGCAATAGTTGAGTTCTCTTAACATACTAAGGCATTCTAGCCGGGTTGCTAAGGAGGATCCTAGAACTTAATCTCTTGTCCTCTTAGCGTAAAGGCCAGACCCAAATGGGTACCTCTTAAGAAGTACTTATTATCTTTAGTGGCGACAACTAAATAAGTCAAGTGTCTGCTTAAGAGAGGCACCTAGGATGTCATTAAATGGCCTCTTACCCAATATTATCCTTATTTTTCAAAAGTCTCAAGATCAAGAAGCCCTAGAGTGAGTGGAAAATTGTGAGAGTTTTTATTAGGTGGTTTTTTTAGAGTTTGTGAGCCCAGATTAATTGTTTTCTCATTGAAATCCTGGTAAGTTTTCATCAAATTATTGATTTAACTCATCTATTTTGATCCAAATCCCTAGATTACTGTTGGGTTAATTTTAGTATCTATTGAGCTTGGAATTTACTATTGAAACGTGGAAGGTTGTACCACACTAAGAGGGACCAGGTCCTTTAAAATTAGTCATAGGCAATCAAACAGTAAAGCAACGAGTAAACAACACTTTATAGGAAATATAAGGATCACAATAATTTAATGTTGAAACCTACTTGCTCAAGGGTGGAAAAACCACAACGTGCCCTCAAAAGCACTCAAGAATCCACTATAATCTACCTCTTGATTATAGACTTGATTTGAACCTAACTCTAGGCTCTACCAGCTTGTAATAACTCTACTACGAGCCCACCTTGACAACTCCGCCAAGACTCAGCTTAATATTGATTAACTCAAACCAATATTAAACTTAGGTAACTCTACCTAAGAACTCTACAAAAACTCAAGAAAAAGGGAATTACTCTTATAAATTGAGTAATTTAATTACAAACTCAAACATGACTCAAGAACACTCAATATTTCAGCACACACAAAAACTATGAAATTGAGCAATGTTGCATAGTTGAGTTTTTGCAAATTTTTTACTTGAATATTCAGATTGCAAAAACTACTCAATTGAGAAGAATTCTCTTCCTTTTATAGTTGAATAATAATTAGGATAGAAAACTTATTGGGCAGATATCCTGATGGGCACAAGCTCACTTGCACAGTTTATTATACTAGAAGACAAAACTGGGCAGGATAGTGAAAGTTGTACTGAAATCATGAAGACTCAAGGACCTGGTCCTTTGTTATTAGGTGATCATCATCAAAACAAGATGTAGAAATTTCCCCCCTTTTTGAAAATAACAAACCAACCACAGATGTTGAGCATCAATGTTTATTTACCTCATTGAATTAGAGTAATCACCATAACTATCGATGAATGTTCCCCCTATCACTATGAATCTTTCCCTCTATTAATATGCCATCATACTTTATATGCCATTATGTTTCACCCATCATGTTTCACCAGTATTTTTCCCCCTTTTCTCCTCTTATCAATATGCCAACATTCAATACTCCTGGTCCTTGGTCCCTAACATATCATGCAACACACTAACCTAGTACCTACTATATGGATTTAGTATTCCCCCTTTTGGCATCATCGAAAAGTGATAACAATAAACCAAGAGTAAAATAAGCACAAGTTAATTAAGTCATGGCTACTGGGGAAACACTATCATTAAGAACAACTTTAACATAAAGAGAAAATTGATGACACACATAATAAAGATTCATTTAAGTGTAAAATGTAAGTATCATTTCACTGCACAACCTAAATATTCCATAGAAAAGGCACAAGATTAAGAAAAATTAATGGGTGAAAGACATGGGAGAAGGGTTTGGAGTAATAGACCCATGTTATTGTTCAGATGCCCTTTTCTCTACATTCAAGTTAAGAACCTCATCGGTTAGAGTTAAAACTCTAATCTTTAGTGTATCATTTTTAGTTATAAGATCTTCAGAGACACTTGGTTCCTTATTAGAAAAATATTGAATTGTCTTGTGCAATTTACTAATCTCTGCATCTTTAGCAGCTATGTTGAACTTCACCTCCTCTATGACCTTGCTGAGCTAACCTTGAGAGATGTAACCTGATTTTTTTTTCACACACTAAGTTTTTACTAGAGTATTTATACCAAACATTTGTAGCATATTTCCAAGAGTTCCATCTTCATAGAAAATACCAAAATCATCACACTTTGTTTAACTAGTATCCATAAGGCATGCCATGTTTTCCTTTTTCCCATGAACAACTATATGTAGGTGCTCTATCATTAACTTCGGTAGACTAGTGAACTCAAAACTATTGAGACACTCCATCACATACAAATTAGTAGTTGAAGCAATGTTCCACTTTAGTAATCTGGGAAGAATTACTTTATTAACAAAATGAACAACTAATTATAACTCACTCTTGAGTGATTTCCTATTCAATACAACCACGAAATTTCTTTTAACCTTTGATGCTTTTGTCAAAAACTGTATTGTGGAATGTTGCTTTAATACATTCCTTACACCATTGATAGTAATATCCAGAATTCTCCCAAGCAATGCAACATTAAGATTCAGCCTTTTCCCTTGAATTATAGCAGTCATCTGCAGTCTGTCTTCAGAAAAATCAAATATGGAATAGAATTCCACAACTACTTCATCAAAATTTGTGGGAATGGGTCCTTACATAAGATGGAGCCATCCTTGATGTTTAAAAAACTCAACGAACTCCATCATGCTTGGTTTCTGTTAACACACTTGAGTCAAAGATCCTCCTAGTTAACACATTTTGATTTTTCAAGAACCTATTTCTCACTTCTTTAGACATAACCTTTTTTTCTCTCTAATTTCCCTTTTTAAAAATGCTAATGGGTTTTCCTTAAGTCATTTTCCTATTCTTAGGACCATGTACTTTATAAGTATGCTGCTTCTTAGTAGAACTTCTAGACTCCTCTCCAGGATTTCTTTTTATCTTATTGAATTTTGTTTCTTAGGACCAAATACACTCTTTCTTGCACTATTTGACAATAGGATGAGAATTTTAGAAACTCAGGCATCATCATTATTATTCTACTAGAAACAATATGAGGTTTCAAGAATAATTCTTTACCAACGAGTTAAGTAAAGAAGGAGTTGGGCTTTGGAGGATTATGAGAAGAAAGAGGATTTTCAAGATGATTTGAAAGAGAATTTTTATCTATACTAATCTGATAGTCCTTTGAAAGATATAAGAATTGGGAATTTGTATACATTTAGAAGTCATTTTCAAAGTAGGGCTTTATTTTACTAGATTTTTCTTTTTAACAAGAGAAGGAGTGAGACAACAAGATTTAAAGAAACAAATAAGCACATTCATGATACTAACCTAAAAGATGGGACTAGGTCCTTCTCTTTCCTGAGTGAATCCTCAATATTGTGCATGTCACATTTGTCCTTCTCCTAAGTTGTTCTCATAGGTGTAAACCTGCAAAGGTATTATGCTGAGTTAGACCAACAAGTACATAATTTACCAAGGATCCTATTGTAACATCCCATATTTTTGGGCTGAACTTTGAACCATTGTTCCCATGTGTGTAAACTCTAATCCCATGATTTATATTTGAATACATGTGTTATGAAATTTATCCTAGTGAGTGTAGTGCTTATGAGGTGAATAATGGGGCACAATGTTTTTCTCTCTCCATGTGATATGGGACAAGATGCGGAGCATATTCCCCCTCTATTTCAGCTTCTTAAGGGTCAAGGGGCACTTTGGTCCTTTTTTCTCATCCCTAAACCTCAAAGCTCGAATTAAAGTACCCAAAAGGGCATTGTCTACCCATTTTATTCAAATCACTCATGTAAAAACCCTCCCCTTCCCCCATGAAAAAAATTCAATATTTTCCTCTCAAGACACAAGGATTCAAACTTTAATTTAAATATTTCTTCAAGAATCCATCAATTAAGGTATGTGGGGTTTATGAACAAGGATCCTCTCCCATCCTTGTTCCCAAAACATACTTTAATGATTAAAGTTCTTAATTTGCAATTCGGGTTCATACCACAATAGCCATATTCTTGAATTATGATATTTTCATTATATTAAAGGCTTTAAGTGCATCAAGGTTTACTTATATCCATGTTTTCGCACCAATTTATTCAATCCATGTTATTAGCTTTATCATGTAAGTTATGGTTTTATGTGATTCAAACCCCAACCTTACATGTCATGGTTGGTCAATACCAAGACAAATTCTTAAACTTATGTATTTAGCCCCTGTAAGCATGATTTTTTTTATGTTCGCTTACTTCCATGTCGTAGCCCATTGATTTTATGTTGAATGCCCGAGTTATGAAATTAGCCATGTAATCATGTTTTTTTCTCGTGTCTAAGACATTCCCATGTTCAAGTTCATGATGCTCACATATTTGATAAAATGTCTATGTTTTGGGTCTTTGAACCATGTTCCCATACTATAATTTTAAAGCTTTGTTATCCTATTTTATGGTCATTCAGTGATGGCAGGTTCTGAACACCCGATACCTATGTGTTTTACATGATTTCCATATTTTTCAAGTAGTAAGTCAGTACGACCATGGTTTTAATGTCATATTTAGAACACAATGATCATGTTGAGAACTATTAGTTCATATATTTATAATTACCTTAAAATTCATATGCACTGTTATTTTCAGAATACCATGACCTGAGCTTATCAGTTATCAGTTATCAGTACATGCACCAGTTAATATTTCAGTGTCATTCAGCTGTGAGTAGGATTTAGCACCGAGCAAACCCAGGGATGGAGGCTCAGTATCAGTAGTGGGTGTGACCCATAGTAGAAATCCCTAAGTTCCAGAAGTACGTAGCCAGTATATGTTTGTGATGTCTTTCTTCAAGTTGAGGGTTAACATATATCTCATGAGAGAACCTGCCAATAGAGGGTGACTCCTAAGTCATTTGGGACATCACCCTTGTGGATAAATATCATCAGCCATGTGTTAGTACTTGTGGACCGGTACTGATACTCTTTTAATTACGGTTATAGGTTGGACTCCAATTAGCTCAGATTGGGGCATGTCGATTATATGATACCTCCCATAGTGTCAGTATAGTACTTCAGTGTAATTAAGTTCAGGTTTGGTTTACCAAGTCTACAGATTGCCAGTTATTTAGTTATACAAATTTTAGTGTTTTAGATTATAGATTATCTCAGAAACATATTTGTTCTTGGTCTTGCATTCTCAAAGATTAAATGTTGATGTTTTTATGCTTAGTATCCATACGACCCTCAGTTCAGTTGTATAGTCTATTTAGCTTTACATGAGATTTTCATACAGTAGTCATGTGTACCATTTCCCAGCTTCAGTTCTACTTGTTCAAACAAAAATAAAGATTTAAGAAAACGAAGTATAGTGATTCCCCAGCTTATCGGATCATGATTGTTACTCATGTTCTCAGATACTTCAGCTTTTAGTTGATTTCATTCTCTTAGTAATTATACTAGCACTTAGCATGCCTATTTTAAGATTGCATATATATTCAATTTTACTTATTGCACTCACCCCTACTTACTGAGTACCTTCTAGAAGTACTAATCCATATATATGTCTATATGCTATATTTTCTCTTAATGTAGGTACCAATTGTAGCCTACACATCATAATAAGATAATTGCAGCTTCTAGTTGGAAGGTGATGAGTTCTCCTATTTTGGAGACTCCAGTCAATTGTTGTAACTGTACTTTATTTTTATTATTCATGTGTATTGATTAGTTGTAGTTGGAGGCATATCCCATCTATTTACAGTCAGTATAGTAGAGGTTTCATAAATAGCCAGTCAGAGTCATAAAATGTAAATTCTAGTTCTTTCTTCAGTTTTATCAGATTGTAAACTTTATCAGTATTATTTATCCAGAGTATGTCATGATTATGTTTTCGTACAACAAATTTTGCTATTTTATTTATTCTAAATCAGTTTCTCAAATCTTGCCAGTTCATGGGTTAGCTTGGGATCACTTGTGGTTCTAAGCATCGTGTTATGACTAGGGGGTAGTCTAAGGTCTTGAAAAATATGGCATCAGATCCCAGAGGTCAAGTGTCCTAGGGTGTCTATGAAGCCATGCCTAGTAGAGTTTTAAGGAACAGTATGGAGACGTCTGTACTTTTCTTTGAGAGGCTACAAGGCATTTAAGAAATATTTCCCTTCTTTCATATCTTAGATCATACATTAGATGTTTTCTCTAATGAACTTATGCATATTCTTACATTAATCCATTCGTGCCATCTCTACCTTATTCTTAAGGCAATAGAAAAAGCCAGCTTAAATTCTTACAGATAGAGTTTTATCAGACAGTCCCCACAGATAGTTATGGGATTGTACGCAGGCTCAAAAGTATCCCATCAGTGCTTTTAAGTTCCAATTTTTGAAAGATTTTATTCATATTCATGAAAATCATGCCCTAAGCTAAACTCACATGTGCCCCCAAATCTTTTCTCAGAATCCCATAATAGCGTATGGCATATAGTTAGAAGCATGAACCCCAAAGTTTAGCAGTAGAAAAGTGGGGTTAGTGTTATCTAAATTTAAAATATTATGTATACATGGGGCTAGTTATATAAAAGGTGAACCAGTAGGCTTGATACAGTGCATGCCAGAATTTGAGTATGTTGATTCAAAATTATTTGTTATTAATGTAGGGTATGTTCAAGTGCAATGATAATTCTCATGCTTTAGATAAAAAAATATATGTTTAAAGATGTGATACTAGTAGGCTATGATGGAAGTAGTATGGTTCATTAAGAGTTTGTGATTATCCATGTTACATGTTTGAATCTAAGTTGAATCTTTAAGGATTAGGCAAATAGAAAGAAGAGTTTGAAATTCTTTATGGTGTGAATTCAGGGTATGGTGATACTCTTGAAGATTTTAATTAGTCAATGTTTAAGTTATTATATGATGATTGTAGGGCTATAGAAAGTTAAGAGTTCTATCTTAGAAAAAAGTACTAGCAGTGGATTGTAAACTTTCAGGTGCAGTCTTTTAGGGTGAGTTTAGTATTGATGTGTATTATTATATCTCAAGATCTAGAGTAGAGTGGTTGCAGTTTAGTTTAGTTTTTATCAAAAGGGTCCACAAACATAGATTAATGGCTTAAAGCTAATGGAGAGATGATAGAACAAGTAACCAAGTTAGGCACTTAAATTCTAGTAGTGATGCCAATGTGTTGTAGAACAACACTAGGGAATAAGATGTCCAACCCATTCTTATTACAGTATTTTTACTTCAATTATGAAGACATATACTCATGCCTTACAAGTTAGCCATATGATCATAGCCCATGTTTATGCACTGTCCATAGAATCATGTACGTTTCTAGTTCCTAGTATAAGGAGTTTTACTTCACTCAGCAGTACGGATCATATTCGATGAATTTATGAACTCCATACTCAGTTCATGCATCTCATACTTTTGTACTCATATTTTACAGAATGTTTAGTTCCAGGTACTCACAGTACACCCTTAACAACCAGTGAAATTTAGATTTTTTCATATATACCCTCAGTTTTGATTTTTTTAATGAATTCATGCTTTTGATACTCTATTCCTCATGCCTTAGTTAAGTGTTCAACTTATGCATAGTATTATTTCATATTTCAGGTCCTCATATTCTAACCTTTTAGTGACCTCTCCTTACGAAATGATAGTGGTGATGACAATTTTTTAGAGTGGAAAGAGTAAATGTTCCTTGTTAAAGGAAAGATTGTTGTTTGCATTTTTTTACCAAAGGCTATTAGTGTGAAGAAAGAGTGAGGCAAAAAATTTAGTATATGTCATGGTTAGTTAAGAATTCCATGTGTGTCTTCTTAAGAATAGTGAAAGAAAGTTGTTATTGATAGAGGTTTAGAGAATATGAGAAAGATGCTTTTATGGGTGTTTGCCTAGAAGATTGTATGTGGTTATAATGATAGGCGTAAAATTTCGTGTTGGTATATAAGTGGATGAATACATTGTGCTCTAGTGGATTCCTATTCCTAGTAAGAGGTTAATTTAGTTGGGGAAATGGTAAGAAGAATTATTCATGAGATAAAAGATGTGAAACAAGCATGGGGTATTGAATACATGGCTCAGACTAGTGTTATGGTGTTATGTGCAGTACCTGGTGATTTTGAGTTAGGTTTGAACATAGTGAGGATATGTAGTTCAACTCAGACTTAGGGCTAATCTTGAGCGTTAGGAGTTGCCTTACTTAAGGGCTAGTGATTGTATCCCAACTTATGTTTTATAGCCCTCTGTTCCATGTTATAGAGTTATAGCCATATTAAGATTCCTTAATCAAATATCTTATTCAGAATATTTTAGTTCGGTATAATGTTCCAGTATAATTTAGTCTGTATAGCCAGCAACTCAGTTTAGCAGTTAGACAAACAAGTTCCTATGGTTTTCCATGTTTCTATTTAGTCATACTATCCGAAATCTTATGAATATGGCTATTCCATGAATTAATTCATTAATGTTCATGAAAGTTATGAATTTAGTTCAGTCCATGCATCATGTCTCTAATTTAAAGATGTAGTCATGACTCAATTCATAAGTGTTCAGTGCAGAAACTCAATTTTCCAAGTATTCTAGCTCAGACAGTGTAATACCTCTTGTACAAGTCATCTAAAAAATTAGTTTCAAGATAAAGATTATAATGTTTCATATCAACTATATCCTTTATTTCAAGACATGTCATATGTACATCATTCCATACTCATAAGTATTCAACAAGTTCCTATCCATCATTTGAGGATGAATGATTCCAAAGGGGAGATAATGTAACACCTTGCATTTTTTAGCTAGACTTTGAACTATAGTTCCTACATGTGTGAACTCTAATACCCTGATTTAACTTTGAATACATGTATCATGACCTTTATCATAGTGTGTGTAGTGCTTATGAGGTGAAAAATGTTCATAGAAATCACTTAGAGAAAAGTTGACCTAAGAGCCTTTGATTCAGCCAAATTTTGGTGTTCGATTCCACAAGGGTAGAATTTTAACGTGTATAACTTCTTATATAATTAGAATTTTTAGTCTCAAGACACACCAAATGATAGATAATTTAATTATATTTCCATTGATACAAAATTTTCCTAAATCTAATACCCGAGTGAAAGGTTATGTCTTTTTTCGTAAGAGGCAGTAAGGGATCGCGATTTGGCCGAGATGCATTGCTATCTCTATGATATATGTGGTGAGATACATTGTACTCTCTATGCTATATGGGATGCAACATTGAGCTTATTCCCCCTCCATTTTGGCTTCTTAAGGGTCAAGGAGCATTTTGGTCCTTTCCCCTCATCCCTAAATGTCTAAGGCACAAATTAAAGCACCTAATAGGGAAATGTTTGCCACTTTATTAAAATCAACTCACGTTAAAACTATCCCCTTTAATCCATGAACAAAGTTCAAACTTTTCCTCTCAAGAACACAAGGATTCAAGCTTCAATTTCAAAATTTCTTCTAGGATCCGTCAATTAAGGTATGAGGGGTTTATGAACAAGGATCCACTATCATACTTGTACCCAAAACTTACTTTAATGATTAAAGTTCATGATCTGCAATTAGGGTTCATACCCAAATATCAATATTCTTGAATTATGATATTTCCATGAGATTAAAGGCTTTAAGTACATCAAGATTTACTTATATCTATGTTTCCTCACTAATTTTACATTCATGCCATGTTATTAGCTTTATCATGTAAATTATGGTTCTATGTGATTCAAACCCCAAAATTACATGTCATGGTTGGTCAATACTAAGTCAAATTGTTAAACTCGTGTATTTAGCGCTGTAAGCATAATCCCTTTTTCTAGTTTGCTTACTTCAATGTTGTAGCTTATTGATTTCATGTTGAATTGCTGAGTTATAAAATTAATGTTTTTTATCATGTCTAAAACATTCCCATGATCATGTTCAAGATTCTAACATGTTTAATGAAATGTCTATCTTTTGGGTCTTTAACCATGATCCCATACTATAATTTTAAAGCTTTGTTATCATATTTTATAGTCATTCAGTGCTGGCGATTTATGAACACCCGACATCGATGTGTTTTACATGATTCCCATGTTTTTCAAGTAGCAAGTCAGTCTGACCCTGGTTTTAATGTCATATTTAAAGCACCATGATCATGTTGAGAATTATCACTTTATATGTTTATAACTACATCAGAATCGTTATGCACTGTTATTTTCAGAATACCATGACCTGAGCTTATCAATTATCAGTTATCAGTTCATGCACCAATTAATATTTTACTATATTTCAGTTGGGAGTAGGATTTAGCACCGAGCAAAACCAGGATGGGGGCTCACCTGCCAGTAGAAGGTGTAAACCTTAGTAGCAATCCCTAAGTTCCATAACTACATAGCCAATGTAGGTTTGAGATGTCTTTCTACAAGTTGAGTGTTGACACATATCTTATGAAATCACCTGCCAGTAGAAGGTGACTCCTTAGTCCTTTGGGACATCATCCTTGTGGATCCGCATCATTATCCATGTGCTAGTACCCGTGGGATGCTGCTGATACCCTTCCAACTGGGGTTACCAGTTTGACCTCGATTAGTACATATTGGGGCATGTTGCTAACATGATACCTCCCACAGTCTCAGTAAAGTACTTTAGCATATTTCAGTTCAAGTTTGCTCGACCAAGTGTACAGATTTCTAGTTATTCAGTTATACAAACTTCAGTCTTTCAGATTACAGATTATCTCAGAAATATGTTTGTGCTTGGTCTTGCATTCTCAAATATTACATGTTCATATTCTCATGCTCAGTATCCATTCATGAACCTCAGTTCTATTTTACATTCTATTCAGCTTTACATGAGTTTTTCCTACACTAGTCACATGTACCATTTCCCTGCTTTAGTTCTACTTGTTCTAATAAAATTAATGATTTAAGATAATTGAGTATATTGGTTCTCCAGCTTATCATATCATGTTTGTTACTCATGTTTTAAGATACTTCAGCTTTCAGTTGATTTAGTCTCCTGGTGAGTCTACTTGCACTTAGAATGCATTTTTAAGATTACATATATGTAGTCAGTTTTACTTATTACACTCACCCTTAATTACTTTGTACATTCTAGAAGTACTGATCCACACATATATATCTATGTGCTACATAGTCTCATAATATAGGTACCTTTTATATCCTACTGATTATAATCAGATGGTTGTAGCTTCCAGCCAGCAGGTGATGAGTTCTCCTATTTTGGGGAATCCAGTCAGTTGTAGTCCATGTACTTTATTTTGATTATTCATGTGTATTGATTAGTGGTAGTTTGAGGCATGTCCCGACTATTTACAGTCAGTATAGTAGAGGCTTCATAGATAGTAAGTCAGAGTCATTAAATGTAAATTCGTATTCTCTCTTTAGTTTTATCAGATTGTAAACTTTATCAGTATTATTTATCCAAATTATGTCATGATTATGCTTCTGCACAATAAATTTAGCTATTTTATTTATTCTAAATCAGTTGCTAAAGTATCATGTCAGTTCATGGGTTAGCTTGGGATCACTTGAGGTTCTAAGCACCGTGTTATGACTAAGGGATAGTCTCAGGTCGTGATAACCATTGTCCTAATTATAGCCATTTTTTATGAAGAAAAACTGATTCATCTAGTAGGTTCGGTTATTTTGATCAACCCCAGCATCATCCTATTTTTCATAAATTGTTCCTTATGAAGAGCCTTAGCAAATTCGTCTACTATTTGATCTTCAGTTTTGCAAAATTTCATGGAAATATCTCCCTTCTTAACATTGTCTATCAAAAAGTGATGTCTCACATCAATATGCTTAGTCTTCTTATGTTGCACTGGATTCTTGACCATGTTAAGAGAACTTATGTTTTCACACATTAGAGGGATAGTGTCTAAGACAATCCTAAAGTCCTTTGGTTGCAACTTAATACATAATAATTGTGAACTACAAGAAGCTAAAGCCACATACTCAGCTTCAACAGTAGATAAAGAAACTAATTTCTTCTTCTTAGAACCCTAGGAGACTAAAGAGAAACCCAAAAAAATGATCCATTCTAGAGGTACATTTTCTATCCACCAGATATCCAGCATAATCAGCATCAACATATCCTACTAGATTAAAACAGTACCCAAAAGGATAATACATGACTAGGTCCACTGTACCTTTCAGGTACCTTAGAATTCTGTTTGCAAATTTCAAATGAGACTCCTTAGAACATGCCTAATATCTTACATACATTCCCATACTAAACACAATATCTAGCCTTCTTGTAGTGAGATATAGTAAGGATCCAATAATCTCTCTATACAAGGTCTCATTAACTGAGAGACCAAATTCATCATCATCCATCTTGGAGTTGGTTCCTATTGTAGTTTTAATTGGCTTGACATCTCCGATGTTGTATTTCTTCAGTAGCTCCTTGATGTACTTCTCTTGACATATAATTGTCCTATGAGAAGTTTGCTTGACATGCAAACCTAATAAGAAACTCAGTTCTCTCATTATGTTCATTTCAAATTCACTCCTTATTAGCTTTGCAAACTTTTCGCACATGGATTTAGAAATATCTCCAAAGATAATATCATCAATATATATCTTAACATTAAGTAAGATACTACCTCTAGATTTTAAAAAGAGAGTATTGTAATTTTTACCTCTTTTAAATCCATTTTAAAAAATAAACTTTGAAAGTCTCTCATACCAATCCCTAGGAGCTTTCTTCAACCCATAGAGAGCTTTGTCCAATTTGAGTACACGATGAGGAAAATCTACATCCCCAAATCCTAGTGGTTGTTTGACATAGACTTATTCGTTTAATTTTCCATTAAGAAATCTACTTTTGAGATCCATTTGGAAGAGTTTGAACCCCATATAGGCAACAAAGGCAATAAGAATCCTGATAGCCTCTATCTTTTCTACCAGGTAAATATCTCATCATAATTAATTTCTTCCTCCTCGTTATACCCTTGAACAACTAACCTTGCTTTACTTCTATTGGTAGTTTCTTGTTCACCCTGCTTGCTTCTGTACACCCATTTAGTGCTAATAATTATTCTATTAATAGGTCTGTGGACAAGGTGCTAGAGTTTATTTCTTTCAAATTGTTGAAGCTCCTCCTATATTGCATTGATCCAGTCAGCCTCTTCTAGAGATTCTTTCACATTTTTAGGCTTAATTTAGGATTGGAATGCTGATAATGCCATGGAATTTCTGGCTTAAGCTCTTGTTTGGACTCTAGATTCCAAAGGTGTAATTGATGAGTAGTGATTTTACCACTGAATCACACTTATTATTCGTGCACATTACCCTTTTATTAATGAATAAATGAGACATAATTGCGACTAGATGCACTAATATCCATTTTTTTAGGCAAAAAGTTAAAGGGTCGGAAGGATGTGGATTGGAGTTCAAAATGATAATAAAAGGAGCAAAAAAGTGCAGCTGAAGACCTGAAATAGAAGAGCCTCAAGTACCGAGGTCGCGATCTGCCGAACGTAGTCGCGACAGTTAAGGATGGTCAATCCATCACGGGCATGGAGGTAAATCGTGGTTACATAGTCGCGGTCGCAACCAGACTTGCACAATCGTGGCCTAGCGAAGGATTTCTACCTAAAGGAAAAATTGAAATTTCATGTGCTGATCACTATTTGACAAAAAGAATTCAAACCCTATCATGAGGAAACAATTCCTTCTTCACCAATTTTTCAAGTTTTAGTTTAAGTGTAGTTCATAGCCTCTATTTTTGTAGAAGAAAATAATGTATAAATTTTGGGTGAAGAATACATTAGATATTTTTTAAGTGGGAGATTTGCTCACTTCCATTGTTGATATTGTGGGAGAACCAAGTTTGAAGTAACATTCGCTTAAATCTTTAACATTTAAATTCAATGGAGATTATGGGTATATCTATGCTTATTTATCTTATGTGAAGCTAAATCTCCCTCTTAGGGTTATATGTGAATAAGGGCTTTAGTGTGTATGGATTGTTATTTTTAGCATCTATTTGGTAATTTATGTTTATGGGTTTTATCATTGCTATGCTATTTTTGATAGGATTTGATGGGTGAAAGCCCCAAATACCCACATGGGTTTGATGAGTAAAATCTCCAAGCTCTAGAAATTTCAAGGACATCTTCGAAAGTAGAGTTTTGGGTAAACTTTATGAATCTATATCATCCTCGAAAGAGGGATGTGGAGACCAAAGCAAAGATAGATAATTACGTGTGTAGTTTGCTAAACTTTCACTATCTTAGACATAAGGGTGAATGTGCGGTTTACTGTGCCATAGGTATCATCCTAGAAATAGGGATGCCTAGAATGAGGTTATGGTTACTAATTGTTGAACACACGTATTAGGTATTCGAATGAATAAATTGGTGAAAGTTTGGTGTTTTGTTAAAAGACTAGGATCGAAATTTATAACAAAGCCTACTCATATTTGACTTACTAAATCAATGTTGATGACTAACTCCCACATGTCAATCCCATAGTAATGCATAATCCCAAGATCTGTGCATAATTGTTAGGACTCTAATTATTCGTATCCCCGAATTTGTACTAGAAAAATAAAAAAGAAACATTAGTGTAAAAACTTATCCCCCCCATTTGATCTCTTTGTACCATTAGTTTGAATTTAACTTGTATCTATCATTTTGAATTAATTTGATTGCCACTCATATTGTTCCTTGTGGATTCGACCCCAACTCCAATATTGGGTAAATATATTAATGACGCCCACCTATCTCTTAAATTGACGTGTAAGTTGAGCGTTATAAAAAATGATGTCGTTGCTGGGGAATAATTTGGTGTATTAAATTAGTTTGAAATTTTAGTTACTTTCTTGAATTCTAGCTTGTAAATATTTGGTTGTAATTTTTCTTTTGTAGGTAGCTTTTTAGCTTATTTTATTTTATTTTTATTTTTATTTTCTCTATGGTATCTTTCGAAAAATAAGATGTTGGTAGTTGGAAGTCCTATCATGACAATCCATTTCCATATTATGACGGACCACACTTTATAAGAGATTGTAACTATTCTCCCTTGAGAGAGATGGATGCGCCATCTCAATCCTATAGGGTCTAGAGATGTTGGTTATGTAGTAGTCGAGAAGGACATTGGAGTGATTATCTACGTGCCCCCTCCCCCCATTATACTAACCGAATTGCTAGTTCTTTTTATGAGATTGATAGGTCTTATAAAGAAAAAAAGAAGTAACAAACTGGAACCACTGGCATTGAACCAATGCTTCAAACCATTTTGGATCGGGTAACTACAATCGGGGAGAATACACAAGAATTAGATCAATTCTATGGGTATTTAAATAGGCAAATGTCAAGGCAAAAGAATCGCGAGGACATAATTCTTGAAAACATCACAACCATGCCCATTCCTCAAGAGGAGGTTTATCAAGAATAGAAACCAAGATACGATGATGATCTTGGTAGAGAAGACTCCTTGGTAGCTTCCCAATCATCTATATCATATGAGGAAGAAGAATCCACAATAAAAGGAATGGTACTAGTGTCTCAAGAAGAAACAAAGAAAATCCTTTATGAAAACTCTAGCTCAATCCGGGGTGAAGATACTTTGGAGGAAACAATTCCAATACTAGGGGTTGGACTTCATTCTACCCACTTTTCAATATTAGGCATAGAGGATATGATAAGGATCTATCCCATCGACCAAATGAAGGAATATGTGGAGGTGGAGTCCGACTCTTATATTTTGGAGTTTTTCATTCCAAAGGAGCACATGGAACCCCATCCATCAAAGGCCGAGATGTTCAACTTCTGAGGTATAAGGAATGGCCTATTGATGCAGACACTTTTACCCATAAGGGGGTCCGAATGATCGATATGAAGTTGGGTAAAAGGTTAAAGTCTTCAAAATGGAGAGATCAAACTTGCTCGCCATTCCCTCACATTTTCCATGTTTCATCTTGGAAAATTTGAATCTTTTGTCCCTCTGCCGCTCATTTCATATTGACCAAAAGTTGCGATGGAGATTTAAATTTACTAAGTAGAGACATAAAGGGAAAGAGTGGAGGCGTCATTCTATGATGTTAAACTAAGCGATCGATGGGAGGCAACCCATCATGCAGGAAAAAATGTAGATATCCTTTTATTTATGCAAGCTAGGATAGATTTTGGTTTATATTTTTGTGCATGCATAATCCTTGCAATGTGGTGCCATGAACCATTTTGATCGAAATTGAGGAGGAAACGTGTGAAATTAGTAAGTTTGGACTGAGCTGGAAATGAAAAACCCAATTGTTGGGTATTAGTTAGTACGATCATGGTCTGTGTCCCCACAATCGCGGAGGTCATGTCAATGTGATCGTGGAACTATGACCGCGATCGAAGTCAATTCAGTTCAAAAGACCATCCGAATACCCATTCTTCCCATTGTTCATCTCTCAATTTCTCTCAAATCCTCTCCAATTTTTGGCATTGCATTGCATATCCAAGTAGCATATTATTCTAAAAGCATCATTTAACATGGTAAGTTGTCTCAACTCCCGTGATTTTGATATAAAGGCATACTTTGAACTCGTACCATATAAAAAGGGCCTGAATTAATTTTGTTTTACCAAATTCATGCTTAGTTGTCATTGTGCGGTGGTTAGCTGTTGTAGTTAGTGTACTCACTATTGGAGAAGTCCTGAGAACCCAAAATTAAACCTTAAACCTCTTTCATGGACGTGTACACCATGTGTGTGACTAAAAAGCCCCTTCAAAATCAATGTTCAAATACTTTAAGCTCGAGGATTTGTTCACACACTCTAGGTATGAAATTCTCTATTTATAATGTTGTTATACCTAGTCAGAATAGGGGATTAGGGTTAGGCTTGCATCTCAAGGTCATGTACAGAACTGTCAATTTAGTCTCTGGTACCGTAATCGCGATCCCAATGACCATGGTTGCATCACCGCGATTGCGGTCAGAGCTTCGCGATCGCCTTACCTGAGGGCTGGTTCTAACAGTCATAAAATCTTTTGTAAACCCTTAGATTCCCCTAAAACCTTCGATAGCATTACCTCATGACCTTATCTTTTTGTGCTAGGATGATTTGGTTTGATAATTCTAATATTGGCCTAAATTGCATTGCTTACAGGTTCTAAGTTACTCTAAAATGGAAGACTTCGATGATACCCAATTTATGTCTGCGGAATGCCAACACCAGTATGATGCAGACTTTTACAGAACAAAGCTACTCCCTAAAAAGGGTATCAACCTAGACAAGGTAGAAGAGAAGCTCCTAGAATTCCATGCTAGTCTCACTGCAACCAGGGAGATGTGTTTTTCCCCTTAACCATGCCTTTATAAAGAGCAATGAGTGTGTGAGTTCTATGCAAACCTCTGCATAGTCTCCCTAGAAAACTAAGACATGAAAAATTGGGGTAAACAGGTGCACTTTAGAGCAGAGGAAATTAATGCAGCGTATGTGCTTCCAAATAGTGACATTTGAGAGTATCATGACAAGGCATGCGAGTCAGGGACTTGGATGGATAATATCTTATGTCCTAGAAAAAAAGTCCCACCTTCAAGGCTGAATCCAGACTATGGCAGAACATTATCTATAGCAGAGTCTCACTATGCACTCATATGACTATTGTCACAAACATAAAATCTCTAATGGTAGCCTAAATCTTATCTAGCATTGCTCTTAATATGGGTGAGATTTCTCCCTCTAAGTGGCAGTATTTTAAGAACTAGGGAGGTACTCATCTTCTCCTTCTTTCCCTTATTACAGAATTATGAAGGAAAGCTGAAGTGGAGGAGAACAACACAGATATTTGGGTGTACCTTGGTTCCATAATCTACCCACTAAAATTTAGAGGTGAGGGAAGACCAGGTTAGAGTAAGAAGAGGAAGATGGACTCAGGTAAATTAGTCCAAGAGGTCAAAGACTCTTGCAAACCTTCATCAGCCACTGCCTTCGATGATATATCTATACAGATATAGGGGTGGGCGAAATATTGTCCAAACTACCTTAGGGACCAGAAGAGTCCTCCACCGCTCATCACTCATACATCTCCCAATCATAATATAAGAAATATAGAGAGGAACAAGAGAAGTAGGGATCCACTATTGCCCATTTGGAAAGAGCTTATTCATCCTTGGTTGCTTGTCACAGAGATATCAAGGACTCATATGAAAAGATGGTAAAGAGAGAAAAGAAGAGAGATAAATTTTTCTAAAAAGCTATGGAAGTGGTGAAAGGCATCTTTAAGGTACTCAAATCCAACCACCCACTACCTTCATCAAGAGTAAACATCGAGGATGAGGTACCTACAGAGTGGTCTGCCGATGTTGCGGGTGGTGGTGATGCTGAGTCAACCGGGGGAGATAACTCTTGATGTAGATATAGATAGACCCTCTTACTCTTGATTTCTTACACATGTAGTAAGGACACTACATTCCTTTGTGATGGGGGTGCCCCTGGATCTGTAATATTTGGGTGATGCATTGATGGATATATCTTTTTATAATTGTGTTGGGATAACACTATGGATATTAATTTTATAGTGGTTCAAGATGTTACATATTTGGGTACTCTGACGGTGCCCACATTTTATGGATTATCATGCTTTTTTTTTATTCATAGTAGTCTGTTGATTTAATTTTATTTTGATCTTTTTGATTCACAACTAGCTTTGCCCTATGACGGATTATGTGATGACATTCTTAAGGGTATAGTGTTGTGTTTGGGTTTGAGATACAGGTGCAGGGGAATTCTGAGTACCCGTAGCATTAAGTGTCATTAATGCAAGGAAATCCTGAGTACCTATAGCATTATACTTTGTTAAGTTGGGGTCACTTTATACATCATTGGCGAAGTCTAAGTATCCATATGGTTAGCTTGCCCATTTTGAACCAAATGTGAGACTAAGGTTTTGGTTGTAGCCATAGTTTAGCAAATTATGCATTGTGTTGTTGCAAACAAACAATTCCCTCTATTCAAAAAATTTCAAAAATCAAGGGCATGGACGTGAGCGACTTTGTAACAAATATTTTACTCTTTTTATAGCTTCATAAATTTTGACTTGTGAATAGAAATAGATACTCCAAATTTGTCTCAAGTGGGAGGGACATTTGATCCTCCTTGGCGAGTTTTTGGATGCCATGAGTGGCGAGTTTTTTTTGCGGTCATCCTTTGTATACTTGTATTTTCTAAACCTTACCACGTTAGTCTTTCAAACCTAATGTTGATTGTATTTGGCTGGAGAAATACCCTTAGGCCACCTTTGTGATTTTGGAACTAACTCTAGCCTAAAAAGACTTTCTATTCATGATTGAAATTCCTAGCTACCCACATTGAACCTTTGGACCTTTCTTTGGCAAACGCATTTCAAGTTGTGAACTATTCTTTTTATCCCTCTTTTGAACCTACCCTTCTTGAACTTGAAAATGCAACTTGAGGCTAAAAGCCTAAGTTGGGGGCGGTAAAGTTGATGGAAGGAAGTTTGAGGACATAAAGTGTTAGTAGAATGCCAAGGTGCCTAAGTGATGTAAACAAATGTTTAGAAATGGAAAGGATCCAATAAAGTAAATAATTGAATGAAAGGTTCAAGAAAACGAGAGAAATGAAAGGTGGAGAACAAAGAAAGTGAATTGTAGACATGAGAAAAGAGAGAAAACAAAAAAGAGTAGCCAATAATAATAAAAAAAGATTGAAAAGTGTGATGATGATGTTCAAGGAAGTGAGGTACCATGTTGTTCCCAGACAATATCCTACCCTAACCCAAACCTACATTAAGAGCTTAGAAAATCCTTTGAGATCTCCAACCATTTACTTTCCTTATAGTGGAGATTGAAAATAAAGGCAAGCCTGTGGTATAACACTTGTTGCATTGAGATTTCTTTTGTGTGAGAGAGAGTGTGTGCACTTAAAATTCCTTATTGGATATTTAGTATCTTGATGTAAGGAATTCTCTTTCTTATAAGGACGACATGTGAAAAAAGTTGAGCTGGGTGATTTTGTCACCTCCCGACTATGAGGCTAACGGAGTATAGTTTAGTTGTGGTCGTAAAGGGAGTCACTTTTAGATTATTGGTTTTTGTTTCTTGGTCACTCATTGAAGTCCTATGTAACCTTGGTTTTAGTATTTTATAAGAGGGTGTAGCAAAGTTAGCTTAGACCATGTGCAATGATTTATTTATGGTTGCGATTAAGTTGAGGTCATTGTGATTTTTAAGGCAAAAAGGATTGGTCTCAAATGATTGTGTCTCATGATAAGACGTAGTGTTTCTTGAGGATAATCAAATGCTTTAAGTTAGGGGTGTTGATGTGTAATACCCCGCAAAATCCTGTTCCAGTCTGAGCCTTAGAGCGTATTTGGTAAAGCGAAAATCCGAGTCAAAATGTTTCAGAAATATCCTTCCAAGTATGAAATACTTTGAAATTGTTTGGGAATCTATTTTAGCATGAATTAAGAACATAAAGGTCCCCTAACTCATGAACGAGTTGAAAACTTTCCTATCGTTCAAGTTTTAGTGACCATCAAAATTTGGGTCAAATTCAATCGACCATAACTCGTTGTTTATTAAGAACTGGGTGATTTGATATATATAAAATGAAATATCTTTGAATTATCTTTCCAACGATACCAATTTCTCCTAAATACGATATAGGAGCAAAGAGTTATGCCCATTTTACTCCAGCATGTCAAGCTGGAAAACGGTGACGACGTTTCTGATGGGCTATCACGTTTCTGATGCCCTTTTTGTCGACGTCGTCAGCTTCTGACGACATTTCTGACAACATCGTCAGCCCTGGACAGAAAATCAAGAATTTGGACCCCTTTTGTGACGACCATTCATGACGGCCTATCACGAACCTGACGGCCTGTCACGGATGGCGTCAAGTATATTTTTCCAGTAATTCAAGGGAGTTTTTGCAATGGTATTTTGGTCATTTCCCACCCTTTTTGAGCCTCTATAAATATGAGGAACCCTCATTCAAACCCTAATTCAATCATTTTCTTTTTCAACTCTCTCAAGAGAGTATAACTAGGGTTTCAATCAAGAACCCTAATCTTCCAAAATCATCCATAAATCTTCAAGGTTTCATCGAGAATCAAGTTCCTCATAGTGTGGGCTTCAAGAATTTATTTATTTCAAGTGTGGATAAAGTTTCAAGCACTAAAGTTCATCCAATTTCAAAGGTTAAGGTATGTAGATGTTGATTCTTGGGTCCCTTTCATCCAAGAAGCTCAAGAACCCTTTTTAAAACTAAAAGATTTTTATGTTTATGAGTTGTTAATGATTTGTATGAGTTGAAATGGATGTTTAATATGTTGTTGAGTTTTGATATATGTTTTCCTACAAAATTTATGAGCTTTGACCCTAGTATGTGGAATTCATGTGATGTTTGTGATAGACCCTCTTGAAGTTGTTTTTCCATATGATGTGTTCATGACTTTTGGGTGTAGAAATGGTTGAATAAGTGAAGAACGTTCCGCATAGGTTTGATAAAGGCCGCTATAGTATGTTGAATAGGAAACTCCAAATTGTGATCTAGTCCTTACATGCCTAGTGTTTGATAAAATGCCTTAGTGAGTGAAATGTGCCATGATAGCATGAAATCCCCCAAGTAGGTGTAAAATCGGTCGTGTCTAGTAGTTTTTGAAAGACACTAGGGAACAAAGGAACAAGTCGAGATATGATGGTTGTAAATTCCTCGATTTTGTGCTCTTTGATATATGCTAAGCTTTTAATACATGTTAAGTGGTTATCAAGTAAATAGTGACGTGTTAGTATGAAGTCTCACCCAAATCAAGTGATATCCAAATACATGACAAGACCGATATAGGTATGAAGTACTTGATGTAAGATCTCGTTGAATGGGGTATAATCTAATAGCATGTCTTTCCTAGGCTAGTATATGATGATGAATAGAGGTTTATGTTTCCTAAATGCTTAATATGATGTCCTAAGGATCTTGAGAGGGAAAGTATGTTGTGATGCCCAACTTCTTGAAGTGATTCTTTAACGATTGTGCTAATACATGAATGATTGTAATGATGAATGAATGATGGTAGTGATGAATGGATGACCGTGATGATGCATGAATTATTTGTGATAAAGAATGATTATGTCTTACTTTTATGTTATCGAGTCCTGGGGGTATTTATACCCAAAAATAGAGCTATTGTCTAGAGCCCGTGTCAGTTTGTCGATAATTCCAATCGAGCCATGATTCTCAAAACTCAGTGAACTATAGAACTCTGTATCCTCAGACAAGTGCGAAGTTTAATAAAGCTAAGTAATCTCAATTATCTCTGTAATCTCTATATCACTAGTAATCTAACCTCAGACCTGTAATCAACTCAGTTCTAATAGTATTCAAGTGATTCAATCCTAATCTCAGAAGCGATTCGAGTAATCTATTCAATCTCTATATCATCAGTCAGATACCATGATTCGATATCTTTTCCGTAAGATACAGAACTAAGTGATCTCAGCGTAACTCAGTCAGACCTTTTGAGTAATATGATCAGTGTCAGATTCAGTTCAGCTAGTGTTCAGTTGAGAATTCAGTTTTGAGTCTTTCAGTTGGGAGTAGAAACTAGCACCGAGCGAGGTCAAGGATAGGAACTCACCTACTAGTAGAGGGTGTGATTCTTAGAAGCAATCCTTGTGCTCTAGAACTACATAGCCAGCGTAGGTTGAGACATCAAATCTGTTAGTTGAGGGTGGATGAGAGACATCATACCTGCTAGATGAGGGTAGATGAGGTGGCTTGACCTACAAGATGAGGGCTCCACCATTCTTATTTGAGGACCTGCTAGATGAGGGTTAGATAGAGTTGTCTTTACCAGTGGTGTGGTAATGACAACCTTCCAACTGGGGAACAGGTTGGACCCCATATATGGTAGGTCGGGGCATGTCGGTTAAGTGACTACTTCCCACAGTTTTAGTTTCAAATTCAGTCTCAGTTTCAGAATCAGTCTTCAGAAATCAGGACTGGCAGATACAGTCATCTATCATTGTGAGGAACTCAGATAGTTCCATTGATTTATGGGACATCCCATCAAATAGACTTGGTCTCACATGTAGTTATTTGATATTATATTCAAAGATATACCAGACAGGCACAGTATCAGATTTCTATTGAGTATTCTTGTTGTCAGATTCAGATATAATTATATTTCTTATCATTGATAAAGCTTCCAAAATCATCTGTTAGAAAGGTTGATCTCTAATCCTGTCAGTCGAAAGTAGTAAGTCCAAGAATTCAGTCATTGATGTAAGAACACCTAGATTCTCAGTTATCAGTATCAGATGAGTCAGTGATTTAGTATCTCAGTTTCAGTAGTGAGTTCAGTCTGCAGTAAAGTGGTATCTGAGTTTCAGTATCTAGAGTTGCGATAATTGTGTTCATGTTCTGTGCATTCATGCATATGTTCTCATGCAGCATTTTCATGATTATTCAGTTTAGATATTGTGTATGCATGAACCCTTACATTAGCCTACCCTATCTACATACTTGGTACATTTTTGTATTGACGCATTTGTGCTATGGTGTTTTATTTGACACCATAGGTTCAGAGGCACAAGATCCAGTTTATCCTCAGCAGTTTGGTCCCAGTCAGCAGCAGTAGTAGTGACTCCTCTTCTTTTGAGGACGAGTCTCAGTTTACTACTATTGTTTCAGACCATGTTTATTTTTTGTTAACGGAGTTAGTTGGGGACATGTCCCATCAACTCCACAGTTCAGAAAGTTAGAAGCTTTTCAGACGAATGTATTTGTATTCAATTTTCAATTTTAAGTATGTATAGATGTATTGAACCTTATGACAAGTTTCCATATTTTTATAGATATTATGCAGTGTACAGATACAGATATCAGAAAAGGGTTAGTTTGTGGTCCTTCGGGTCCATAAGCACCGTGTGACATCTCGGGATGGGATCTCGGGGCGTTACAAACTTGGTATCAGAGCCTAAGATTCAAGAGTATCCTAGGGAGTCTGAAAAGCCGCATCTAGTAGAGTCTTGTACATGGGTGTGTAGCACGCCACATTTATGTACAAGAGGATACATGATGTTCTTTGGAGCAGTTCCTTTTCTTTCAATGATTATTTCGTGCAAGTGAGCATCAGCTCAAGTTGGTCCTCAGTCTAATCCACTTTATTCTTTCATTTACAGAGTATGCCTCCTCGCAGAGACTTTGTCCATAGGGTTGATGATCAGCCCCCTCAGCCAGTAGATCCTGAAAATGAGAGTGTGTCACATGCAGATTTTCGGGCAGCTTTCCAAGCGCTAGCCTAGGCGGTGACTAATATTCATGGTAACCGTCAGGATGCAGTCCCACCTCAGCAAGATGGGAATTCTGCCACATCCAGGATAAGATGCTTTATGAAAATGAACCCGCCCGAATTCTTTGGGTCAGTAGTAGGTGAGGATCCGCAGTTGTTTCTGGAGGAGGTAAAGAAGATCACCAAGATTATGCATGTGTCAAAGGTGGAGAGTGTTGAGTTAGCATCTTATAGGTTGAAAGATATTGCTCATAATTGGGTAATGATGTGGGAGAAAAGTAGAGGGGTGAATGCAGCTCTCGTGACTTGGCTAGAGTTTTAGAGTGCCTTTCTGGATAGGTTTTTCTCTCTAGAAATGAGAGAAGCTAAGGGAGAAGAGTTTATGAACCTAAGGCAAGGCTCCATGACAGTAAAAGAGTATTGTCTAAAATTTAACCAATTATCTAAGTATGCTCCCGACTTGATATCTCACCCTAGAGCGAGTATGAGTAAGTTTTTGACTGGGGTATCAAGTGATGTGTTGAAAGAGTGTAGAGCTTCCATGCTCAATAGAGATATGGATCTTTCTAGGATAATGATTCATGCGCAACAGATTGAGGCAGATAAGATGAAGGAGAGAAGGAGAGTGAGTAAGAGAGCCAAGACAGGTAGTCATGGTTTCTTGCAATCAGGGTCTCAAGGTGGTAGTAGTTCTCAGTATGGTCAGATATTTTTAGTTCCAACTCCATCTTCAGCTACTGTACTCGCACCTGCGTTTGGGGGTGTCAGATTTGAGGGTGTGCCAAGTTCCATAGGCCAGAGTAGTACTAATGGTGTTCGTACCTACCCATTGTGTGAAGAATGTGGTAAGAATCATAAGGGTGTATGTAGAGCCGGTAGTGATATGTGCTTTGGATATGGCGAGACCGGTCACAAAGTTCGAGACTTTCCTAAGCCAGGTCCCCAAAGTCAGCGTAGTCATTCTTTAGATCATAATAGATTGTATGAACTTCAGGCTCGCCTTTATCGAGAAAGATCCCCTGAATTGACCCGGGTATGTTATGAGCCCTTCATCTTTATGTTATGCATTTATAGATCCTTTGCTCTTATTTTGAGCTTATATGTTAGCATGATTCATGCATAAGTTTCATATCTTGATCGGTCAATTATAACCCAGTCTGTAGGTGCCCCGCGCACCGCTCCAGTATTTTAGCGAAGTGTGTTTAGAGGGACATAGAGTCCCAAGGGGGAGATACCCCATGGTAATATGATGTTGCATTCCATTAGATTCATCTCGATGTATGTTCAGATTTTCCTTATAAAGTTAGCATCAATCATTATTGCATTGCCAAGTCGTGCTTTCAAAAGTCAGCATAGCCGAACATTCATGCATTAGATATGCACATTCAGTAGAAAAAGTTCAGCTTGTCAGTGTGTGTTCAATTGTGTATTCATGAGATCATCCCAGTTATGATTCCATTCATCAGATATGCATGTGTATTATGAGAATTCATCTATGAGTATCATCAGTCGAGTATTCAATACATCATATATGCATGCCCAGTGTGAGAACTCTATATGTTAGTCATTTCAGTTGTGTAGTCCTGATTTGAGATGTTTCCATTTCTTGAGTAAGTTTTGTTGATCCGTATTCTCAGTCTATCAAATGACATTCGAGGACGAATGTTCTCAAGGGGAAGATAATGTAATGCCCTGCAAAATCCTCTTCTAGTCAGAGACTTAGAGCGTATTTGGTAAAGCAAAAATCCGAGTCAAAATGTTTCATAAATATCCTCCCAAGTATGAAATACTTTGAAATCGTGTGGGAATCTATTTGAGCATGAATAAAGATCATAGAGGTCCCCTAACTCATGAACGAGTTGAAAACTTTCCTATCGTTCAAGTTTTAGTGACCATCAAAATTTGGGTCAACTTCAATCGACCATAACTCATTGTATATTAAGAACTGGATAGTTTTCTATATATCAAATGAAATATATTTGAATTATCTTTACAACGATACCAATTTCGCCTAAATACGATATCGGAGCAAAGAGTTACGCCCATTTTACTCCAGCATGTCAAGCTGGAAAATGATGATGACGTTTCTGACGGGCTATCACGTTTCTGATGCCCTTTTGGACGACGTCGTCACATTCTGACGACATTTCTGATGATGTCCTCAGCCCTGGGAAGAAAATGAAGAATTTGGACCCCTTTTGTGATGACCATTCGTGACGGCCTATCACGACCCTGACGGCCTGTCACGGACCTGACGGCCTGTCACGGATGGCGTCAAGTATATTTTTCCAGCAATTCAAGGGAGTTTTTGCAAGGGTATTTTGGTCATTTTCCACCCTTTTTGAGCCTCTATAAATATGAGGAACCCTCATTCAAATCCTAATTCAATCATTTTCTTTTTCAACTCTCTCAAGAGAGTATAACTAGGGTTTCAATCAAGAACCCTAATCTTCCAAAATCATCCATAAATCTTCAAGGTTTCTACAAGAATCAAGTTCCTCATAGTGTGGGGTTCAAGAATTTATTTATTTCAAGTGTGGATAAAGTTTCAAGCACTAAAGTTCATCCAATTTCAAAGGTTAAGGTATGTAGATGTTGATTCTTGGGTTCCTTTCATCCAAGAAGCTCAAGAACCCTTTTTAAAACTAAAAGATTTTTATGTTTATGAGTTGTTAATGATTTGTATGAGTTGAAATGGATGTTTAATGTGTTGTTGAGTTTTGAGTTATGTTTGCCTACAAAATTTATGAGTTTTGACCCTAGTATGTGGAATTCATGTGATGTTTGTGATAGACCCTCTTGAAGTTGTTTTTCCATGTGATGTATTCATGACTTTTGGGTGTAGAAATGGTTGAATAAGTGAAGAACGTTCCGCATAGATTTGATAAAGATCTTAGGTGAAGCATAAGGGCCGCTATAGTATGCTGAATAGGAAACTCCAAATTATGAGCTAGTCCATGCATGCCTAGTGTTTGATAAAATTCCTTAGTGAGTGAAATGTGCCAAGATAGAAAGAAAACCCCCAAGTAGGTGTAAAATCGGTTGTGTCTAGTGGTTGTTGAAATACCCTAGGGAACAAAGGAACAAGTCGCGATATGATGGTTGTAAATTCCCCAATTTTGTGTTCTTTGATATATGCTAAGCTTATAATACATGTCAAGTGGTTAGCAAGTAAATAGTGACGTGTTAGTACGAAGTTTCCCCCAAATCAAGTAATATCTAAATACATGACAAAACCAATATAAGTATGAAATACTTAATGTAAGATCTCATTGAATAGGGTATAATCTAATAGCATGTCTTCCCTAGGCTAGTATATGATGATAAATAGAGGTCTATATTTCCTAAATGCTTAATGTGATGTCCTAAGGATCTTGAGAGGGAAAGTTTGTTGTGATGCCCAACTACTTGAAGTGATTCTTTAAAGATTGTGATAATACATGAATGATTGTAATGATGAATGAATGCTTGTAATGATGAATGAATGATGGTAGTGATGAATGGATGACCATGATGATGCATGAATGATTTGAGATAAAGAATGATTATGTCTTACTTTTATGTTATCGAGTCCTGGGGGTATTTTTAATCGAAAATAGAGCTATTATCTAGAGCTCGTGTCAGTTTCTTGATATTTCCAAGTGAGCCATGATTCTCAGAACTCAGTGAACTATAGAACTCTGTATCCTCAGACAAGTGCGAAGCTTAATAAAGCTCAGTAATCCCAGTTATCTCTGTAATCTCTATATCTCTAGTAATCTAGCCTCAGATCTATAATCAACTCAGTTCTAATATTATTCAAGTGATTCAATCCTAATCTCAAAAGAGATTCGAGTAATCTATTCAAGCTCTGTATCATCAGTCAGATACCATGATTCAATATCTTTTCCGTCATCTACGAAACCAAGTGATCTCAGCGTAACTCAGTCAGACCTTTTAAGTAATGATCAGTGTCAGATTCAGTTCAGCCAGTGTTCAGTTGAGAATTCAGTTTTGAGTCTTTTAGATGGAGTAAAAACTAGCACCGAGTGAGCTCAAGGATGGAAACTCACCTACAAGTAGAGGGTGTGATTCTTAGAAATAATCCTTGTGCTCCAGAACTATGTAGCCAGCGTAGGTTAAGACATCACACCTGTTAGTTGAGAGTGGATGAGAGACATCATACCTTCTAGATGAAGGTAGATGGGGTGGCTTGACCTGCTAGATGAGGGCTCCACCGTTCTCATTTGAGGACCTGCTAGATAAGGGTCACATAGAGTTATCTTTACCAGTGGCACGGTAATGACACCCTTCCAACTGGGGCACAGGTTGGACCCCACATATGGTAGGTCGGGGCATGTCTGTTAAGTGACTACTTCCCACAGTTTCAGTTTTAGATTCAGTCTCAGTTTCAGTATCAGTCTTCATAAATTAGTACTGTTAGATACAGTTATCTATCATTATGAGGAACTCAGATAGTTCCATTGATTTATGGGCCATCCCATCAGATAGACTTGGTCTCACATACAGTTATTTGATATTATATTTAGAGATATACTTTCAGACAGGCTTAATCACAGTATCAGATTTCTATTGAGTATTTTTGTTGTCAGATTCAGATATTATCATATTTCTTATCATTGATAAAGCTTCCAAAATCATCTATTATAAAGTTTGATCTCTAATCCTGTCAGTCGAAAGAAGTAAGTCCACGAATTCAGTCATTGATGTAAGCACATCCAGATCCTCAGTTATCAGTATCAGATAAGTCAGTGATTCAGTATCTCAGTGTCAGTAGTGAGTTCAGTCTGCAGTAAAGTGGTATCTGAGTTTCAGTATCTAGAGTTGCGATAATTGTGTTCATGTTCTGTGCATTCATGTATGTGTTCTCATGCGGAATTTTCATGATTATTTAGTTTAGATATTTTGCATGCATGAACCCTTGCATTAGCCTACCCCATCTGCATACTTGGTACATTTTTGTACTGACGCATTTGCACTATGGTGTTTTATTTGACACCATAGGTTCAGAGGCACAGGATCCAGTTTATCCTCAGCAGTTTGGTCCTAGTCAGTAGCAGTAGCAGTGAGTTCTCTTCTTTCGAGGACGAGTCTCAGTTTACTACTATTGTTTCATACTTTGTTTATTTTCTGTTGACGAAGTTACTTGGGGACATGTCCCATCAACTCCACAGTTCAGACAGTTAGAGGCTTTTCAGACGGATGTATTAGTATTCAGTTTTTAGTTTTGAGTATGTATATATGTGTTGAACCTTATGGCAAGTTTCCACATTTTTTAAATATTATGTAGTATACAGGTATAGATATCATAAAAGGGTTAGCTTATGGTCCTTTGGGTCCATAAGCACCGTGTGAAGTCTCGGGATGGGATCTTGGGGCGTTACATGATGAGTGGTGAGTTTACCACTCAATCACACTCATTATTCGTGCATATTACCCTATTTTGGATGAATAAATTAGACATAATTGCGATTAGAGCACTAATATCCATTTTTTGTAGGCATAGAGTTAAAGGGTTGGAAGGCTGTGTATTGGAGCTCAAAATGATAAAAAAAAAAGATCAAGAAAGTCCAGCTGAAGACCTAAAACAAAAGGGATTTAGGTACCGTGGTCGCGATCTTCCGACAACGATTGTGGAAGTTAAGGATGGTTAACCAATTGCGATCGCGGAGGTAAACCGCGGTCGGGTAGCCGCGGTCGCAGCCAAACTTGCGCGATCGCAGCCTAGCAGAGGATTTCAGCCTGAGAGAAAAATTGAAATTTCATGTGCTAATCCCAATTTGACAAAAAGTATTTAAACTCTATCATGAGGAAACAATTCAATCTTCCCCAATTTTTCAGGTTTTAGTTTTAGTATAGTTCATAGCCTCTATTTTTGGAGAAGAAAATATTGTATAAATTTTGGGAGAAAAATATATTGGAGACTTTCTATGTGAAAGATTTTCTCACATCCATTGTTTATATTGTAGTGGAACCAAGTTTGAAGTAACAATAACTTAAATCTTCAACAATTCAATTTAATAGAGATTATGGGTATATCTATGCTTATTTATCTTATGTGTAGCTAAATCTCCCACTTGGGGTTATATGTGAATATGGGATTAAGTGAGTGTGGCTTGTTATTGTTAGCATCTATTTGGTAATTCATGTTTATGTGCTTTAGCATTGCTATTCTATTTTTGTTGAGATTTGATGGGTGAACGCCCCAAATGCCCACATGGGTTTGTTGAGTGAAAGCTCTAAGTGCCACCTTCGAAAGAGGGATGTGAAGGCCAAAGCAATGAGAGACAAATACGTGTGTAGTTTGCTAAATTTTCACTATCTTAGACATAAAGGTGAATGTGAGGTTAACTATGCCATGGGTTTTATCCTAGAAATAGGGATGTGTAGATTAAGGTTATGGTTACTAATTATTGAACACACCTATTAAGTATTTGAAAGAATCTATAGGTGAATGTTTGATGTTTTGTTGAAAGACTTGCATCAAAATTTATAACCAAGCCTACCCATATTTGACTTACTAAATCAATGTTCATGACTAACTCCCCTATGTCACTCCCTTAGTAATGCATAATCCCAAGATCTGTGCATAATTGTTAGAACTCTAATTATTTGCAACCCCGAATTTATACTAGAAAACCCAAAAATAAACATTAGTGTAGAAACCTATCTCCCCCATTTTATCTCTTTATACCATTTGTTTGAATTTAACTTTTATCTATCATTTTGAATTAATTTGATTGCCACTCATATTGTTCCTTGTGGATTTGACCCCAACTCTAAAGTTGGGTAAATATATTGACGACGAACGCCTTGCACTTAAATTGACGTGTAAGTTGAGTGTTATCAGTAGTCAGATTCTTAAGTGGATGCAAATATTTGTGCCTCCTTTTTTACCTTCTAAGATAGTTCCACTAAGACCAGGCCCCTAAGGAGTTTGACTAGATCCTTTCTATTGTTCTTCAACTGGAGCTGGGTTTTGTGACTGAGACCCAGGATCACCATCACTTTCATCAATCTTATTTGCATTATTTACCCCTTGGACATCATCTTCAATAATATCATCCTTATGAGTTCTTCAATTTCTGATTCTTCACCATCACCTGGATTCATTAACTTTCCTAACTCAACAAAGGCCATAGGACCACTTTCATCAACACATGAAAACTCTATATGCTTTTATTGTCGAGTAATTTCCCATAAATATTGCTTCATCACCTTTTGAGTTAAACATCCCCAGATCATCTTTTCCATTGTTTAGAATAAAATATTTGCACCCAAAAGGTCTGAGTAGTCAAGCTTAGGCTTTCTATTGAAAATAATCTCATATGAGGTCTTGTTAAGGAGTGATCTAACCAAGAATCTATTTGTCACATAGCAAGAAGTGTTTATAGCTTTAGCCTAAAATTTCTTTGGAAGCCCACTATCAGTCAACATAGTCTTTGCAATCTCTATAAGGGTTTTGTTCTTTCTTTAAACTACTACATTTTGCTGAGGAGTCCTTGGAGTAGAGAAGTTATGAATGATTCCATTTTCAGTACAGAATCCTACAACTTAGGAGTTCTCAAATTCATTTCCATGATCAGATCTAAATTGACCAATCTTACTATTCAACTTTATTTGAATTTTCTTGGCATAGATAACCAGAACCTCTTAGGTTTGATCCTTTGTTTTCTAGAATATTGTCCAGGTAAACCTTGAGTAGTCATCCACAATTACAAATGCATACTTCTTTCCTCCTCTACTTTGGACTTTAACAAGTCCACATAGATAAATATGCAACATCTCTGGGGGTCTAAAAGTAATCACCTGCTTCTTCAGCTTAACAGAAGACCTAGTTTGCCTGCCTTTAACACAGGCATTAAAAACCTTGTTTTCTAGAAGTTTTAGTTTTGGCATGCCACGGATCCTGTCCCTTGAAATAAACTTGTTCAGCAATGAGAAACTTTAATGTCCCAGCATTCTGTGCCATAAATCCGCATCTTCATTTTGAACACTTAAGCAAGTCAATTCCCTATCATCCACAGACTCCAAATCAACCACATACATATTTTTTATTCTCTTGGCTTTGAGAATAACTTTCCTAGACTTTAACCTTTACACAATACATCCATCAACTAAAAATTTGACCTTATTGCCTTTGTCACAGATTTAATAAACACTTAGAAGAATGTAATGAGGCCATTCACATAGTACATATCTTTTATTTCTTGATCAAATGATTTTCCTATCTTTCCCATACCATGAATATATCCTTTCTAATAATTTCCAAGAGAGAAACCTCAACCTTGAAGTGTCTGGCGAGAAAGAAAGAAGTTAGTCCTCCCTGTCTTATGCTTTGAACATCCATTATCCATGAACCAGTTCTAATTACATTCCCTTCCTCTTACCTATAAGCATAGTCATTTGTTAGATTTAGGAACCCTTTTGAGTTTGAATTCGCAATATGATGACAAAGGTGTAATCAAATCTCTCTTGGCCCATCTCGGTAGAAAATTATTCTTCTCATTTTTCAAGGGCATGAAACCCTTAGGATAATAATTCTCCTTCTGGATGTAATTATCACTGTTCATTCTATCTTTAAGCCAATGCTGACATATTTCATCCGGGTGTCCATTTCTTTCATAATGAGTACATAAAGGTTTGTGTACCCTATTTAAAATACCATTAATAGCTTTTCCATAAGAACTAATTGATTGGATCTTGTTCTTATATCCAAGTTCTCTACCATTATTGACACTTAGGCAAGTTAGATTAGAAAGGATTTGTGAGGATGTGGTCCATTTTATTGATTTGTTAAGTTCTTTCCTTAGATGAACCAGGCCCCTTTATAGTTCTTCATTCTTATGGAGGACAATCATAGGGTGCTTTTAAGAATTCCTCAATTTATCTTCAATTTCAATCTGAAGCTTTGAAACTTTTATCTTCCTTTTATCATCAAAATCATTTACTTTCTCATGTTGACTTAATAAACTAGGATTATAAGATTTCAACTTAGCAAATTATTCTTCTATTTCAAATATTTAGAGGGTTAAAGCAATCAATTCAAGTTCCTGATTCTATATTTTTTCCTATAGATCATTTTTCTCAGTAGTCAGTTAACATAAAGAATCAATCATCACATTTTCCTGCTTCTTTATCTTCCTAGCAGAGTATTTATCTAAATTTTCCTTAATGTGAGAGAGAGTTACCTTATTTTCTTCTTTATATTCATGTTTGCCATAAGAACAAAAAAGGAATCATAGGTAACCTCACATTTCTCCACAACCAGCATAGACACATCTACTGCATTCTTAGCTTCATTAGATTCACTAGAGAAATCTCTCCATACTGCTAGAGCATGCCTCACTACATAATCATCTACAACTTTTCTTCTTAATTTTATAGGGACCTAGTCCCCGTTCTTTCCTTTGTCACCTCTAGTTTGGAGATATTCCTAATAATCCATTTTGTTTATTGGACAGTCCTTAATGAAATGCTTAGGACTTCCACATTTGTGACAAAATTCAACATTTCCACCTTTTTTTATGCTACTTCCTCTTCTTTGAAATTGGCCATTTTATTCATATCTCTAACAATTTTTTTGCCAAAGAGGCAACATCAATGTCTTCTTCACTTGAACCAGATTTTGAAGCCTTCAGTGCCAGATATTTTTTCTTTTTTTCTTCCTTCTTATCTTGTCCATGTTGCTTCTTAATATCATGAGTTTTTAGATTACCAATAAGTTCATCCATAGTAAGAGTCTTCAGGTTTCTTGCCACAGTAATAGGATCCACTTTGCTTTACCAAGACTTAGGAAGAACACCTAGAATTTTTCTCACTTGCTTATAGAAAGGAATCACTTCTCCTAAGAAGTGTAGCTCATTTATGATAGAAGTGAATATTTTTTGCAATTCTTAAACTTTCTCTCCTTCTTTAATGGTAAAGGTTTCATACTGAGTAGTTAACATGTCAACATTAGAATCCTTCGCATCAATTATTCCCTCATAAGTTGTCTTTGGGCAATCCTAGATTTCTTTAGCATTTTAAAAAGTAGAAATCCTATTATACTCATCAGGTCCTATGCCACAGAAAAGTAGTTTCTTTGCCTTGAAGTTCTTCTCTACTTTCTTTCGGTCTTCATTATCAAACTATCTCCTATTTTTGACAACCATCTTTGCCATGTCTCCCTCGTTGACTTCTCTAACAGGCACATGAGCACCATCTTGTATTTTATCCATTATATCATTATCCTCAACACTAATAAAGTCAAACATCCTAGTTTTCCACCACCCATAGTACTTCCTACTAAATTGGGGTGGCCTGGTAGTAGATTGTCCCTTTTCCAAATTAAGTGCAGCATCTATGATCAATAAATCACTCTAGGTATGAACCTTTTAGATTGACCTTGTCCTGGTACCAATTGTTTAAACGTGGGAGATTGCACCACACTATGAGGTACTAGGTCCCTTAAAATTAGTCACAAGCAATCAAACAGTAAATCAGTGAGTAAATAAGACTTTGCACGAAATATAAAGAACAAAAAAATTTAATGTGGAAACCTCCTTGCTTGAGTGAGGAAAAACCATGGCTTGCCCTCGCAAGCATGCAAGAATCCACAATAATCAACCTCTAGATTATAGACTCTATTTGAACCTAACTCTAGGCTCTATCATCTTTTAATAACTCTACTACAAGCCCACCTTCATAACATTGCCAAGACATACCTCAATATTGATTGACTCTAACCAATATTAAACTAAGGTAACCCTACCTAAGCACTCTAAAAAATACAAGAGAAAAGGAATTAATCTTATCACATGAGTAATTTGATTACAGACTCAAACATGACTCAAGAACACTCAATATTTCAGCATATAGAGAAACTATGAACTTGAGCAATGTTGCACAATTGAGTTTCAGCCCATTTTTCACTTGATTAATCAGATTGCAATAACTACTCAATTTAAAAACATTATCTTCCTTTAATAGTATAATAATTATTAGGGTAGAAATCTAATTGGGCCAGGTCTCCTAATGGGTACAAGCTCACCAGCGCAGTTTGTTGCACTAGAAGACAATACTGTACAGGATAGTGACAGCTGTACCAAATTCGGGAGACCCAGGGAAGTGGTCCCTTATTTTTAGTTGATCATAATAAAAACAAGATATAGCATTTACCCATTCTTGGGGGTAAGTAATCCTTGATCATAGAGAGGCATGTTGACGGTTTCAAAAGCATGATTTTACAACTGGCCCCACATAGGATTTTGGCTCGATTTAGAACCCAAAACATAGAAATGAAATATTTGTATTGTTGTTATCATATTGATGAGTAGATTACCATTTTTATAGTGTAGCATCGTGTGGAGGCATCTCAAATGGGGAAATCATTGATTTAGTTGACATCACTAAGCTTTCTTTGGGTTTTGTTAGGTTAGGTTTAATTTTCTCATAGATTGAGCTTAATTATAGTGTGAAATGTGATATTATGCTAGTTTTGTGATGGGAATTAGGTCTTGGAGGTATATTAAGTGTGATTTAGATCCTTTAGCCAGTTAAGGACACTTAATTTGGTATATTTGTCTTAATTACTTAATCTTTAGGTAGAATTGATATCTTAGGACTCAATGAGAATTATTTGGAATCTTGTATCAAATTTTGACATGCTTATCTAGTTTTGATAGAATATACCTTAGAATGGCTTATAGGGTTCGAAGTGGGCACCTCTTACCAACCTTAGGCAAATATTTCTATTAGTTCCATGTAGACTCAATATGCCTTGTGCATTACTTTAATTACATTATTTAGTCCGAGGAGGTTTAGATAAATGATGCATTATGATAGTTTGCAACCTGGGAGAAGATACAATTTTTTGTTCAAGTCTAGTGATTTATGATACTAAGATTGGTTTGATTCCAGCACTATTGATGATATGAGTTCCTGTGCAAGTCCAGCAAATAATGGAATGATTTCTCGTTCAAGACCAACATTAAGAGGTTATTTATGATGTTTATGGAAGTAATTCAATTATAGTGGATATAATTTCGAAGGATTTGTGGTTACAATTGAAAGACATAGTTAGTTAGTGAAATATTGGTCACTACTTCTTCTTGATTGCACCCTCCGATCTTATGTGCTCCACCATTGAGTTATTTACCTTATTCGTACTATTTGGTTTATAGGGACTAGTTATGTAGAGATAGTTATTCTTTCTTTTACTTTAATTTTCATGGTTGTTTGCTTTCAGGATTTGGGAGCATTATTTGGTTTGCCTTTTTCTCTTAAATTATCTTATTTATCTCACAATTTATTATGTTTACATTATGATTTAGCTCAGTCGGCCAAAGATGATAATTGAGTACCAGTAGCTTTTGGTACTCACACTACACTTCTGTACCTTTTTGTACAGATCCAAGTACTAGTTACCAGTGTTGACACCGTGATTATGTTGGTCAGACTTCGGAGTCACGGTGAGCTCTCATATCAAAAGTTTACCATTTCTCCATCCTTGTTTTTACTTAGTCTTCGTATTTCTTAGACTATTATATGTATACTTGTATAGTACTTGAATTCTTTTAATTAGTAATTCTTGTACAAACTTTACTAGGTCGTGGAACCATATGACTCGTCTTTTTATTTCTCTTCAATTATGTTATTATTATTATGATTTATTTATTGTCTTCATTTACTTGCCCATTTTTGGAATTCATGCCATCTTCCACCAATTAGCCTATTACATAGAGTTCTGGGCTACGATTTCTCTTGCCTATTGGTGGGGTATAATAGGTGCCATCATGACTTGAAAAGTCCTCTAAATCAATGGTATATCCTCTTTTAATAGGATTTCGCACAATGTCACGCTATTGAAATTACAATCTACACATCAATAAAAGAATAAAGGTACCTATATTCTATTTTTATAATTTGGGTCCAAACTCGAGCCAAAAGCTAATGCGGGGCCCGCTTTCAGAATTGCACTTTCTAAATCATCAAAACACCACTGCATACTCAAAGAGTATTTATCATCAAGAATGGATAAATTCAGAACTCAAAAGATACTAAAATTAACCCAACTATAATCTAAGAATTTGCCTCTATATAGAAGAATAAAACCAATAATTTGATGGAAACTTAATAAGGTTTCGATAAAGAAATAATTGATCTGGGCTTTCAAACTCTACAAAATCTCCCAATGAACACTCACCCAATTTTCCCCACTCTCTAGGGCTTCTTGCACTTGATACTTGTGAACAAAATGTCCTTCCAGGTACCGTTTAAGCGATCACCGCTAAAGCAGCTAATTACCACTTAAGTGGTACCCACTGCGGTCTAAACCTTATGCTAAAGTAGATAAGCAGCCGCTTAAGCAACCTCTGCTTTAGTGGACTATCCTCCAATTTAGTGACCTGGCTCAAAAGCCTTGGTCACTTAAGTGACCAGCTGGCCGCATAGGCAGCCTCCATTAAAACGACCCAAGTTTTGCCTTAGAAGATGCTCCAGCTAAAACTCGGAAAATTCCATGTTCTACCACCCCCTATGTTATTCATTCAACATCTCATGAACACAAATGAACTATTATAACCTATTGAATTTGATATTATGGACTTAATTACACAGTTGAAATTTCCACTGGGTGTCTTTCAATGAAAAGTGAGACCCAATCCAAGGGCCATTTTTATCAAATTTTGACCAATAGCCCAAAATGAGTCTAGAAGACTTGGGACATAAATGAAAAGTACCCTGGCTTAAATTTGATGTTGCAGAGATGATGGAACTGCCAAAATTATCATACGAGGTCATTAGACAATGTTTACCCCAAATAGTCAATCCTTACCAACAAAGACTTCAAAATGGAGAATTGGGTCTAAACACCAATCGAACTACCCAGTAATTAAACTGTCAGCTCCAACAAGTCACAAATGACTTGGGGAAACTATAGAAACCTCTAAATAATGAAAATGCATGAAAATATGGAAAATGACCTAGTAGGTCATTATAGGTAACAACCTAATGTAGTTAACCTAACCTCACTAGGTAATCCAAACCAAGTAAGAAAGATAATTCTAGTATGATTAGGGCCTATAGTTAAAATATCTAACCACAAATAAACTAGTTATAATGCAATTTACCATAGTAAAGTAAGGGATTTGAAACATACCAATATCCTCGGATACCAATCCATAATCAACCTTCCACAAACTAACCTTAATAACAATAATAAAGTAATAAGCTAGTCTAAGAAAGTAATACTAATTGGGCCCCTATAAGTCCAAAAGGTTCAATAAACACTCACCAAATAGTAATCATAGCCTATACCTATTCAAACCCTATGAGGTTTATAGGTATAAGAACCAAATAATATACATTAGATAGGCAATGCAAATGAATAAATGGATATAAAGTAAATCCATAGTACCACATCTGATCTAAGGGACATAACATAACAAGTGTATATACCCCTCCATCTCAACAACTCATAAAGGAAAGACCTACGATGACCTCTCTTCTCTGGCATGATGGCCTATGGATGAAGGGGTCCTTAAGTGATTAGATAATATCCATATACATTACCTAGTCCCAATCCAATATTTCCAATAATCATTATCATTAATCTACTCTATCCACGACCAGAGAGATGTATATATAATAAATACACAGACTTAAATTATGTCTAAAAGACTATATGTTTGTGAATCCATTACTCGAGATCAACTCTGAGAATAAATCAGTATCATAGAGTAAAAAGGGTCGAAATCTCTCTCGACTGAAGTAAATAGTAATGGTAAATATCTTAGTAAACCATTACTTGGAATCTATATTAATATAATTTTAAAAACATCATATTTAGTTCCAAAAATTCATAAATCATTATGTAAGGTGGTACGATTCCTATTATAAAAAATCTACTTTGAAAGTGAAAACCGAGAATAAATCCTTTTTTTAGGAAACAGTTGTAAAATCATTGTTTGGTCAGAACCATACCACTAAGTGACTATACCATAATTTACTTATGTCATCACCATTATCCAGATAATACAACAATAATCTTCTAATTATTCATATACTAAAATCACACCCTTTTATAAGGGTAGGATACACACCTAGTGTCCAACTGGCATTGTAACCACGACCTCGAGCCCAATAGTATATAATGAGTATAATCTTAATTCTATGATCCAGGGAACAATGACCCAAGCCCTTAATTCAAATAGTAAAATTTATACTAAAATATGTGTAGCATCAACTATGGTCAACATGCTTATATTCTAGGGTTGTGGGATCCCATAGCCACAACATGCATTTCATCTTAAGGGTCGATTCACCCTTATTTCCCAAAATTCATAAATTAAGCTAAATCATGACTTCTTGATCATAAATATATCATGTCATACCCACCTAGACTGAAATATATACTACACGCCATCTTACAAAGAAAGTAGATCGAAGCCTACCTCAATGCCAAGCAACAATCCTTGAATCGTCCATACTTGCCCTTCCTTGATCCATGATCCAAAATATTCCCACGCTATTAAAATAATAATATACATATAAATAGGATTAAAATAAGACTCATATTGATATATAAAAGGTTGGGTCAGAATTTGGGTCTAGAACAGGCCTACGGGCCCCATAAATTAAATCCAAAAAATAAACCTGTCATGAGGTCCCTCGAAGGACAAGAAATGTATGCTTAAGAGTTGAACAAAAATGGGACACCAAATAGGACCCTAAAGTCCAAGGATCTAAATATCTAATTTCTAAGAATTTACAGTGAAATAGGATGGAATTTAACAAAGAAAATTATGAAAAATTATAGAGGAATGTTATGCTAACTTACCTTATCTTAAATGGATGATTCACAACACTTTAACTTTCTTTAAACTATAAAAATAGTTGAAATAATTGAGAAAATGAGGGGGGAAATTGGGTGAAGAAGAGGGATTTCACAATCCCCAAGTGCCATTAAAGCGGTCACTTGTCCACTTAAGCAGGCTACCACTAAAGCGGCACAAGTTTGCTAAAGAGGTCGAACACAAGGATGTAGGCATCACTAAATTAGAACCTTGGCCGCTAAAGCATTGCCTACTAATACGGATAAGGATTGCTTAAGGAATCCTCGACCATACAACTAAAGACTTTAAAGAGACTCTATGTCGCTAAAGAGCCTACTTTTTAAGCTACCAAAGGTCCACTTTAGTGATTGCACCATATGGTGTTAAGTACTAGATTTTTGGCATAGTCCAAAATGCACTCTGAACGGGTGCTCGGGATTCGTTCAAAATCTTGTGCGTTCAAACTATCTATATTACCATACAAAATTTAAATATTTCAAACTATATGAAACCATCAAAAATTTCATTTGAGATTATTTTAACTAAAATTAAGTCCCACGCCTATAGTCCTAATTTTAATATAATCCACCCAGTAGATCAAATTGAGTTCGGAAGCCTGGGGACCTGAACAAAGAGTCCCTACCACAAACCAACATTCTGAAGTTGACAGTGCTTTCAGATTTCTCATCTGCCACAATTTACTAGGCTTGTTAGTTTGAGACTAACTCCTTAATAACGAGAGCTCCAAAATAGAGAAATAAGTCTATAACCCAAACAGACTATCATCAAAACCGACAGTTCTGGCAAATTAAAATAATTATAGCCATTGTTGGAAGGCTCAAAATGCCAGAGAAAATGAAAAAAATAAAGAAAATAACCTAGAGGGTCATTACAAACAATGTGAGAAGAGCTATAAAAATCTCAAGACACTCTTGATTACAACTCTTATTCTTTCATCGGTTGAAGGTAAGGACTATTTAGTATTTTGTGATACTCCAATTTTGGGCTTGGGTGATGAGTCAATGCAGGATAAAAATGTTATTGCCTATGCTTTAAGACAGTTGAATCCTCATGAAAATAACTACCCAACCTATGATTTAGAGTTGGTAGTGGTGGTGTTTGCATTAAAGATTTGGAGGCACTATATTTATGGTGTCAATTGTGAGGTATCCATAGATATTGTAGCTTGTAGCACATATTTACTCAAAGGGAGTTGAATTTAAGTAATAAAAGATGGATAGAGTTGTTAAAGGATTGTGACTTGATTTTCCAGTATCACTAGGGAATGCAAATGTGGTGGTAGCCGTATTTAGCCAAAAGTTTGTGAGTATGAGTAGTTTTTCTTTGAGGGTTTCCAAGAGATCTTTATCAGGAGAGTTTCAAACTTTAGAATCTTAGTGTATGAATTTTTGTATTTTAGACAAGGGTGGAGTGTTTGATAGTGTGGAGGTAAAGTCCACATTTCTACATCATATTAAGACCAAACAATTTGAGGATAACAAGTTGGATATAATCTGGGATAAGGTAATGTATGAAGAGTTGGCGAGCACCACTCTTGATGTAGGTAGGGTGTTGTGGCTTAAGAGGAGGATGTGAATTCCTCAGGTTAGTGATTTGATTTATGATGCACTTTCTAAGGCCCGTGGTTCACATTATTCTATTCATCTGTAGTGACAAAAATGTCTTGTGACTTGAGGTAGCTTTATTGGTGGCCAGGGATAGAGAGTGACATAATATAATATGTGTCCAAGTGTCTCCATTGTCCGCAAGTTAAGTATTAATGTCAAAGGTCTGCTAGTCTACTTTGTAAATAGTAATATTTATATGAAAATGGGAGAATATTATAATAGATTTTATGGTGGGTCCTCAAAAGACCATGGGAAAGTATGATTACATTTGTGTTATAGTGGATCAGTTGATGAAATTAACCCAATTGCTAGTATAGGTTGACTACAGTTCTAAGTAATCAAAAAAGATCTATATCAAGGAGATAGAAAGACTTTATGGAGTGTTCCTTACCATTATTATTTACATGAATACCAAATATACTTCTAAATTTTAGGATATGATGCATCAGGAGTTGGGTACTAAGCTCACCTTTAGCATATCTTTCCATCCTCAAACTGATGAGTAATTGGAAAGGATGGCTAAGGTAATAGAGGACATATTCATATCCTATATTATTGACTTTGACTGTCATTGGGACCAATATTTTTCATTGTGTAAGGTTTTGTACAACAACAATTATCACTCTTGTATAAGCAAGGCCACATTTGAAGTACTCTCTGGGAGAAGGTGTAGGTCTCCTATTGGGTTGTTTGAGACTGAGGTTGTTGAACTATTGGGTACTAACTTGATAAGGAAGGCTCAAGGAAAGGTGAGGGTTATTCAAACAAAGTTGATAGCTACTTAAAGTAGAAATAAGGAGTATGCAGATTGTAAGCTAAGAGACATTACTTTTTAGGTTGGTGACACGTTCTACTTAAGGTGTCTCCTATGAAGGGAGAGTGAAAGATCAACCTTATTATATCGGTCCCTTTAAGATTCTAGAGTATGTGGGTTCAGTTGAATACAAACTAGGTTTATCGCTGGGGCTATTGGGAGTTCATCTAATATTTCATGTGTTTATCTAAAAATGTACCATAAAGATGTAGATTATTTTATTAAATGGGACTCGATTCCATTAGATAAGGATTCAATTTATAAGGATGAACCGGTGGTGATTCTAAATAAAGATGTCTAAAATTTGAGGACAAAGGAAATTTATTCGTTAACGGTTTAAAGGAAGCATCATCCAGCTGAATAAGACACTAAGGAAACCAAAAAGTACATGTTTGACCATTACCCTTAATAATTTGAAGATATAGGTACTCACTTATTTCTTGTTTCAACCTACTTTTCTTATTTGATCATTTGGGGATGAATGATGGTAAATTGGTATCTATTCTCATGACCTTTTTTGTCGTTACGTATATGTCTCCTTTTTTAAATTTCATAATAGAATTCTTCCTGGATTTGAAGATATAAATTTTAGGCTAGCTAGTTTCAGATGAAATTATAGCCATGTATGGAATAGGGAAATCCAAATATAAATTTGGTGAGTATGGTAGTGGTTAACTTGATTTCTAGTTAGCCAAGACAGAAAGGAACCTCTAGGATTTTGTGAAATTAAATTTATATAAGTAGAACTCTCGAAATTGATCTTAACGTAATGAGTAATATTTGTGAAGTCTCAGATTTAAGGTGTGGTGTGAAAAAAGAAGTTTTAGGGGAAATCAAGCATTTTTCTTATCGATTTTGCTATAGTGACATGCATGTTGTTATAGAGACACATCTAAAATGGATAAAGTCCTGCTATAGTGCCCACTCAACTTATAGAGACATAATTTGCTATGTCTCTATAGCAACTTATGTCTCAAAAGCGACATAAATCACTATTTTATTCTAAAAAACTCAAAAATAGTGTATTTCTCTTAACCATATTTTTGGGTGAGGGGAGGCAATTTACGGTGAAATTCTTCAGTTTTCCATCATTTTGATTCATTAAGTCAAGGAATTCATCCCCTTGGATAGTAAATTTATTATCTAGTCTTAGAATTGCTTGTTTACATAGTCTGGGGTGGGTTAAGAGTGGATTTTAGTTTATTTTAGTTGATTTTCTGGTTTTGGTCAATGATTGTTAAATTACCCTTCTGTTTTAGTATATATTTCAAGACCGAGATCGGGTGGAAATTTCATGAAAAGGCAAGGCTCAAGCTTAGTTGAGTTGTGCAAGATTGAATTGATGTATGTGATTGTAATGAACCTCTAGGTAAGTCTTTAGATGTCCATATATTTTTATTGTGTAGAGCTTTTCTATAGCTTCCCCGAGTCATTTATTACTTGCTAAAGATGATAGTTCGATTGTCGAGCAGTTTTTTTAGTTTTTAGAGCCAATTCCCTATTTTGAAGTTTTTGCTGGTAAGAATTGTCTATTACGAAAAAAAATTAGTCAAATGAACATGTATGCCAATTTTGACAATTCCAATAGCTTTGGACCATGTTTTAGGATCGGGGACCTTTGTTCAGATCCCAAGGATTTCAAACTTATTCTGGGCTATTAGCAAAAATTTAAGAAATAACATTTGGGTGTGTGACCCACTTTTATTGAAATGACCTTGTATGGAAATTTTGACTTCCCCATCGAGTTTAAAACATCAAATTTCACAGGTTATCATTGTGCATTTGCATTTATGGAATTTCAGATGTATCCCGAGGGTTCGGTAGAGTTTTGGAAAAATTCCAAGTCTTTAGATATTGCACTTAGCTAGTGAATTCGCTTAAGCAAATGATTGGGCTCTCCATTTACTTAAGATACCAGGCTAGCCCAACAAAGGCCGCTTACGCAAAGCCATCACCTCTTAAGCGACAGATGTCTTGCTGAAGTGGCATGTGAAGATGGAATAGGTATCGCAAAAGAAACACTTGGTTGCGAAAGTGATGACCGCATAAGTGGTCCAGTGTCGACTTAAGAAACACTTGGATGCCATTAAATAGCCTAATTAGTCCAATTTTCTCTAATTTTTCACATAAGTCCAATAGTGTACAACCCTAGAATGTTTGGAAAAGGGAGAAACATTAATATGTGATTTTAGGGTGTTTGTGAGCTTAAATTACTCATTTCTTCTCTGAATTCTTGGTAAGTTTCCATAAATTCCATGATTAATTTCTCAATTATTTCCCAAAATCTCTAGAATATTGATAGGTTGATTTTATCACCATTTGAGCTCAGAATTTACCTATTCTTGAGGATAAATGTTGCTTGAGTATAGAGAAACCTATTGATAGTTTTAAAAGTATGATTCATCAAATGAGCCCCACATAGGATCTTACATGATTTTTGAACTAAACAATAAAAGTATAATATGGGTATGGTTGTTCTCGTATAGAGGAGTATATTATGATTTTGATAATGTCTCATCATGCAAAAGCTTTTCAAAAGGGAAAATCGCCAATTTAGTAGATTTCATCAGGTTTTCTTCAGTATCTAGGTAGGCTAGGTTTACCTTATAGATTGAGATTAACCATAGAATATTTATGAAAATGTTCTAGATATGGGTTGGAAATTAGGTTTTGGAGGCATAATTAGAGTAATTTGGATGATTTAACCTATCAAAGAATCGTAAACAAGGCATAATTGAATTTGTTACACATGTTTAAGGTAGAATTGCTATATTAGGACTAAATATGGCTTATTTAATATCTAGTAATGAAATTTTATGCCTTATCCTAGTTCGGGTAGAATTTACCTTAGAATGGATTTTTGGGGATTAGAAGTGGGACCTTCAACCCACCTTACGCCAAAATTATCATTAGCTCCTTATTTACATTATAGACTTGTTATATCCTTTAAATTAATATTTTATAGTTCAAAGAGGCTAGATTCATGATGTTTATACTTTATTGGTGTTTGGGAGTTACTATGAATTCTGATTCAACTCCAACAATTGATGATATGAGTTTTGGTTCAAGTCTTGCATCTGATCTAATTTAGTTCAAATTCAAGTTTTACAAATGTTGATGATGATATGAACTTCAATTCGAGTTTGTAATTGAGAGGTTATTTATGATATATTTATGGTATGGATAGATTCATGGTTATGGTTCAAAGACGTGATCAATTAGTAAAAATTCAATTACTTATTCTCTTGATTTGTACCCTCTGGCCTTTTGGGGGACCTCGTTGGGTTATTTACTTTTCCAAACTTACAAGCTTATAGAGGCCAGTTTTGTAGTGATAGTTATCTATTATTTATGTCATTATTTTGGATTATTTATTTACAACATTTGGAGAATTAATCTAACTTTGCCCTTTTACCTTGACTTAGTTTATTTATCTTACATTTTTATTGTACTTATATTATGATTTATCTAAGTCGATCGATGATTCTTACTAAGTACTCGTGCCTTTGTTATTCATGGTCTATTTATGTACATTTTTGGTACAGATCCAAGTACTAGTGGCCGCTACTGACACTACGATCACGCTGATTCGTGTTCGAAGATGGGGTGAGCTCTCAAAGCTGGAGTTGATCTTTTCTCCTTTTTCTAATTTTGTTTAGTCTTTCATTATTCGAGTGATGCATATTTTACTACTATAGTACTTGTATTCTTTTGGTTTAGGGCCTCTTGTACTGGCACTACTAGGTTATGGGATGTTATTGCTATCTTATCTACCTTCCATATTTTTAATATTATTACATGTCTTAAATAATGCATGTAAGTCTTTTACTCACATATTTCCAACATTTATTCTATTTTTCACCGAGTTAGCCCATTGCTTATATCTATGGGCTATGGTTTGGCTTGCTTATTAGTAGGATAAAGTAGGTTCAATCATGACTAGTAAATCAGATCTTGGCAAATTGGTATTGTTGGAACCCTTGAGGGTTACACCACACAGTGATGGACCAGGTCCTAGGGCCTTTGGCGCGACGCGGCGTTATCGCGCCGTGTCACTGAAAATTGACAATTGGAAAACTGCACGGTGGCGCGACATGGAGCTATAGAATTTCCACCTTGTCTACAACCTGAAATTTTGGTGTGACGTGCAAGTATCGAGGAGCAACACTGGAATTTGACAATTGCCAGTTGAGCTATCTCCGCAATACGCTGAAGGCTCAAGTCAAACACTGTCTCACTAAAAAGGCTCTAACTCTTTTCCCGGGTGTCGGATTTGGGCAAATTATATATCTATGGAAAGATTATTAAATTTTCCATGTGATAGGAAGTGAAAACTATGGAGATACCACATGTATAATAATGAATTACTATTTCAAAGAAAGTTCAAACATCCTTGAGATGATTTTCAAGCTAAGAAAAAGCACGGGTATTACAATATCTCCCCTTTGAGAACATTCGTCCTCAAATGAGACTGACTGAGAGGGGGAACAATGAGATGGACATGAATAACTAAAACATGATCTCATGACGGACGTGACTGACAAGATGAACATAACATACTGAACATGCATATCTAATGCATGCGTAACTGATTCATAAATGCATAAATGAAAGTTCTGAAGAACTAAGTTTTCTCATAATGAGAATGCATGTCTGATGCATAACTATATAACTAAAATAATACATGAATGCATGACTGAATATGCGGCGGTACTTGATACCAAGTTTATCCTAGGAACATGAGCAAGAGACTGAATACTAAGTTAGTGATGCACACTAATCATGAAACAGAGTAAGCTTAAGGAGAACTATTACCTTGAGCTTGATCTGAGTTGGCGGAGAAAAGGTGAGGGTACTTGGTACGCATATCTGCTTTTGCTTCCCAAGTAGCTCTCTCTACGGACTGATTTCGCCAAAGAACTTTAACTAGAGGGACATCTTTGTTCCTCAATCTACGGGTCTGATAGTCTAGGATTTCAACTAGAATCTCTTCATAAGAGATGCTGTTCTGAACATATATGCTCTGAATAGGGACTACGGCTGATGGGTCACCTATACACTTCTTGAGAAAAGATACATGAAAGACTAGATGAACTGAGGCTAGATCTGAAGGCAATTTGATCTCAGAAGCGACCTGTGATACCCCGAGTTTTTCCCGTTAAATATTTCGCTCCCAAATGTGTCGAGTCGTTAAATCCTTTTTATCTTTCCAAGAGAAGCTTAGCACTCAAAAAGAAAAAATTGCTAAGTGTTGAAACTTTCTCATTTATACCTCTGATCTTCGGGTATTTATTTGATGACCTTTACGACATCCATTTTTCAATTTTCAAGTTGTGTTTCCATGGGAAAAGGTTGTAATACATCCCGAGTGAGTTTCAGAATTTTTGGAGTAGCATAAGGGTACGTTTGGGTGCCCAAAACAGTGGCACCATGCTATTAGCATGCTCCATAAATTTTCAGCATTTCAGGAATAAATTCAAACGATCATCACTTCCTGAATATAAGGAACTGGGAGATCTTCTATATATCAACGAAAGATATTTGAGTCTTCTTTCCAATGCAATTGGTTTCACACCATTCCAATAGCAGAGTAATAAGTTATGATCAATTTATGTCAGCATGTCAAATCGGTAACTGAGGGACGGATTTGATTTGGGTCAACTTCGGTCGATCATAACTCCTTATATATGATGAACTAGGTGGCCTACCATATATAAAATTAAAGATCTTTGAGTTAGCTTTCAAACGATATAAATTTTGCAAAAATCCAATACCCAAACGAGGAGTTATTCAGTTTTTCGTGGCCAAGGTACGCAGGATTTTTCTGCCATTTTTCAATTTCCTTAGAGGCAATCCAGTCATTTCACCCTTGCCCCATTTCGTGGAAATAAGCATAAAAACTGATTTTGAGCATCAAAGTCTATTATTTTCCAAAAAAAATCCAAGAAAGAAACCCTAAACCTCTAAATTCCCCTTCCTAAATCTTCCAATTCCACCATGGAAATTCCAAATTAATCCGATAAATGAAGTCCCTGTTCCGAGCTCTTCGAGATGCATCAATCAATTTTGTGAATAGTGTTCTGAGGCAAGAATTCATTCCAATCTTTAATTTTAAGGTATGTGGGGTTTGAACAAGAATAATTCTTCCGTTCTCGTGCCCATATCTTTAATTTTTATTATGGATTATTATGAGTTTGACAAATGAATTTATTTCCAAGATATTCTACCATGAGATTTTGCATATGTATATATGTAGATTGTTCAAGCTTGCCAATTATGATTATTTAATGGATTCATATGGTTCTGTAAGTTGAATTATGTCTAAATAATTCGATTATGAACTTATAAAGATTTAAATTGTAAGTTTTGAATCACATGAGTATTTGACTATTTTCGTTCTATGAATTGAGATTTAATATTGGGATTCTTGGTGTTTCTATCAAGAATTGATATATTTTGAACATGTATCCACGTTTTAAGTTCAAGAATGAATTATTGGTATTTCCATGTATTTTCGAGACATGTGTCAAATTTTGAGCTTCCTTATGATGATTTGAGTTATTGGGTCTATTGATATCGAAGTTGCAATGAGTCTTGGTATTTTCCGGATGGTTTTGATGAGTTAAATTATTGAAAATATTACGTATTGAGTCTTCATATCCTTGTCTAAATGTCGAGTCGGTTATGGTTCAATGCATTGATACCTTGTTGATGTTGAGGAAGATTAAAATATTTTGAGCTAAAATGTGTTGAGTTAGGAATGCACAAATTGATATGATTTGATAAATGAGAAAGAGATTTGATTTGGTCTTTATGATAGACCCTTGTGATGTTGTGGTGTATTTCCTAACGCGTTTTGAGCTTGTCGGGGAGTAGTACATAGCACCGAGAGGGAAATTTGGTATTTCTCCAAACCTATGTGCCACCGTAGGGTTGTTTGATGATGATATTATTGGCCAGAGAGACCGATTGTAATTATTGCAATTTTAAGGTTGTACTCTCTGGCAAAGAGTATGACACTCCCGCCAACGGGGGTTTCAAACGTTGGTATTCCACGTAGCTCACGTGGGGTTGTCGGTTATAGGAAACTCCCGTGTCCATAAGATTAAGTTTCTTGAATTACCGAGTCACTCCGAGATTTGAGTCAAAGAGTTGAGATGTTTATGATGTTTTATGGTCATTTATGATGATTTATAATTATCGATGATGATTTTTGACGATATGATAATTTATGATGATTTAGGATGATTTATCATAATTTATGATTTATAATGATTTACGTGGATTACGAGATTTTATCATATGAACTATTTATTATGAAATTACGAAAAGTCATATTTGATATAACTCAAGCCAAGCGAGACATCATTGTTCGTATGCATGTTTTCATGAAATTGATTATACTATTTATATAGTTTCATGCACCCCCACATACTCAGTACATTTCAAAGTGTTGACCCCCATATTTTGCATGGGCTACATTCTTACCAAAATGTAGGTACAAGCTGTAGCGCACATATCATGTTCAGCTGGGTCGCAACTCTCAATCAGCAGGTGATTAGTCCTTTTGATTCAGGGACTTGAGTTGTTCAGATTTGAGGTGTATTGTATTTTCTGTATTCAGTCGTATTGAGTAGGGATAGTTGGGAGTCATGACCCGGCTATCTTTGGTCAATGCTAGTAGAGGCTTCATAGACAGTCACTAGTTGTCAGTGTATTCAGTTTCAGATTTGTATATATATGAGCAGAATTGTGACCGTGTAAATTTAGTTTCATGTTGGTCAGACTAAGTTATGGGTTGTTTCCGCATTATTCCTTCTATTTTATGTATTTTATTCAATTGCTTTAGGTTATGCCAGATGAAGGTTAGCTTGGGGTCACTTGTGATCTTAAGCATCGTGTGACATCTCGGAATTCGATTTTGGGGCGTTACATGCTTGGTATCAGAGCCCAGGTTTCAAATGTCCTAGGGTGTCTATGAAGTCGTGTCTAGTAGAGTCTTGCGGACCGGTACGGAGACGTCTATACTTTTCTTCGAGAGGCTACGAGGCATTTATGGAAATATTCCCTTTCTTTCAAGTCGTAGATCGTGCTGTGGAAAGGTTCCTTAAGAAATTCATACGGGTTCATATCTTGCATAAATTGGGCCATTTTTCCTTGTTCTAAAATATCGGATATAGTCAAGCGTAAATCCTTATAGATGGTGCTTTCTTAGATAATCTCCTCTGATATTACGGGCTTGTAAGTGAGCTAGGAAAAAAATGATTTCATTAGTGCTCTTGAGTTTCGAAAAATTGAGGTGTCATATGTACGTTCTTGAAGGTTGTGCATTAAGCCTATGTCGGAAGTGTTTTTGGATTTCTCCTTAGAATTCATGATGTGATTTCGTATTTTGCTTATCCGTGTACTAATGTTGAGACAGGGTGATTAACTAGTTCCAATTTCCTCTCTTGATTATATTCCTGGGCTTACTAGCAAAGGTTCCATAGCTTTCAAGATGTACCCTCATCCCTCTTGAGTCGTTCAGTTGAGGTAAAGCAAGACACATATTCTCGGATCCTTGATTATGGTGTACCAGGCTTTTATTTCTTGAAAATATTTTCTGATCATCTTTTGATGAAAACTTGAAGTCTAGTGAAGCCGTGTGGGGCTTATTTCGATTCACTAGCATAATTGTTTTGATATTTATTTTCTTTTTCAAAGTACAAAACCAAAGTCTAGTGAAGCCGTGTGAGGCCTGTTTTGATTCACTAGCAGTTGGTTGTTTACTTTGTTGTTCTTGCAATGGTTGGAAACGTGGTGGAAGGCGGTGTTAATAAATTATTATGGCATAGGCCATGGAATTGTGGATGATTATTATAGTTATAAGGTTTTGGTGGACTAGTATGTTTGGGGTGTTTGATAGATGGAAATGGTTGTTGAGATTATTGTTAATCGTAGTCAGAGTGAGTTGTTAAGTTTGTATAGCGGGTGATGAGAAAAATGAATTTAATGATTGAATTGCTACGACGTTTGTGATAGGGAGGAGATTTAGTAGGTTTGAACTGTATGTACGGGAGCTTAAGTCTATTTGTTTATGATCAAGTGTGATATTATGTGTTGAGGTAGTAGTATGCTCAAGGTGTTATGGGGATTTTTTTTAAGATATTAAATGTTAAGAGATTAGTGTTATCCTTGATCGGGTAAGTATGAATGAGGATATGTGGTATACGATGTAATTGTGAGTTAACTTGGGGATTAGACGTTAACGAGGGTGTTAGTTTGAGATGTGATGTTAGTAAAGCACGAAAAAGTTAGTATGGTTTAGCGAAGGTTTGATGTATCCATGGTAAGTGCTAGAATCTAAGCTGCGGAGTGCATGAATTATTGTATGATAACTTTTGAAGTTGTCTAAGTTGGTGGGTATTTGAGAGTTATGTTAAGAATGGGTTTTGTGCTCGTGGGTGTAGTATGCGGGTTAAGTTATGGATCTTGTGTATGGGTATATCTGGGGACCTGGAGTAAAGAGAATGCCGTGGACTAGAGTTTGTATGATGATTCGTTGACTCGGAGTGTTGGCTTAAGTCTAAGGGGGAGATAGTAGAAAAAAAATTAACTAAGTTAAGATTGCGGGATTTAGGTAGGTGTATTGGTGGGTTGTAAGTTGGTGGTGAGAAGTAGTTGTGTTGATCCTATTTTACCCCAGCCTTTTCAATGACTTCGATATTTTCTCATGCCTTATGTTTCATTCCCCCGATCATAATACATGTTCATGCATTTTATGGGAAAACATGTATTCTCCTAACTATCGAAATATGGAGCCCCAATTTTTCTAGTGAGCGTAATCGACATTCCATAAGCTATAAACTCCAAACTCAAGTTGTGCGGTTCATAATGCATGTGGTTAAGTTTTATTGTATGTTCAAGTGCAGTCCACCGGCAACACCCTTAGCAACCAATAAGATTCAATTTATATCCTGGGTGTCCTTAATCTTTAATCTTGATTCTGGTTGAATTCATGCATTTGATGCCCTAGTTCTCCGGCCTCAATAACCGCACCAAGTCATACACAATATCCCTTCATATTCTACCCTTTCATGACTTTCTATTTGTCGAGGGAGTGTGGATGAACAGTGGTTACGATAGGAGAGAGTGAGCGGGTTTTTTTTTATAATGATTGTGGCATGTTCATTTTAGCTAAGGTGGAAAGTGTGGAGTAAGCTTGAGGCTAGGCTTTTGATGGATGTCATGGTTATTTAAAGCATTTCATGTTGTGTTTGTGAAAGTGGTTGTGTGATGGTTTATCTAGGTTTGTAGGTGGGGAATTATTGAAGTGAAGTCTTGTGCATGGCTTAGTTAATTGGAAAAGTTAGTGAGTGTTTTCTTAAGAATAGTGCCCGGAAGTTGTCTTAATAAAGGATTGTAAAATTTGAAAAAGGTGTTTTATGGGTGTTGATTAGGATTGTATACGTAATTATAAAGATAGGCTTGAAGATAATGTGTGTATATATGGACGGAGATTAAAGTTTATATTATCCATAAGTTTTGGTGTCTATGTTGATTTAGAAGTCTAAGCTAAAAGCTCTTGTAAATTGATCTTGCATAGCACTCCTGTATTGTGAATATATCTCCTGTCTGAGGATATTAGTTGCAAGCCTTGGCCTTGCTATAAGTTGAATTGCATATATGTCTATGATTAGTTCCCTGAGCTTCAAGACTTGTTGATATGAATATGATGGTTGAAAATGGTGAGTATTAAGTGAATTAGAGTTGATTGAGTGATAATAAGAATTATCTGTGAGATGAGGAATTGTAACAATGTGGATGTGTGTAAATTTATAATTTGGAATGGTGCTATGTTACGGTGTTAGGTGGAGGAATTGATGACTCCAAATTAAGCTTGAAAATGAGGAGAGAGAGTTTGGCTTAGTTATATTTGAATAGCCAAGATTGCAAATGCCTTGTGAGAATTATGAATTGAATCAACTAAGTTTGGTATTTAGGGAAAATAGTATTGCGGAGAAAGGGTGTGCGAAGCGTATTGATAAGCTTGAAAGTAAGTTGTACTGTGTGGGGTCTAGTACTTTTATTTTGATATAAGACTGATCGACCTACGCTCCGTACTTAAAATTGGGGTCGAGTTATAAATCCTTATTTCAATATATATTTATATATATTGTTCGGACCATATCCCAAACCCAATTGCTTCCTAGTAGCGTTGAAAGTTCCTTGAAAAGATTTTGAATCATGTCCTAATTGAATGAGAGCGTGTCTTGATTCGGTCCGTGCACCTAGAAATTCAACTTGATAGTTATTCCGACGGATTCATATATTTCTTCCATTTTCCGATGTGGTCCAATCTCACTACTTGAAGTTTCGTGAGCATAACCATTTCAAGAATGATTTATTTACGTCGAAGCGAGTTACCAAATTCTATTTAGCCTTTGCTTTTGTTCCCGACCGAAGTATTAAGCCATGGGTCGATCATAAAGTGTCCCGTGTATCAATTAGTATTATACGGGGAGAACGGATCCCAAAAGAGAGATATTGTGATATCCCAAGTTTTCATATCCTAGATATTTCATCTCTTTCTTTGTGAATGCGGATTTAAATCGAAGTAAATAATTTTTCCTTCATACAACTCTTTTAGTAATAGACTCAACTATGTCGTTGTGATTATCATGAGCTTATGCGTCGGAAAGTACTCCAAAGCTTAGAAAAATATAAACTTGTTCATCAAGCTATTTTAGTTGTGTATCCTCAATTTTCCTTGCCTTCCTAACCTAACGAGCGACATTCGGGGACAAATATTTCCAAGGGGGAGATGATGTGATACCCCGAGTTTTTCCCGTTAAATATTTCGCTCCCAAATGTTTCGAGTTGTTAAAGCCTTTTTATCTTGCCAAGAGAAGCTTAGCACTCAAAAAGAAAAAATTGCTAAGTGTTGAAACTTTCTCATTTAGACCTCTGATCTTCGGGTATTTATTTGACGACCTTTACGACATCCGTTTTTCAATTTTCAAGTTGTTTTGCGATGGGAAAAGGTCGTAATACATCCCGAGTGAGTTTTGGAATTTTTGGAGTAGCATAAGGGCACGTTTCGGTGCCCAAAACAGTGGCACCATGCGATTAGCATGCTCCAGATATTTTCAGCATTTCAGGGACAAATTCAAACGATCATCACTTCCTGAATATAAGGAACTGGGAGATCTGCTATATATCAACGAAATATCTTTGAGTCTTCTTTCCAATGCAATTGGTTTCACCCCATTCCAATATCAGAGTAATAAGTTATGATCAATTTATGTCAGCATGTCAAATCAGTAACTGAGGGACGGATTTGATTTGGGTAAACTTCGGTCGACCATAACTCGGTGCCCTACCATATATAAAATTAAAGATCTTTGAGTTATCTTTCCAACGATATAAATTTCGCAAAAATCCAATACCCGAACGAGGAGTTATTTAGTTTTTTGTGGCCAAGGTACGTAGGATTTTTCTGCCATTTTTCAATTTCCTTAGGGGAAATCCAGTCATTTCACCCTTGCCCCATTTCGTGGAAATAAGCATAAAAACTGATTTTGGGCATCAAAGTCTGTTATTTTCCAAAAAAAATCCAAGAAAGAAACCGTAAACCTCTAAATTCCCCTTCCTAAATCTTCCAATTCCAAATTAATCCGATAAATGAAGTCCCCGTTCCGAGCTCCTCGAGATGCATCAATCAATTTTGTGAATAGTGTTCCAAGGCAAGAATTCATTTCAATCTTTAATTTTAAGGTATGTGGGGTTTGAACAAGAATAATTCTTCCGTTCTTGTGCCCGTATCTTTAATTTTTATTATGGATTATGATGAGTTTGGCAAATAAATTTATTTCCAAGATATCCTACCATGAGATTTTGATTATGTATATATGTAAATTTTTCAATCTTGCCAATTATGATTATTTAATGGATTCATATAGTTCTGTAAGTTGAATTATGTCTAAATAATTCGATTATGAACTTATAAAGATTTGAATTGTAAGTTTTGAATCACATGAGTATTTGACTATTTTCTTTCTATGAATTGAGATTTAATATTGGGATTCTTGGTGTTTCTATCAAGAATTGATAGTTTTTGAACATGTATCCACGTTTTAAGTTCAAGAATGAATTATTGGTATTTCCAAGTGTTTTCGAGCCATGGGTCAAATTTTGAGCTTCCTTATGACGATTTGAGTTATTGGGTATATTGATATCGAAGTTGCAATGAGTCTTGCTATTTTTCAGATGGTTTTGATGAGTTAAATTATTGAAAATATTATGTATTGAGTCTTCATATCCTTGTCCAAATGTTGAGTCGGTTATGATTCAATGCATTGATACCTTGTTGATGTTGAGGAAGATTAAAATGTTTTGAGCTAGAATGTGTGGAGTTAGGAATCCACAAATTGATATGATTTGATAAATTAGAAAGAGATTTGATTTGGTCTTTATGATAGAACCTTGTGATGTTGTGGTGGATTTCCTAACACGTTCTGAACTTGTCGGGGAGTAGTACTTAGCACCGAGAGAGAAATTTGGTATTTCCCCAAACCTATATGCCACCGTAGGGTTGTTTGATGATGATATTGTTGGCCAGAGAGCTCGATTGTGATTATTGCAGTTTTAAGATCGTACTCCCTGGCAAAGAGTATGATGCTCCCGCCAACGGAGGTTTCAAACGTTGGTATTCCACGTAGCTCACGTGGGGTTGTCGGTTATAGGAAACTCTCGTGTCCATAAGATTAAGTTTCTTGAATTACTGAGTCACTCCGAGATTTGAGTCAAAGAGTTGAGATGTTTATGATGTTTTATGGTCATTTATGATGATTTATAATTACCTATGATGATTTTTGACGATATGATAATTTATGATGATTTAGGATGATTTATCATAATTTATGATTTATAATGATTTACGTGGATTACGAGATTTTATCATATGAACTGTTTATTATGAAATTACGAAAAGTATGATTTGATATAACTCAAGCCAAGCGAGTCATCATTGTCCGTATGCATGTTTTCATGAAATTGATTATACTATTTATATTGTTGCATGCACCCCCACATACTCAGTACATTTCAAAGTGCTGACCCATATATTTCCATGGGCTACATTCTTACCAAAATATAGGTACAAGTTGTAGCGCACAAATCATGTTCAGCTGGGTCGCAGCTCTCGATCGGCAGGTGATTAGTCCTTTTGATTCAGGGACTTGAGTTGTTCAGATTTGAGGTGTATTGTATTTTTTGTATTCAGTCGTATTGAGTAGGGGTAGTTGGGAGTCATGACCCGGCTATATTTGGTCAATGCTAGTAGAGGCTTCATAGACAGTCACTAGTAGTCAGTGTATTCAGTTTCATATTTGTATATATATGAGCAGAATTGTGACCGTGTAAATTTAGTTTCATGTTGGTCAGACAAGTTATGGGTTCTTTTTGCATTATTCCTTCTATTTTATGTATTTTATTCAGTTGCTTTGGGTTATGCCAGATGAAGGGTTAGCTTGGGGTCACTTGTGACCTTAAGCACCGTGTGACGTCTTGAGATCCGATTTTGGGGCGTTACACTACCTTGCTGAAACGACTGAGAATCTTGAAGGGATCGATATATCGGGGACTGAGCTTTTCCTTATTGCCGAATCTCTTCACTCCCTTCATAGGAGAGATCTTGAGGTAGACATAGTCACCCATCTTGAACTCGAGATCCTTTCTACGAACCTCTGCATAAGACTTCTTCGGCTCTAAGAAACCCAAAGTATTTCTCTAATTAACTGAACTTTCTCTAAAGCATCGAATACTAAGTCAGGACCTATGATTGAGGTCTCACTAACTTCAAACTAACCGATTAGAGATCTACATCTCCTACCATAGAGAGCTTCGAATGGATCCATCTGAATACTGGAATGATAGCTATTGTTGTATGCAAACTCAATCAAAGGCAAGTGGTCTTCCCAACTACCCTTGAAATCAATTACATACGCCCTTAGCATATCTTCCAAAGTATGAATGGTCCTTTCTGCTTGACCAACTGTTTGAGCATAAAAGGTTGTACTGAGATGAACTTAGGTACCAGGACCCTTTTGGAATACTTTCAAAAAATAAGAGGTAAACTGGGTACCTCTGTCTTAGATAATAGTCAATGGAACACCGTGCAATCTGACCAACTTTTTGATATAGAGTTTGGCATAATCCTCGACTGAATAAGAGGTATGAGCTTGAAGGAAAAGAGCTGATTTGGTCATCCTGTCTACAATGACCCAAACTGAATCATACTGATGACGAGTTCGAGGCACACCCGTCATGAAGTCCTTGTTCATAACTTCCCACTTTCAGGTAGGAATACTGAACTCCTGTATAGGACCACTAGGCTTCTGATGCTCTATCTTAACTTGCTGATATGTAGAGCACTTAGCCACAAACTCTGCAACATCTCTTTTCATCCCACTCCACTAATAGATTTCCCGCAAATCGCGGTAAATCTTAGTGGCCCCTCGATGAATAGACTAACGCGCACCATGCGATTCTGCAAGAGTTCATTGACTTATGTCATCTATGTCTGGAACACAAAGACGACCCTAATAACAAATAACACCATCTCCCCCTTGGGAGAAAACCTCTATTTTCTGATTCTAAACTTACTCTTTTAGCTTGACAAGGCTAGGATCCTTATCTTGCTTTTCTTTCACCTCGGAAACTAGAGATGACTCTGAACTACTCTGAACACATACACCACCATCTGAAGAGCCAATAAAGCAAATGCCTAGTCTGGCAGGCTGGTGGAATTCTTGTACTAACTTCTTCTTACTATCATCAACATGAGAAACACTACCCATAGAGAGTCTACTAAGAGCATTGGCCACTATATTGGCCTTGCCCGGATGATAGAGGACACTCATGTCATAATCTTTCAAAAGCTCTAATCACCTTCTCTGACGAAGATTGAGATCTTTTTGAGAAAAGAAATACTGAAGGCTCTTATGATCTTTTAATACGTCTACATGAACTCCGTAGAGATAATGCCTCCAAATCTTTAAGGCAAATACTACGGCTGCTAACTTTAGGTCATGAGTAGGATAATTTTTCTCATGGGGTTTAAGCTTTCTGGAGGCATAGGCTATGACCTTACCATGCTGCATGAGGACACAACCCAAACCCACTCTATATGCATCATAATATACTGCGAAATCGTCTGAACCGTCTGGTAATGATAGAACTGGAGCTGAGGTAAGTCGAGACTTTAATTCTTGAAAACTCTTCTTGCATGGATCTGACCACTGAAACTTAACCTTCTTCTTAGTCAATCTGGACATAGGGGATGCAATAGAAGAAAATCCCTCAACAAACCTTCTGTAATAGCCAGCCGACCCAAGAAACTAATGATATCTAATGGAGAGACAGGGCGAGTCCAGTTCCTTACCACTTCAGTCTTTTGAGGATCTACTCTAATGCCATCACCAGAAATAATATGGCCAAGGAATGCTACCGATCTTAGCCAAAATTCGCACTTACTGAATTTGGCAAATAATTGATAATTTCTAAGAGTCTGGAGTACTATTCTGATATGGTCTGCATGATCGCGCTCAGTGCGGGAATAGACCAGAATATAATCTATAAAGACTGTAATGAACATGTCCAAGTACTTCTTGAACACACGGTTCATCAAGTCCATGAAAGCAGCTGGGGCATTGGTAAGACCAAATGACATGACTAGAAATTCTAAGTGACCATACTGCGTATGGAAAGTTTTCTTCGGGATGTCACATTCTCTAACTCTGAGCTGATGATAGCCAGATCTGAGGTCTATCTTAGAGATCTGGGAAGTGTATACTTGTTCGTGATCGTAACCTTATTGAGTTAACGGTAATCAATGCATATTCTGAGAGAACCGTCTTTCTTGTGCACAAATAAGACTGGTGTGCCTCACGGGGAAATATTGGGTCTGATAAATCCCTTATCTAAGAGATCCTTCAACTAATTTTTTAGTTCTCTAAGTTCTGCTGGTGCCATTCTGTGTGGCGGAATAGAGATAGGTTGAGTGTCTGAAAGAAGATCAATACCGAAGTCTATTTCCCTTTCGGGAGGAATTCCTGGAAGATCTTCGGGAAAAGCATCTAAATATTCATTCACTACTGGGACTGATTCAAGATTGGGAGCCTCGGAACTGGAATCTCTAACATGATCTAGATGATAAACACATCCTTTAGATATCAATTTCCTTGTAGAAGGTAGGAAACAAGATGACCACTAAAAGCGGATACACTTCCCTTCCACTCTAGGATGGGTTCATTCGGGAACTGAAACTCAACTATTCTATTTCTACAGTTGACTATGGTATAGAAGGAATGAAGCCAATCCATGCCGAGAATGACATCAAAATTAGTCATCTCTAACTCGACTAAATCTACTGACGTGACTTTCTAAAATATCATAATCGGGCAGTTCCTGTATGCCCACCGGCCTATGATGGTTTTACCCACTAGGGTAGAGACTAAGAAGGGCTCTGCTAGAATTTTGGGACTGATTTTGAAACCAACTACTATATAAGGAGTAACGAAAGACAAGAAAGCTACTGGATCTAGCAAAGTGTAAACATGTACATGAAAGATCTGTAACATACCAATAACTACATCAGTAGAACTTTCGTAATCATGTCGAGTCTGAAGAGGATAGAGACGATTTGGGCATTTTCTGCTAGTATCACTGGAAGTGGCACCCTGCTGATTTGGGTGACTGGACTGAGCTGAAGAGCAATTCTATTGACACTGAGGACCTGGTTGAGGACAGTCTCTAACTCTGTGGCCTGGCATGACACAACCGAAACAAATGCCACTACCCGCTCTACAAATACTCTGATGGTGCTTACCGCAAGTCTAGAAAAGATGATAGGTGTGGGAACTACTAACACTGCCCTGGGTCTTAGAGCCTGTCGCTCTATCTTTGTTACCCTCTTTGAACTTAGGAACTGGAGCACTGGCTATAGAGAGGGATGGAACTGATGACTTAGGATAAAACTGGGAACAGTTTTCTCCTTCTGATTTAGGCTGAGCGAAGTTGAAACTACCTATCTTCACTTTCCTATTCTTCTTTTCCCTTAACTTAATTTTTTTCTCTTTTATCTTTTGAGCATGGGTCATAAGTCTAGCTTAGGCCATGTTACTGTTCAGCATGGCGGATCTGTACTTATTAACCACACTGTTGTTTACCCCTAAAGTGAATTTACTTATCTTGGATCTACTATCTATAACCAAATGAGGGGCATACCTAGCTAATTGAGTAAACTTAAAAGAATACTCTTTCACTATCATATTGCCCTGCCTGAGGTTGATGAACTCTAGCACCTTGTATTCTCGAAGCTCTTGGGGAAAGAATCTGTCTAAGAATGCAGTGACAAACTTCTCCCACTCTATAGGTCCTGCATCATCTTATCTTTCGGACTTCCACTGTTTGAACCAAGCATGAGCCACATCCTGCAACTGGTATGCAGCTAGCTCAGCACTCTCAACAGTAGTCACCCCCATGATGCCTGTCACTTTTTGAACTTGATCTAATAATTCCTGAGGGTCTTCATCTACCTTAGACCCGAGGAAGGTTGGAGGATTCATTCGGGTGAAGTCCCGAATCCTCGCTGTAGCTGAGTTGGCGACTGGGTTGGCCGGAACAACTGTTGGCCATTCATTATGAGCAGCGACTGATTTAGCAAGAGTGGTAAATATGGTCATGAACTCCACATGAGAAACATGATCGCCCAAAGGTTCTTCGGGCTGAGGGGCTAACTGATTTCTTCTCTTACGAGGTATGTTCTGAAATAAAAAGAAGAAGTGTAATACACTGAGAGACTGACTTTTAATTATGCTCACTGGCACGACATGAATACTGAAAAAAGGGAAACTGTTCTTAAACATCTTATAGCCTCTTTCACATAAATGTGGTGCACAAGACACCCATGCACAAGACTCTACTAGATGCGGTTTTCGGACTTCCTAGGACTCTATTGAATCTTAAGCTTTGATACCAAGTTTGTAACAACCCGATTTGTTGAACCGAAATGCTACACGGTACTCATGACCTCGAAGGACAACAAGCTAATCCATGACTTATACAGTACTTATATACTACTTAAGATAACATAATAATGCAGAAACATGCACTGAAAGGCCATAAGGTTTGATCATGAACATAACTGAATAACGTAACATTTGTGTGGGGTAATAGAATACCCAAAACAAAACTGAAGTCTAAAACATGATAGTCTGTATCTAGTTTGCATCTAATCTGCATCTAATCTGCATCTAGTCTGCATCTAGTCTGAAATCCTCTACTGTCTGAAGAATCTGAATAAGGAGTTGATAGGATATATCCCCAACCAATACCAACTAATAAGGTAATGAATGAGATACTAGAAAATCATTATGTCCTCGAAGGATGAGGACTCACTTCTACTCTGACTGCTTAATCTGGAATCTACTGTTGATCTAGAACTTGTGTCTCTGAACTTATGGTGTAACATAAAAGAAAGCACCATAGCGCTAATACATCAGTACATATGTACCAAGTATACATGTGAGGTAGGATATATGCAATGGTTCACATGCATGAATAATGCTTACTGACAATCTAACATGAACGTGAGAATACATGCATAAATACGTAAATGTAACTGACAATGTGATTTCATAATACTGATACCGTGGTAGCATAACTACTGAGTCTGGAAACTGATAACATGACATAACTGATAACATGAATGACTGTATCTGATTATAACTGATAACATGGGTGATTGTGTTTGACAGTCCTGAATCTGATGGAACTATCTAAGTTCCATACTATGTCTGAGTTGACTGTGTCTGACAGTCCTGAAATCTAAAAAACTATCTGAGTTCTATTATTGAGACTGGTTTATTGTATCTGGCAGTCCTGATTCTGTAACATGAAACTTTGGGAAGTAGTATCTAACCGACATGCCCCAAAGGTACTATAATAGATGAGTTGGGGTCCAATCTATGCCCTGATTAGAAGGGTGTCAATACCGCGCTACTGGTAAGGAAAACATATGAGTAACCCTCAGATAACAGTTAACTCTAGCTAGAATGGTGGGAACCCTCACATAATAGGTTAATTCACCTCATCTACACTTATATAGCAGTCTATAATGTCTCAACCTATGCTAGCTACATAGTTTTGGAACGCAAGTATTGCTTCTAAGAATCACACTCTCATATAACAGGTGAGTTTCCATCCTTGGGTTCACTGAGTGCTAATTCCTACTCCCATATGAATAGACACTGCACATGATTTACTGAACTGAACTGAGCATGGACTGAGTTGCTGAATTTCCGTGGCTGACGGAATACTACTAATATCTGACAACTGACTGAGTGATGAGATCATGGAGATTTTTCCTGAGTCATAAAACTATCCGAAGTCTTAGAGTTCATAGCTTGACTGAGAGTATCTTGAAAACATGACATGGATCTAGTCACACAGCTAATATTTCGGGTACAAGTACCCCCAGGACTCGATGGAAGGAAACTAACATGACTTGATATTCTTGAATACATGATAATCGCCACAATACCTTTATTGAAGCATTTCATCAAACTTCAAATAGGCATAATCTTGTACATACATGGGGATTTCATGATCATCTAGTTAGACAATTTTCCTTCATCCAGGCATTTAATCAAACATATTGTAGGCATAGTACATGTAAAGCACATTATACAACAGTTAATCATCATGCTTCAATCTAATTTCATCATTCAAGGGCTTAATCTTAGGGTTGCTTGAATCTATGGCTATAGTAATTAAACCCACATAGAAATTATCAACAATCATGGAATAGAAATCAATTCCTCATTTATCAACATGAAAGAGAACATACAAAGCATGAACACATAAAGAAAATCTAGAACTCGTAGTTAAAAAGGGATTCTTGGACTTCATGGATGAAAGGAGCCCATTAATGAACACTATGCATACCTTAGATCATGATTTCATGAAGATTGATGGTGAAACCTTCCTGAATTTGAATCCCCAATAGAAACCCTAGCTTGTTCTTGAGATAAACTTGATAGAAACTAATATGCTTTGGGTGAAAAGTGGTTGAATCACGTGTTAAAGAGATTATATAGGGGTAGGAAGTTGACCCTTTTAACCCTGGACATGTCATTAAATTTTCAGTAAAATTTTCCGAGTTGGTTCCTTGGCGCGACGCGGCGTTATCGCGTCGTGTCACTGGAAATTGACAATTGAGAAATTGCATGGTGGCGCGATGCGGAGCTATCACGTTGTCACCTTGTCTATGACTTGAAAGTTTGGTGCAAAGCGCCAGTATCATAAAGAAACACTGGAATTTGACAATTTCCATTTGAGCTATCTCCGCGACGCGCTGAAGGCTCAGGTCAAACACTGTCACACTAAAAAGGCTCTAACTCTTCGCCCGGGTGTCGGATTTGGGCGAATTATATATCGATGAAAAGCTTATTCAATTTCCCACATGATAGGAAGTGAAAATTATGGAAATACCACATGTATAATAATGAATTCTTATTTCCAAGAAAGTTCTAACATACTTGAGATGATTTTCAAGCTAAGAAAAAGCAAGAGACAATATCTATATAAATATATGTATCGAAAACTAGCTTATAATTTGTCGTACTATTCTATGAATCAACAAGAGACCTTATATATAAGAGCTAGTCAAAGATGAAGTCGATGGAGAAGCAGGAGACACCATTAGAGTAGGAGAGCTGGCATCTCGAGCAGGCACAGGGAAAGTCTTTTCTCCAGATATTTTCATCTCCACATTTGTATATCTCTAATCTGGGGAGTGTTTCATTTCTACGAAATCTAAAAAGGTACAGGCTTGGAGAGGTCCCAAGAGCTTATCGCAAGGTCTTATACCTTAATTTCTTTTACCTTGTGAATTTTCTTATTCCTTTGTGATTTTAGTTGAATGGTAAAAATTAAAGACTAGAAATTTTACTAGGTAAAAAATTGATGATCAACCCAAAATAGAGTTACTGGTGCAAATTAATCTATTGAGCTATAATAATTGTAAACTATTTGCTTGGACAGTACATATAGGTAAGTATCCCAATAAGGATCCTGACATTATTGGTCTAATTCATAAATGACCCAAAAATGGGTTGGTTTTAATAGTTTGTCCGTGGCAAATAGTCTTGCAAAAATGGCCTTCTAAGGGGTGGTTTTGAATTTTTGGCATCAATTAATAAATTTGCCCTGAAGTAAGTTTCTTATGATATTTCAAAACAATGACCCTACATAATTGATCAAAATTTCTATCTTATAGGCAAAAGTTAGAACTTAGCATGTTGCCCATAAGGCAGACGTTCTGACTCTTCCCCATAAGGTAGAAGTGTATGACATTTTCAACACAATGAATATGCAAAATTGAATAAAAGTTCTGACTTATAGGCAAAAGTTAGAACTTAGATATGTTGTCCATAAGATAGACAATCTAACTTTTGTCAGTACAACAAACGTTTAGGATATTTTAAGGTGGTAAGATTGGTCAATTGAACAGAAGCTAATCTTACAGAAAAACATTAGAATTTAGTGAGGATAAAATTCAAACTACATATTGAAGAATAAAATTCGAGATCGGATGTTTTGGGGACAATAATTCAAGATCGGACATTTTAGTTTATATTAGGCGTAAATTCCTTGTTGTTAGGTTAGTATATGGCTAATCTAAATAAATATGCAGTTTTAAGAATTATGTGACCCAATCTTGACATATAGCTACCACCTTTTACTTACTGACACATTCTGATAATTTCATTAAAAATTTTGGACAAATATATCCAAATGCACAAACAGATGCTTCTTTCATTAGCACCTTTTAAACCCGGTCTCCTCTCTCTACAACCACATTTTATCTTCTCATACCTTTCATTATTAAATATCATCGCTTTCATACCAAAAGCCACATCATTTTACAAAAAGGCCTTCCTAAAATTTTAAGACATAATAATATGGTTTTGCAACTAATCTTGGAGAAATATTAGGCCACTATATAAGTCTCTCAAAATTAACTTCAAGTCTATTTTTCGAGTTCCATCTATTGGTGCTTTTTTCTGCTCTATGATTTGGAATCCCAATTTAATACTTCCATATTCTTTTTTTTTTTTTTACTTTTTGGATAGAAAGATATTTTAAATTGTCACTGTAGAATAAGTGGAGGTTATGGTCATTTTGTGGAGCTTGTATTGTGAAGAATATGTGAATTTAAGAAAAATAGTTATTGATACATTGTGATATACACTACAAACACGCATGATATACATTATGATGGTAACTATGTATATCTCCCTAAAAATCAATGTATACACATTGTATCTCATATTTATGAAAAGATTCTAGACCATAGTATCGGTAGAAGAATATGAAAGAGGTATTGTTTTTCGAGTTTAGTAAAATATGTATGTTTCAACAATAACTTCTAACGCACCAAAAAACTAACATATAACAATCAAAAGAAGTTGTAGCTCTATATTAACAATTTTGAACTTCAACAATAAGTTCAACCCAACTTATGAACATCAACAAATGAAGTTGAAACTATTTTCTAAAAAATAACAAAATCAAACATTTAGAAAGAGATGAAGATTAAAAGATTCAAGTCCACCCAATTCATGGTCTGTCCTTAAGGAAATTACTCCCCACAAGTATCCAAATTATAGAATATATCCTCTTAGTACAAAATGAATCACTTCGATATAATAGTGGTACCACAAACTCTATCGAACTACAAATGCACTAAACGATTCATAAATGATGCTTGAATTTTTAAGAAGAAGAAGATGTTTTTCACTTCAAAATTTCATCACTATATCAATGAAAATAATTAGGTATTTATAGCCAAAAGGTGATACTTAGTAAAGAAGCATTCATCCTAAAAATTTGGACTGTTTTTTACCATAGGTCCCACCTACGCCCGCAGGTTGACGTTTGTCCAAAAAAAAATTTGTGCCACCTGCGAACCCCATCTACCTCCACAGATGGTGACCTTCATCCTCAAGTTGCATTCCCATTTCCAAATTGTGCCTTAAAGGGTCGTATCCCTTTGACGTGCATTATGACATGCATCTGCGCATGTTCATGTGTGTCCACAAATGGAGAATATTTTTAATAATTTTGGATTAAACATCATTAAATCTCAAGTTTCAGATTAGTTTTTCCAAAATGATAATCTCTTGATTAATCATCTGATAAATACAAATTCAAAACCGAAGCCAAAGCCGAAGTCAAGCAGAGTGAGTGACGATAACAACGTGAGGCTTATCTTCTTTCTTGCCTCACTATCTATATGAAGGAGTGTTTCTACATTTATGCAAAAGGATTTTCCTTTTTCTCACCAAGTTGGAGAACATTCCTTTTATAAAGTGAATACATTTCACTTTCTCTTCATTTTCTTTACTCCATTTTCCATTCGTATTTACACTAGAACCCAACAATGCCCACACATGAATGGAGAATGTCTATTTTATCAACAAATATATGGACAAGTGTGTGATCTAAGAAAACCCTAATTGAATATGGATAAGTAGGTTTCCCTTTGAACTTTCCACGGTGATCTTACATCGAATGCACTCGCTCAATCGGTAGATTCAATATTTTTTAACCGTCGAAATTTAATGTACACGTAGACAATACAAGTCACACAACCAGTCTTTAATCATTAATAGTTCTCACAGTTTTGCTTGTTTCGGCCATGAACACTTTTTGGTTTCATGAGAGATTAGAGAGTAGACACTTATAATTATTTTCCTTAAAGCAGCTTCAACTTCACCTTCACATAGGTGATTCCTAAAATTTTAATCCTACAAATCAAACTATTTTATCAAACCTGCCAAAATTAGAAATCATTAAAAAGCTTCAATATGTAAGCCTTATCCTTGTTTCCTAAATATTGTCTTTATCATGAGAATGTGATAAGTTAATTTGACAATGTTGAACCATCAGTCTCAACTTTGTTTTTCATCCTTGAATATAGCTCTTGGGATCTCAAGTCTTCTATATAGAGTTACCGTCGTAATGAATTATCCTAGGACGTAAACTCATTTACTTTGATGATCTCATAACTCCCTATCTAGATAGGACTTTTGTTAGTGGATCCAACATAGTATCCTTGGCCACATATAGTCCATCATGATAACAGAGAGTAGTTCTCCAATGGTATTTATGACCATTCTTATATGATGAGATATTTTATTATACATCATGCTTTCTATCGTACCTATCACATTTTTCTATCATAGTTTATGCATATGGGTGCCAAAGATTTGGACCATTAAGAAATATCTTCAAGGAAATTTCAGATCTATTAAGTTTTTTCACCGACTTTATCTAACGTGATAAATTTAGATTTCATTGAAGAGTGGGAAATACATGTAAGTTTGGATAATTTTCAAGAGACTGCTCATCCACCAAGAGAATGTACATATTCGCTTGTGGATTTTACTTCATTTGATCTAGTGATCCAATTTGCATCACAATATTCTTCAATTATTGCAAGATATTTATTATAATACAAAGCATAATATTGAGTATGTTTTAGATACCCTATAATTCTTTTTTATGCTACTCAATGAGGTAGACTAAGATTACGGTGTATTAACTCAGTATTAATATCATATGTTATGTCTAATTGTGTACAATTCATGATATGCATCAAACTTTTCAATACTCTTGCATACTCTTATTATGAGTCACTTTCGCCTTTATTTTTTTGAAGTATAAATCTCAAATCCAATTGTGTCTTGTCAATATTGTACTCCAAATACTTAAACTTTTCAAGTACCTTTTTAATGTATTGAGACTATGATAATGTCACCCCTTGTTTAGTTTTATGAATTCTTATCTCTAAGATCACATCGGTAACTATAAGGTCATTCATATCAAACTTGATCTCAAGCATTCCTTTTATAGCATTTATGTCAGAAATGTCTCTACTGATGATCAACATGTCATCTATATACAAACAAACAATGAATTTGTGATTTGGTGAATACTTAATGTAAATGCATTTATCACATTCATTTATCTTTTATTTGTTTGTCAACATGGCTTGGAAAAACTATGCATGCCACTGTTTGGGTGCTTTCTTAGTCCATAAAGCGACTTACCAATTTTACAAAATTTTCTTTCTTTACCAGGAACAAAAAAACCCTCAGGTTGTTCCATGTAATTTCATCCTCTAATTTGTCATATAAGAAATTATTTTTACATAAACCATATATTGCCTCTAATCCAATTAATATCTGAATAGACGTTGCTATATTTAGTTTTGATGATGAGCAGCTAACTGCAAGGTACCAGGTCCTTACATGTTCATGGTACAGTACAGCTGGCACGCGTGTCTGCATAGTTTTGTCTTCTTGTGTAACAAACTTGCAAGTATTGTTTGTACTGAATTGGACACTTGGTCCAATGATATTTCAGCCCTAAACATCACTCATCTATAAAAGTAAAAATATGTTTCTTCATCATATGGTTTTTGCAAATAAAAAATGTGGAGAGATAGAGAGGCAACAAAAACTCACTTTCAACATTGCTTAAGTAATGATTATGTTCTTATCTTTGTTGTGTACTTAAAGAGTGAGTGAAGGTTCTTGAGTCCAGGTTTGTAATTGAACTACTTATGTTATAAAAGTAGTGTTTTCTTTTGTTGATAAAAGTGCTTGGGAAAAGTTGCCAAAGTTTGAATCTGGTTAGAGTTAACCAGTGTTGAGTAGTCTTGGCAGAGTTGCCAAGTTAACGCTGTAATAGAGTTACTACTAGTAGGAGGAGCCTACAGTTTGCCTAAAATTGAGTCTCTAATCAAGAGGTTGATTATAGAAGATTTCTTGGGTTCTTGTGAGGGCAAGCCATGGTTTTTCCTCCCTTGAGAAAGGGTGTTTCCACATTAAATCCTGTGTGTTGTTATTTTACTTCACAACATTTAGTTTTCCTGCACTTAGTGTTTGATTTCTTGTGATTGATTTTAAAAGGACCTACTCTCTCACTGTGTGGTGTAACCCCCAAGGGTTCCAACAATTGGTATCAGAGCCAAATTATTTTAAAAGGTTCTCACCTAGAGTGTCTTGGTTATCATGGCTGCCCCACCAAATCTGTAAGAAGGGCAATCTACCACTAGACCACCTAAATTTAATGGAAAGTACTATGGGTGGTTAAAAACAAGGATGCTTGACTTCATTAGGGCTGAAGATAGTGAAGTCAAAGATGGTCCTCATGTACCTATAAGAGAAGTCAAAGAAGGAGATGTTACTAGAATGGTTATCACAAGAAGGAGGGAGTTCAACTATGAAGACAGAAAAAAAATTGAGAAAAACTATAAAGCCCAAAAATTGCTAGTCTGTGACATAGGACTAGATCAATACAATAGGATTTCAACTTGTGAAACAGCTAAGAAAATTTGGGATTGCTCGAAGACAGATCATGAAGAAACCATTCATGTGAAGGATTCAAGAGTTTATATTCTAACCACTCAGTATGAAACCTTCAGAATGAAAGAAGGTGAAACTACTCAAGAGATGGATTCCAGGTTTACTTCTATCACTAATGAGTTGCATTTCTTATGAGAAGTAATTCCATTATACAAATAGGTGAGAAAAAATCCTTGGGGTTCTTCCCAAGTCATAGGAAAGCAAAGTGGATTCCATAACTGAGGAAAGAAACCTGAAGACCTTAGTATGGATGAACTTATTGGGAACCTGAAACCCATGAACTCAAAAATATCAAGAAAAAAGAGAAGAAGGATTTCGGGAAGGAAAACTCCTTTGCTTTAAAAGATTCAAAATTGGAGCCAAATGAAGAAGACACTGATATCACCTAATTGGCAAAATAAACTGTCAAAGATATGAAGAAAAATGGTTTGTTCCAAAGGACAGGAAGCAACAACAAATTAGGAGGCACTATTGAGGTTAGTCATAAATGTGGAAGTCTTGAGCATTTTAATAAGGATTGTACCATTGATGACGTCCAAACAACACCTCCTTTCAGATAATAATACGGTCACTGTCAAAATATAGTAACCCAACAAAGGTTGGGGTCGAATCCCAAGGGAATATGTGGACTCGTGGATTTCAGAGTTGTTATCAATGGGTAAAAACTAGAAAAGTAAATGGGGTGATTTGGATGGAAAAATTAAAATAACAAGCAAAAATCAACTTCAATTGTTATTAGTATTGGTGAACACTAGGATTGTATTCCCCCTTACTTCTCAAATCCGTAGGCTTATCATGCATTGTTGAACCAACCCAATACCTACAGAACTGATAATTTATGTACCATCTACAGTCTTTTGGATGAGTAGATAGATTTCACCCCTTACCTTTTGAGTTTCATGATGTCACATTACTAATCCTTTTCTTTATTATAGATAACTATTACCTTTTGAGTCTCTAGTTATTAGATGAAATATAACCATCTTACATAGTTAATACCTAGTAGGATGGATTGACAGTTAAACTCTAAATTACTGTTGTCATTATCTTTTTCTAGTCACTACTCCTCTTTTGGATTAAGTATCAATAATCTAGACGGGATCTTAATATTGGCCACCACTAAGAAATCTATTTTATTAAAGATAATGCAATGTATGACATTGGTATTAGTTCAACTAAATAATCACACTTTCCCTACTTCGTCAATCCTCCAAGTTTTCCACAACCTTAGCTATGGTTTTTAACCGCTCGTGCTTGTGAGGAAATCAATATCATTCATAATTGAAAGCATAGAAGAAATAATAATAAGAAGAAGTGTTTAAACCCACAACTGTAAATGAATTAATCAATTAAAGTCAATACAAGAGAATCCGAAGATCAAAATCAGATCTTGGAATTCAAATATGTTTGTGAGTATCAAAAGTGCGTAACTCCTACTAAAAATCACATAACGGTTATTTATAGTACATGAGGAAACCCTAAAACCAAAACCCGATTAAAATAGGAGAAAACATAGTCGATAGCCACATGTGGCCTATACCTGTGCTCTGATCATGTGCGCAGGTAGTACCTGTGGTCATGACCCTAGACGCAGGAACAAGGTGCAATAATGGATGACAAATTCCTGCAAAGTCAGTTCTCGGGATTTTGTACTTCTGGTACTTGCTTTGCCTACTTGCGGTCCTTAGGTCCTATATATTGTCCGTAGGTTGACTTAGTGTCATGAGTCATCTTTTCTGCCCTTCTTCAATTCCCAAACATGATTTGATGACGAATAAGATGAAAAGTTTCCCGAACATCCATAATTTCTCCAAAAAGTAGCCAAAATACCTTTTTCACAAACTTAGCATCCAAAACATACCGAAAATGCATCATATCTAACAAAATAACCTCAGAAATTTTTCCTCAGGCAATAAATCACAACAAAAACAAAAACGATGCTTAACTTGGAGAATCTAATCTATCCAAGGCAGTCAGTCAATACTTTAAACTAAAATTACAACATCCCCCTCCTATCTCACTTTTCAAAACCAACCATTTATGAATATGAATCATAACAATGTGACACAATAGGATCAAGGTATGGCAATTATATTAGCAATAGACAACCACTCATATATACAAGTTACACTACCTGAAAAAAATAAATAGCTAGCAATATGACTCACATGCCCTCACAATAAAGATGACCCACTCACTCATATGAAATAATGTATGTCAATGAGAAGATGGTCAAGATACACTCACACTCAAAAGGAAGTTCAAATAAATGTAAGTTGAATACCATAGGCTTGCCCTTATTTTCTTTACCTTATCATTTACATAGTCAAGTTAGGATCACTATAGGACTTTTCTCGGCATATAATGTAGGCTTGGGGGCCGGCATGGTACATATAGATATATCAAGTGACTAAGCCTCTTTGTCACTACACTAACTTTGGGGTCCACACTTTAGCCAATTAATTACTTCATTTCTACCTTATTTCTCCCTTTTATTCTTTATTGCACATTCAGGTTAAGTATGGTCTTTTATTCTTTCTTTTTCGCTTTTTCACAAAAAAATTTAATTCTACTACACCCGGCCCTACTAACTTTTTCTGTTATTTTACCCTTCTTCATACCCATTTTACACTACACATCCCTATGATATCCACCCTCAACTTAGACGTTTATCCTGAGTTAAAGAACACAATGTGTAATACCTCGAGAAATTTTTCGTTGAAATTTTGTGCGTAAACATGTTGGATTCTATCTTCTAGAATGAATTATAAATTGTTCATGTGGAATGTCTTAGATTATGACCCACCACTGCGTAGAGTATTGAATAATCTTTCCAACTATGTATGGATCATCCAAAATGGACACCCGAGTGACGAGTTATGAACATTCCGATCGAACCGTGAATAGTAGTGAACAGTACTACTTGCAGGAAAAAAGTACTGTGGCCTGGCGTATTTTTGATCCAACTTTAAATGATCATAACTCCTTGGACATAATAATCTGGGTGATCTACTATATATCAATGGAAATATCTTTGAGTCCTCTTTCCGATGAAATTGGTTTCATCCAATTTTTCTATTGGAGCAAGAAGTTATGGTCGATCTACTTCAGCCTATCAAAAGTGAAGTTTTGGGTCAACTTCAAACAATCATAACTCCACGTACACAATGATCTGGGTGAGATACTATATATCAACGGAAATATATGAGAGTCCTCTTTCTAATGAAATTTGTTTCATCCAATTTGGATATCGGAGTAATATGTTATGGTTGATCTACTTCAGAATATCAAAACAGTCCACCAAAGGATAGATTCGAGAATTATTTGATTTTTAGGGCCGTTTTGGTCAATCCCCCACACCCAAAATCCATCCAAACCCTATATTAAAGCCTATTAGAAGCATTATATGTTATATTTCATCAAATTCCCTCAAAAAGAAAACCCTAAGCTCCTACATCCAACTTCAAGAACCTCCAAAGTTCACCATTAATTCTGCAAATTTATTCAAGATTCCAAATTCCTAGTTCAAGAACTCCAAGAACCATCATTCAAAGGCACGATTAACATCTCCAAAATGAGTATCGATCTAAAGTTCATCATTCAAGGTATGTGGGGTTTTTCAACAAAAACTCTCTTTCATTTGTGCCCAAAAGTAATTTTCCTTACAAAGGCATGATTTTTATTTGATTTTTTTATGAATTTGAAGTATGAACCCATATCTTATGATGATTATTATGAATTCTTGATGTTTATGATTTTGAAATATGAATTTACATATGTGGTGATATAAAGCATGAATCTTGAATGATATTTATCATGATTTTGATATTTGGGTCGTGAACCCCATTTGAAATTGTGTTTTTAAGAAAATGTGTGTTATAAGCATGTTGATGTTGAATATTTGAGATGTTTTGAATGATTTGACCTTTTGGTCATGAATGAGTTATTTTGAACTCGACGGTGAAAGAAATCCACATTTTTATTGATTATGATAAAGGGGTAGCAAATTGGCTCCCGATGAAAATTGTTGAAGTGTTTATTGTGGATTTTCTTTAATGTGAGCCTGAGGCTAATTTAAATTTCTTATCTAAGTTCGGGAGTAATCTTTAGCACCGACTGGGAAGTATAAAGTGATCTTACTTTCCTAGAACTACATGCCCCCGTAGGATGTGAGCCTGAGGCTGATTTATATAGTGATCACTAGTGTTTTTGAATTGATACTGGAATTTCTAATCCAATGGCAAGGATAGGAAGGCTCTCCCCAACGTGGGTTGTATGTTGGACTCCATGTAGCTCACATGGTTTATTTCGGTTATAGGATCTCCCAGTGTGTGTGTGTTTCCTTGTGTCTATGGTGAATGGTGAAGTGATTTGAAAGTGGAATTGTGAAAGTTATTCTTTCAAAAGATTTAAATGATATTTACATTATGAGAATTGATATTCTTGATGAACTAAAATTGATTGACAAATTATATGATGACTCATATGTGTTATTATACTTATTTCATCCTCTCATGATTATGGTGATTTTTTTTCGGGCTATGTGAGTCTTTCATACATCCTGCATATTTCTTATAAATATTTATGATTATGATGTTTATACAACTGCATACACCCCCATATACTCGGTTTCTTTCCATGGTACTGACCCACATCTTCGGATGTGGGCTGCATTTTCTCAGAATGTAGGTTCAGGTGCTCAGTTCCAGGTTCAACAGTGATTCTTCGGGCATGCTGTTCTATATCTTTTGTTGTGGTGAGTTCTCATGTTCCGAGGACGTGATGTCTAACGTTGGTTTCACGGAATTGTTTACTTTTGATAACTGAGTATGAGTCAGTTGGGGCATGTCTCAATGGCTCACTAGTTTTATTGATTTTCTTAGAGGCTTGTCGGACTAGTATAGATGTTGGGAGTTGACTAATAAGTCGTATTTTGTTATTTTTTTGAATTTTTTTTATTCTTGGATGATGATTACTCTGTTGATATTTGAGGGTTATTTATGGAAACCCCATTGATTTGTGTTGAACTGAATGAAAATGTCTCAAAGGGTTAGCTTGGGGCTACTCGCAGCCTCAAGCACCGTGTGACGCTCTGGGACCCTTTTTTGGGGCGTTACAAACTTGGTATTAGAGCCTAAGGTTTTAAGGTGTCCTAGGGAGTCTGACAAGATGCATTAAGTAGAGTCTTGATCATCGGTGTGTAGCGCGCCACATCTATGAGCAAGAGGCTACAAGACATTTTAGGAAAAAGTATGATTCTTTCTTTCAGAAGTCTATCATGCTTAAAGTGTCTCTCTCTGCTATTGATTCATGCTCTCCTCTTTCAGAAATATGCCTTCACGTTGAGCTAGAAGAAATAATGATGGTCAGCAACCTCAACCCGCTGACCCATTGAATAAAAACGTGTCTCATGCTAAATTTTAGGCAGCCTTTCAGGCATTGGCCCAAGCTATTACTACAAATGTTTAGGCCAACCCAGCCCCAGCTCTACAGCAGCAGGGAGGTGATTCAGCTATTTCCAGGATCCATGACTTCATGCGGATGAATCCGCCGGAATTTTATGGGTCCAAGTCTGATAAGGATCCATAGTTATTTTTAGAGGAGGTGCGGAAGATTACTCAGGTGATGCATGTATCTGAGGAACATAGTGTGGAGTTGGCTGTGTATAGGTTGAAAGACCTTGCTTATGACTGGGTTGTTTCTTGGAGGAAAGGTAGAGGTGAGGGAGCTGTCCCTACGACTTGGCAAGAGTTCCAGGATACATTCCTGGATAAGTTTTTCCCTTTGGAGATGAGGGAGGCGAAGGTGGAAGAGTTTATGAACCTGCGATAAGGCTCTATGACTATTAGGGAGTACTATCTAAAGTTCAATCAGTTGGCTAAGTATGCTCCTGACTTAGTGGCTGATAATCGGGCTAGTATGAGTAAGTTGTGACTGGAGTGTCTAGTTATGTGGTTAAGGAGTGTAGGTCTGTATGCTGAATAGTGAGATGAATATTTCTAGGCTGATGACTCATGCCCAATAGATTAAGGCAAACAAGATTAAGGAGAGAGATAGAATGAGAGGGAATAAGAGAGCTAGGTCCGAGCAGCACGGACAGGGTCAGACTAGATCGCAGGGAGGGAGTCTCCCTCAGTATCAAGATCGTTCGTCTATGCCAGCACCGTCATCTGCTAGTGCTCCCGTGCCTAGAGGTAGGAAGGATCAAGATAGCAGGTCATATACATCCAGGTCACAGTACAGTGTTGGCAGTAAGCCAAATCGTCCCCTGTGTCCTAAGTGAGGTAGGGCTCATTCGGGTGAGTGATGGGGTGAGAAGAGGGGTTGTTTCCGGTTTGGTGACATGGATCACAGAGTTAGAGATTTTCCACAGGATGGACATAGGTGTCGTGACTATCACACTCAGACCTAGACTCAAACTGTTAATGCTCTAGTTCCAGCGACTCGGCTAGCCCTAGCTCAGGGTGCCTCTTCTAGCAATGCTGGCGGGAAGTGCCAAAATAGATTCTATGCTTTACCGTCCCGCCAGGAACAGGAGGACTCTCCCGATGTTGTTACTGGTAAGCTTCGTATATTTCAGTTTGATGTGTATGCTTTGTTAGATCCTGGATCCAGTTTCTCATATGTTACACCTTTGATTACTGTAAATTTTAAAATAAGTCCTGAGATTATTCCTGAGCCTATCCTAGTTTCTACCCCAGTGGGTGATTCGATTGTTTCCCAGAAAGTGTATAAAAAGTGTCCTGTTACCGTTCTTCATAGTCTTGTTGGCTGATCTGATTGAGTTAGACATGGTAGATTTTGATGTGATTCTGGGTATGGACTGGTTGTATTTTTCTTATGCCTCTATTGATTGTCGAACCCGAATGGTCAAGTTTTAGTTTCCAAGTGCATCCGTGTTTGAGTGGTCTGGGAATTCTGTGTCACCCAATAGTCATTTTATCTCTTACCTCAAATCTAGAAAGCTTATTTCCAAGGGGTGTATTTACCATTTGGTTAGAGTCAAAGACACTAAGTCTGAGACTCCAACTCTCCAGTCTGTTAACGTCGTCAATGAGTTTTCTGATGTCTTTCCGGATGATCTCCCAGGGATACCTCCTGATAGAGAGATAGAGTTCGGGATTGATCTTCTTCCTGATACTCAGCCCATTTCTATTCCTCCTTACCGTATGGCCCCTGCAGAACTTAAGGAGTTGAAAGAGCAACTCAAAGATCTACTAGATAAGGGTTTCATAAGGCCCAATGTTTCTCCTTGGGGTGCTCCTGTGTTGTTTATGAGAAAGAAAAATGGCTCTTTACATATGTGGATTGATTACCGCCAACTGAATAAAGTCACCATAAAAAATAAGTACCCTCTTCTGAGAATGGATGATTTGTTTGACCAATTGCAAGGTGCAAGTTATTTCTCAAAGATAGACCTTCGTTCCGGCTATCATCAACTCAAAGTTAGGGAGTGTGACATCTCGAAAACCATTTTTTGAACTCGTTATGGCCATTTTGAGTTTCTTGTTATGTCTTTTGGGTTAACTAATGCCCCAACAGCTTTCATGGACCTCATGAATCGAGTGTTCAGACCATACCTGGATATGTTTGTCATAGTGTTCATCGATGATATACTGGTGTACTCTCATAGTGAGGATGAACATTCTGATCATCTCCGAACTGTCTTGCAAACCCTTAGAGATCATAAGTTGTTTGCCAAGTTCAGTAAGTGTGAGTTTTGGCTAAGGTCAGTTGCTTTTTAGGGTCATATCATTTCTTCCGAGGGTATTAGAGTTGATCCCCAAAAGACCGAAGCTGTTAGGAATTGGCCTAAACCTATTTCTCCAACTGATATCCAAAGTTTCTTAGGTTTAGATGGCTATTACCGCCGTTTTGTTGAGGGTTTCTCCTCTATAGACTCTCCTATGACTCGGATGACCCAAAAGAAAGTGAGGTTCTTGTGGTCCGAATCTTGTGAGAAGAGTTTTTAGGAGTTGAAGACTCGACTCACTTCAGCCCCTGTTTTGACTTTGCCTGATGGTGTTGATGGTTTTGTAGGGTACTGTGATTCTTCGAGAGTTGGGTTGGGTTGCGTATTGATGTAGAAGGGTAAGGTGATAGCTTATGCTTCTAGACAGTTGAAACCCCATAAGAAAAATTACCCCACCCATGACCTTGAGTTGGCTGCTGTTGTGTTTGCTTTGAAAATCTAGAGACACTATTTGTATGGTGTCTATGTTGATGTTTTCACTGATCATAAGAGTCTGCAGCATGTGTTTACCCAGAGAGAATTGAATCTTATGTAGAGACGATGGTTAGAATTATTAAAGGACTATGATATGAGTGTGTTGTACCATCTCGGCAAGGCCAATGTTGTGGCGGATGCCCTAAGTAGAGTGTCCATGGGTAGTGTTTCGCATGTGGTAGAAGGTAAGAAAGATTTGGCTCGTGATGTACATCATTTGTCTAGATTGGGGGTTAGGTTGTTTGACTCTGCTGAAGGTAGTATAGGGGTTCAGAGTAGTTCCGAATCCTCCTTTGTTTCGGAAGTAAAGGAAAAGAATACTTAGATTCTAGTTTGGTCAGACTGAAGAAGTCAGTCAAGGACCAAAAAGTAGAGGTTTTCTCCCAAGGGGGAGATGGTATGTTGAGATTGCAGGGTAGATTGTGTATCTCGAATGTTGATGATCTGAGATAGAGGATTATGGCTGAAGCGCATGGGGTGCGATATTCTATTCATCCTGGTGCCACCAAGATGTACCGAGACTTGCGGGAAATCTATTGGTGGAGTGGCATGAAGAAAGATATAGCAGCGTTTATAGCTAAGTGTGCAAAAAGCCAACAGGTTAAGGTTGAACACCAAAGACCTGGTGGTATGATGCAAGAGTTTAGTATTCCCACCTGGAAGTGGGAAGAGATAAATATGTACTTCGTGATTGGTTTACCTCATTCCCGACTCCACCATGATTCCATTTGGGTTGTGGTTGATAGATTGACTAAGTCTGCTCATTTCTTGCCTATTCATACTTCATATACTGCTGAGGATTATGCTAGATTGTATATCCGAGAGCTAGTCAGACTGTATGGAGTTTCCTTGCCTATCATTTCGGATAGGGGTACTCAGTTCACTTTGTACTTTTGGAAAGCTTTTCGGGAGGGTCTTGGTACCCAAGTACTTTTGAGTTCTGTTTTTCATCCGCAGACCGATGGTCAGGCTGAGCAGACCATCCAGACCTTAGAGGATATGTTGAGAGCTTGTGCACTTGACTTTAAGGGAAGTTGGGATGATAACTTACCGTTGATAGAGTTTGCTTACAATAACAGTTTCCACTCTAGTATTGGCATGGCTCCATTTGAAGCCTTATATGAAAGGAAGTGTAGATCACCCATAGGTTGGTTCGAGGTGGGTGAAGCGGCTGTGAGTGGTCCTGATTTGGTATTTGAGGCTATGGAAAAAGTTAAGTTGATTAGGGAAAGGTTGAAAACTCCGCAGAGTCGTCAGAAGTCATATGCGGATGTTAGAAGGAGAGACCTTGAGTTTGAAGTTGGTGACCTAGTGTATCTAAAAATTTCACCCATGAGGGGGGTGAAGAGATTCAAAAAGAAGGGGAAGCTTAGTTCCCTTTATGTTGGTCCTTACAAAATTCTTAGCTGTGTTGGTAAGGTAGCTAATAAGGTCGAGTTGCCTTCCGAGTTGTCCTCTGTTCATCCAATATTCCATGTCTCCATGCTTAGAAAGCATATTAGCGATGTTGTGGTAGTGGATTCCTCTGTAAGTGTTGACATTCAAGAAAATCTTTCTTTTGATGAGATTCCTGTTGAGATTCTTGATTTTAGTGTCCGAAGACTAAGGAACAAAGAAGTTCCCTTGGTCAAGGTGTTGTGGCGAAACCAATCTGTTAAGGGTGCAACTTGGGAAGCTGAGGAGGATATGTGATCCAAGTACCCGCACCTATTTTCCGCAAACTCTGATCAATCCGAAGGTACCGTTCTTTCCTAAATCATTCACTTTTGATAAAAGTTACAGCAGTTCAGGTGTCATTTATTATGTGTTCAGCTGTAGTTTCTTGAATTTATGCATTCTATGTTGCATTTAGAGTGAAAAACGATGTGGTGATGAGTCTAACGAATGGTTTCAGCTGTATTCTCTATTCCCTATCTAATCTTGGCATGTCTAGCGTCATTCGAGGATGAATTTTTCCAAGGGGGGATGATGTAATACCCCGGGAAATTTTTCGTTGAAATTTTGTGCGTAAACGTGTTGGGTTCTATATTCTAGAATGAATTATAAATTTTCCGTGTGTAATGTCTTAGAATATGACCCACCATTGTGTATAGTATCAAATAAGCTTTCCAACGATATGTGGATCATCCAAAACGGACACCCGAGCGACTAGTTATAAATATTTCGATCGAACCGTGAATAGTAGTGAATAGTAAAATGTGCAGGAAAAAAGTACTGAGGCCTGGCGTATTTTTTCTCCAACTTTAAATGATCATAACTCCTTGTACATAATGATCTGGGTAATCTACTATATATCAACAGAAATCTCTGCGAGTCCTCATTCCGATGAAATTGCTTTCATCCAATTTGTCTATCGGAGCAAAAAGTTATGGTTAATCTACTTCAGCCTATCAAAAGTGAATTTTTGGGTCAACTTCAAATGATCATAACTCCTCGTACACAATGATCTGGGTGAGATACTATATATCAATGGAAATATATGAGAGTCCTCTTTCTAATGAAATTGGTTTCATCCAATTTGGATATCGGAGTAAAACGTTATGGTTGATATACTTCAAACTATCAAAACAGTCCACCAAAGGACAGATTCGAGAATTATTTGATTTTTAGGGGCGTTTTGGTCATTCCCCCTCACCCAAAATCCGTCCAAACCCTATATTAAAGCCTATTAGAAGCATTATATGTTATATTTCATCAAATTCCCTCAAACATAAAACCCTAAGCTCCTACATCCAACTTCAAGAACCTCCAAAGCTCACTATTAATTCTGCAAATTTATTCAAGATTCCAAGTTCCTAGTTCAAGAACTCCAAGAACCATCATTCAAAGGCACGATTAACATCTCAACAACGAGTATCGATCTAAGTTCATCATTCAAGGTATGTGGGGTTTTTCAACAAGAACTCTCTTTCGTTCTTGTGCTCAAAAGTAATTTTCCTTACAAAGGCATGATTTTTATTTAATTTTTTTATGAATTTGAAGTATGAACCCATATCTTATGATGATTATTATGAAATCTTGATGTTTATGATTTTGAAAGATGAATTTATATGTGTGGTGATATAAAGCATGAATCTTGAACGATATTTATCATGATTTTGATATTTGGGTCGCGAACCCCATTTGAAATTATGTTTTTGAGAAAATGTGTGTTATAAGCATGTTGATGTTGAATATTTGAGATGTTTTGAATGATTTGACCTTTTGGTCGTGAATGAGTTATTTTGAACTCGACGGTGAAAGAAATCCACGTTTTTATTGATTATGATAAAGGGGTAGCAAATTGGCTCCCGATGAAAATTGTTGAAGTGTTTATTGTGGATTTTCTTTAATGTGAGCCTGAGGCTGATTTAAATATCTGAGCTAAGTCTGGGAGTAATTTTTAGCACTGAGTGAGAGGTATAAAGTGACCTTACTTCCCTAGAACTACGTGCCCCCGTAGGATATGAACCTGAGGCTGATTTATATAGTGACCACTAGTGTTTTTGAATTGATACTTGAAGTGTTACTCCGATGGCAAGGATAGGACGGCTCTCCCCAAAGTGGGTTGTACGTTGGATTCCATGTAGCTCACATGGTTTATGTCGGTTATAGGATCTCCCAGTGTGTGTGTGTGTTTCTTTGTGTCTATGGTGTATGGTGAAGTGATTTGAATGTGGAATTCTGAAAATTATTCTTTCGAAAGATTTAAATGATATATACATTATGAGAATTGATATTCTTGATGAATTGAAAGTGATTGACAAATTATATGATGACTCACATATGTTATTATACTTATTTCATCCTCTCATGATTATGATGATATTCTTCGGGCTATGTAAGTCTTTCATACATCCTGCATATTTCTTATAAATATTTATGATGATGATGTTTATACAACTGCATACACCCCCATATACTCGGTTCCTTTCCATGGTACTGACCCACATCTTCAGATGTGGGCTGAATTTTCTCGAAATGTAGGTTCAGGTGCTCAGTTCCAGGTTTGACAGTGATTCTTCGGGCACGCTGTTCTACATCCTCTGTTGTGGTGAGTCCTTATGTTCCGAGGACGTGATGTCTGATGTTGGTTTCACGAAATTATTTACATTTGATAACTGAGTATGAGTCAGTTGGGGCATATCTCAATGGCTCGCTGGTTTTATTGATTTTCTTAGAGGCTTGTCAGACTAGTATAGATGTTGGGAGTTGACTAATAAGTCATATTTTTTATCTTTCTGAAATTTTTTTATTCTTCGATAATGATTACTCTGTTGGTATTTGAGGGTTATTTATGGAAACCCCGTTGATTTGTATGGAACTGAATGAAAATGTCTCAAAGGGTTAGCTTGGGGCTACTCATAGCCTCAAGCACCTTGTGACGCTTCGGGACTCATTTTTCGGGGCGTTTCACAATGTCAATGGAATAACAGGGCAAAAATAGGTTCATCATAATACAAATGGGAAGGTGAAAGGTGTAACAAGAAAAATAGGTATTCAAGCTTAAAATAAAGATCAAGGGATATCATTCACACATGGAAGGTCATTTAGGCTAAGCATGGACTAAAATAAAAAATGGCCTATGGTTCTTTCCTAACCAACTATCTTTCAACCTAGGCAAGACTAACCAGGGAAGTTCTGAATTCAACATACAAAGGGAACTAAGTAGTATCTCTCACACACATGACACAGAGTCAATATTACCAACTACTACCTATCCAGTACATGCAATTATTAGAAATTCATTATCATGTCCCTAATTCAAATGCCATAAAAAGATCCACAAAGTTCACACATATATACATTCACACAATTCTAAAATACAATTTTTTTAGGGGTATCAATTTTCTCAAAATTCCAAAAAAACATGACAACTACCCTAAATACTTAAAAATCTCCTAATTACACAAAAACACAGCACAATAAGAAATAAAACACAATAAGACACAAAATTATCCTAGACATGCCTGTTCTACAACCATACCTCATCCGACGGTAAAATAAGCACGAAAACAAAAACCCGTAATAGCATGGTATGCCCAACCCCAACTAAAAATTATGCATTATCCTAATATGTAAAAACAAAGTAAAACAGAGGGAAGTGATAACGCACCTGGGATGCACTAGGCATCCATGTACCTTGGGTTTTCTCCTAATCAGTGCGTAATTTACTATCGCGGCACGACTCAATTTTCTTGGCTATTTGACAAGGTCTGTTTTAGCACAAACTCTTACTTCTTCTAAGTTTTCATGTAGTGTTTCACTCTCTACCCGTTCACTTTAAATAGGATATCAGCATAATGCTTTATCTCAATATCACTAAATGGGAACAATTAACCATAACAAATGGTCCAGTCATTCACACTTTCTTGTCAAGTTATAACTTTATTCTTTATTTGTATATGGTCGAGATCTCATAATCACGGAGTCAAAATTCATCCAAATCATTCACCTTGATCAACCTCAAGTTTGTTGCATCCCGCCATTCAAAGTTTATCCTTTTCAACACCCACGTGCCTTGTACTCTAGCTCGACTGATAAGTGGCATAATTTTTCATACACAAGATGATATGGAGAGGAACCTATGGGGGACTTATAGGCTGTCCGGTAGGCTCACAAAGAATCATCAAACTTTTTAGACCAGTCAATCCTATTGGCATTCACAGTTTTTGCCAATATGAACTTTATCTCTCTATTGAAGACTTCCACTTGCCCCCTAGTCTGAGGATAGTAAGGTGTTTACACCTTATGACTTACATTATATCTAACAAGTTTTGCTTTGAATAAGCAGTCGTAGAAATGTGACCCACCATCACTGATAATTGCACCTAGAGTGCCAAATTGAGAAAAAATATGTCTCTTAAAAAAGGTGGTGACGCTTCTGCCTTCATTGTCTAGAAGTGGAATGCCTCCTCCCACTTTAATACATAGTCAACCACTACAAGAATATGTCTCGTGCCATAGGATCTCACAAATGGGTCCATGAAATCAATCCCCCTCACATCAAACAACTCCAACTCCAGATTGGGTGTCATGGGGAGTTTCTGGCACCATGAAATATTGCCTTGATGCTAACATTGGTCATGTGCTTTTACAAAATCATAAGCATCCTTGTAAATTGAAGGCCAGTAAAACCAACACTGTAGAATTTTGTGGGTTATTCGTGTGCCACTGTGGTGACCACCAACTGGTGATAAATAGAAAGATTCAAGAATGATCATCATTTCCACCTCTGGAATTCATCTCCAGATCACACCATCAACATAGACCCTAAAAAAATACATCTCATCCTATAATAACTTCCTTACCTCTTGGATAAATCTTCATCGCTGCTGGAAGGATAGATCTTTGGGGATAAGATCGTTTGCCAAATAGTTGACAAAATTAGAAAACCAGGGAATGAAATCTTGAGATGCTACCAACACTTGCTCATCAGGAAAATCATCATCTATCTCAAGATTATCCCCTAGTTTCTATATGGTCTCCTCCTCAAGTAAGGATAAGTGGTCTGCAACTTGATTTTCTTTCACTTTTGGTCCTTGATTTCAAAATCAAACTCTTGAAGCATGAGAACCCAATGAATCAATCTGGGTTTGGCATATTTCTTCGACATAAAGTACCTCAAGGATGCATGATCAGTGTGCAGTATAACCTTAATCCTAATCAAATAAGACCAAAATTTTCCAAAAGCAAAAACCATCGCAAGTAGCTCTAGCTCTGTGACTGTATAATTTTTTGTGCGGGGTTTAAAGCTTTGTTGGCACAAATATATAGGATGTAGTATTCTTTATCTTCTTTGTCCTAGAACATCTCCTAAGGCCACTTCGCTTGCATCACACATTACCTCAGAATATGCAGACTAGTCAGGGGACACAATGATGGGCGTCGAAATCAACCACTCTTTTAGGAATTTAAAAGCCTTGAGACAAGCATCATCGAACAGAAATTTCTCCTCCTTCTCTAAAAGCTTGAATAAAGTACTTGCAATTTTATAGAAGTCCTTGATGAACCTCCTATAAAAGTCTGCATGACCCAAAAAAAGTCTGTATGCCTCTAACTGACACTGATTGTGGTAATTTCTCATTCATCATAATCTTTACTTTGTCCACCTCAATACCATGTTTAGAGATCTTATGCCCTAGCACAATACATTCTTTCACCATGAAGTAGCATTTTTTCTGTTTAATACCAAGTTGCACTTTTTACATCTTTATAGTGCACTAGCCAAATAGGCTAAATAGTCATCAAATTAATCCTCAACCATTGAAAAGTTATCCATGAATACTTTAATAGTGTATTCCACCTTGTTGAAGAATATGGACGTCATACATTTCTGAAAAGTTGCTAGCACATTGCGTAGTCCGAACGACATCTACTTGAATGGAAAGGTTCTATAGGAGTAAGTAAAGTTAGACTTTTCTTGGTCTTTGGGAGCAATCGTGATTTGATTGTACCCCAAGTACCTATTAAGAAAATAGTACCAACCTCTTTCTACTAGTTTGTCTAGTATCTGATCCATGAACGGCATAGGGAAGTGGTCTTTTTGTGTCCATTTGTTTAGCTTTTTGTAGTCCATGCATACTCTCCAACTGGTCACTATCCTTTTTGGTACTAATTCATTCTACTCATTTGGGACCAGTGTGATCCCTATTTTGTTTCATACGTATTGAATCGGGCTCACCCACTTACTTTCTGTAATGAGAAAAAACTAATTAACATCTAACCACTTGATTATCTTCTTTTTCACTCCCTCATGCATAGGAGGATTTAGTCATCTTTGGTTCATAATACATAGTGTGTTGTAAGGGTCAAGTTGTATCTTGTGTGTGTATATACCAGGTGGAATCCCTACAATGACTGAAATGGTCCATCTAATAGATCTCTTGAACCTTTATAACATTGGTATCAAATCTTCCACTTGTGCTCCGACTAAATCTACCGCAATAACTACTGATAATGTATTGTTGGACCCTAAGAATGCATACTATAAGTAAGGTGGGAGGTCCTTCAATTCCAATATCAATGGTTCTTCAATTGATAGTCTTGCAGGAGGTGTGGTTCTATTCTTTAAGTCAAGATCCAGCTTCTTAGGGGCATATTAGTAAGAACCTATACTATGGAGTGAATGAACCAGCTCATCATATTCATCTATTCCATCACTCTCAAAGTTCATGATCACTACTAATAATGTTTGTACCATTAAACACTCCTCAATATGCACATCTACTGCAACCATATCATCATCCACTATACCAATAACTGTTACAACTCTCATATCATTAAGTTGCTGAACTGACATGCATATATTCAACATTATTTGCTTGTCATTCCATTTGAAAGTGATCTCCTCTAGGTCCATATCAATCAACACCCTACCAGTAGATAATAAAGGTCTCCTCAATATAATTGGAGAGTGGGCATCCACTTTACAGTCTAAAATCATGAAATATATTTGATAAGTGAATGATGCCACCTTCACTTCTACATTGCACACAATACCCGCTGGCTTCTTTACAAGTGAATCAGCCATCAACAACTTTGTAGATATAGTCTTGAGTTCTCCTAACCATAATATCTTGTATATTACCAATGGCATTACATTTATTCCTATTCTCGTATCACATAAAGCTTGATTAATATCATAAGGACCAATAGAACATGGAATGGTTACTGCACCTGGGTCTCTCTTATTTTCTACTGATGGTGTCTCAAAATCTGAACTAAATTGTTGTAATATATTTTGAAGCTCTTCTGCTACCTAGTCGTCATCGTCTTCACTCCCAAAATTATTATTACTATAAGTCAGCTTCTCAAATTCAGCTTGAGGTGGCTTATCTACAACAATATTTTCCTTCTTTGGCTCATTGGTAGTAGGCAAAAAGTGCTCATTATGTGGAGAATCACTCTCCATGTTAATAGAAATACAATGAACCAGTGTTGTAGAATTTGAAACATTGTCACTAGAAAGTCCACTTATTTGATGTTGGGCCAATGTGGTAGAGATTTGCCCATACTACTGCTCTAGCTGCTTAATAGAAGTTGAATGTGATTCAACCTTCCGAGTCAATCCTAAAACATCGGCCTTCAGTTCTTTAAGGTAGTGTATTTATCTCTATCATCATATTTCCAACCTTAATTCACTTTTCCTTGGGCTTAGAAACCTGCCAACTGATGATTCGAATACTTTACCTTCTCCTCTAACTCAGACTAATGCACCCTAAAAGCTGCATCTTGTACCCCTACTACATTAAACTTTGCTGAATTTATTGTTGCAAATTATTTGGCCAAATCACCAATGTCTGTCCTCAATAGTGCAATCTACTGAGCTACAACATATTCATCTACTCTCCGATTACCAGAGGCTCCAATTGCATAAATATTGGAATGTATCTCAACCTCCTGAGTTTACCACCCTTTGTTAGTTAGTAAACTATGATCCATAATACTCAAAGCCATCTCCCATCGTATTCCCATAAAGGCTCCTCTGGATATAGTGTCTGTCATTTCTCTGGAATTGATAGTCAGGGCTCTATAGACGATCTCTAATAATCTTGTCCCTGAAATCCAGAGGTTGGGCACTATGCCAATCTTCTTCTAAAACCTGAACCATGCCTCATACATAGATTTTGGTTGCATCTTCCTGAAGTTATACATCTCATACTTGAGTTGCAATACCCTAGATGGGGGAAAGAACCTATTCAAGAATTATCTATGTAACTCGCTCCATATAGTGATAGACCCTCTTGAAAGTTTGCCTAACCATTAAAATGCTTCTCTAGTAAGTAAGAAGGGAAACAACCTCAGTGTCAATGCCTACTGATCTACTGTAGGTATAGTATAGGAAGTGCAGATCCTAGTAAAATATACCAGATGCATTTTTGTGTCATTTGTAAGCAACCATGCAAACATGCCCTTCAAGTATAAGAGATGGATAATAGCACTAGAAATATTGAACTTAAAATCTGGGGAAAACTAGGAGGAATGATAGCTTCAGTCTCTGGCAACTCAACATATCCTAGATACTCTTCAACATCTTTATACGACTGAACATACTGATATGTTGGGATCACTTGAGGTAGGCCTCCTCTGACTCTATTCTTGTTTCCAGAGGGTGTTTCTCAATGGTCTGCTTCTTGCCTCTGCTCAGCTAACTCCACCTCCCAAGCTATGCATTGATATTCTTTTAATACCCTCCTCTCATTTTTATCTAGAACTAAATGCTCACCATTCTGTCGATCAACAATGTCCTAAAAAACTTCAGGAGGAGGAGAAGGCAAATCTTCTATTTTCAATTCATACATCATTCTAGATGTTTGTAGGATACTCTTGAATTTGAATTTACTAGGAATAAGGGATTGCCTCGACTCTGTGTGCTATGAATACACTGGTGTATGCCCAACTAAGAATAAAAAGCAAAACCCAAAGACTGCAATGACTACAATTCATAAATTAACACTATATTCCCTGATAATGGGGCCAAAATTTTAATGACGTCCAAACAACACGTCCTTTCAGATGATGATATAATCGTTGTCCAGATATAGTAACCCAACAAAGGTTGGGGTCAAATCTCAAGGGAATATGTTTACTCATAGATTTCAGATGTTGTAATCAATGGGCAAAAACTGGAAAAGTAAATGGGGAATTTGGATGTAAAAATTGAACAACTAGCAAATATCAACTTCGGTTGTGATCAGTAATGTTTACCACAAGGATTGTGTTTCCCTTGACTTCTCAAATTCATAGACTTATTGTGTGTTGTTGAACCAACATGATATCTACCATGCAGAACCGATAAATTATGTTCCATCTATAGTCTTTTGGACGAGTAGACAGATTTCACCCTTTACCTTTAGAGTTTTAGGATGTCGCATTACTAATCCTTATCTTGATCCCAGTTAACTACTACCTTTTGATTCTCTAGTTTTTACATGAAATCTAACAATCTTTGATAGATAATACCTAGTAGCATGTATCGACAACTAAACTCCAAATTACTGTTGTCATTATCTTTCCTAAGTCACTACTCCTCTTTTGCAGTAAGTATCAATAATCTAGGTGAGATCTTAACTTTGTCCACCGCTAAGAAATCTATTTTAGTGAAGATATTGCAATGCATGCCATGGGTATCAGTTTAAGTAAACAATCATATTTCTCCTACTTCATCAATCTGCCAGGATTTCATAACCATTGCTATGATTTTTAACCACTCATGCTTGTGAAGAATTCAATATCATTCATAATTGAAAGCATAGATGAAATCACAATGATAAGAAGTGTAAAAACCCACAACCATAAATGAATTAATCAACTGATGTCAGCACAAAAGAATCCCAAGATCAAAATAGGATCTTTTAATCAAAATATGTTTGTCAGTATCGAAAGTTTGTAACTCATACTAAAAACATATAAAGGATATTTATAGTACATAAGGAAACACTAAAATCAAATCCCAAATAAAATAGGAGAAAATAGGGTCGGTGGCTACATGTAGTTTGTACCTGTGCTCTGAACCTAGGCGCAGGTAGTACCTGTGGTCCTGACCCTAGGCGCAAATACAGGGCGCAAGTAGCGGATAACAAATTCATGCAAGTTCAGCTCCCGAGATTTTGGACTTCTGGAACTTGCTTTGCCTACCTGCGGTCTGTAGGTCCTACATACGTCCCATAGGATGACTTAATAAGTGTCGCGAGTAATCTTTTAAGATCTTTAATTCTGAAACACGCTTTGATCATGAACAAGTAGAAAAGTGTCCCGAACATCCATAATTTCTCCAAATAGTATCCAAAAACACCTTTTTCACAAATATATCATCCAAAATATGATTTCCTAAAAAAATATCTAAAACACATCATATCTAACAAAATAACCTCAGAAACTTGCACAATAACCTCAATTTAAACATCAAAAATGCTATATTTCTATAGAACATCACGGATGGACAAAATGGATTAGCAGGATTACCTTAAGATTGCTGGTGACAAAGGAAATAATAGGGACCCGGTCCCTGAAAATTTAAGAAGGAAGGTTGCAGCTTATTATGCAGGCAAGCTTTGGCAGGATAGGGAGATTTCTTTAGTAAATCTGAGGAAGATGGGAAGCAGAAAGATGTTTCCATGATGGTAGTAGAGGAAGAGAAAGTGATCTTTGATTCCTTATTTTCTTTTACGGTAAACACTAAAGTTGAAGAAGAAAATGAGGTAACACTTTCTGACATTAAAATAAACTTAGAGAATTACTCTTCTAGAAAAATAAAAAAGCTTGCCAATGTGTTGATTGATTCCATGTGAAATGACTAATGGAAAATATTCTCTGGAAGAAAAGGCGGAATGTCAAAAGCTTGAGTTGATAGCTCTAACTCATCAGATATCTGAAACTAATAAACTAGTTGCAAAGATGAAATCAGAAAATTTAAGCTTAGTTAATCAACTGGAGAAAGCTAATAGTGTCTACAATAAAGAGAAAAATAATGCACTAGAATGAAATATAAGAGATCAAAAACTTTAATTGATATCTTTGACTCTCTAGATATCTAATACTGAGCAACAAGTTGCTAAGTTCAAATTTTAAAATCTGATCTTGGTGAGTCAACTGGAGAAAGTATATGCTTCTCAGAGTAAAGGGAAGAAAGAACCATAAAAGTTTTAAGTGGAACTTGAAGAAAAATTGGAGGATTCCCAAAAGCATCTTATGTCTACACTCAAGAAGAATAAGGAATTTGAGAGGGACCTGGTCCGTCTGAGAGGAGAACTTAAAAAAAATCCTACAATGGACTACATCCTCTCAGATCCTTTTTAACTTAACTAGTCAAGGAACTAACATTGGGAAGTGTATTTTTTATCAATAAAGAACCTAATGTTTCAGCTTATGACGAAACATTATTCATATTTTTCTTGGGAAAATTGCATGTTTCGAGCAACCAAGGTTGCATTTAATGTTGGTTTTTAGTGTTTCAGGGTAAGGAGCTGACTAAAGGAAAAGACTCGAAAAATTTGTTGAAATACACTTCTGACGATCAAAATGGTGGACCATCAACATTACGACGGACCACCAACTCAACCGTCAGCTCGAGGTAGAACTCATGACCTCTGAAGAGCCAGCAACGTGCATGTGGTAGACCATCAGTTTTGCGATGGACCACTGCTTTGGCCATCAGCATAAAGCAGAACCAGGCATCTTAAAAGTTTTAGCAACGGCCAACATGGTGGACCGTCAACTTTGCGACGAACCACCATTCCAGCCATCAAGACTATCAAGAACCTGACTCTAAAGGGTCATTAACGATGGTCCAAATAGTGGACCGTCAACCTTTCAACGGACCACCACTTTGGCCGTCAGTCTTATCCATAATGATACCCTCCAGTATCAGCAGTGACGATCCAAATGGTGGACCATCAACCTTGCGACGAACCACTACTTTGGCCGTCACTTTTGACGCGGATTTTATAATATTCAAATTTAAATCCTTTTTACCTGAGAATATATAAATACCCAATTTTAGGTTTTATTAGGCAATCGTTTATCCATCTTTGAGTTTTTTTAGTTTTCCCATACTAAAAGTGTATTGTATGTTGTTTTTCTCTGAGATTCACTCTAGACTTGTGGATCTAGATTCTATTATCATTTTCTCCATTAAAGATTGAAGAACAATAATTGTGATTTTTGTTAGTAAATTCTGAATTAATTTATGAATGACACAATGACTATTTCTCTTTCTGTGGTTGAGATGTGTGGCTAAGCTCCCATAACTAGGGTTATAGGAGCCTTGATGTGAATAGTTGATTGGGGGTTGTAAATCTAGTAGATTCCCATGATTAATTGATATTGCATAAACCATTCTTTATTTTAATGACTTTTCTTGGTTGCAAATTTGAAAAGTAATCCCAAGAACAACACTTGTTCGAATAGAAAAGTGTTTGTTGGGAAATGAAAGGGTTTACATAAATCTAAGGGCTTTAACCTTTGGATAGAGGGTAGATACCTTAACCGGATCAACCCATATGAGAATATAGTTAAATAAATAATATGTTACTTAAGTTTGAAAGAATTAAGGGATAATTTACTCATTTAGGTTGAGAAACTAATGGGTAAACCATAGAATTTAACTACTTTTGCAATTAGAATTGTTCATTGGTAATCCAAACTAGTTCACAACCCTAGTTACTTAAGCATCTTGGTAACCATAACTCTAGTTTGACTTCTCTTATTGAATTACTATTTGCAATACAACCTCCAGTTGGATTACTTTCTATGACAAGCATTTGAATACAATTGATAAATCAAAATCCCCATTTATTCTGGAACCTTTGATAAATAGTCTAATAACAACCACAATACTTAGTGAACAAAGTATTCCCTGTGGGATTCAACACCCAACCCAGTTGGGTTCTATATTTGACAGCGACCGCTTACACTTTCTAACGAGAGTTGTAATTTGGGCGTATCAGAACCAAAGTTAGTAGGTATCAAGAGAAGGTTTCTTATGATGCTAAGAACAAGGTACACAATCCTCAATGTACTCATTGTAGAAGATATGGGCATATAAAGGAAAATTTTTAGAGCAGGATTAGAGATATAATGAATGGTTCTAGGTATCTTCAGCAAGGGAATGCATTTTTTATGGGTTTCAAGCGTCAAAATTTTTTGAAAAGGAACTCTCTACCTAAATGTACCAAAAGGAATTTGATCACACCATAGTCCTCCTACTGGGAACTAAAACTCAAGTGGGTTCCCAGATTCAACTTGTTATCATTGTTCCAGATATGGGAAAGGGGATTGTAGTTAGAAATAGTTCATTGATAAGTGATCAAAGTTTAACTTTGGAAGGTCTGATTGTTCTCTCTCTCAAAGGACACATCAAGTGGAAGTATCTCATTTTGAAATGGTTGATTTCAAAGAAACCTGGTCCCTGACAAACAGAGCTAAAATTATCAAAGTAAGAAGTGCATAGAGCTCCTGATTAGTCAGAAAAGCTATAGATCCCTATTGGAAGTAAAGGCTCAAAAATTGAAAAATATGTTTATAATGATGAAGGTGAAAGGATAAAAGGTGCAAGTGAGAATGGTTCAGAATGCCTATCACTAATCCCAGCTCATGTAGAAAACCAACAAGAAATGGTGATGTTAGAATTCTCAAGGACCTGGTCCCAAAGAAAAACAACTCAAAAGAAGGGGATTGGGGTTGTATGAATAAATAAAAGACTTGCACCTAGTTCTAAGAACTAATGGTTGATCTCTTGATAGTTCCAAAAAAAATTAGTGTGTTAAGGATAAAAAGGTTGAAACAAGCAGTGATTTAATTCACTTGACCTAAATATGTGAATCAGTGTTTCTCTTCAAAATTTGGATATGTTTAAGAGGTAGGCATCCTTATTAAATTATGTACATGTTGGTCTAACTCAGTACCATACGTATGCAGGTATACACCGATGGGATCAAGTTTGGATGTGGACAGATATGACAAACACAAAATTGAACATTCATATAAACTAGAGAGGGATCTAGTCCCATCTCTCAAGTTAGTATTTTGTCTACAAATTTTGTCTATATTATAAAGAAAAATCCACATCCTCCCTATCCTTCTATCAAAAAAAGGTTGTCCTTTTCTAAAAGGGAAGGTGAGTCAGCTAAAATCTGAAATTGACCATATTATGGTCCCACAAGGAAACCCTTCATGTTTCTCATTATTCCATACATATTGTTGCACCCACTTCTTATTGTATCAAAAAGGGAAAATCAAATTCCAAATAGCCCTTCTAAGAAAAGAAACTTCCTAATGGTTATAGCTCTCCGTTTTTCAAGTCCTTCAAAGGATTCTGATCTTAGCATAGTTAAAAATCCCTTCCCAAACCTTACTAAAAAACATCCTTTTTGTTCTTAACGTTCCAAATCCTAACTCCTTCATCACTCAACCTTTTGATAAAGAATCGGTCCTGAATCCTAAAACTATTCTGATAAAGTTGTGATTCATAAAACCGAGGTTGCTGAAAACTTCATTTTTCTGTCAAATAGCAAGGAAAAAGTATAGTTGACCACAGGAAAACAAATGTCAGTAAAACAACATGAATTTTTGGAAAATAGTCTGGAAGTTTTATTTACAAGCTGCTAACACTTGAGGGACTGGTCCCAAGAATAGGAATGTAACTAAAATAGAATTTGTGATCACTTATACTAGAAGAATGAATAGGGAGACAGTAAGGTAGTATCCAAAGAAGTTAGAAACAGGTTCTTGAAAAATCAAAAGGTGTTAATTGGAAAAAAAATTATTCAAATATGCTAAAAGAACCTAGTACGAGGGAACTAGTTGAGTTGATAAAGCATCAAGGTTGGATACATCTCATGGAAGGACATATTCCCATTATTTTTTATGAGATATTTAGGGAATTCTATTTCTCTTTGGAATTCTCAGAAGATGGGTTGAATCTAACTACATAGGTCTAAGGAAAGAAAATAAATTTGAATGAAGAAACACTAGGAAGAATTTTGGAAGTTCCTATATCTAGTATGGGAATTGTCTCAAAGTAGCTGCCTTCAATAGAATTCTTACCTAATGCATAAAAGGTCAAAGGAATATTTGTGGCTACAATGAATAGGAAATCATTCAAGAGTGAGTTTCAATTGGTCATTGACTTTGTGAACAAGGTGACTCTGCCTAGATCAGAAAAGAAAAGCATTGCCTCAGGCACTGATTTGTATATGATGGAATGTCTTAGTAGCTTTAAATTCATTAATCTACCTGCTTTAATAATGGAACAAATTCACAAAGTAGTTCTTGGGAAAATGTAAAACATGGAATGCCTTATGGATATTGATTAAACAAAGGTATTTGACCAATTTGGTATTGTATGCAAAAATAGAACCCAAGGGACATTGTTACAAATTCTTGGCATGAAGACATTAGTCAAAACAGAATATGCTAAATTAGGCAGCATTTCTCAGAAGGAGTTCAATAAGAAAATAGAATAATTAAAGTTCATCCTAGCTTCCAAGGATGAAGAAATTAGGAAGCTCTAGGTGACAAATCAGCATCTCTCCAAAAAAGCCCGTGTGACTCTAAAATGCTCAGACTGAGAATGCTGACTGAAAAAGAGTGTGTTAATCTTAACTGATGAGGTCCTGATCCCGAATACAGAGATAAGTCTTCTCAAAAATAGCTTGACCCGACCCCTTAAAAATATTTTTCCCAGTTCTTCACCTATTAATCCTTCTTGATTCCTATGGCCTTTTCCCTAGAACATTTATATTATGCACTACTATGATACTTATCCTCTACTTACAAATGAATCTTAGCTCTGTATGTTACATTTGTTACCTTTAACTTGAAAAATTGTTCTTCATGTTAGTGTTGCCCCAGTGGCCATGGTTTAACTAATTTGTTCTTAACTTACTCTTGGTTTACTGTTTTCACTTTTCAATGATTCCAAAAGGTGGAATACTAAGTATATATACTAGGGGACCAGGTGAATATGAATGGCATGCTGATAGGAGAAAGTATGTGATGTATTAAATGTTGATAAAGAATGGAAAGCATATTAGTAGGGGGAAAGAAGTGATGTGCTAAGTGTATGATAAGGCACATTAACAGGGGGAGGCAAACAAGAGTTCTTACTAACAAATGATAACAAGGGAATAGGTCCCTGTGTTGCATGATGGCATAAGCATGATGATAGGGGGAACATTCTTCTTTAGAGTGGTAATCATACTGATTAAATATGATGGATTTGCTCAAAGTTGTATGGCTGGTTTATCATCATCAAAAAGGAGGAAAATTGTTATATGTAGTTTTAATGATGAGCAAATTACTGTAAGGGGCCAGGTCACTGGATGTTAATGGTATAATAAAGCTGGCATGCGTGTTTGCACAGTTTTTTCCTCTTGTGTAGAAAACTTTCAAGTATTGCTTGTACAAACTAGGACACCTGGTCCAATGATATTTCAGCCCTAAACATCACTCATCTATAAAGGGAAAAAGTTTCAACTTCATCAAATGGTTTTTGCAAATCTAAAAAATTGAGAGATAGAGAGGAAGCAAAAACTCATTTTCAACATTGCTCAAGTATTTCTCATGTTCTCATCTTTGTAGTATACTTAAAGAGTGAGCGAGTGTTCTTTAGTCCTGGTTTGTAATCGGACTACTCATGTTACAAGAGTAGTTTTTTCTTTTGTTGAGAAAAGTGCTTAGGTAGAGTTGCCTAAGTTTAAATATGGTTAGAATCAACTCTATAGTCAATAGGTTTATTATAGTTTATTTCTTAGGTTCTTGTGAGGGCAAGATGTGATTTTTCCTCCTTTGAGCAAGGGGGTTTCCACGTTAAATCCTGTGTGTTGTTATTTTCCTGCACAACCTCTAGTTTTCCTACACTTTAGTTTTTAATTTCCTGTGATTGATTTTATGGGAATATGTCGCTCACTATATGGTGCAACCCACAAGGGTTCTAGCAGATCTTATCTTGTTACTTGCGAGTATGTGAAAAAATAATCAAGGACTTCTTTTTGGATAAAGTTTTTCACAACAAGTCTTTCCTTGTATTTTTCAATAGTACCATCAGCTTTTATTTTTTCTTTTGAAGATCAATTTAGAACCTAAATTTTTATTTCCTTGAGAAAGATCAAACAACTCCTACGTATAGTTGCTCAAGATTGAATTAATATCATGATCAACAACCTCTTTTTAAAAGGATGAGTCTGCAGGCAACGCCGCTTCTTTGTATGTTTGAGGCTTAATTTAAAGAAGGAATGTTACAAAATATACTTAAAAGGAATTCACTGTTCTTGGTCGCTTACTATGCGTTGGATTCTCCTTATTATATACATTCTTTCTTGTTTTATCCCTAGGTCGTTTAAACCCTTCACAAGACAACTCATGTCTAGTCTTATACGGATAAATGTGTTCCATAAACTCAGCATTATCTTATTCAATTACCACATTATCATGGATATCTGGGTGTTCGGATTTATTAACCAAAAATCATCTTGTTTTACTATTGTAGCATATCCAATGAAAATACAGTCCATAGTATTTGGCCCTTTTTTCATCCTTTTGGATATAGGAACTTCAACTTTGGCTAGACACCCCACATTTTAAAATATTTCAAGTTGGATTTCCTTTCTTTTTATTTTGCATATAGAATAATTTATATCACAAACCGAACTAGGGCCCGGCCATAATGGGCATCTCAAGTCCACCGAGAATCGGATACCACCCCCTTTGCTTATCCAAAAGGAATATAAGACAGCTAGCAGCGGATGAATTATAAACATATAACAAGATAGAATAATGTAAGCTAAAAATAGTCTAAGAATAGCAACGACAATACTCGGTCCATAGTAATCCACAAAGCCTCTAACAAAACCAAATCAAACTAAGTTGGTACATGCCCCTGATGATAGCCAAAACAAGTCCAAAGAAAAGTTTATGTTAACAGATAAACCAAAATGAAACGACCTTCTAGAAGGAGGCTCACCACTTCAAGATGGCTGGTGATAACTCAGAAATCCTATCACTACATATGAAAATAAAAAGTGTCTCCAGTTCCTAAATCATGTAGGGATACAACATCTGGAGATGGTTAGCGGGTTGAGTGCTAGCATATAACTTGAGAAGAGGATAACATAATGCCAAGTCAAAACCGCAGTAAAAATACACAAGCACACATTGTACATATATATATATATAATATGTTAGGGTATGGAATGAGGTTTAGCATTCAAGTAAAACATTAGCTAGAAATATGTAGCTCAACCATCGTAAACAGGCTCCCATGGGCTACATGGGTTTAGCTCCCCTGCTAAAAGGGCACCAGTTTATTTTCGCCGCACGAACCAGAGGTATCAAGGAAGACTAGGGAATGCCCCAACCCCACATCAATCCAGGATATATATATATATATATATATATATATATATAAAGTGTTTTACAAGCACACAATTATCAAGACCAACCCTCACGCATGAAAAAATGAGTTTCTAGTACAAGTTCTTCAAGACTCACACCTTCACAGCTTAGCTACATAACCCCCTTTAAGCCCATATTAAAACAAGTTTTACAGAACTTTTTCCTTAAACTATGGAATAACGCATTATGGCATACCACAGGTATCACCATACCCTTATGCTTTCAAACTTACACTTATGCCATTTTAATTATATTCCATTATCTTGTGGAAATGCCTCGACACCTTTTGTTCATTAAATCAAATTTAGGGAATTCCTTGACCCCTTTCAGTTTATCAAATCAACACGAGGGACTACCTCTACCCTCGAGGATTCAATTTCAATTAAAACACGGCCAACAAGGCCTTCAAAATCCATGTTCAGTTTTTAACCATTTATGCAATGCAATAGTATAGGTGAGTAAGTCAAACCAAGTGACAATTTTACCATTCAAAGCCATTTACGCAAGTGGGTTGAGGGAACACAATTATTCAAAACAAATTCCAAGTTGGGGAATTCCTCGACCCCCACTCCAATTCCCATATCCATGCACCCTATTAGTTTTAAAAACATTCGATTCAAAGTAAGAACAACTTATAAAAACCATGGAAAATAATTCAAGGATCAACTATTCAAAAACCCTCAACCCATATCAAAACCCACATTCAAATCCATTTAAATAAACTTTTTAAAACACATATTTTTATAAAATAAGATTTGGGGAAGAGTCTCATACCTGAAAGTACAGAGAATTATTGAGAGAAATCAACCCTTGAGCCCTTGTATGACAAACTTTGAGAAACCCTAGCTTGTTCTTGCCTTAAGGATTTGAGAGAGTTTTAGAGAGTGTTTATTCTTTATAAGTGTTGAATATATTGCCCCAAAGGTTCTTTATGGTGGTGGGTCTTAAGTGGATTAAGTGGGAAATGTCCAAAGTACCCTTCATTAAAAGCTAAAAATTTATGGCCAATGACTATGTGTCATTATATGACTCGTAAGGACACACTACGACCTGTCACCACGAGTCGTAGTCTGGACAGTAGCTGAGAGACCCCTCTCTGGTGACCCTATGAAACACACCATACGACTCGTCAAGCTACCCTACGACTCATAAGTTCTTAGTTGTAACCAAGACAAAAGCATTTAGGGTACATATTGGTCACCCTATGATTGGTAAACTATAACTCATGTACAGGCATTATGACTCAAAACCCCCAAGTCGTGGTGACAACATAAGCTTCAGGCTAGTATAATGGTCAGACTATGATTGGGGTCTTAAGACCAGTATAAACACCTTATAACTCATATAATGATACGTAGTCATGGTAGTAAGCTCAAAACTCAGTGAATTTTCTAAGGACCAAAATTCGGGGTGTTACATTCCCCCCCCCCCCGGATCATTCATCCCCGAATGATGAGACAAGGCATTTATTATCATGATTTAACACAGAACAAAACTACACTTTCCTTTAATAAAGAGAGAAAATAAAGATATTAAGAAATACATATATCTTAAGCAAGATTATCGAAAGCGGAAAATCGAAATGGATCTTTGGACTTCATGTCCTCTTTAACTTCCCAAGTAGCTTCTTCAACCTTATGATACCTCCATAAAACCTACACCGAAAAAACATCCTTAGTCCTCAAATGATGTAATTGTCTATCCAAAATCTCAACTTGGACTTTTGCATAAGACAAAAAATCCAAAACACCCACACTCTCCAAGGGAATAATTAAGGAAGGATCACCAACACACTACTTAAACATTGAAACATGAAAGACCTGGTGGATAGAATCCAAAATCGAAGGCAACTCCAACTCATAATACACATTTCCCACTCTTAACAAGATCATGTAAAGTCCAACATAATGAGGACTTAGCTTTACCTTTCTTCAAAACCTTATCACTCCCTTCATGGGAGACACCATCAAGAATACCCAATCACCAACATCAAACTCTAACTTTCTATGCCTTACATCTACATTAGACTTTTGGAAACTTTGGTTGGTCTTAAGACTATTCCTAATTACCTTCACCTTCTCTATGGCTTGATAAACTAAGTTAATACCAAACAATCTAGTCTCTCCAACATCGAACCACCTAATGGGAGATCAACACCTCCTACGATACAAAGCCTCGAATGAGGCCATGTAAATACTCAAGTGAAAGCTATTATTATATGCAAACTCTATAAGAGGCAAATGATCCACCTAACTACCACCAACATCAATCTCAAGGCCCTTAGCATATCTTCCAAAATTTGAATAGTCCTTTCTGCTTGTCCATTCATCTGAGGGTGGAAAGAGGTGCTAAGGTTCACCTTCGTCCCCAAACCTCTTTAAAAAGAACACCAAAAGTGAGAAGAGAACTGCGTACCTTGATACGATATAATAGAAATGGGCGCACAATGCAACTTGATGATATCCTAAATGAAAATCTTAGCATAATCTTCTACAGAATAATTAGTCTTTACTGGAAAGAAATTAGTGGACTTGGTCATTTAATCTATGATGACCCAAATTGAGTTAAACTGAATATGATATAGAGGAAGACCATCAACAAAATCCATATTAATCACTTCCCATTTTAATACGGAAAACTAAATTTGTTGAGACAGACCACCAAGCCTCAAATGCTCAATCTTCACCTATTGACAAACCATAAACTTAGCCACAAAACTGGCCACATCCTTCAACATGGTATTGCACCAATAGATATCTTTCAAGTCATGATATATCTTTATCAAACCAGGATAAATAGTGTACCTCGACTCATGAGCCTTAGCAAAAATATTTTCCCATAACCCATCGACATCTAGGATGCACAATCTACCTTGGTACTTCAGGATACCATTATCACCAATCTCGAAAGTTGAGACTTAATGTCGACCCAAATCTTCCTTAATTTGCATAAAGGTAGGATCAAAAACCTACTTCTTGTAAACCTCAGTACCGAGAAAAGACTTTACCACCTCCTGAACAATCACCCCACCATCTTTGAAATCTAAAAGATGAACTCCAAGATTAGCCAAACAATGAAAAATCCTTCACCAAACCTCAATTTTCCTCATTAACATGAGATAAGCTCCACATGGATAACCTACTAAGAGCATCAGCAACCACATTAGCTTTCCCTGGATGATAGTAGAGACTCATATCATAATCCTTAAGTACCTCAAGTTATCTCCTTTGCCGAAGATCCAACTCCTTCTTGGTGAACACATACTGCAAGCTCTTATGATTTGAATATATGTTAACATGAACTCCATATAAGTAATATTGCCAAATATTCAAAGTGAAAAACCATAGCCAACAATTCCAGATCATGAGTCAGATAATTTCTTTCATAGGTCTTTAATTACCTAGAAGCATACACCACTACCCTGCTATGCTACATCAACACACAACTTGGTCCTAGATAAGATGCATTAGAATATATAACAAACCCATTAATTCCCTGGGTAGGGTCAAAACCAAAGCTGAAGTCAACTTATCCTTCAACTTCTACAAGCTACCCCCATGAGCACCGGACAGCAGAAACTTTACCTTCTTTTAGGTCAACTTAGTCAAAAGAGCAGTGATTAAAGAGAAACTCTCCATAAACCTCCTATAATACCCGACTAAGCCTAAGAAGCTCCAAATATCGGTTTGAGTTGTGGGTCTAGGATACCTTTTTACCACCTTTACCTTTTGAGGATCCACCATGATCCCTTCATTAGAAATAACATGGCCAAGAAATGTTACAATATTTAACCAGAATTCACAGTTAGAAAATTTAGCATACAACTGTTGATCTTTCAAAGTGTGCAAAACTATATGAAGGTGATTAAAATGGTCCTCCTAAGTCTTAGAATAAACTAAGATGTCATTAATAGACACAATGATGAAGAAGTTTATAAACTTATGGAATATCCAGTTCATAATATCTATAAATGTCATCGGAGCATCAGTCAACCCAACAGACAGGACTAAGAACTCATAATGGCTAGATTGGGTTTGAAAAACAGTCTTAGGGATATCCACCTCCCTAATCTTCAATTGATGATAACCCGACCGAAGATCAATTTTAGAAAAGTTCTTAAATCCCTGAAGATAGCAAAATAGGTCAGCAATCCTAGGAAGAGGATACTTATTCTTCACTGTTGCCTTATTAAACTAGTGTTAATCTATACACATCTGAATGGAACAATCATTCTTACGCATGAAGAAAATAGGAGAACCCCACGGAAAAACACTAGGGTGAATAAAACCTTATTAAGAAGATCTTCCAACTACTCTTTAAGTTCTTTTAACTCAGTCGGAGCTATTTTATAAAGAGGGATAGAGATAGGATGGGTATTAGGGAGAAAATCAAGCCTAAAGTCTATTTCCTTATTGGTAGGAATACTAGGAAGATCATCATGAAAGACCTTAAGAAATTCATTTACCACAGGAACGGATTGCGAAGAAGGACCCTCTGAACTGGAATCTTTAACCCAGACCAAATGATAAAGACACCTTTTGGAAACTTTTGGGTTCTAAGATAAGAAATGATTCTTTCCTTAATCACTAGGGAACTCCCATCCCATTCTATAATAGACTCATTAGGAAATTTGAAAATAACTTTACCGGTTTGACAATCTAGAGAGACATAGAAAAAATGAAGCCAATCCATTCCCAAAATTACATTAAAATTGACCATCTCCAACTCTACCAAGTCTACAAAGGTCTCCCTACAATAGATAGAGACAACACAACCCTTATAGATTTTTCTAGCCATGATAGAGTCACCTACTGGGGTAGACACAGAAAATGTATCAAAAATACACTCAGGACCCAAAAAATAAAATAGCCATATAAGAAAGAGTAGCCCCCGAATTGAGCAATTAATACACATCACTAGATAAGAGTTGTAGTGTACCAGTGAAAATATTAGAAGATGCCTGAAATTCCTAATAGGTGGCAAGAGCATACAGATAATTTTAGCCAGTAACGGTACTAGAAGTAGCATCCTTTGATACAGGAGCTGAAAAAGCAACAATCAAAACCTTATTAGACTAGTAAAAACATCGCCTGAAGGATAGTTCATCTGAATATGACCCTGATGGCATATTTGAAATACTTATTCCTCTCCTCATAAAAAAACATGGAGCAACTAACCACAAAATCTGGAAGAAGGATATGATGGAGCTGAGTGGGCCCCACTGGCCTGAGATTGGTCACCTTGCACCTTAAACCTTCCATTTTTCTATAAACAACGATCATCATACGGTTTAAGATATGGAGCACAAGCCATAGAATAAGAACCAGAATTTCCCCACTTCTTCTTAGACTATTGTTTGCCATCTCTACCACTATTCTGGTGACCTCAACCCTACTAAGAATATCTGAACTTCTTACTTTGCCTTTCCCCTATTTTGGTTTGCTTCTTCTTGCTGAATAACGCCATGGATATCTCTTGCCTTTCCACAAGCCTAGAGATATCCATGGCGTTATTCAGCAAGGCAGTCTTACACTACAACACCAAGTCTAAGATAAGCTCAAAGAAAACTTCCTCATCTTACCCATCATAGAAGACACCAACTCTGGAGCATGGCGAGACAACTGATGAAATTTAAGGGTGTACTCGTTTACACTCACTTGCCCTATCTCAGATTCTAAACTCCTCAGCCTTCACCTCCTTCAGCTTTTGAGGAAATAAGTGATCAAGAAAAGTACTAGAGAAGTCATCCCATGTAGCTAGCTCAGCATTATCTTCTATCAGTTTTTCCAACTCCTTGTACCACTTATATGCCACCTTATTCAACTAATATGCGGCAAAATCCACTCCCTCTAAGTCGGAAGCATACATCATTCAAAAAATCTTTCTATCTCTTCTATGAAACCTAGAGAATTCTCCTCAATAAAAGAGAAAGTAAAGGTCAGGGTATTCCATCTCATAAACTTGCCAACCTTAAGGACGTTAGAAGATGGAGCAATAGAACTAACACGATCAGGATTATGAGACTCAGAAGTCTCCAACTATGTTAATAGATGAATAAATCAATGGAACTCAAAATCAAAAATGTCTACTTGGCTCCGTGGGACATGATCATCATTAGCCCGAAAAGACCAAGAAAAACTAGTAGGGACCGGAAGAACTCCACGAGGAGCAGTACAATTGGGAGTTGGGTCTGAAATCCATAAGTTGGATGAGTTTCATCCACATTATCCTTAGATGGGACTGAAGAAGTTCTATGAGCATCAGATCTTTGAGGAGGCAAGATCTGAAATGCAAATAAATGGAATTAGGGGATATTTCAACATCCTAGACTCTACATTCCAAACATAAAACACAAGAAAGGGAAATATTCCTAAATGCCTCATAGCCTCTCATTTATAAGTGTGGCACGCTACACACCCGTAAAAAATAGTCTACTTGGTACAGTTTTATGAAAACCCAATTGGCCATGAACCTAGCTCTCTAATACCAACTTTATAATGTCACAAATCGGGGCCTAGCCTTGATGTGTATCTCAAGTCCACAGAGGACCATAGTCTACCCGCTTTGCTTAGCCAAACAAAACATAATACAGCTAGCAGCAGATAAAATTTGAATATATAACAAGATAGAATAATCTAAGCTCAAAGAAGTCTAAGAATAACAATGATAATACTTAGTCCATAGTAATTCACAAACCCTTTACTAGAATTAAATCAATCTAAGTTGGTATATGCCCCTGAAGATAGCCAAAACAGGGACAAAGAAAATTCTATGATAATAGATAAACCAAGAAGCAATGGCAAGGCTCACCACTTCAAGCTGACTGCTAATGACCTAGAAATACTATCACTGTGCAGCAAAAGTAGAAGTGTCACTGATTCCTGCATCGTATGGGGATATAGCGTCTGGAGACGGTTAACGGATTCTTTGCTAGAATGTAATTCAGGAAAGGGATAACATAATGCCAACTCAAAACCATAGTAAAAATCCATATGCACACATTGTGTATATATATGTGTGTGTGTGTGTGTAAATATATAAATATAGCATGTTGGGGTAGGGAATAAGATTTAGTATGCAAGTAAAACATTAGCATGGACTATGTAGCTCAATCGTCATAAAAAGGCACCCACAGGCTATATGGGTTTCGCTTTCCCTGCTTAAAGGGCCCAGTGCATGTTTGTCGCATGAATCAGAGGTATCATGGAAGACCTGGGAATGACCCACCCCACGTCAATCAGGATATAATATATATATATATATATATATATATATATATGTGTGTGTGTAAAGTGAGTTACAAGCACACGGTCATCAACATAAACCCTCACACCGGCAAATGTGAGTTTACAGTACAAGTCCTTAAAGACTCACACCTTTACGGCTTTTCTACATAACCTCTTTTAAGACCATATTAAAACAAGTTTCACAAAACCCTTTCATTACCCTTATGCTTGCAAGTTTACACTTATACCATTTACATTATATACCATCATCTTGAGGGAAATTCTCGAACCCCTTTATTTACTAAATAAAATTTGGGGAATGGCTCGACCCCTTTTAGTTTATCAAATCAACTTAGCGGAATGCCTCAACCCTCGAGGTCTCAATTTCAATTAAAACATGGCCAACAAGGACTTCAAAATCCATGTTCATTGTTTAACCAATTTTACAATGAAATAGTATAGGTGAGTAAGTCAAACCAAGTAACAATTCCACAATTTAAAGTCATTTACACAAGTGGGTTGAGAGAACACAATTATTCAAAACCAATTCTAAGTTCAAAACATCAATTTGGGGAAATGCCTCATCCCACACCCATGCACCCTATTAGTTTCAAAAATATTCAATTCAAAGCATGAACAATTCATAAAAAACATGGAAAAATAATTCAAGGATCAACCATTCAAAAACCCTCAACCCATATCAAAACCTACATTCAAATCCATATAAATAAAACATTTAAACACATGTTTTTCATAAAATAATATTTGGAGAAGAGTAACATGCTTGAAAGTACAGAAAATTATGGAGAGAAATCAACACTTGAGCCCTCAAATAACCAACTTTAAGGAACCCTGTCTTGTTTTTACCTTGGGGTTTTGAGAAAGATTGAGAGAGTGTTTAAGCTTGATAAGTGTTGAAAATAACACCCCAAAGGTTCTTTATGGTTGTGTTTCTGAAGTGGGTAAAGAGTGAAATGTCCAAAGTGCCCTTCATTAAAATTTAAAAATTTATCATCAATGACTACTGGTCACTATATGACTCGTAAGGACTAACTACGACTTCTCACCATGAGTTGTAGTCTGGATAATAACTGAGGGACCCCTCTTTGGTGACCCTATGACTCATACCATATGACATGTCAAGAGACCATACGGCTCGTGAGGTCTAAGTCGTAACCAAGATAGAAGGATTTGGGGAACACAATGGTCACCCTATGATTGGTACACTATGACTCTTATATATTTATTACGACTCGAAACCCCCAGTCGTAGTCATAACATGAACTTCAGGCTAGCACACTATTCAGGCTATAATTGGGGTCTTAAGACCCTTAAAGATACCTTACAACTCATATGATGAGTCATAGTCATGGAAGTAAGCTCAAAACTTAGGAAATTTTCCAAAGACCAAAGTCCAGGGTGTTATAATTTGTCTTACTATGGGCCATTTGATTGAGTATTCGATTTGTAGTAAGGATAACTTTACTCTAAAAATTTTACAGTAAACTTGAATTTATAAGTAATGCATTCATTATTTCCTTCGACACTCAATTTTACCTTTCTACAATCCTATTTGATTGACGTAAATTTAGGATAGTATCTTGATAGACAAATTAATTTACCAAACATATATCTACAAAAGGAGATTCATAATATCCACCCCTATCACTTCTTATAATTCAATCTTTATATCCAATTGATTTTCTATTTCAGTTTTCTATTGCTTAAATGCTTCTATTATTTCATCTTTACTATTCAACACAAAAATATAACAAAATCTAATGCAATCATGTATAAAAGTTATGAAATACTTTTTTCCACCACAAGATGATGTTAATTGCATATCACAAATATTTGTGTGAATTAAGTCTTAAGGGATTGGAATTCTTTCAACAGACTTATACGAATGCTTAGCATACTACAATTCAACACATATTTAACACTTTGATTTATTGCACTGAAAGTTAGACAAAACTTCCAAACCAATCTATTTTCATAAGATTTTATAATTGACATGTCCTAAACAACTATACCAAAAATTATTTGACTCAAGTAAGTAAGAAGAAGCCTCAATTGCCTTTATTTCAACAATCATTACTTCAAGTTTGAAAGGCCCTTATTGAGGTAGTCTTTCCTAAATACATTTAATTCTTGATTATTACAAGTTTCTCTAATACAAACACACATTTAAACTATTTTAACAGGAAACTATCGACACTAAGTTCTTTCGAATAGTGAAAACATAGAGAACATTATTGAGAGTCAACACCTTATCAAAATTTATTTTAAGAATATCATTCAACTTCCTTGAACTTTTGTTATTGCATTATTTTCCATGAATATGACTTCTTTGGGAATAGTTGTATATAATTAAGTAGAAAAATATTCTTCGTCCACACAATCATATCTTGTAGCTCCTGAATCAAACCAACATTCATTTGGATTTCCAATTAGATTACATTCAGTGAACATAGCACAAAGATTTTCAATCTTTTTAGTTACTTTCAACATATTTATCTGATTTCCTTTCTTATTATTCTTCAAAACCTAACAATTTAAAACTTTATGGCTAATTTTACTATAATTGTAGCACTTGTCCTTTTCTTGTTCTGCTCTTTCTCTTGTCTAGAAGACTTCTCCCTTTTCTTATTATGTGTAGCATCATTTTTAGCAAGATTTTCATCCATCATTGTTGATGTAACACCCTGAGTCTGTACCCCGAATGCTATACGATGCTCATAGACCCGAAGGACCACAAGCTAACCTATGACTAGTGATAACGCTCAATCTACAGCTCTCGTAGGAGTGTAAAGCGGTCGTAAGCAAATATAGAACCCAACTGGGTTGGGTATCGATCCCACAGGGAATAGCTTGGTCAACAAGTAAGTAAAGATTACTAGACTTTTAGTGCAAGTCTCGTAAAAAAGGGGGGAGTCTTGTCGTGCAAGTAATGTAACCAAAATAAGATCTAAAAACGGCAATAGCAAAGTAAAAAGAGAAAGAATGTTTTAGTGAGATGTAAACAATGAGAATTGAGAAGTTGGGGTTACGTCCACCTTCTGAGGTATACGTCTCTATTGGCTATGAGTGTGTAGAATTCTGACATGCAATTGCTTATAGAGGATTGTAGTCGATGGTAAATCCAAGCGTCTCTCGACCTAAACAAGGACTATTTCACTTTAACTCTCTCGATCTTAAAGCGTGTCTAACGGTACGAATTCTCCAAGAGGTTAGTCCAGTTACGACACTAGCTTTTTAATAGGAAAGGGTGTCCTACTACCTTGACATTATCTCTTTTCCAGACAAATAACTTTTCTCTCGAACAAGTTAAATGTTAGACTGGCGTATTCTTGCGTTTGCAACCGCAAAGAATGTAGATTAAGATGAGGAGAATAATGATATAAGCAATATACGTGCCTTGAACTCACACACTCACAGCAATAGATAGTAACTCATTCGGCTTCCATAACCCCAACAGAGAAGTTTAGTTACCCATGAATGCGAAGAAAACCACAATTGACATTGTTATTATACCACAATAATGATCAATTTCGTGTAGCACAAGAGTGGTAGGCGTTAGGTGTGATTTCTTGCAGAGTAACGTTTCTCTTGTTGCAGAATTTAAGAATAGAAGAATAGATGAAAATAGAATTGATGGAAAGATTAGAAGAGTTGTAGAATTGTTTGTAGTGTAGAATAATAGAGGAGTAGAAGATGTGAGGGATGGAAGGAAGTATTGTGTTCTCCCTCCTTCCTCCCTCCTTATTCTCTAAAATCTCTAGCATGATAGGTTATTTATAACACTCATATCCTAATCCTACTAAGCTAATGAAATAAATAACCAAATCCTACTAGACTAATGAAATCCTTAACCCAAATGTACTAGGTTAAGGTAACATTATCATAATCCAAATAAAATAATGAAATACATAACCTAATTGTACTAGGTTAATGTATCATTGTCAAAATCCAGCTTTGTGTCTGTAAGTCCCCAAAGTCTTCAGAATTGTTGTTTTAGCCCGGGACAGATTTTCCATGCAGCAGTTTTGGTCCTTAGGCGTGTAAACTCCCTTCCCTTCCTTCGTGAGCTTTCTTTAGCGTCAAGTAAGCCATAAAATGCTGAATTATGCATCATTTATACCTGAAACTTTACTAATCATGTTTGTTAGCTCATTTACAGAAAAAAGGACTAAAAGTGCATGAAATATATAATTTGTTCTCAAAACTAGGCTAAAATATGGGCAAAATATATTGATATAGGCGCGTAAATTCGCTTATCATCAACACCCCACACTTAGAGCTTTGTTCGTCCTCGAACAAACTATCATGTCCTTCTAAACATCAACTTAGGGTTTTACAGCAACAACACAAAATATTCGTCAAGACAAGCACAACAATTATCAACAAAGAGTATCTTTTCGATTATAAGTAGAAACAGTTTAACCTCTAGCATAGACTCGTGATGGTGATCAACTCGCATGCAAATGTTAAGGTACAAGGAATCATATATAACTACCCAAAACTCATCAACCATGTGTGTCTCACCATATAGTACCCATAATCACTCACAAATATAGCATATTTTTCAAACATGGGTATCAAAATGTCCTTGCTCTCACTCTCACAAAGAATTCATATGTAGCAACTGATGACCATAGGCTTGCCCTTAATGTAATACTCTACTAAATGTTGGAATGTTAAGATTAGGATCAAGTAGGTCTTTTGATGGTTGTAATGTAGGCTAAGGGACGGGTAGGACTATTTTGGCCAAGAATAGTGACTAGGTTCCTAAGCGCTTTAATACATCACTTTGTATCATTGATACTTTTTTCTTTCAACCTTTCTTCTTTCTTTTTTCTACCACCCTTGTTCTCCTCTTTTTTCAATTTTAAGCACAACTCACTTTTCAGCTTTCTTTTCCTTTTTCTTTTCACAACGTACCTCTTATGATAGCATTTTTTTTTCTTTTTCATAACACATTCAAGAACCATTCCAATTTATAGCATTATACTCACCCAATTTCCTTTTATGTTGTCACATGACTTTTTCACTTTAAAGCACTTAGAGATTTTGGGATCAAATTACGGTCTTGAAAGAAATGGATTAGGCTTACATACAAGGTTGTCAAAGAAATAGGCTAAAGGCTCAAAAGGGTTAACTAGGATGATGTCCATGGGTAGGTAAAACTGAAGGTAAACATGTATAGGTTGCCAAAGAAATGCCTAAATCATATCCTAAACTTACACTCCTTATTTTCGCTTTGCATACATACCAGGCAAGTTCTAGCATCAGCCACACACATAGAATATACTATTATCTCACACACACAAGGCACATGGTCGACTTTATTGGAGGTAATATAGACTCTTGACCCAACAAGTGAAGGAATTGAACCACACAATATCACATAATGAGTCACAACTAGAGCCTAAACGTCTCAATAGTCACAATTGTAGCACATACTCTTGTTATAATCTCATGCTGCCTATCAAAATAATTTCATGCGAAGCTAGAAAAAATTTTCTACTAAAAAAAATGAAACAAAAACAATGCAAGCAAACATAGATGCGATAGAGAAGTATTGCATACGATACCTCCACCCCACACTTAGTCGGGACACTGTCCTCAGTGAAAAATAAATACGAGGAACCTGGTTGGTCGGACTTATCCTCTATGTCTGGGGTCATACCCCTTGTATTGGAATCATCATCAGAGTCGTCATCCTCAGAAGTTCCTCATGAGTATCCCACTTAATTCCAAGCGTGAGTCGAGGTATTTGCAGCGAGGAGGGTTCTCCTTGGTCCTTGCGACTTCTCTTTTTGCCCTTTTGGGAGGTGGTAGCCTTCTCCTTGCCTTGTCTCGCTTTAGGTGCAATTGTACCTGAGACTAGAAATAGTGTTAGTGGTAGCACAATATCAATGGATACAATCTATGCACAAGCAGTAGGGGTACCACCCCACACTTAGTTTTGTTGACACAAATCAGTGAAGTGAAAAGTGGTCGATTACTCAGATTTCGTCGACATACGTTTTAGGAGTTGTATTCCGGCAAGAAAATCAGTGATGTATCACTACTTGCAGCCATTGCATTACTTTCATGTTAGATATAAAAACACTACTACATAGGGGTTACCACATAATATAGTTACTTTCAACAATCACAACCTCCTATGTCGGCAGGCACTATAAGTCTTATCCCGATGAACGGGATAGCCTAACATGTAAGTATCCAGGTAGCAATTTTAAACAATGTTCAAGACTATAGAAATTCCGCAAATAGTATAACAATGCTATTGAAACAAAATTCAAGTCGGAAACAAGTCAAGATGATTCTAACGTATACGTTCACTCACATGATTTTGCATTAATATTCCAAACACATGAACTTCACCAACAATCTTTCAATATGTAGCAATTTATAATAGACATAGCAACGTAGTAATTACGAGAAATAAATGAAGAATAAGAGAGTACTTACTTGCTTGAAGCTTTTGGAGGTGGTTTTGTGAATTGGAAGAGCAAAACAGAAAATTTTGAGAGGATTTGGATGAATATGCGGCACCTTTAGGTCACTTTGCAATGTTTTGTGTTATAAAACTAAGTCCCCTTTATATAGGAAGAGAATGGGTCGGGTTATGACCCATTTACAATCGGTTTTGGAGATAAAAATTCCACATATGCGGCGCATAATGCTTGGCATAGATATGACATATGCGGCGCATTGTCTATGGCATAATGGGACATATGCGCCGCATAGTCTATGGCATTTGTAGACATATGTGCCGCATAGTCTATGGCATATGAGATACTGAGACCAAATGCCATAGCATAGGCGGCGCATAGTCAAAAGCATACCTAGGAATAGGCGGCGCATAGTGTATAGCACACTGGATTCCGAGACCTTAGGCTATAGGATAGGTTGTGCATCGTTCGTGGCCTAGTTTTACCAAGGCCTAGCCTTCCTCGATGCCTATTTTGGCGTGAGAAATGCTCAATCCATAGCCTTATACATCACCATTCCTAACTTACCAACTTTACCATACAATGCGTCCAAATCGTCAATCTCTTCGTTGAATACCTTTTGCACCTATATTTGCTCAAAACAATAAAAACGATTAGTACGATGGGTTGCCTCCCACCAAGCGCCTTAGTTTTGGTCGTGGCACGACTCTTATTTTTGGATTTTCATTAATTAAAAACAAATCAAGTACTAGAATGAAAGAAAACGATAAACGATAAATGAAAAATGATAAACGATGGGTTGCCTCCCATCTAGCGCCTTATTTATTGTCGTGGCACGACATGGTTACCTCGAGTACTCAGACTTCGTCGAGATAGATGGTGGATCGTTTTCTGAATGGATTCAGACGACAATGAGGCTTACTTGTAGGAGGGATACCAATTATATCATCAATAGTCCAACCCATAGCTCTCATGTATCTCTTCAGAGCAGAGATGAGAGCGTCTACGTGCTGTTTACTTAAATCATCCGCACTCACCGAAAGTATCTTTATACTTTCCAAGAACACATACCTTAGATAATCGGGGAGCTCTTTCGATTCTAGCATTGGTGGATCTTCAAGGGAATTCTTCGCTGGTGGTGTGGGTCGATTTTGGAGATCAAGGTCCAGCTTCTTGGGAGCATAGCGATATGTCCCTAATCCTGATAGAGAACCAATAGCTTCTTTGCAATTTTCAGCATCCTTACTCTCTCCATCCATGAGCACAACCGCCAAAGGGTCAGTAATAATTTGCTCTTCTTTAAGTAATTCTTTCGGATCATCAAAGAAAACATCAGCCACCGAAAATACACTCGGATCTTTGGGTTGCTTCATTGATTTGCAAACATCAAATCGAACCACTTCGTCATTTATTCGGAATGAAAGTTCATTAGCTCTCAAATCAATGAGCACACTTCCTGTAGCAAGGAAAGGGCGTCCCAAGATTATGGGAACCTCTGAATCTGCTTCACAATCCAAGATGACAAAGTCTGCTGGAAAGATAAATGAAGAAACCTTTACCAAGACATCGCATAGAATACCAACCGATCGTTTTACCGACCTATCCGCCATAACAAGCCTCATATTAGTTGGTGTAGGATCTCCTAACCCCAACTTCTTGTATATCGATAACGGCATCAAGTTGATGCTGGCTCCTAGGTCACATAATGCTTTGGCAAAGTTCAAAGATCCGACGGTGCAAGGAATAGTGAAAGCTCCGGGGTCGGCCTTCTTCTGAACTATCGATCGGGTAGCAATTTCACTACAATGATGCACATCATCCTTCAGCTCATAACTTACTGCCCTCTTCTTAGTCAAAAGATCTTTCATAAACTTCGCATACCCAGGCATTTGTTCAAGTGCCTCTACCAATGGAACATTAATGGTCAGCTGCTTCAACATAGTCATAAATTTGCTGAACTTAGTGTCATTCGCCACCTTCTTCAATCTTTGGGGAAAAGGTGGTGGTGGGTATGGAAGTGTTCTCTCCATGGCTTTCTTCTTCTTTTGCTTCCGTTTTTCCATTTTTTCAGGTTGCACGTCACTGGGCGTGACATCCTTGACGTCAGGACTGGTTGTTGCGGCATCTTCTTCTTTTGCGTTATCATCCATGTCCGCAACTTCGTCAACCACTTGCTTGCCTTTTGCTGAAGGTTCCAGCACCTTACCACTTCTGGTAGTGATGGCCATGCATGACCCATCATTCCTTGGGTTTTGCACAGTATCGCTAGGTAAAGTGCCAGCCTTTCTTTGATTGAGTGCTGCTGAAAGTTGGCTCAATTGCTGCTCTATTTGCTTGATTGAAGTGGAATGAGAATCAACTAGTTGTTTCATGGAGGACAAATCATTAATTACCTCAGTAACTCCCGCGCTTGTTGCTTCCACTCCTTTCAATAATTTAGCCATCATGTCTTCCATACTTCCAGAATTAGATGTAGTGGTATCACGTCTACCAGGGGGAACATATACACCACTCTTTTCATTGTTTTTTCTCCAACTACCTTGGTCCTTGTTTCCAGAATTATCATAATAGTTCCGACCTTGGTTTCCTTGGGTATTACCACGGAAACCTCCCTAATTGTTCAAGTAGTTGGCCTCCTCTTCCGAATCAGATTCGTCTCTTCCTTTTAGCGCCACAGCTTTCACTTTTTCGGTCTTCCCTGATAATAAATGCTTTGTAAGAAGATCCATCTGTGTTTTCATATGCGCCATATCTTGATCACGTTCTTCTTGTCTTCTTCTTTGGTCTGCAGTCATGCCTATAGATAAAGTGGGGCTTGCTACCTCGGAATCCCTGGTATGCCAAGCTCTACTTTGTTTCGTCATGCGATCTAGCATATTGCTTGCTTGACCAAAGGTGAGGTCCATAAATGATCCTCCAGCCGCATTATCCACCACTGGTTTAGTTATTGAATTCAAGGCTCTGTATAGTATCTCCATTAGGTGAACATTAGTCATATGATGGTTTGGACACCTCGCTAGCTTTGTCTTGAACCTCTCCCATGTTTCATGAAGAGCTTCAGTTGGAAGCTGACGAAAGTTGCTGATTTCATCTCTCAATTGTGCCCTTTTGGAAGGCGGAAAGAATCTTTCTAGGAAAGCGTCTCTCAATTGCCTCCAATTTGTAATTGAATCAGGAGTCAGCCCATTCAACCATAGTGTTGCCTCCCCAGACAGAGACAATGGAAATAGACGTAATCGAATTGCATTCTAACCAACACCAGGATTGTCAAAAGACTTGCATGTAGAAATAAAGATGATGAGATGCATATTCGGATCATCGCTTGCTAGTCCACCAAACAATCCCTTGAGTTGTAATAACTGAATCATGGTGCTTGTGATGTTGAACTTGGCTCCGGGCGCTAATGGTGGTGGAATTATAGCTCCAGTGGCTCCGGCACCATCAAGATCATCATCATCATCGTCGAAAGCTGGCTGCATAGGTTGGCGATCATGTCTATACCAAGCTTGTCGACCTCTTCTGTTGGCAGGTGTTGTGATTTCAGCATCATGCCTTGGGTTTAGTAGCTCCTCATCGCCCAGGTTCTCATCATCAAGATTTGTTGCACGCCCTGGGTTATCAATATTCTGCTGATGTGCTTGAGCAGCCATCCTTTCAATTTCACGTTGTGCATCCATTGATGCACTGAATAAACCTGAATAAAACAAAAACAACAACTAAAAGTAAAAGTACGAGAATCTTTGACCAAAGGGTCTAGTAATTATTACGAACTTAATTGACACTTGTATTCCCCGGCAACGGCGCCAATTTTTGATAACGCTCAATCTACAGCTCTCGTAGGAGTGTAAAGCGGTCGTAAGCAAATATAGAACCCAACTGGGTTGGGTATCGATCCCACAGGGAATAGCTTGGTCAACAAGTAAGTAAAGATTACTAGACTTTTAGTGCAAGTCTCGTAAAAAAAGGGGGGAGTCTTGTCGTGCAAGTAATGTAACCAAAATAAGATCTAAAAACGGCAATAGCAAAGTAAAAAGAGAAAGAATGTTTTAGTGAGATGTAAACAATGAGAATTGAGAAGTTGGGGTTATGTCCACCTTCTGAGGTATACGTCTCTATTGGCTATGAGTGTGTAGAATTCTGACATGCAATTGCTTATAGAGGATTGTAGTCGATGGTAAATCCAAGCGTCTCTCGACCTAAACAAGGACTATTTCACTTTAACTCTCTCGAGCTTAAAGCGTGTCTAACGGTACGAATTCTCCAAGAGGTTAGTCCAGTTACGGCACTAGCTTTTTAATAGGAAAGGGTGTCCTACTACCTTGACATTATCTCTTTTCCAGACAAATAACTTTTCTCTCGAACAAGTTAAATGTTAGACTGGCGTATTCTTGCGTTTGCAACCGCAAAGAATGTAGATTAAGATGAAGAGAATAATGATATAAGCAATATACGTGCCTTGAACTCACACACTCACAGCAATAGATAGTAACTCATTCGGCTTCCATAACCCCAACAGAGAAGTTTAGTTACCCATGAATGCGAAGAAAACCACAATTGACATTGTTATTATACCACAATAATGATCAATTTCGTGTAGCACAAGAGTGGTAGGCGTTAGGTGTGATTTCTTGCAGAGTAATGTTTCTCTTGTTGCAGAATTTAAGAATAGAAGAATAGATGAAAATAGAATTGATGGAAAGATTAGAAGAGTTGTAGAATTGTTTGTAGTGTAGAATAATAGAGGAGTAGAAGATGTGAGGGATGGAAGGAAGTATTTTGTTCTCCCTCCTTCCTCCCTCCTTATTCTCTAAAATCTCTAGCATGATAGGGTATTTATAACACCCATATCCTAATCCTACTAAGCTAATGAAATAAATAACCAAATCCTACTAGACTAATGAAATCCTTAACCCAAATGTACTAGGTTAAGGTAACATTATCATAATCCAAATAAAATAATGAAATACATAACCTAATTGTACTAGGTTAATGTATCATTGTCAAAATCCAGCTTTGTGTCTGTAAGTCCCCAAAGTCTTCAGAATTGTTGTTTTAGCCCGGGACAGATTTTCCATGCAGCAGGTTTGGTCCCCCAAAGTCTTCAGAAATGCTGTTTTAGCCCGGGACAGATTTTCCATGCAGCAGTTTTGGTCCTTAGGCGTGTAAACTCCCTTCCCTTCCTTCGTGAGCTTTCTTTAGCGTCAAGTAAGCCATAAAATGCTGAATTATGCATCATTTATACCTGAAACTTTACTAATCATGTTTGTTAGCTCATTTACAGGAAAAAGGACTAAAAGTGCATGAAATATATAATTTGTTCTCAAAACTAGGCTAAAATATGGGCAAAATATATTGATATAAGCGCGTAAATTCGCCTATCATCAACTAGTACCTGCTGTAAGCACTGAATAATAGTAATACTGTAACAACAATATAACTAAGATAAATGCAAAAAACTGACATAAGGTTCATATTTGAAAATAAACTGAATACGGTATAACAATACCAAAACTGAAATATCTCTCTAAAAATACTCTAATCAGAAAAGCCTCTAAAATTTTTAAAATTATGGAGTTAATGGGACAAGCCCCCAACTAACTCCGACTACTGAGCTACTAATAAACTGAAATACTGAACTGCTAACTATGTCCTCGAACTATAAGGACTCACCATAAAGTCTCCTGCTGATAAATTGGGCTTCTAAGTGTGATCGGGAGCCCGTGCGTCTGAACCTATGATATAAGATATCATAGCATAAAAGAAAGGCATACGTCAATACTTTGAATATAGTGGTATGCTCAGTGAGGTAGGTTGTAATGCATGGGTTCATATGCATGAATAATACTAACTGAATAACATGAGTATGACTGAATAAGAGTACATACATGAATACGAAATCTATAATTCAGATCGTGATAGCACTAAATACTGAGTCTGAATACTGATTAACTGATATTTGAGTTTACTGATACTGTATTACTGATAACTAAATGACTGTATCTGACAGTCCTGAATCTGTGGAACTATACTAAGTTCCATACTGAGCTGAGTAACTATATCTGACAGTCATAAATATGTACTGAGACTGAATCTGACATTGAGACTAAAACTGTGGAAGGTAATCATCTAACCTACATACCCTAATTAAGAAGACTAAGTTGGGGTATAATCTGTAACCCCAATTGGAAGGGTTTCAGTACCGTGCCACGAGTAAAGATAAATCCTATGGAGTTACTCCAAACTAATGGGTGACCCCTGAGATCAGTCCTAATCTAGCGGGTGATCCCTGAGTATGCCCGTCCTATCTAACGGTTGACATCTCAAAACCTACGCTGGCTACATAGTTCTAGAACTTAGGGATTGCTTCTAGAGACCCAGTCCTATCTAATGGGTGCGCCCCCATCCCTAGGATCGCTCGATGCTGAATACTACTCCTAACTGAATAGACACTAAACTGATTTCCTATTTCATACTAGGCTTGACTGAACTGTTACTGATTGTACTATTTCACTGAACTAAACCTAGTTTACTGAGTTCCATGGACTAACGGAATAGTACTGAATTCTATAAACTGACTGAGTATTGTTGAGTTCTGAAATAAATATTGTGACTGACTTATAAATAATATTCAGATTTTCCTGAGTTTTGTAACTGACTGAAGCTCTAGGTAAACAGCTAAGTTTTTGGGTATTGAATACCCCCAAGACTCGATAGCATGAATGGTAAATCAAAGAATAATCATGTGCACTTGTTCATAACTCATTCACGGAAATATTCTATCAACCACTTGCATGGTACAACTTGCACATATGCTAACATAACATGATCTCTTTCCCTTATTAGTTCACATGAGTAATTCATCAAGCACTTGGTGAGCATACATATGCACATAACACTAAACAACAAGTAGACATCATAATTTAAATACCTATTGATAATTTCAAGGGTTTAACATGGATCCACATGATACTACACATATATCAATTCACCCTACATGAAACTTATCATAAAACATGGATTAGAAACAAAATAAATCATTATAATCATTAATATTATCAAACCCAACATAGAATTCATGGAATCATTACACTTGAAGTTCAAAAATAGTTTCTTGGACTCCAAGGGTGGAATGGACCCTTGGATGAACACATCACATACCTTGATTACTAATTTTGAGGAGATTGAAGTAATTTCTTGAGACATGAATTCTTAAACTTGATGAGGCTAGGGCTTTCTCTTGGGAGAATTTATCGGTAAAGAATGAGATTTTGCCCTATAGGCTGATTAATTTCGTGTTAAGGTTGAATAAGGGTGGGGAAAATAACCCATTTTCCCCCACAACCTGTATTAAAATAATGTTGAACAGTGTTGCCCTCGCGCCGCAACCCCTGCTTGGGTCAAGTAGCCATCGTGAAGTGAGCCCTACTCGGGTCAAGCAGCCATCACGGTGCGACCTTTACTTGGGTTGACTATCCCTCGGGAATCGGGTCTATCGCGACCCCTCACTATTTTAGGAATCCAAACTCGCCCTTACACTAGTTTAAAAAATCTGAAACTCACCTGAGATGACCCACAAGTAACCCTGATCATGAATTAATTTGAAGATCGACAAACTAAGGTTGGGAAGGTCGTGAAATAAGATTGCCAACTTACGAAGGCTAAAATGACTCTGAATGAGAATATTTAGCTAAAATTTTCTATGTCTGGGACCCCTTAACAAGATTAAAGGACTGAATTAAGCTAAGAATTTTACGGGGTCTTACAATATCTCCCCCTTGGGAACATTCATCCTCTAATGAGACTGACTATGATGAGAGAACTGACATACTGAACTTGCATACTAGGCATATGTAACTGCAATATGATTTATAACTGACACTGCTAATATACTGAATTATCATACTAAATGTGCATATCTAAGGCATAACTTCATAACTGATATTACTGATAAGCTGAGTTTGTGTACTGAACATACATATTCTGATGCATGAGTACATAATTGAACTGATCTATAAATGTATGACTGAATATGCAATGGTGATGGGTACCAAGTTCATAACTGTAACTGGACATGGAACTACGCCAATCTAAGAAAGACTGTTACCTTAAATTAAGAATACTGATGAACCTGAGATCATTTACTAAACATGCATGAACGGGCACATGAGAACATAATTGAGCCTGAAATGGGATACGTGAACTAAAATGAGCCCCTAAATACATGGATTACGGCTGAAATTGTAACTTAAGGGTCCACCTATGAGTACCCCTACTTCAAACTAGATTTGTTATGTGAAGAAAAGATGAAATATTTAGGTCATAAAAGATTGGGGAATCATAGTGCATCTTCTCCTTGCGATATTATGTCCCCTAAAGAATGATGACATGGCTGAGATACTGAGGAAAATCTGAGATGATGCACAGGTCACCTACGAACTGTATCATGAGTGCCTATCGAGAATCTGAAACTGAGGCATGACACCTGAACTAAGATGAACTTGCAACCGCATAGTTGCTCGATCTTGGAATGGTTGCACTCATGATACTTGGATAGGACGACTGGGTGGAAAGATGGGATACCACACGAATTTATCTGCCTGACTGTTAAACTGAATTACTAACTCTACTGACTAGCTCATATTGAAAACTTTTGCTCGACTGGAGCATTTCTATTACACTCTCTCTATATAGTTTTAGTGACCTTAGGGAGCAATAAAATCTTGACATGGGATGAATAAAACATCTGAATAAGAAATCACACCCTGGCTAAAATACTATAATATGGGGCGAGACCTATGGAACACCATCTAAGATAGAGTGACTAAGCCTCCTGCATCGAAACTACTAACTCGTAACCTTAGCCACATCTTTCAACTATTTTCCTCAATTATAGTTTCTACGTACAGCATTTTGCTTGAGGCTACTGAAAATATCTACATGGGCACTGAGTATGAATGCTAAAACATAAAAGTTTATCTGATTAACTGAATGGCTGCTAGATGAATATTGGGCATGTAAGACTGAACTATACTAGGTCTGAATAACTGGACTAAAACTGTAGAGTATTATACACATGAGGTAAGGACTACTGAGTAACATGACATAAGTGAGCATGAATTTATGAAAACTGCATTATTTGAGAATGCAAGACCAAACGTATAATATGATTCAAAAATGGCATGTAAACTGAGGTATTGAAATACTCATAACTAAATAACTGATAATTGTATACTATGATCAAGCAAACCTAAAACTGAACTGAGCTACTAATATGATTACTAGATTGAGACTGTGACTGAGACTATAATTGAGATGGTAACTAAGACTGTAACTAAGATTTTACTGAAGCTGAATAATGAGTTCTGATAATTGAGTAACTGATATCTGAGACTGTAACTGAGAATATACTAAAACTGAATACTAAGTGAACTGAAACTCCTTATACTAAGAACTCTAACATGCATGATTTTTTTTGTTAATGTGTATGACTATGAGATATGGGCATAGAGCTGACATGTAAGGCATGAGTACTGACATTACTGACATTACTACTAAAATCTGAAAGCCTGACTTAGTTACTTATTCTACCATCTCCCCCTTATCTTAAAGTCATCATTCTAAAGTTGTGAACCACTTAATCAATAATTCTAAATTGAGCTATCACCACTTTACTCTAGAGTTTGAGATATGACAATACTCATAAACACTGAACTCTTCCTGAAGGACTACACCTCATAATATAAGGTCCACTGCTAGTACTTCCTTCTGATACATGATTCTTAGATTTTAATTGCCCCAACAATCATCATATAGCCCTCAACACTGCTAACTTAGAATTCTCAACTTCTATTTCTACTAGTTCAATCTAGAGATTTAAACTTAAATCAACTGAAACTGAGGTACTTCCCCTTTATTCAAGGATTGGTTCATCAAGAAACTGAAATGCAATGACTCTATTACTGAAATTAACTGAGGGGATTTTCAGGAATATTGTCATTCTTAGACTTAGGCCCTGGCGCTCTGGCTGAAGGCGGAACTGGGGCTGAGGATCTCTGACAGGATTAGGAGTGGTTACTTACCCATGATCTTCGCTTAAAACTACTTGTTCTGAATCTCTTATTTTTTCTATCTTTCTTCTTATTCTTCTCCCCGTACTTTACTGAGTATGAACCCCAATCCTAGATAAAACAACAGCCTGTAGGTTGTTTTGAGCAACTACTGAATTGGCTAAAGTAGTGAATGCATCTCTGAATTCTGGATGGGAGACATGCTCATTCAGGGGATCTTCCTGAACGGGTTGAGGTGCTAACTGATTTCCAGTTCTCCTTCCATTAGTCTCTTTGGGAGGCATGTTCTATAACTGAAAAGAAGAAGTAGATTAGACTGATAGTTTAACTTGATCTCATACTCACTTGTATGACATGAATACTAAAAGAAAGGAAACTTTTCCAAAAATATCGCATATCCTCCTGTCCATAAGTGTGGCGCGCTACACACCCATCTGTAAGACTCTACTAGATGCGGCTTTTAGACTTTCTAGGAATCTATTGAACCTTAGGCTCTGATACTAAGTTTTTAACACCCCGAGTCTATAACCAGGATGCTACACTATGCTCATAGTCCCGAAGGACCACAACATAACCCATAACTGGTACATGCTGTGAGTACTAAATAATAGTAATACTGTAATAACAATATAATTGAGATAAATGTAGAAAACTGCCATAAGGTTCAGATCTAAAAATAAACTGAATACGGTATAATAATAAAACTAAAATATCTATCTAAAAATACTCTAGTCTGAAAAGCGTCTACACTATTTGAAAACATGAAGTTGATGGGACAAGCCCCCAACTAACTCCGACTACTAAGCTACTAATAAACTAAAATACTGAACTGCTAACTATGTCCTCAAGCTATGATGACTCACCACAGTCTGTTGTTGATAGATTGGGCTTCTAAGTGTGATCAGGATCCTATGCATCTGAATTTATGATATAAGATATCATAACACTAAATAAAGGCGTGTGTCAGTACTTTGAAGGTACTAGTATGCTCAGTGAGGTAGGCTATAATGCATGGGTTCATATGTATGAACAATACTAACTAAATAACATGAGTATAACTAAATAAGAGTACATGCATGAATATGAAAACTATAACTTAGATCGTGATAGCAATGAATGTTGGAGTCTGAATATTGATTAACTGATATTCGAGTTTACTAATACTGTATTACTGATAACTGATTGACTGTATCTGACAGTCCTAAATCTTTGAAAATATAGTGAGTTTCATACTGAGCTGAGTGACTGTATCTGACAGTCCTAAATTTGTAGAACTAAACTAAGTTCTATACTAAGACTGAATCTGACACTGAGACTGAAACTTTGAGAGGTAATCATCTAACAGACATGCCCCAATTAAGATGATTGAGTTGGGGTCCGATATGTAATCCCAATTGGAAGGGTGTCGGTACTGTGCCATGGGTAAAGACAACTGTTGTGGAGTCAATCCTAACTAACGAGTGACCCCTGATATTAGACCTAATCTAGAGGGTGATCCCTGAGTATGTCAGTCCTATCTAACGGGTGACATCTCAAAACCTACGTTGGCTACATAGATCTGGAGCTTAGGGATTGCTTCTAGGGACCCAATCCTAGCTAACAGGTGTGCCCCCATCCTTAGGTTCGCTCGATGCTGAATCCAACTCCCGGTTGAATAGACACTGAACTGATTTCCTAGTTCATACTATGTTTGAATGAACTATTACTGATTAGACAATTTGACTGAACTGAACTGAGTTCCTTGGACTGATGGAATACTACTGAATTCTGTTAATTAACTGAGTACCACTGAGTTCTGAACTGAATACTATGTCTGACTTAAAAATAATACTGAGATTTTCCTGAGTTTTGTAACTGACTGAAGCACTAGGTAAACAACTAAGTTTTCTTGTATTGAATACCCCCAGGACTCGATAGCATGAAAGGTAAATCATAGCATAAGCTTGAAAAGCATAATCATGTGCACTTGTTCATAACTCATTCACGGAAACATTTTATCAACCACTTGCATGGTACAACTTGCACATAATCTAACATAACATGATCTCTTTCCCTTATTAATTCACATGAGTAATTCATCAAGCACTTGGTGAGCATACATATGCACATAACACTAAACAACTAGTAGGCATCATAATTCAAATCCATATTGACAATTTCAAGGGTTTAACATGGATCCACATGATACTAAACATATATCAATTCACCCCACATGAAACTTATCATAAAACATATATTAGAAACACAATAAATTATTATAATCATGAATATAATCAAACCCAACATAGAATTCATGGAATCATTACACTTGAAGTTCAAAATTAGTTTCTTGGACTCCATGGGTGGAAGGGACCCTTGGATGAACACTTCACATACCTTGATTACTACTTTTGAGGAGATTAAAGTGAGTTCTTGAGACTTGAATTCTTAAACTTGATGAGGCTAGGGCTTACTCTTGAGAGAATTTATGAGTAAAGAATGAGATTTTTCCCTATAGGCTGATTAATTTCATGTTAAGGATGAATAAGGGTGGGGAAAATGACCTATTTTACCCTACAACCCATATTAAAATAATGCTGAAAAGGGATGCCCTTGTGTCGCGACCTCTGCTTAGGTCAAGTAGCCATCGCGACACGATCCCTGCTCAGGTCAAGCATCCATCGCGGTGCGACCTTTACTTGGGTTGACTGACCCTCGCGACGTGGGGCTATCACATCCCCTCACTGTTTTGGGCATCCAAACTTGCCCTTATACTAGTCTAAAAAATCTGAAACTCGCTTGAGATGACCCAAAAGTGACCTTGATCATGAATCAATTTTAAGATTGACAAACTAAGGTATGGAAGGTCATGAAATAAGATTTCCAACTTACGAAGGCTAAAATGACTCTGAATGAGAATACTTAGCTAAAATTTTCTAAGTCTGGACACCTTAACAAGCTTAAAAGACCGAATTAAGCTATGAATTTTTTGGGGTCTTACAGTTGATTTCTCATGCAACTTAATATCCTTTTATATCTTGAGACGAGTTAGAAAATCTTCCAAATTAGACAATTGGTTTTCAACCATATCCTTTTTAGGAACATGAGAATCTCTACTTGTGAACTTTTGTATTTTAAATTTGGTTATTCAAAAGAACATCATTTCCTGCCATTCTTTGGAATTCACACCGAAATAATTATTTAATTTTATGTTGATCCCATTACTAGACCGACATCTGAATAGCTTAATTATGAAACATTAATCATCATTGGAAAACACCATTTAAAACTGAATTAACTTCTAATCAATTTAATTCATAATTTTTCTGGCAAGCATTGACAAAGACTTTAGTATTTTAGAATACTAATGATAAATACTTAATCTTTAAATAATTTATGTCTAGTCAATGATGAAGTTTTTATGTCTTCAAATCATCAACCTAATGAACTTTGAACCCTGATTAAGTTTTTATCCTCTTCAAATCAGAATCAAATTCAAACAGAGTGAAAACCCGTAGATTTTAAACTACAGAAACCAATACAAGAGTTCAATGTATTAGTGAAGTTTTTATATTCTTCTAATCGAATTTTGAATTCAATTTCTCGATAAAGTTTTTATATTCTTCTAATCGAGGAAGTTCACAAGATCTTAGTCTCCACAAAATCAGACTCAATATAGATTAATCAAGTACATAATAATTTTCTTATGATTGTAGGTTTTTGGGTTTAGTAAATCTTTATTTATCAACAATAACTTCAAACACATGTTCAAACTGACATATGAACAATCAAAAGAAGTTGTGACTCTATATTCATAATTTTGAACTTTAACAATAAGTTCCACTAAACTTATGCACATCAACAAAATGAAGTTCAAACTATTTTATTGAAAATAGCATAACCAAACATTTAGGAAGAGATAAAAGATAGAAAGATTCAAGTCCACCGAATTCATAGTGTGTCGTTAAGAAAATTATTCCACTCGAGTACCTGCGGTTATGAAGTATATCCTCCTAGGCTAAAATGGATCACTTTGATAGAATGGTGGTACCTTAAACTCTGTCGAACTACAAACGCACTCAATAATTCATAAATCACAGTTGAGTTTTTGGGAAGAAGATGTTTTTCTTATTAAAATTTTGTCAATTTACCTAAGAAAAAATCAGGTATTTATAGACAAAAGATGAAGCTTCAGAAAAGAAGCATTGGTTCTGAAAAATCACACTATTTTGGATCATCGGATCCACCTAGGCCTACAATTCAAATTTTTTCCCAAAACAAAAGTTTTCGTACCACATTAAGACACCATCGGCATCCGCCGATGGTCACCTAAGTCCAAAAGTTTTTTTTCGAGTACCAAATAGTGGCTTAAAGGATCGTGTTCTTTCAAGGTGCATTGTGACATGCATACGCACTTGCTCGTGATCGTCCATAAATGGAGAATATTTTTCACATCGGATTTTTGAATTAAAACACCATTAACTCTCAAGTTTCATATGAATTTTGTCCAAAAATATAATCTCTCAATAGATTAAATATGAAGCTGAGCGACGACAACGACGAAGGTGCGAGACTTATTTTCTTTCTTGTCTGACTATCCATATGAATCAGTGTTTCTATACTTAAGTACAAAGATTTTTCTTTCTCCCATCAATGTGGGAGAACATTACTTTTATAAAGTAAATATATTTTACTTTCTCTCTATTTTCTCATGTTTTCATTCATATTTTTACTAGAATCCAACAAGAAAGAGGGTATTTTTTAGTTTAGAATACAGAGTTTGAATTTTGAGGTTTGGCGAAAGGACTAATAGCTATGGTAATTCTGTGTTTGTTATGGTGCGTCACAAGATGTGTGGATGTGGAGGAAAATAAGTTCTTCAGTCTATGCATATTTATGTATATAAGTATATCTCCTATATATCAAAATCTAAATTTTATGTCTATACTATTACTATATGTAAGTTGCTAGAAGCAGGCAGTTGTTCGTCGACGTGCCTGCTTCTAGCTTGGGGTAATTCAGACATTTAATAATTATTTAGTTTGAAGGTTCTTCTACTTGGCGTTGTTGAATGTGTAGAATTTTTAAATTTTTCCTCTTTTATCTCTATTTAAATTTGGATTAAAGTGTGGGCCCTACTTCACTTTTTGTTACACGCGCCATATATAGCACATACTAATTACTCCACTCTAATCTACATGGGCCCATATGAAAGCTTAATTTTACATGTTCATCTGATCCTCTTCTCAAAAATTTTTTGGGAAAAGAACACAAATAACACTTCTGTACAAATAAAACCCACAAATGACCATGAAATTTAAATTTCATATTCTAGCCATTTTAATTGGCTGAATTATCTGCTAAGCATATCATTTTTACCTTTCAATTTGGCAATTGTAGTTTCTTAAAATAAAATTAAAGAGCGTCTATTTCCACGCGAATGGCCAAGGGATTTCTTTTTCCATCTTTCAGCCATTTCGTGGCCTTCTCCATTTGTTAGAATTTGTTTCTCTTCATTTAATTTTTTTTTTGTTTCACTACTTTTTTGCAGTTACTTCTCTTTTTCTTTTTCCCCTTTTTTGTTAAAAAAAATCTATTATTTTTGTTTCTACCTTTTTTAGCAATCAAATGTAATTTTGCCCCATTATAATTACTACTTTTTAATAATCAAATAAAAAAAGAGTGTAATTAATATAGACATCTTATACATATACATATTTATTCTATACATATAATGATACCGCTTATATACACATTATAATAATAATTGTAAAGTTTTTATACACATTCTATACAAAATATAAAAGGAAATTGGTGGGGGGATAGTAGCTAAGGGGGTGAGGAGGTGAGAAGGGTAAGAAAAGGTTTTTGAATTTTTGCGAAAAACAAATTTAAAAAATAAATTGGGGTGGGGTTTTGTCGAGGGTGGGGTTGGGCCAAGGTAAGAGGTGGGATAAGCAAAAAGTTTAAAATTTTCTAAACGAAAAAAATTTAAAAAAAAATTATGGGGGGGGGGGGGGGAAGAGGGCGGGGCGGGACTGGTGGGTTGAGGGACAGGATAGGAGGTGGAGTTAAATAATATATGATGAAGGCTAAAATAAGATTATATAATAGTAAGTAATGGCATAGCTAAAAAAAGAGGCAAACCATGGGATACCACCAAATTGGCGGTTACATAAAGTGAGTGTTTTCATGATTACCAAACCATGAAACTAAACTATACCATACAATACAATTTAAGAAAAAATCAAAACAAACATGATTTTCTTAGTAACTATACCGTACCATCCCACGGTAAACCATCATCCAAACAGAGTGTAACTATCATTTTTGGTGGTATTGTACAAAGCAAAAAGTAGTGGAGGAGACTGACTCTGACCTCCATACAACACGACTTCAAGGGTAATTGTTGATGAAATCACCCAAAAAACTAGAGGTAAAATTATAGACTCCTTGGGAGAAAAATATGTACACCAATCTAGCTAACATAAAATTGATATTGTTTTGGTTCCTTTTTCAGTTTGGAAGGGTTGAAAAATGTTGATTTTGACTTTTTAAACTATTTCAAAACCTTAAAGAAAAGTTCAAAATAATTTAAGAAATTACAGAGTCGCCACTTGATTTTTTAGAAAATATCAAGAAAAAACTAAAAATATTACTTAAAAGATTTAAAACTGAAAAAAATTTATAAGTTTAGAAATTCTGAGTAAGCGGTTAATACTCTTGGAAGGTTGTTAAGGCACCAAGAGTATCCGCTAATTTGTGGTTATCCAGACGATTTGAAAATAAGTGTTTTGGCTAACGTCAAAAATAAAATTAATTTTTGAAAAGAAAATAATTAAGGAAATGCAAAACAATTTTTTACGACTTAGCTGGAATTTTGACTAAGTCTAACAAAACTAAGAACAATTAGCATAAAAGGAGGAAAAGGAGAGACTAAAGGACTTAGGCCATTAGGCCCAAATCATAAACCTTATTCTAAGCTAATTTGGTTTTTTGACCCATCTTCACCTGTCCTAATCTAAATACTTGGGCTTTTGTCCCATAACCTATCCTAAGCTAGTTTTCAGACCTTGAAGGCCCAAAAATCTGCTTCACCTGTACTAAAATTACAACTTTGGCTTCTAAGCCAAATGACTGAACAAATAGATAAATGAATAAATAAATTAAGAATAAGACATTAACAAAAATCAAGACTTTTCAAGTCTCTTAACAACCTCATCAATGGGGTTTGACTTATCTTTCCTTCTTATATCATCTTCTTTCACCCGCATGTTATATAATCGGCTTTGAGTTTAAAACTTCAGACTTGGCTCGGAGATATGGGCCTCATGGGCCCGTTACGAAATACAAGAGAAAAGGGGTCCATTTGGACTCCAAAATAGATTCATGAAAAGAAAAAGATAAAAAAAAAGAACTAATATGTGTTTGAGAATTCTACACTTAATAGATAAATGATGAGATGGAAAAGAATAGCATTTTCAAGCATAAAGAAATAGTAAGCTATGATATCAAAGCAAGTCAAATTATCTTACGAAAATGAATTAATCCATCTCTTAAACAATGTTACAAAAAATGAATATAGCACAATATAATCAACTAGCCCTTGAAAAGAAAGACATGGATCCACGAGCATAGTTACTTAATATTTGGACAAATAAATTAACACATATTTGCTCCAAATACTATGATATGATAAAGTCTAAGGCATGTTTTCAATAAGCAAAGAAAAGAAGAATGAGCAAGAGATGAGAAAATCTTTCATAGCACCTCAAATATGAAATACAAGACATACTAATGCAACAACATTTTTTAATACAAAGTGGATCAATCAACATATCTATAACTTAGAAGAAGAAGAAGAAAAATCACTATAGCATGTGAATAACAATGGGACGTCTAAATGAATAAAACCACTTTAAGAAGTAAACCAATAAACGAAGTGAAGCAAATAGCATATATTAAGAACACTTGAGAAATGATATTCGAAGACAAGATAAGAGAAATAGTAAAAGATTAATTCTAAGAAAAAGTGTCCAATTATGCCAACTCATATTTTAGTTCTACACTATTTCAACTAAACCTATAACCCTAACAACTTTTTAATCTAAACAAGAGAAAATCGAAGACAACTTTGACCATGAAAATGAGTAACTCACTACTTCAAATTGAGAAAAATCTCACAGACCCTTAACAATAGTAATTATTTCTTTTCGACATAAAGAAAACAACTTTACATACTAAAAGCAAACACATCCACGAATAATGAATTTAAACAAAGCAAGAGCATGCATTTTAAGCAAAGATCAAAACTTTACCCATAATAATCAAAGAATAAAGCCAAAAGACAAAACAATCAATATTAACTATTCTTTTCAATGTAAAGAAAATAACTTTACATGCTAAAAATAAACATAGCCACTAACAATAAATTTAAACAAAGCTTGAGTACATATTTTAAATAATGATCAAAACTTTATCCATAATAATCAAAGAATAAAGTCAAAAGGGTGAAACAATCAATATTAAATATTCTTTTCAATATAAAGGAAGCAACTTTACATGCTAAAAAACAAACATATCCGCCAACAATGAATTTAAATAAAGAATGAGTATATATTTTAAACAAAGATCAAAACTTTTATCCATAACAATCAAAGAATAAAGTCAAAAGATAAAACAATCAACATTAACTATTCTTATCTCATTTTATCCCGAGAACATGAAAATAACCATAATATTGACATCAAAACATCCTATGGCCTTCAAGGCCATCTACAACAAACAATCCCAGCAAATAAAATTAAAACTACGAATAAGAAAATGATAACAAAAATAAAAAAAAGGTGTGTTTACCTTTTTTGGGGTAGCAAAATAGAACTACAGGCTTTCTTCGGAGTCTTGATCACCACCGAAAAGCGTTCAACTCGAGAACTTCGATTAGACCACGAATTTCAAGGAAAAGGAAAGTTTTTACTAAAATAAAAAAAACTCTTCTTTGTTCAAAGTTTTTTTTTCAACCTTGAGACTTCCTCTTTCTACCAAAATAGTGGTAGTATTTATAGAAAAGGATGGAGATTCAATTACTTTCATCCACCAATGTGGGAGAAAGAATTTAGTGGTATTTTTAGAATTTTAAAATTGAAGATAAGGTAAGGTGAAAGATAAGGTGGGGGGGAATTGTACAATGTAGTACAATTATTGAATTTCAAAATTGGAAAAAGGACAAGGTTGAGGGGGAATTGTACAATATAGTACTATATTTGAATTTCAAAATTTGAATTTGGAAAAAGGATAAGGTTAAGGGGGAATTGTACAATTGAGTATAATTTTTTAATTTCAAAATTGGAAAAAGGACAAGGTTGAGGGGGAATTATACGATGTAGTATTATTTTTAAATTTGGAGAAAGAACAAGGATGAGGGGGAATTTTGAGGGGGAATTTTACAATTGAGTAAAATTTTTGAATATTATAATTCGAAAAAGGACAAGATTGAGGGAGAATTGTACGATGTAGTACAATTTTTGAATTTTAAAATTTAAATTTTGGGATTTGAATTTAATTTTGGTGGGATTTGGGTGAAATTATGAGTGTTTTGGGAATTTAGGGTTATTTAAAATATAACCTCAATTTGAATTTAAAATTTAGCCAAATGTATTTAATTTTTACCAAATTGAAAATCAATTGGCCGATAGCATTTTAATTATGACCAAATATAATAGATTGGCTAAATTGAATTAAAAATTCAATACGAATTAATACTTCTTTTAATCTTGAGCTTCTTGATTTAATAAATCAAATAAATATTTCTCCAAATAAATTAATTTTGAGAACAAATTTTATTTGAATCAAGCCTTTATCTATTTAGATTAATTTTCAAGCTTAATCAGTAAAAGTTTAATTTTTATAAAAGTGTTCATTTAAGTAACAAAATTTATACAATTTTGCATATGTAAATATGAAAACGTATAATCATCAATTAAATGACAAAATTAACCCAAACAAATATTTTAGAGCACATTTATTTAGATGAAATAAATATTTCAATTTTATTAAAAATTTAAGAAATCTAGGGTTAAATTTAGTCGTGGAGGGCAAAAATTAGGTGTCAACAGGTATTATTAAATTTGGACCTAATAGTAGTCATTTGACTTCTGTCGAGTTGAAATAAACCTTTAACCATTTCAAGAAGTTATTGAGGAGAGTGTATGAACATATCTTGATCAAAGGAAGAGGCCAACTTAGATAGGAAATCTGCTACTTGATTTTCTTCCCTTAAACAATGCCTAACTTGAAATTAATCCACTCCTTTCTTTAATCATCAATAAGCTATCCTAAATATGTTTGAGTTTAAGGTTGGAAAATTCTCCCTTGATTAGCATATTTACAATAATAAGAGAGTCTAGTTCCAACAAAATATTAGTGTGGCCTTGAAAATAACACCATTTTACTCACAACTTTGCTGTTTTTTATGTTTTGGTTAGCCATATAAGCCTCTGCCATGTTACTACACTTTGAGAAAGCCATGATCAAATCACCTCAGCTATTTTTGAATATAATTGCCACACAACTAATTATAATGACTAATTTAACATTGTTGCTAACAAATTCTTCTTATGAGTACTGCCACAATTCAAGATACTCCCTTCTTTCATGTTTTTTTGTTCATGTTTACTTATATGGGATATACTAAATAAATTTTCACTTTTACTTATTTACTTTAGAATATCAAAAGTAAAAAAATTATATATATATTTACCCTTAACATTAACTATATAATCATTTCGTAAATCACTTTTAAGTCCATTGAAAATATACACCAATTAATATAAATATTGTAGTAAAATATGCATATTTTAGTAGTCATGCTTACTAAAAGAACAACTAAAATGAATCAAAAGAATATTATGTATAAATGAGACACCTTGGGTTTTGACCTTAGAAAATTTCTCAGTTTTTGGCTTCTGTACATCATACGACTTGGGTTACTAGTCGTATGATGTGGTACGATTTGGTGGATCATGGTCGTATGGTTACCAGTGTAGGGGGATGTTTTCCTTCCAAGGTACGATTAAAACATACAAGTTGTATGTTAGGGTACGAATGGTAAGGTGTTAATCGTATGTTGCCCTAAGTTTAGTCTAGGTGATTTTATTCTGCCTAGGGTACAGTTTCATGGTACTAATCATATGGTTGGGTACGTCTTGGATTGAGAGTTCGTATGTTAGATAGTGTTGGCGTCTAAGGGGAGGCCTAGGGTACGTGTTAAGGGTACCACTCGTATCGTAAGGTACGATTGGGGTGGGGTGGTCATACCATCATGCAAGAATTTTAAGAAGTTTAAGTTGGGGGTAATCTAGACATTTTCCCTCTTAACCTCTTAAGAACCCACAAATTATAACACTCTTTGGGACATCATTTAACCTATTTTCAATCACTCAAACTCTCTTAAAACACTTTCAAATTCTCTCAAGGATCTTGGGTCAAGAAAAGCTACGGTTTCATCAATAGGTTCAATTTGAGGCTTACAAGGGTGATTTTTCTCTATCATCCTCTTAGTCTAAGGCATGTTACTCCTCCCTTATTTTTAGTTCCAACTAAAGGCATATTTTATGAATTATTTTCATGACATAAATGTTGTATGGTTTTGGGATTTCAAATACATGTTGGGGGTTTTGGTTACAATGGTTGGTTATGGTTTTCCCATGTTTTTTACTTATGGTTTTCCTATTATTATGGTGGTTTGAACATTTTTTACATGGGAATGGTTAATTGGTAGTTGGGTTTGGCCTAGGAAATACTATGCCACCAACTTGCTTGATAAAATGCCTATGAGAATATTTTTGGTAAAATTGTTGGACTTTCATTGAACTATGCATGGTATAACTTGATAACAAAAACCTAAATAGTATAAACGGTTTGGAATATTTAAATGGTAAAGTCTTAATGGTTATGATTGGTCTAATTAAAAGCCTTGTGGGGTAAAAGGGAATCCCCCAACAAAACTTAATAACAAACATCTTGTGGGGTACATCGGATTCCCCTTATTCAACTTAATAATGTAATGTATGGATACATGGGAATCCCTTCTTCTTAAAAATGATCGATAAGGGCATTGCTTTCAAGATATAGTCGGTATAACAATATCATTACTTATAACCTTGGTTAATAATAAATATAATGATGGTTTGATTGTGTGGTAATAGTTTTAATTGGGCAATAATGGTAGGGTATGATAGCAAATCGTGACAGTGTGAGTCTATTAGATGGACACTAAAACTCATATTTTCCAACATGACGATTGGTCATGGAGACCGTATATGATACTTACGAGGTACATGGGAATCCCCAAAGTACATTTGTACATATGTATCATGGAGAGCTAAGGATACTTGGGAATCCCTACTCCTATTTTATCTCAGGTTCGCATGGCTACATGCTTTGAGGCTCGTTCAGGGGGTAACACTTGACCCATATATCCCGTGGTTAGTTTTAGGATGGTTAAGCTACACATGCCTAAGTTAATAATTTTAAAGGCATGCTAAACCTGGTTCCCTTTCCCAGCATAGTTATATATATGTATGTATGGTTATGAATGTCTATGGTTGGTTTACTTGGTTTTAAAGGTTAGCATTATTTTATCCTTATCCTGAGTGCATGCTATCATTCACACGCTAACCCATCTTTGGTAGCTGTCTCCCCACACGATACAGGAACGGACCATTTTTCTCTTCCTACTTAGTGATCAGATTTGGGATCAACTCGGTTTGATTAAAATGGTGAGTTTTCATATTTCGAAATGCTCCATTTCATGCCATAGATATTTTTACATATTTTGGTGATTATATAGACTATGGTTTTTTTATGGTCGGGGGCATTTCCTGACTAGATATTGTTTTAATTTTGGTTAGAGGCTTTATGGAACTATAATGGATTGGTATGGGTGTGCCAGTAGTGGTGTCAACCTTGGCATTGGTATCGGTATTATGGATGATACTATTTTTTTGTATTTATTATTGTTACATCTTATTATGTTATGGACTTATACTTGGTTATTATTTTGGTTTTGGTATAGTTATTGGTTGGGTATTTGATGGTTGGACTTGCTTAGGTTGGTCATGATTATGGACCTATCTCAATGTCTGGAATTGTACAAAATTCTATCTTAATATATTTTTGGAATTTATCTGAATTAGGGTACATGTTTAGAGGTTGGGTTAGGTAACGGGGATGGTCCCCGATCCTGGTTGGACTCGGGATGCCCATTATGACAAGGCCTCAGTTTGGGTCATGTCAAGTTTATATCAGAGCTTTAGGTTCATGGTCAATTTGGAGTCCATAAATCCATGCCGAGTAGAGTCTCTTTTAAGGGTGTGTAGCATACCACGCTTATAGGAGAGGCTACAAGGCATTTAGGAATATTTTTCTTTCTTTTTGTTCTCTTTTTAATCTTGGATTCTAAGTCCTTGAATCTTCTCTAATTCCTATTTGCTTGCCTTTTAGATCATGTCTTAAATTCTTTTATCCTAACTAGGGATGATGTTGATGGGATACGCGTTTCATATAGGATCCATACTCAGTCTAGGATTCCAGTCCCTAATATTTTTGGTGTTCCACCAATTCCTTCTAGTTCTTCTCAGGCTCCTCTGGCAGACGTGATGGATGTATAGTTTTGTCAGTCGATATATGTGATTGGTCAGTTGGTAGCTTCTCAGGCTGAGCGTGGTGCATCTGGTATTGCATCTTATGAGGCCACAAGGGTTGGCCAGTTTATGAGGTTGAGTCATCTAACTTTTACGAGTGTTAAGGTTGAGGAGTATCCTTGGGGTTTTTTGTATGAAATGGAAAAGATCTTCAGGGTCATGTAGGCCACGAATGTGGAAGTGGTAAATTTTGCTACCTATCAGCTAAGGGATGTGGCATACCAATGGTACAAGGAATGGGATCAGGCAAGGGGTGAGGTTGATGAGTCATCTCTATGGGAGATTTTCTCTAATGTTTTTCTAGATTGCTTCTTTCCTCAGGAGTTGAGGGAAGAAAAAGCGGAGGAATTTTTTAATCTAAAATCGAGAAAGATATCGGTCAAGGAGTATGCCTTGAAATTTCACTAGTTATCTTGGTATGGTCTGGAAATTATGTTGGATATGAGGGCCAGGATGAGAAAGTTCTTTTTAAGACTATCTCATGAGTTAATTCTTAAAAGAAAGACTATATTATTGATCAAGGACATGGATATTTGTAGGTAGGTTGTTCATATGCAATAGGTGGAAGAGGAAAAGAGAAAGCAGATTAAGGTAGGTAAAAGGCAGGGTAAGAAGTTTAGATTACCTGATCAGAGTAGTGGTCAATATCAAGGTGGTCGGGATGGTTATAAGTGTCCAAAGAAGAAGTATAGGAGTTTCGGTTCTTTCTCCATAGCTAGTTCTCCTTACCCGAAGCCATCAGGAGATAGGCGTCAATAGGGTGGAGATAACTTTAGGGAATAGGGTGCCCAATCTCAGGCTAGTAGGGCTCATTCGGCTTCATCATATCCTTCTTGTAGGTTTGTGGTCAGTTGTATGAGGTTTTTGTGATGAGTGAAGGGACAGGTGTTTTAAATATAGTCAGCTAGGCCATATGTTTAAAAATTGTCCGACTGGTAAAGTTTCTTCGAGAGTGAACGAGGTTTCGATTCCCTCTTCATCTACTCCTGCACCTAGGAGTGCTTCTTCAATATCTGTTTCTGCTTTTGGTATCGAGACAGGATGGAATAGGATAAACTCTCTTACATTCTGACATGAGTCTGAGGCATCGCCTGATGTCGTGATTGGTACGTTACAAATATTTTCTTGTGACATGTATTGTTTACTTAATATGGGGTCCACTCTCTCTTATGTAACCCTATTTATGGTTGTGTATTTTGGTTTTTATCCCGAGGTTATTTTGGATTCTTTTTCTATTTCTACTCCGGTAGGTAACTCTGTAGTTACTAAAAAGTTTGTAGGAGAGATGTGGTATCTATTGGTAGTAAGGAGACTTTTGTGGATTTGTTAGAATTAGATATGGTGAATTTTGATGTCATTTTAGGGATGGATTGGTTACACTCATGCTACGCATCCTTAAATTGTCAAACTCATAAAATTGTCTTTAAGTTTCCTGGTGAACCAGTTATTAAATGGGAGGGAAGTTCCCTAGATCTTAAGGAAAAGTTTATATCATATTTCAGAGCTCGAATGTTAATCTTTAAAGGGTGTCTCTATCATTTTGTCCTGGTTAAAGACTCTAACTCAGAACGTCTTTTTTTACATTCAGTTCTGGTGGTGAATATTTCTAAAGGTCTTTTCGGATGATCTTCATGGTGTTCCTCTGGATAGGGAGATTGAGTTTGGGATTGATTTGGTTTCGAACAATCGTCCAATTTCTAATCTCCCTTATATAATGGCTCAGGCTGAATTAAAGGAAATCAAGGAGCAATTTAAGAATCTTTTGGATAAGGGTTTCATCCATCCTAGTGTGTCCCCATGGGGTGCACCATTGTTATTCGTGTGTAAAAAAGATGGTTCCCTTTGGATGTTTATTGACTATCGATAGTTGAATAAAGAGATAGTTAAGAGAAAGTATCCTCTTCCTAGACTAGATGACTTATTTGATCAGTTGCAAGATGCAAAATTCTTTTGAAAGAAAGATCTTCATTCTAGGTATCATCAGGTTAAGATAAGGGAAGTGGATATCCTTAAGACAAAATTTCATACATAGTATGGGCACTTTGAGTTCTTGGTTATGTAATTTGATTTGACCAATGCCCCAGCGACATTCATGGATTTGATGAATAAGGTATTTCGTTAGTTTTTGGATTTGTTTGTCATTGTGTTCATTGATGACATTTTGATATACTCTAAGAGTGAGGTGGATTATGCTAATTACCTTTGTATGGTGTTGTGGACCTTGAAAGAGCAGTAGTTATATGCCAAATTCTTGAAATGTGAATTCCGGTTAAATATTATCACTTTTCTGGGATATGTTATTTCTAGTGAGGGGATCATGGTGGATCCACAAAAGGTGGTGGTGTTTAAAAAGTGGCCTAGACCCTCCAATCGACATTCAGATCTTCTTGGGTTTGGTCAGGTACTATAGGATATTTGTGGAGAGTTTTTCGATGATATCTTCCCCATTTACTAAGTTGACTTAGAAGAAGGTAATGTTCTCTTGGTCAGATTCTTGTGAGGGTAGTTTCAAGAAGCTGAAGGATAAGCTAACTTAAGATCGAGTTTTTGGTTTACTGTGATGCGTCTTGGGTGGGACTTGGCTATTTTTTTATTCAACATGGTAAGGTGATTGCCTATGCTTCTAGGCAGTTGAAGGTGCATAAGAGGAGTTATCCCACTCGTGATCTAGAATTGTTAGTTGTAGTGTTTGCATTGAAAATCTTGCCACACTATTTGTATAAAGTGTACATAGAAATCTTCTCTAATTATAAGAGTCGGCAGTATATTTTTACTCAAAAAAAATGTAACCTTAGGCAAAGGATATGGCTTGAGCTTCTCAAGGACTATCACATGAGTCTTCACTATCATCCAGGTAAGGCTAATGTTATTGTTGATGCTCTTAGTAGGTTTTTCATGGGGAGTTTAGCTCATGTGGATAAGAATAGTAGGGAGTTGGCGATGGATATTCACTTCTTGGCAAATCTGGGAGTTCGTCTTTTTAACTTTGAGAATGGTGGTGTGTTGATATAAGAAGTGGTTTGGTCATCTGTTGGTTAGAGATCAAGGAGAAACAAATACTAGATCCTGTCTTGATGAAAATAAAGGGTGATGTAGGTGGGAAAAAGGTAATGGTATTTGAGATCAGTGGTGATGGTACCTTACGGTTCCAAGGGAGGTTATGTGTTCCTAACGTTGATAGTTAAAGTGAGTACATGAGGCTTGGAGGCTTGTATCAGGAAATTGAATTTCCTGAAGAAAAATGGGAAGTGATCAACATAGTTTTCGTTACTAGTCTTTCTTGGTCTTCAAACCAATTTAATTCGATTTGAGTCATTATGGATAGGATGACAAAGTAGGCTCACTTCTTTCAAGTAAGGACTAACTTTTTGGCTGAGGGTTATGTGCGGTTGTATTTTTATGTGATTGTGAAGCTGTATGGGGTTCCTATTTCGATTATCTCTGGTCGTGGTACTCAGTTTTCATTTCATTTTTGGTGGTTGTTTCAGAAGGGATTGGGTACTAAGATTAGTCTGAGTACTGTTTTTCACCTGCAGACGGATAGGCAAGCTGAAAGGACTATTTAGACATTAGAAGATATGCTTCGTGCATGTGTGATTGATTATAGTGGTAGTTAGGTTAAGCATCTACCTTTTGTAGAGTTTGCTTACAACAATAGCTATTATTCTAGCATTGGTATAACCTTTATAAGGTATTGTATTATAGGAGGTGTAGATCTCCTATTGGATGGTTCGAGCTTAGTAAGGCAGATATGTTTGTCCCAAATTTGGTTTATCAAGCTATGAAGAAGGTAAAGGTGATTTGGGATAGGCGTAAGGCTGCCGAGAGTCGCCAAAAGTCCTATGTGGATGTAAGGAATAGAGACTTAGAGTTTGAGGTTAGGGATAGGGTGTTCCTAAAGGTATCTCCAATGAAGGGAGTAATGAGGTTTCAAAAAAAAAGGAAGCTCAGTCCCTGGTATGTTTGTCCTTATGTGGTTTTAAGAAGGGTTGGTAATATAGTGTATGAATTAGAGTTTTCTTCTAGTTTGAGCACCATTCATCCAGTATTACATGTCTCTATGTTGAGAAAGTGTATAGGTGATCCTTCATCAGTTGTTCCTTTGGAAGTATTGGGTATGTCAGATTCTTGTCTTATGAAGAGATCCCGGTTGAGATCTTGGATTGATAGGATTTTCGGTTGCGGACCAAGGATGTAGCTTTAGTTAACGTTCTATGGTGGAACCACAAGGTGGAAGAAGCTACTTGGGAAGCATAAGAGGACATGAATTCCAACTATCCGCATTTGTTTTCTTCTTCAGATATTCGTGTGGAAGGTATGTGTTTTTGATAACATCTTTGTTTTCTAACTAAGTTAATGGTTAGTATGGCTATGTTGGGGTGTAATTCATTTTGTACTACCTCATCCGTCATTCGGGGATGAACGATCTTAGTAGGGGAGATTGAAACACCTTGGATTTTGACCCTTAGAAAACTTCTATGTTTTGGGCTTTTGGATATCATACGACTTGGGGTATTAGTCGTATGATATGGTACAATTTGGTGGGCCGTGGTCGTATGGTGACCAGTGTTGGTTGGATAGTTTCTATCCAAGGTACAGTTAGAATATACAAGTCGTATATTAGGGTACGAATGGTAAGGTGTCAATTGTATGTTTCCCTAAATTTAGTCTAGCTGATTCTATTTTGCCTAAGGTACAGTTTAATGGTACTAATCATATGATTGGGTACAGTTTGGTTTGGAAGGTCGTATGTTTGACAGTGTTGGTGTCCAAAGAGAGACCTAGGGTATGAGTTAGGGGTACCACTCGTACCCTAGGATATGGTTGGGGTTGAGTGGTCGTACCATCCTACGGAAATTTTAAGCAATATAAGTTGGGGTAATTTGTATATTTCCCCTCTTAACATCTTATGGTCCCATGACTTGTAACATTCTTGGGACATCATTTAACCTATTTGCAATCAGTCAAACACCCTTAAAACACTCCGAATTCTCTCAAGTTTCTTAGGACAAGAAAGGCTAAAGTTTCATCAAAAGGAATAATTTTGTACTTACAAGGGTGATTTCTCTCTGTCATCTTCTTAATCTAAGGCATGTTACTCCTCTCTCATTGTTAGATCCAACTAAAGTCATGCTTTATGAATTGTTTTCATGGCATAAATATTGTTTGGTTTTGGGTTTTCAAATATACGTTGGGGGTTTTGGTTACAATAGTTTGTTATGGTTTTCCTATTTCTTTTATTTATGGTTTTCCTATTATTATGGTGGTTTGAACATTTTTTTGCATGGAAATAGTTAATTGGTACTTCCTTCTAGCTTTGGAAACACTATCCCCCCAACTTGCTTGATAAAATACCTATGAGAATGGTTATGGTTAAACTGTTGGACTTTAATTGAACTATGCATTGTATAACTTGGTAATGGAACCTTAAATAGTGTAAATAGTTTGGAATGGTTAAATGGTAAGGTCTTGGTGGTTATGGTTGGTCTAATTTAAAGCCTTGTGGGGTACAAGGGAATCCCCAAAGAAAACTTAATAACAAACATCTTGTGGGGTACATGGGATTGCCCCAAGTCAAATTAATAATGTAATCTATAGGCACATAGGAATCCCATCTTCTTAAAATAGATGGATAAGGACATTACTTGAAAGTTATAGTCAGTATGATGATACGACTATTTATAGCCTTGGTTAATAATAAATAGAATGGTGGTTTGGTTGTGTGGTAATGGTTTTAATTAGGAAATAATGGCAGGGTGTGATAGCTAACCGTGAAGGTGTGAGTCCAATGGATGGACATTGGAAACTCATATTTGCCAACATGAGGATTGGTCATGGTGACCATATATGATAATTACAAAGTACATGGGAATCCCTTAAGTACACTTGTACATATGTATCATGGAGAGCTAAGGATACTTGGGAATACCCTACTCCTATTTTATCTCCAGTTCGTATGGCTACATGTATCGAGGCCCGTTCAGAGGGTTACACTGGACCCATATAGCCCGTGGGTGGTTGTAGGATGGTTAATCTACACATATCGAGGTTAATGGTTTTAAAGTCATCCTAAGCTCGATTCTTTTTCCCAGTATGGTTATATATATTTATGTATGGTTGTGAATACATATGGTTGGCTTACTTGCTTTTAAAGGTTGGCATTATTTTATCCTTATCTTGAGTGCATGCTAGCATTCACCCGCTAACCCATCTTGGGGCGTTGTATCCCTACACGATGCAGGAATCGGCCATTATACTCCTCCTACTTAGGAGATTTGTAAAGGGTTTTAGTTCTTCATCCGCTCTTCTAACTGAGGTCACTATGAAGGATAAGCCTTTTATTTGGGGTATAAAGAAAGAAGAGGCCTTTAGAATATTTAAAGAGAAACTTAGTTCCACTTCATTCTTCAACTTCCCAACTTTGAGAAGATGTTTTAAATTGAGTGTGATTTTAGTGGAGTAAGCATTGGTGCGGTCATTATGTAAGAAGGGAAATCCATAGCTTACTTTAGTAAGAAATTAAGAGGAGCTCCATTGCAATATTCTACCTATGACAAGGAACTCTATGTTGTAGTGAGAGCTTTAACAAATTGGCAACATTATTTGTGGCATAAGAAGTTTGTGATTAGAATCGATCATGATGTGTCGAAACATATTAGGGTCAGAAATAAGCTTAATAAGAGGCATGCCAAGTGGATATAGTTCTTTGAGTCTTATCCATACGTGATTAGTTATAAGCAAGGTAAAGAGAATACTGTGGCAGAAGATTTATCTAGAAGATGTGCATTGATGAATACCTTGACTTCTAGGTTGATGGGTTTTGAGATTTTGAAGGAGTTATATTCTAATGACGATGATTTTGTAAAAGTATTTAGAGAATATCTAGTGAGCTTGAATAGGTGTATGCAAGTTATTAAGGAGGGAATTGAAGTTAGAACTCCTAAGATTTAAATTGAAGGAGGGTTACTTTTTTAGAAATGGAAATCTTTGTGTGCCTATGACTTCATGGAGAGAGTTATTGATTAAAGAGGCACACAATGGAGGTTTGATGGGTCATTTTGGAGTGTCAAAAACCTTAGCTGTTTTTAGTGAACATTTCTTTTGGCGAAAATTGATAAGATATGTAGAAAGAATTTGTCCTAGGAGTTTGAATTGTAAGCATGTTAAATCTTATACCCAACCCCATGGCTTGTATACCTCTTTGCCTATTCCTATCGGTCCTTGGCTAGATATTTCTATGGATTTTATGGTTGTCCTCCCTTGGACTAGGAATGGTAAGGATAACATCTTTGTTGTTATGGATATATTTTCCAAAATGACTCACTTTATTGCTTGTCATAAAAGTGATAATGCGTCTCATGTTGCTACTTTATTTGTTCATAATGTGATGAAATTCCATGGTTTTCCCCAAACAATTGTTAGTGATAGAGATTCAAAATTTCTTAGTCATTTTTGGAGGTATTTGTGGGGAAATTTGGGAACAAAATTGCTATTTTCTACTTCTTGTCATCCTCAAACGGATGGTCAAACCGAGGTGGTTAATAGAACTTTAGGTAATATGCATAGAGCTATAGTTAAAGAAAAGTTAACTTTTGGGGAGGATTAATTGCCATTAACAGAGTTTGCATATAATAGAACTATTCATAGATCTATTAGTTTAACCCCTTTTGAGTGTTTTTATGGCTTTAATCTTTTGACTCTATTAGATTTAACTCCTTTGCCCAAAGGTGTTATTGTGAGTGTAGATGCAAAAGATAAGGCAAAAGCTAAGTGTTTGCTAAGATTGGAGATAATTCTTACAAAGTGGACTTACCAAGTGAGTATTTGATCCATAATGTTTTTAGTGTAAGTGATTTATCTCTTTTTAATGTAGGATTAGTGAATTCGAGGACAATTCTATCGAAGGAAAGGAAAGTGATATACATCAAAGTGATGTTACATAAAGAAGGCATCAAACAAGAAGTCAAGCTAAGAACATTCAAGCATTTCAAGATGGATGAAGATGGACTCTTTGAAAGGCTCCACTATGGATGACTTAAATATATTTAATATACTAAGTGTCTACCATTTAAATTAGCTTGTAAATCAAATGAAGGGCTATTTGGTCTTTCCTTACTTCTTTTAACCCTTAGTATAAATAGTTAACTATTAGGGTGAACCACTAGCTTTTTGAAGATTGGATATTTGTGTCTCCTTTGAGAGCATGATAACTCTTTGTTAATTTTCGACACTTTCCTAGGATTTCCAAGTAAGGTTACTACTTTCTTGAGGATTTTAATAGATTAGGTTCTTTTAGTTCCCAATTGAGTGGTGTTTTTGTTAGTTTCACCATTCTATATTTCAATTGTTTGAATCTAATTGTGTCTATCTTTCTTTAATTTTTATCTTGCCTCTATTTTTTTGTTTCACATTACCCTTGCTTGAATGTTAAAAGATATTTCATCTCATTTATTGATAACTATTCGTGATATATGTATCTCTACCTTTTGTTTAATAAATCGGTAGCACTTGATGCTTTTAATGTTCTTAAAACAGAAGTAAAGAAACAAATTGAAGCACAGATCAAACTTGTAAGGTCAGATAGGGGTGAAAAATATTATGGTAGGTACACAGAAAAGGGAAAAGTTAAAGGTCCGTTTGTTGAGTTCCTTGAAAAAGAAGGTATAATTGAACAATATACCATGCTAGGAACACCAAAAATAAATGGTGTGGCTGAAAGAAGGAACCAGAAATTAATGAACATGGTAAGAAGCATGATTAGAAGATCAAGTTTATCTTTATCCTCATGGAGTGAAGCCTTAAAAATTGTTTTGTATATTTTAAATAGAGTTCCATCCAAGGTTGTATTCAAAACACCATTTTGAATTATTTAAAGGATTGAAACCTAGTTTAAGCCACTTACATATTTGGGAATGTCCAAATGAAGTGAGGATTTATAATCCTCATTTAAAAAAGTTGTATGAACGAATAATAAGCGATTTCTTTATAGGATATGTGGTTAACTCTTAAGGATTCATGTTTTATTGTCCTTCTCATTCTCTTAAAATTGTTGAGGATAGAAATGTTAAATTTCTTGAGGAACATTAAGTAAGTGGGAGAGGTTCAACTCAAGTGGGGGAACTAAAAAAGATAAGGGAACCACTTATGGTCCCTTTATATATTGAAAACTTAAATGCAAATCAGTTAAATTTTTATGAATTACCTGAAGAGCAACAAGTTCAAGAGACACCACCACTTGATAAGCCACATGAAGAACAACCCACTTTACCTGAATCCATTGTTGAATGATCATCTGATCAAGTGAAAGTAAGAAGATCATTAAGAGTTCATAAATCAGCGAATTCTAGTGGCTATGTTGTATATATTCAAGAATCTGATTATGATATTGGACTAAAATATGATCCATGTTAATTTTCACAAGCCGTGAGTAGAGAAAACTCCACACTTGGTATAATTCCATGAAAGATGAGATAGAATCTATGGCTATAAATAAGTTTGGAGCCTCATTGAATTACCAAAAGAAGACTACTATAGGATCTAATGAGTTTATAAAAAATAAGATTCATCTGTTAATGTTGAGCGATATAAAGCTAGACTTGTAGCCAAGGGTTTCACTCAAAAAAAGGGTATTAATTACCATGAAACCTTCTCTCATGTGTTAAAGAAGAATTCATTAAGAATAATCATGGCATTAGTAGCTTATTTTGATTTAGAGCTAAATCAAATAGATGTGAAAATGGCTTTCTTGAATGGAGATCTTTAAAAAAGGTATACATGCGTCAGCATGAAGGATATAGTGATAATAATGAAAATCACCTTGTTTGAAAGTTGAATAAATCTATTTGTGGACTAAAACAGGCTTCCTACCAATGGTATACTAAATTTCACAATGTTATTTCTTCATTCGAATTTATAGAGAACATCAATTATCAATGTATATACCTTAAGATAAGGGGGAGTAAATATATTTTCCTAGTCCTATATGTGGATGACATTTTATTTGCTAGTAATGATTTGGGGTTTTTTCATGAGATGAAATAGTTTCTTATCCAAAATTTTGAAACGGAGGATAAAGGTGAAGCCTCATATGTCAATGACATAGAGATTCACAGAGATAGATCTCAACGATTGCTTGGACTATTTCAAAGAGCCTACATTGAAAGAATATTGAAAATATATAGAATGAAAAACTGTTCACCTATAGCAGCACCTATCATTAAAGGTTACAAATTCTCATTGAATCAATGCCCACAAAATGCATTGGAACAAGATCAAATGAAAGGAATTCCATATGCTTCACTTGTTGGGAGACTTATGTATGCACAGGCCTGCTGACACGACCCAAACCAGGTCTTAGTCGTGTCGGGCATCTCAAGTCTAATCGGGATCGGAGATTGCCCACAACACCCTACCATAACCGCCTTGTGCCCTATGTCAGATGAATTCCAAACATATAATACGATATGGAAAAAAATTATTTGAAGACATTTAAAGAAGTTCATAACCACAACAAACAAAATATCCAACAAAACATCCAACCAGTGTCAACCTTTAACAATACCAATGCCAAGGTTGTCAACAATACCGACACCATCAATGCCCATAGTAGTCATACAAAGCCTCTAACTAAAATCCAAGAATGTCCGATTGGGACATGGCCCCAACGATAGCCAAAACCAAAGTCCAGGAAAAAACAGAAAGTATAAAAAGAAGTTCATAGCATGAAATGGAGTATTCAAGAGTATGGAAGCTCACCATTTCAGTCTGACATGAATGTTGTCCTCGAATCTAAGACACTAAGCAGAAGGACTAGTATAGTTGGTTCCTGCATCACATGGGGATAAAGTATCCAAAAACTATTAGCAGGTGAACTCTAGCATGTGCTTAGGACATTGATAAAATAATGTCATTATTTAAAACCAAAGCAAATAACAATATCCCATCACATACATAGATATATATCATGCTGGGAAAGGGAACTGGGTTTAACTTGTATTTAAAACCTTAACCTGGGTTTGTGTAGCTTTACCATCATAATCCACCCATGGGCTATATGGGTCCAGTATTACCCCCTGAACGAGCCCCAGTGCGTGTATCCAGATGAACCTAAGATACCATAGAGGCCCGGGATTCCCATGTTCCCTTCGCCCTCTATGATACATATATACAACTATAAACTTTAGGGATTCCCGTTCACCCGACAAGAATAGGTCACCAAGACCAACCCTCATGTCGGCAAGCATGATTTTCCAGTATCCATACATCGGACTCACACCTTCACAGTTAGCAATCACAACCCACTATAATTGCCCAATTAAATCATTCAGCATGTAACCCAACCACCAATTCCAGGATTCAAGTATTAAGGCATCATGAAATGGTATCGTCATACTGACTATAGCTTGCAAGCAATGTCATTAGACAAGTCTTAGGGATTCCCATGTACCCCACAAGGTTTCCAATTAAACCCAAGCCGTGGACACCAAGGCCTTCCTAATCCATTTAAAACCAACCAAATCAATTTAAGTTACATTACTATATTATGCAATGCAAATATTTCCAAAATAGTCAATCTATGTGACAAAATCATTCTCATTGGCATTTTAACAAATATGTTGAGGGCATATAGTTTCCAAAACCAAAACCATGTATCAACTAACCATTCCCGTGCAATCAAATGTTCAAAACCATAAATATAACATGAAAACCATAAGAAAAATATGGGAAAACATTATCTAACCAAGAACAACCAAAACCCTCAACATCTATTTAAAACCCAAATATTATGATAATAATACCATAAAAACCATCCATTAAATAATGCTTTTAGTTGAACTAAAAATGAGGGAGGAGTAACATGCCTTCGACAATGAGGACGACGGAGAGAAACCACCATTAAAAGCCTTAATTGATTGCCTTGAAGAAACCCTAAGAGTGTTTGATTGAGAATAGAAGGTTAATGAAATCCAAAAAGATATTTTATGTCATTGGGTCTAAAGGAGTTAAGAGGGGTAATGTCCAGAATACCCCCAACTTAAATTGTAAAAATTCCTGTATGTGGGTATGAGTTGACCCTCTAAATCGTCACCACAACATACGACCTGTCATACCTAGAACAAAAAGTTGTGCATCCACACACTATCCACCATATGACTCTATGTCCCCAACTCATGACTAGACTATATGACTAGTATGGTCCAGTCGTACCGAACACAGAATCCAAAGAGATTGATACTGGACAATATATGTATACACTTACCACTCGTACCCTATCATAACGGCACTTAGTGAGCCACTTATACTCAAAGACAAGTCAAGTTACTAAGTTTCAGATTAAGTGAAGGGCCAACCCAAAGAACTGTTACCAAATAATACAACCCGTACATACCAAGTTATAACCACAACAGAAACCTAACCACCATAAACTGGAAGACTTATGATTTTGGTCACCTAACCCGTACCCACTCCATACGACACATATGGTGAGTCGTATGATGATCATAAGGTTCAAGACTCAGGAAATTTTCAAGGGACAAAACCCAGGGTGTTTCAATTCTTTGCAATTGGATCATTCATTCTTGAATGATTGAACAAGGTAGTAAAAGCACGATTAAATTCCCAAATGTCTCTAATCTTATCTTTATCAAATAGAAAACAAAGATTATAAGAACAACACATACCTTGAGCATGAATTACCGGAATAGGGAATAGGAATAGATACTTGGACTTTATGTCCTCTTTAGCTTCCTATGTAGCCTCTTCCACCTTATGGTTCCTCCATAGAACCTTTGTTGAGGCCACATATTTTATCCATAACCAACGAACCTGATGATCCAATATTTCAATCGGGATATCCTGATAACATTGGGAATTCGAAATACCAATATCCTTGACTGGCACAATTTGCAAGGGATCACCTATACACTTCCTCAACATAGAAACATGGAACACCATATGAATGGATATGAAACTAGAACGAAAATCTAACTCATATGCATCTTTGCCCACCCTCCTAAAAATCACGTACGGACAAATATACTGAGGACTGAGCTACCCCTTCTTCCAAAACTGCATCACTCCCTTCATGGGAGATACCTTTAAGAACACCCTATCCCTATCCTCAAACTCTAACTTTATACGCCTTACATCTACTTAGGACTTTTGGCGAATTTGGGTAGCCTTAAGCCTATCTTGAATAACCTTCACCTTTTACAAAGCTTAGTGAACCAATTTTAGGCCAAATATGTCTGCCTCACCAACCTTAAACCACCCAATAGGATACCTATACCTCTTACCATACAACACATTAAATGGATCTATCTCAATGCTAAAGTTATAGCTATTATTGTACACAAACTCTACAAGAGTCAAGAGATCAACCCAATTACCACCATAGGCAATCACTCAAGCACGAAGCATATCCTCCCATATTTGAATAGTAATTTCTTCTTACTCATCCGACTGCAGGTGAAAACCAGTACTTAGACTCACCTTGTTCCCCAAACCTTGCTAAAATAACCTCCAAAAATGAGATGAAAATTGTGTACCATGATCAGAGATTATAGCAATAGGTACCCCATGCAACTTCACAATCTCTTGGAGTACAACCTTGCATAATCCTTAGCTGAGAAGTTAGTTCTCACTGGAAAAAAGTGAAATGACTTTGTCATCCTATCCACTATGACCCAAATGGAATAAAATTGGTTTCGAGATTGAGTAAATCCAGTAACAAAGTCCATGTTGATCACTTCCTATTTCCATTTAGGCAACTCGATTTCTTGATATAACCTCTAGGCCTCATGTGCTCAACTTTCACTTGATGATACACCATATACTTGTCCATAAAATTTTCCACATCCCTCTTCATATTGTTCTACCAATAGATCTCTTTAAGGTTTTGATACATTTTCTTCAAACCAGGATGAACAACATAGTGCAACTCATGTGCCTCAACCAAAATCTTCTCTCGCAAACCATCCATATCAGGAACACATAATCTCTCTTAGTACCGCAATGTACCATCACCACCAATATCAAAGGTCATAACCTTTTACTTACCTAAATCACCTTTAATCCTTATCAAGATAGGATCTAAAGTCTTTTTCGCCTTGATTTCAACACTATGTGATGACCGTGCCACTTTCTGTACAAACAGACCACCATTTTCAGAGTCTAAAAGGAGATCTCCAAGGTTAGATAAATGGTGAATATCCTTTGCCAACACCCTCTTCTCCTTATCCACATGAGCGATACTCCCCATGGATAACCTACAAAAGGCATCAGCAACCATATTAGCTTTACCTGGTTGGTAGTGAAGACTAATGTCTTAATCCTTGAGAATATCAAGCCATATCCATTGTCTAAGGTAAAGATCCTTATGAGTAAACACATATTGCATGCTCTTATGATCAGAAAAGATATCCAGATGTACTTCATACAAATAGTGATACTAGATTTTCAATGCGAACACCACAGCTAAAAGCTCCAAGTCATGAGTCTGATAATTCATCTCATGCACCTTTAATTATATATATGCATAAGATATCACCCTGATATGTTGTATCATAACACAATCAAGTCCCATACGGGATGCATTACAATAGACCACAAACCCATCCATGCCTTCAGGCAAGGTCAAGATCAAAGATAAAGTTAGCTTATTATTCAGCTTCTCAAAACTACCTTCACAAGTATCAGACCACAAGAACATAACCTTCTTCTGAGTCAACTTAGTCAGTGGGGTAGCTATAGTCGATAAAAAGTCCTCAAACTTCCTGTAGTAACCAGCTTGATATAAGATCAATGGGCTCCACTCCTTTGGGATCGATGCTTCAAGAATTACATCTATGGATCCAAAACTTGGTTGTTTTAGGGGATCAAATACGTGAATGGTGGATAGCTTGGAAAGAAGCTATATTTGAGGATATCCTTCAAGGAAGGAATAGGTGACACTGTATTTGGATGATAGCTTAGGATTTGAGTGAGTATTGGCACCCATTGCATTATTTTGGATCTTGGGTCACTTTTGGGGCCATGTTGCATTTAGGGTCACTTTTGGTCCCAAGTTTTAATAAAGGCCTTCTGCCTATAAATAGATAGGACCCTTTTCATTTTAGTTTGGTTGATTTTGGATATGTTTGTATACAGTTACAAATATTTTTATGTTAATCTTGTTGAGAGCTTATTGGTTGTTTAGAAATGTGGGTTGTGTGAGTTCAAAGTCCCTCTCGGTCTTCATAAGGGAATTGGTGCTTGTAGTTGGATTATGTTTGAGGGCCTCAATTTAGTATATTGTGTTTTGCCTACGTTCCTTCTCTTGTGTCATTCTATCTATCCTTTACTTTACTGTCCTATTTTCCATTATTTCCTTTCTTTTCGTGTCGTTTCTATTTTTGTATTTTTATCTTGTATCATTTGGTATCAGAGCCGAACTTGATTTCATTCCCACAAAGTCAATCTTGGGTCTCGTTGTGTTGAAAAATCAAAAATCTCAAAAATAAATTCACTATTCACGTTTTTGTCATTAGGTCAAATTTTGAATCTTTGATTTTGTTGTTTTTCTTGTGTTTTGGTGTTAGATTATTGTTTCCTAACACTACAAGAGTCTAAAACTTGAATTTGTGCTCAATCGGAGGTGAATAAAAGGGTCTACTATTGTTGAGAAGCTCAAGTTTGAAGGTTGAAGGTGGAGTTAAAATCTAGAATTTTTTATTGTTAATTTGAACAAAATGACGTGTTGAATGTGTTTAGAAGGTTGAAAATAGCCTTGGTACAAAATTTTGTCGCATTCCGATCAACGATTTTAGAGATGGAGAATTTTGAAGTTTTGGTATTCATGATTGTTCTTGAGGAAGGTCAAACTTCATCTTGAATTCTTATCAAAAGATGGTGTGTAATCCTCAAGGGTGACAAAAATGGTGTACAAAAGTTTTTGTACAAGAATCTTTTTTAAGATCCCAAAGATTATTCCAAAGAGAGGACAAAAAGGTAGGGACCATTGAAGTACAAAATTGCATTGCAAGCTGAATTTGGGTCAAGGTGCGACTGACCTGCGCTTGGGGTTCTAGAACTGAACCAACACAGGCCAAACCAGTGAATGGGAACTTCTCCTACATCCAAGGTGTGTCAAACATTCACTCAACCTGCTTCCACAGGCCAAACGCAGGTCAAGGTAGTGAGCAAATATCCTCCTGCGTCCAACCTACTGCCCATATGTGCTCAAGGTGTAGCCACACCTCAAGGCAACCCCTTTGAATGCCTATCCAACCTTTTTTAGCGCACCTACAACCTTATCAAGCACGTTATCAAATTCAAAAATCCACTAAATCAGTTTTAAAACCATTAATTTCATCTATTAATTCCTCCTTTCATTTCTTTGATTCTTGAAACTAATTAACAACTAAATCGTAACCTACAAAGTTGTCTAATTAGTTCTTGATTTGTTCTTCTTTGTGTCTTGATTTCTTGTGTCTTTTCCTTGTTTTATCTTTTGTTTTCTTAGTTTAACTCTTGAATTCAAGTCTTTGTGTGTTATATTTCTTGTTTGTGTTGTCGTTTTGACTTGTTTCTTTCTTATTTTAAATCTTGAATTAATAATACTTACCCTTATATTTAAAATAAGTCATCAATAGCTGTTTTCTCTCATTTCTCAATTGTGATAAGAAGCTATAGATGGAGAAACCTTGATACCTTAATGGAATCTCTCGTGGGTTTGCGACAAGATATGAAGGATTGGAGGGAGGAATGGTCACACTTAAAAGGGAAAAGGGAAAATTTGACATGTCTTACTACCCAAAACACCCCAAATGAACAAAACACTTCCACAATCACTACCCTAGGGATCATTCACCATAATGGTGTTCCAAAACCTCAAGAACATGTTCTCTCAACATAAACAAAGACAAGCCAAGCTTCACAAAACATTGTTCAACCAATCCATGTTCAATTAAGCAATGAGTCTTCCCACATTATAACCGCTAACCACGATACTAGCATTTTACCTAGTATCACTCCTTCATTTGTACAGGTTCATGAACAAACAATCTCAAAGAAGGATACAAGGAAAATGCCTTATGAAAATAATCTTAAAGGCCTAACGGAATTCTTAACAAAGAAGTCCAAACTTGAAAGGTGAAATGACAAGTTGATAAAGGAGTTGGATTCAAGGATGAATCCTCTTCAATAAAGTGAGGATGATATAAGCTCAATGGGCTCTATTCCTTTGGGATTGATGCTTCAAGGATCACATCTATGGATCGAAGACTTGATCATTTTCGGGGATTAAATACGTGAATGGAGGATATCTTAGAAAGAATCTGTATTTGATGATATCCTCCAAGAAAGGAATGGGAGGAACTGCATTTGGATAATATCTTGGGCATCGAGAGAGTATTCGTGCCTATCGCCTTGTTTTGGCTCTTGGGTCACTTTTGGGCCCAAGTTACATTTTGGTTCACTTTTGGGCCTAATTTGTAATAAAGTTCTTTGGCCTAAAAATAGCTTGGACCCTTTTCATTTTAAGTTGGTTGATTTTGGATATGTTTGTATACACTTACGAGTATTTTTTATGTTGATCTTGTTGGGAGCTTATAGTTTTTTAGAAATGTGGGTTGTGAGGGTTCAACGTCCCTCTCAGACTTTATAAGAGAATTGGTTCTTGTAGTTGGATTATGTTTGAGGGCCTCAATTTAGTATATTGTGGTTTGCCTATGTTCCTTCTCTTAGGTCATTCTATCTATTCTTTACTTTATTGTCTCATTTTCTATTGTTTCCTTTGTTTTGGTGTCGGTTCTGTTTTCAAATCATAGCTAAACCCAAGAAGGTCCGAATATCGATTGGAGTCATGGGTCTAGGCCTCTTCTTCACCACTACAACTTTCTGCGGATCTACCATGATCCCTTCACTAGAAATGACAAGACCTAGAAAAGTGACAACATTCAACTAGAACTCAATAACCGGTTCATTAGGGAATTTAAAGACGACCTTATGGGTTCGACAGTCTAGAGAAGCAAAGCACGAGTGCAACCAATCCATCCCCAATATAACATCAAAATAAACCATGTATAATTTAAACATATCCACCGAAGTTTTCAAACCACCCATATATACCACACAACCCTATAGACTCATATAGCCACCACAGAGTCACCCACCAAGTTAGAGTCAGAAAAAAGTCTGAAACACACTCGGGAACAAAACCAAAATGCACATCCATAAATGGGGTCAAATAAGAGAGAGTGGACCCCAGATTAAGTAAATATTACACATTATGGGAAAAGAGTTTCAACGTACCACTCAGGACATTAGGTAATGCCTCAAACTCCTACCAAGTAGTGAGAGAGTAGAAATAGTTCCTACCCTTTTTCTAACTCTAAACTTTAGTGCCAGAGCTGAAGATGAAGAAACAGAAACCTTGTTTGCCCCAGAAGCAACCTTACCAATAGGACATTTTCTAAGAATGTGCCCTGTTTGACCACAGTTGAAGAACCTATCCCTTGCCTCATCACAGAAACCCCAATACAATCTACCATAAAACCTACAAGGAGAATATGATAGAGCTAACTGGGCCCCACTATCCTAAGAGTGGGTACCCTGTGCCCCGAAGTTGTTGCTACTAACTCCTGTCACCCAAAGGCTTTGGGTAGGGAGCACTAGTCATCGAGTATGACCCAGAATTTCCCTAATTCTTCTTTGTCCACTTCACACCATCCCTGCCACTCTGTTATTGTCCACTACCCTGCTTAGAGAACCTAAATTTCTTGTTTTACCTCTCCTTTATCTCAACTTTCTTTTTTTTTTCTTCTTTCACCTATTACATGTACACAACCAACCTGTAAATATCTATGTCCTTGTTCAATAAGATAGCATTACTCTTAAAAATCAAGTCTTGGGACAACCTGGAAGCAAACTTCCATATCCTATACCTTATACTAGAAACTAATTTCGAAGCATACCAAGACAACCGGTGAAACTTCAAGGAATACTCCTTGACTGACAACTTGCGTTTCTTGAGATTAACAAACTTTTCTGCCTTAGATGAATGAAGCGGTCTAGAAAAGCATTAGGAAATCCTCCTTTAGAGATGACTTATCACTATCACCCCTAAACTAATCCCATTGCTCATACCACTAGTACGCCATATCTTTCAGCAGCTAGGAGGTAAACTCCACGCCCTCCATATTAGTGGCATGCATAACACAAAAAATCTTTTCCATCTCATCTAGAAAACCTCAAGGATCATACTCCATGTTAACATTAGTAAAGGTTAAAGGTTTCAACCTCATGAATTGTCTAACCATTATGGCATCAGAAGATGGAGTAACAGATGCACCATGCTCAGCTTGAGAAGCTACAAACTGAGCCAACATATGGATAGACTGATGAAAATCAACATTCATCACATCAACCTGAGGAGCTAGAGAAGGACTAGAGGGAACTAGTGGAACTCTAGGAGGGAAATCAGGAACTGGACCCCTAGCCCAGGTCTGGACACTATAAGTAGAACGGTTCCTATAAATATTTTTCTTAGTTAGGACAGAGGAGATTCTATGAGCTTCAGATCGTCGAAGAGGTATGATCTAAAAACTGAATAAACAGGAATTAGAAAAGAATTTAGGACCTTAGACTCTACAACTCAAAAATAGAACATAAAAAAGAAACATTCCTAAATATCTCATAGCCTCTCCCTTATGAGTGTGGTCCACTACACACCTTTAATAGAGACTCTACTTGACACGACTTTATGGACTCCCAAGCAACCATGAACCTCTGGGGATCTAATACCAATTTGATATTGCTCGACTAAGGGCCTAGTTGTGTTGGGCAACTCAAGTCCGACCGAGACCAGAGAACACACCCAACACCCCACCATAATTTCCCTATTCCCTATGTCAGATAAATTTTGAACATATAATAAGATATAACAAAATTTATTGGAAGACATTTTAAGAATTTCATTACTATAACCAACAAAATATCCAACCAAACACCCAACCCATGTCAACCCAATACCAATATAAATGTCAAGGTTGACACCAATACCGACCCCACCCATTGCCATATTAGTCACACAAACTCTAACTGAAATCCAAGAATGTTTGGTCGAGATATGACCACGACCATAGCCAAAACCAAAGTCTAGGAAATAACACAAAGTATAAAATAAAGTCCACATCCTAAATAGAGTCTTTTGGAGTATGAAAGATTACCACTTAAGTTCGACATAAATGTTGTCCCCGAATCTAAGTCACTAATTAAAAGGAGTAGTATGATCGATTCCTGCATCGCGTGGAGATATAGCATCTGAAGATGGTTAGTGGGTGAACTGTAATACCCCGTATTTCCCTAGCCTAGATTAACCCTCAGTACATGGGTTATCCTAGATTAAATTTTTGAAATACTCTGTAATTTTTAAATTTGATTTTTCCATTGTTTAGGAAATTCAGTTAGCTTTCCAACGATATAAAATTTGCCTAAATCCAAAAACCGGGTAAGAAGTTATGGAGATTTTAAGTTTCAATCATTAAACATCATCATTCAGAAAATTAGCGCATTGTGGAATGTGTTAAAATAATAATTGTCAGTTTCCAGTGTTGCTCTGCAATGTTGGCATATTGCACTATAGACCCAGTTCATCATTGTCAATTTCTAGTGTGCCAACGCGATCTCACCGTGTCGTGGTGCACTTCCAGTTCCCAACCAAAGTGGCAATGTGATAACACCATGTCGCTCCAACATGCAATTTCTCAGTTGTTATTTTCCAGTGGCTTGGCGCGATAGTGGCATGTTGCGTCAGGGGTCCAGATCGGGAAAAATTCATAAAAAATTAAAGTTGTGCCCAAGGTTAAAATAGTCTTTTTCCATAATTTTATTCCACCCAGATGTTGGATTTAAGTCCTAAAAACATGTAAAACCCTTCATTATTCACTTTTACCTAAAATCAAAAGGTAATTTTCTCTCAAGAAAGCAAACTCTAGCTCTCAATAATCAAGGTCAATCCCAAGAATTTCATTAAGAACTCATCAAATTAAGGTATGTTAGATGTTCATTCATGGATCCTTACCTTCCATGGAGCCCAAGAATCCTTTATCAATATACAAGATTTATGATTTATGATTTCCATGTTTAAACTAGATTAAATTCATGTTCATGATGTTGTTTGAGTTTTAATCCATGATTTAGATTACAAGTTCCAAGAATTGATTCTAGTATGCGTTGAATTACATGATATTCATGATAAATCCTTCAATTTGTAAGTTGATTATTGTAACCATGTTAACCCTAAGTATTTATGATTTAATGAACCAAGTATTCTTCTTATGTGTTTGATAAATTGTCTATGAGAAGGAAATAATGTCATATAGCATGCTAACATGTATTCCCCATTCATGTACAAGTTAATGCATTACAAGTGTTTGATGGAATGTCTCTATGAATGAATTATGACCAAGTGAACATTGTTATGTTATTCAAAATTATGCTTTTCTTAGTAGATGGAGTTAGTTGGGGGATTGTCCCATCAACTCCACTTTCAGACAAATTTAGTTAGAGGTTTTTCAGACTAGATTTTCAGATAGTATTCAGATTCAGATGTTATTACATTTTATCATTATTTTAGATGCTTTGAACCTTATGGCATTTCAGCCCATTATTCCATATTTATTTCAGTATTATTGTTCAGTGCTCACAGTAGATATCATTTATGGGTTAGCTTGTGGTCCTTCGGGTTGCAAGCACCGTATAGCGTCCAGGGTCCAGACTCGGGGCATTACAAACTTGGTATTAGAGCCAGGTTCAATAGAGTCCTAGGGAGTCTGAAAAGTCGTATCATGTAGAGTCTTGTGCATGGGTGTGCAGTGCGCCACACTTATGGACAGGAGGCTATGAGATGTTTTTAGGAAAAGTTTCCCTTCTTTCAGTATTCATGTCGTGCGAGTGAGCATAAGCTCAAGTTAATCTCTCATTATAATATGCTTCTTCCTTTTGTTTACAGAATATGCCTCCCAAAAGGACTAATGAAAGAAGAACCGAAAACAAGTCAGCCCCTCAGTCCATTCAGACAGATCCCCTGGATGAACATGCCTGTCATGCATAATTCAAAGTTGCATTCACTACTCTAGCCAATTCAGTAGTAGCTCAGAATGAATGACCGGCTTCTATTCTGGCCAACCCTGTGGCCAATACAGTTGCAACCAAAATTTGGACTTCACCCAAATGAATCCTCCTTCCATTAAGGGATCTAAGTTAGAAGATGATCTACAGGAGTTCCTCGATCAGGTTTAGAAAGTCACAAATATCATAAGAGTGAATTCTAGTAAAAGTGTTGAGTTAGCCACCTATCAGCTACAAGATGTATCCATACATGGTTTAAGCAGTGGAAGGTAGACAGGGGTCTAGATATAGACCCCATAGAGTGGGAAGAGTTTTCTACTGCCTTCCTAGACAGATTTTTTCCCTTAGAGCTGAGAGAAGCCAAAGTATTAGAGTTCATCAATATTAGACAAGGCAGTATGAGCGTAAAAGAGTATTCCCTTAAGTTTACTCAGTTAGCCAAGTATGCTCCCCATGTAGTGGCAGATAATAGGTCTAGAATGAGCAAGTTTATATCTGGGGTGTCAGGTAGTGTGGTTAAGGACTGCAGAACAGCAATGTTGATTAAAGAGATAGACATATCTAGGCTTATGGTCCATACTCAATAGATTGAGGAGCATAAGCTTAAGAAGAAGGACAGAGAGAATAAGAGGGCTAGAATAGGTAGCTTTAACATCAATCAACCTAAGTCAAAAGGAGGTAACCATTCCCATTTTTATCCAAAGTCTTTAGTCCCAGCTCTGTCTTCAGCCAGTGTACTGATGACCCAGGATAATGTAAGTAATAGTCATACTAATCCATTTTGCGGAGAGTGTAGTAAGAATCATAAGGGTGTGTATAGAGATGGCATTGATGTTTGTTTTGGGTATGGTAAGCTAGGCCACTGAGTCAGAGATTGTTCTCAGTCAGGTCCTCAGGGTCAGAATAGTCATCCTTCAGCTCAGTCAGGTTGCCCAAATCAACAAGGTGCCACTTCCAATGCCACCAATGGGCAATGCCTAAACAGGTTTTACGCACTTCAGTCCAGACAAGATCAGGAAAGTTCTCTTGATGTGATCACTGCTATGTTACAAATCTCCCATTTACATATTTATGCCTTAGTTTCAGATCCCAGATTTAGTCATGATTTAGTTCGTAGGTTCCCCGTGCATCGTCTCATGTTTTTCCCTAGTATCTTAGCCAAGTCAACATTCTCGGGGGACATAGTGTCCCAAGGGGGAGATGCACTATAATCCCTGAGATATCACGATCTAAAAATTCTATTTTCTCTTCACATAGCAAATCCAGTTAAAGTAATAGGTCCTTATAGTTGACCCTCATGTCCAAATCTAAGTCGTATGACCATCCCCCTGTAATGGCATGTATCCAAGAAAATCAGTTCAGTTCATTTATCATGAGTCATGTCCTTATGTTCCCATTCATGAATATTCAGTCACGTATTCATTAATCCGTTCAGACATGTACTCATTCATCAGACATGCATGTTCAGAATGTAAGCTCAGTCTATTAGACCAGTCACGTAATCATTCTTCAGTTGTACATGTCTATTTCTGTACATAAACTCAATTTGTTCGTACTCTCTCTGCTAAACTAGCCACATTTGAGGACTAATGTTCCCAAGGTGGAGATATTATAATACCCCGTATTTTCCTAGCCTAGATTAAACCTCAGTACATGGGTTATCCTAGATAAAATTTTTGAAACACACAATAATTTTCAGATTCGAGCCAGCCATTGCTTAGGAAAATCAGTTAGCTTTCCAACGATATAAAATTTGCCTAAATCCAATAACCGGGTAAGAAGTTATGGCGATTTTAAGTTTTAAGAGTTAAATATCGTCATGCAGGCATGTAGTGCGTCACAGAGTGTGTTAAAATAGCAATTGCTAGTTTTCAGTGTTGCTCCACGATGTTGGTGCATTATGATATAGACCCAGTTCATAATTGTTAATTTCCAGTGTGCCAACGCGATCTCACCGCGTTGCGGAGCACTTCCAGTTTGCAACCAAAGTGGCAACGCGATACCACCGCATCGCGCCACCATGCAATTTCCCAGTTGTCATTTTCCAGTGGCGCATCGCTCCAGGGGTCCAGATCGGGAAAATTTCTTGAAAAATTAAAGTTACGCCCAAGGTTAAAACAGTATTTTCCCATGATTTTATTTCGCCAAGTTATTGGATTTAAGCCCTAAAAATATGTAAAACCCTTCATTATTCACTTTTACCTAAAATCAAAAGGTAATTCTCTCTCAAGAAAGCAAACTCTAGCTCTCAAGAATCAAGGTCAATCCCAAGAATTTCTTTAAGAACTCATCAAATTAAGGTATGTTAGATATTCATTCATGGATCCTTACCTTCCATGGAGCCCAAGAATCCTTTTTCAATATACAAGATTTATGATTTATGATTTCCATGTTTAAGCTAGATTGAATTCATGTTCATGATGTTGTTTGAGTTTTAATTCATGATTTAGATTACAAGTTCCAAGAATTGATTCTAGTATGTGTTGAATTACATGATATTCATGATAAACCCTTCAATTTGCAAGTTGATTGTTGTAACCATATTAACCCTAAGTGTTTATGATTTAATGAACCAAGTATGTTTCTTATGTGTTTGATAAATTGTCTATGAGAATGAAATAATACCATATAGCATGCTAACATGTATTCCCTATTCATGTACAAGTTAATGCATTACAAGTGTTTGATGGAATGTCTCTATGAATGAATTATGACCAAGTGAACATTGTTATGTTATTCAAGATTATGTTTTTTTTTACATTTCATGCTATCGAGTGCTGAGGGTATTTAATATCATACAACTTAGTTGTTTACTTAGAGCCAGTGTCAGTTATAGAATAGTATCAGTCATGTCACTATCAGTAGTACTCTCAGTCCTTTAAAGAACTCAGTAGAATTTAGTCAGTTACAGAACTTAGAAAAACTCAGTAATCTCAATGAATCCAGTCCAGTACAGCAGATCAGTGTCTTTTAGTTGGGAGTAGGATTCATCACCGAGTGAACCCAAGGATGGGGCTTCACCTACCTGCGGAGTGTGTGATCCTGAGAAGCAATCCTTTCATTCTAGAACTACGTAGCTAATGTAGGTAGAGATATCACACCTGCCAGTTGAGGGTTGATGAGGTGCTCTACTTCCGGTAAAGGGTACCACCATTCTCATTTAGGGAACCTTCCAGTATAGGGGTACTCTTCAGCTTGTCTTTACCCATGGCACAGTACTGACACCCTTCTAATAGGGGTTACAGATTAGACCGCAACTCAATTATCAATTCAGGTTTGGGACATGTTTGTTAGATGATTACCTCCCATAATTTTAGTTTTGGTATCAGTCTTCAGAATAGAAATTAGTTCAGTTCTACAGAATTAGGACTGTTAGATACAGTCACTCAGTTAATAGTAATTCAGATTATCAGTATATTCAGTTATCAATTATCAGATTCAATTCCAGTATATTTAGTCCCAATATTCATAGTATATTCAGTAGTTACAGATCTTCCATGTATGCTAATTCGCTCTTGAATATCATTCAGTTAGTTAATAATCATGCATATGAACCCATGCATTCAGCCTTAACTCATTTGGCATACCAGTACATTCCCACGTACTGACCGCATACCCGTTTCTTATGTTATGATGTTTCATATCATAGGTTCGGATGCTCAAGTTCTTGACCGCGCTTAGCTAGATTTAGCCAGCAGTAGCAGATTTAGCAGTGAGTCCTCATCTATTGAGGATATATTTTTATTTCAGTACTTCATCTTAGCAGTATTTTAGTAAATAGAGTTAGTTAGGGGATTGTCCCATCAACTCCACTTTCAGACAAAATCAATTAGAGGTGTTTTAGTCTAGATTTTCATACAGTACTCAGATTCAGATGTTATTATATTTTATCAGTATTTTAGATGTTTTGAACCTTATGGAATTTTAGCCTATTATTTTTGCATTTATTTTAGTATTATTATTCAGTGCTCATAGCAGATATCATTCATGGGTTAGCTTGTGGTCCTTTGGGGTCACAAGCACCGTGTAGGGTGCAGACTCGGGGCATTACATGAATGCTAGCATATACTCGGGATAATGATAATATAATGTTATTATTTAAAACCAAAGTAAATAACCATATGCAATCACATACATACATACATATTGTGCCAAGAAAGAGCACCGGGTTTAGCATGCATTTAAAACCTTAACTAGGGTTTATGTAGTTTTACCATCATAATCCATAAATGGGCTATATAGGTCCAGTGTTACCCCCTGAAAGGGCCCCAGTACATATAGCCATATGATTAGAAGATATGATAGGGATCGAGGATTCCCATATACCTTTTTCCATCTGTGATACATATATATAAGTATAAACTTATAGGATTCCTGTGTACCCCACAATCATTTGGTCATCAAAACAAACCCTCATGTTGGTAGACATGAGTTTCTAGTGTTCGTCCGTCGAACTTGCACCTTTATGGTTAGCTATGACAACCCTCCATTATTACTCAATTAAAACATTCAACTCATAACCCAACCACAAATTCTAGGAGTTAAGTATTAAGGCATCATGAAGTGGTATCGTCATAACGACTATATTTTTACAAGTAATGTCATTAGCTAAGTCTGAGGGGATTCCCATGTACCCCAACAATGTTTCCAATTAAACTAAAGACATGTACACCAAGGCCTTCCCATTCCATTTAAAACCAACCAAACCAATTTAAGTTCCATTACCATATTATGCAATGGAAAGATTTCAAAATAGTCAAACTATGTGACAAAATCATTCTCATTGACATTTTAAGAAACATGTTAAGGGCATATAGTTTTCAAAACCAAAACCAAGTATCAATTAAACATTCCCATGAAATCACATGTTCAAAACCATAAATATAGCATGAAAAAACATAAGAAAAACATGGAAAAATATTATCCAATCAAGAACAACCAAAACCCCCCAACATATATTTCAAAACCCACATATTATAATAATAATAACATGAAAACACTTTATTAAATCATGATTTTAGTTGAACTAACAATAAAGGAGGAGTAACATACCTTAGACAATAGTGAAGACGGAGAGAAACCACCTATAAGAGCCTTAATTGATTTCCTTAAAGAAACCCTAGCCTCTTCTTCAACCCTAAGCTTAAGAGAGATTTTAAGATTATTTGAATGAGAATAAAAGGTTAATGAAGTCCTAAAAGGTTTTTTTGTTGTGGTGTCAAAAGGAATTAAGAGGGAAAATGTCCAGAATACCCCTTAACTTAAACTGAAAAAATTCCCGCAAGTGGGTATGAGTTGACCCTCCAACTCGTCACCATAATATACTATTAGTACCATCCAGTCGTACACAGAACCAAAAGTTAGAAATCTAAACAATGTCCACCATACGACTCCATAGCCCTAACTCATGACCAGACCATAATACTAGTATGGTCCAGTCGTACCCAAGACAAAATCTAAAGGGATTAATATCGGATAACATACGACTACACCTTACCACTCGTACCCTATCCTCAAGTCTCTTAGTGAGCCACTCATACTCAGAACCAAGTCAAATTACTAAGATTTATATTAAGTGAAGGACCAACCCAACAAACAGTCACCAAACCCTACAACTCGTATCCACTAAGTCGTAACCACAACAGAATCCCAATCATCATGCACTGGATAATTACGAGTTGGGTCACCTGATCCATACCCACAACATATGACACATATGTTAAGTCGTATAATGATTAGGAGGTTCAAGACTCAGGAAATTTTTAAGGGCCAAAACCTCGGGTGTTTTATCTGCACTAGACCTGATATTGCCTTTGTAGCAGAAATGTGTGACAGATATCAAGGTAACCCCACTCTTGGTCATTGGAAAGCTGGAAAAAGGATTTTAAGATATTTACAAGGAACTAATGATCTTAAGATTACATAAAGATATTCTGACTCATTGGAAGTCATTGAGTATTTAGACTCTGATTTGGGTGGATACAATGACAATGGTAAATATACTTCTGGATATATTTTTCTTCTTGCTAGAGGTGTTGTGTCTTACAGAAGTATAAGAAAACCTTTATTGCAACATCCATAATAGAAGTTGAATTTATAGCATGTTATGAAGCTACATCACATGTGTTATGGTTGAAGAACTTTACTTAAAGAATTAAAGTTGTCTATTTTAATGCGAGACCATTAAAATTATTTTGTGATAATTCAGTTGCAGTATTTTTTTTGAAGAATAAAAAGAGTGGAAGATGAAGTAAGCATATCAAGATAAAGTACTTAATGGTTAGAGATCATGTTAAGAAGCAAGTTGTGAGTATCAACTAAAGAAATTCCAGGAATTTTGATTTAGTTTTGTAGGGTTATTTTGGTCTTTTCCTCAGCCCAAACCCTACCCTTCCCATGACTTAAAGTATAATTAGGCGATATAAACTATTACTTACTAGTTTTAAATGCCATTAATCCACTCCACTCTCAAGAATAATAAGATTAGGATTTATTCCCAAGAACAAGAGATTCAAGTTTTTTTTCCCAAGAATCCAAGAATTCATGCTTACAAGTTCAAGAAAATCTTCAAGAAACATCAAGAATAGGGTTTCCTTCACAAGTTCATTATTCATATCCCAAGACTCAGACTTTCTGTAATGCCCCAAATTAGGTACCCGGAATGCTACACGGTGCTCATGACCCCGAAGGACCACAAACTAACCCATGACTGATATCTGTAACTGGGCACTGCATAATATACTGTATAAATTCGGAAAAAGGCTAAAAGACCATAAGGTTCAAATATCTGATCAAACATAACATCTGGAAATATGGTATATCAATACCAAAATAAAACTGAAATAACTATCTGAACATGCTATAGTCTGGAAGCCTCCAAACTGTCTAAAGACTGTGGAGTTGATGTCCCCAACTAACTCTGAACTACTGAAATGATAAAGTAATAAAATAATCATGCTATCCTCGAATGATGAGGACTCACTGCTAGTCTGGATATTGAACGTCTAATCTACTAAGGATGCTCTGGAGCTCGTACTTCTGAACCTATGGAATAAAAACACCATAGCACAAATGTGTCAGTACGATTGAATATACTGGTATGTAAATGAAGTAGGTTAAATGCAAGGGGTTTATATGTATAAACTATACTAACTAACTGAATAACATAAACATGAGAATACATGCATGAATACGTAAACTGTAACTGAGATCATGACATCACTGAATTTGAATACTAATAACATAAGTTTTGTATAATTGATATACTATTATCTGAATGATTGTGTCTGACAGTCCTGTTTCTGATGGAACTAGCTAAGTTTCGTACTGAACTGGGTGACTATATTGATAGTCCTGAATTCTATAGAACTATCTGAGTTCTATTACTGAGACTGATACTGAGACTGTAACTGTGGGAAGTAGTCATCTAACCAACATGCCCCAAATAAGATAATATAATTGAGTTGGGTCCAATCTGTAACCCCAATTGGAAGGGTGTCAATACCGCGCCACTGTTAAGGAAAAACTGTGAGTAATCCCTCATCTAACAGGTACTCTAAGGAGAATGGTGGGACCCTCATCTAACAGGTTAAGTCACCTCATCAACCCTCATCTAACAAGTTAGATGTCCCAACCTACGCTGGCTACATAGTTCAGGAGCGCAAGGATTGCTTCTAAGAATCACACTCTCTACTTGCAGGTGAGTTCCCATCATTGGGCTCACTCGATGTTGAATCCTACTCCCATCTGATTAGACACTAAATTAATTATACTAAATTGACTGGAGTGAGTTCACTGAGTTCCGTTGACTGACAGAATATTTTTGAGATCTGATAACTGACTGAGATTACTGAGTTTTCCTGAGTCATGAGACTGACTGAATTCTACTGAACATGGCTTGACTGAGAGTATCTTGAAAACTGACACTAGCTCTAGGCACACAGCTAAATTTTTGGGTACAAGTACCCCAGGACTCGATAGCCTAAAACTTACAAGACATGACACTTCGTGGACTCACGACCATAATCAACAATCCATAATATAATCATTGGGGAATTTCATGAGGCACTTGATTATCATGGTTTGGTACATGAGTAGGAATGATTTTAAAATGTCATAATTTCATAGGGATAGTCTCATGAACAACCCATCAAACAATTTCAATTCATAACAATAACATGAAAGTCATTTTGAACATAAGGGTAAAGCATGGGTTCATCAATTTGGTCATAATTGAGTACTAAAGCACGATTCTTATTCTCTTGGGCATTTTATCAAATATATTGCATGTAAAACCTTAGTCTTAGGCATATACACTAGTTCATACATCATGGTTACTTTAATCAACTTAATTTAAAAGTTTCCAACCCACATACTAGCATAATTTTATGAAAAGTACATAAAGACTCCAACTTGGGATTCATACAACCACATTAACATATTAAAATCAACTCACCATATGGAAATCATAATTCATGAGTTTAAAATGAGATTCTTGAGCTTCATGGGTGAAAGAAACTGATGAATCAACACTTTACATACCTGGGTGGATAATTTCTTGAAGGTTGGTGGTGTAGGAAAGCTTGAATTCTTGACTTGGGATTAAACACCTAGGATTTCTTGTTCTTGGGGATTGATCTTTGACAGAAACCCTAATTTGGTATTGTGGATGAATAATGAAGTTATGAGCTCTAGTCGGGTATAATTAGGGGTTAAAACGGGTGGAAAAACCCTAAAAATCCTTTTAAAAATGGATTAAAATCGTTGATCAAAAGTGGCGACGATTTGGGTGACAGTCCATCGCTGGCTCAATGGTCCGTCGGTCCATCCCATCGTACTTGGCCAGAACCTGAACTTCCTACCTCGTCTGCGATGGTTCATCGCTAGCTCGATGGTCCGTCGGTCCTGACCGTGGCACTTGGCCATAAGACGGGTTCACTGCCTTAGTCGCGACGTCTTGGGCGACGGTTCATCACTATCTTGATGGTCCATTGGCCTGACTATCGCTTCTGGCAGTTTCGATAGTTCTCTATAAAACGTCCATAACTTTTTACTCCGATACCGAATTTGGACGAAATTGGTATCGTTGGAAATCTAATTCAATTTCTCGCATGATAAAAAGTTGAAATTGGGGGAATTCTATCTGATTTAAAAATAAATCATTTAAAAAGTCATCACTAACTCTTCTAGAGACTAGATTTGACTTTAAGAAAGTTTGGGGTATTACACTTTCTTTATAAGTTAAGAAAATTTAAGGTATGTGGGGTTTATAAACAAGGATATTCTTTCATTCTTGTACCCAAAACTTATTTTAAAATTAAAGTTATAAGATTTGCAATTAGGGTTCATACCCAAATTAACTTGTTTTAAATTTATGGATTTATAATGTGATTGAAGTATTAAAGTGAATATTTGTCTTGACTTAAAGAATTCTCTTTTATGATTTGAAAACCATGAGTATGATTTGAGACATTGATTAAATATTTTCAATTGAGTTGTAAGAATTATATTGTCTTACAAGTCATACGAAAGAAACAAAGAGATTCAAAGGCTTTAAGTACATCTATACTACATATTCTCATGTTTTGATTTATAAGATTCATATTATGATAATGATTTCATTATCTTAACTGAAATTATTGAAGTATTTCAAGAAGATTATTGGGCACAAAGTTTTGTTCCAAATTTCTAAGAATTTAAGTATATACTATAAGTCCTAAGTGCAAGTTTTTAGATTTCAATAAGATTATGCTCTTAAGCTCCTTTGGTAAGTTTATACTAAGATTTAAAGTAAAGATTGATATTTTTATCTTAAGATAAGAAATGGAATCCACATTTTTTAATTTTGATTTTAATTTAAATAAAAAAAAATCATAACTGGTTTTCATTATAAACCCTTGTGTGATTTTAAGCTGGATTTCCTGAAGTGTGACCATAAAAGCAATATGGGAGTAATATTTTGCACCGAGTTAGGTATGAGTCCAAGGTCACATGCCTCAAAACTACGTGCCACCATAGGTATAAGTCCCATCGTGGGTTAAGTATATGTATCACTAAAGATAAGGTTATATTCAGATGGCAAGGGTACAACAGCTCTCTTCAACGTGGGTAATATATTGGACTCCATGATAGCTCACATAGTTTATGTCGGTTAGAAAAACCTCCCAAAAAGATATAACTAAAATTAAAGCTTTTAGAAACTAAGTGTTTGAGCTCACAAAGTTTATTATTATGCTTCATTACTTATGTTTATACTTTTACAATCATTGTTTTGTTCAAGCCCAAGGTGAGTCATTTACACTTAGCATGCATTGGTTTGAAAATATATTTATATATTGAGTTATTATTTTACTTATACATTCACCCCCACATACTCAGTATATTCAAGAAGTACTGACCCATATATATATATATATATATATGTGCTAGATTATCTTATAATATAGGTACCAGTTGTAGCCCACACATCATAATCAGACAGTGTGCAGCTTCCAATCAGCAGGTGATGGTTTTTTTTATTCGAGGGCTCGAGTCAATCATAGTTTAAGTAGCATCTTATTTTCTTTATTCAGTCGTATTGAAGAAGGACAGTTGGGGGTCATGTCCTGGATACCTATAGTCAATATTAGTATAGGCTTCATAGATAGTTAGTAGAGTTGATGTATTTGATTTTAGTTTTGTTTTGTATAACCAGAGTTTTACTCATTTTAACTAGTTTTGTTTTGAATATGTTCAACTAAAGATATATCTTCCACACATTACTCCAAGTTTTATGTAATTTATTAGTAGCTTAAGTAATATGCTAGTACAAGGATTAGCTTGGGATCACTTGTGGTCTTAAGCACCGTGTGACATCTACGGTGTAGTCTTGGGGCATTACAAACTTGGAATCAAAGCTCAGAGTTCAAGTGTCCTAGGGTGTCTATAAATTCGTGTCTAGTAGAGTCTTGTGGAACTGTACAAAGATGTTTGTACTTTTCTTCGAGAGGCTACAGGACATTTAAGAAATATTTTCTTTCTTTCATACTCTTGATCGTGCAGTAAAGTTATTCTTTAAGAAAATTCTGTCGATTCGTATGTTAATCTATAATTCTCTATCTATGACTTTTGGAGATATCATGAGTAATAGATTCCAATTCCTCCCAAGATGATGCTCTCAGATTTACTATCAGTAACTTCAGAAGTCATACAAGGGGCTTCAGATGAGCTCGCTAGTGTATTACAAGTTCCTTAAGTTGAAAGTTTAAGCTCTCCTCCATATGAGTTGTTCAGTTAAGAAAGAATAAGATATGTATTCAAATTCCTTATTAAACCCTTTTATCCAAATAGTGCTCATGAGAGGAAATAGTATAAATCTAGGTTGTTAAATAGATTTTGCATTTGAGGGATATTATGACATTGAGTATTATGGTTCATAAGTATTAGAACCTTCTTATAGTTGTAAGTATGGGTTTTGAAGTATAGTGACAAGAAAGGTGGTAATAGCGATTGATCGAATGTACATAGATGAACTTTTGCATATGATCAAGTTAGTAATAATATGATAGGTACTTCTGTATTAGTTTAGGGGTAATGAATATGGCACAAGTTCCATTGTTTAAGGTAGATAAGGAGTTATTGATAGTAGTTATTGTGTTAGAAACGTATAGGTTATTGATGAAAGTATTTGGTAGTTGAGTATTGTAAATTTAGGCTTCTCTAGAGGTTACAGGGAGTTTAGTTGAAACTTATAGATCTATAAATAGTAGTGATGTGTGGATTGAGGATGTTCTAATGGATTATAATAAGATAGGACATACTATCAATGATCAATTATTGTTATTATGAGGTTCTAGTGTACTAGTGTTTCTTGATGTTTTATTTTATAGATTTCGAGTGAGAATGGTATATGAGGTTGGGTTGTTAGTCATGTCTAGTACTAGACACTAAGTTTGAATAGTGGATGGTTATCAAGGTGGAACTAATGATTTCTTGGTTAGTGATGTTGGTTATATGAAAGTGATCTAGTAGGCTTGAACAATATATGAAAGAGCTTAAGTTCATTTGTTCATAGTTAAGAATGATATTGTAGGTATGGTTTAGATGTGCACCCAAGGTGATATGGGGTTTGCCTTATTTTCTAAGATTATTAAAGAGTGTGTGTGGTTAGTATACCCTTGAGTTGCTAAACAGGAATAAGGCTAGTTATATAGTCTATGGTGTTCTTAATAGCTAAGCTAAGGAGTTATGGATACATGATTTTAAGTCTTTTGGCATGATTTTGATTCTCATGGTTTAGGAAAGAATATAAGTTTAGAGATATAATAATGGTAGGCTTTGATGGAAAGGAGGTAGATTATGTGTTCAGTAAGACAAACATGTTGTCAAGAAGGGTATAAGTATGTGATGAGTACTGAAGCTAAGGAAAGTTAAGGATAGTGTGTGTTAAGAGAGAGTTCAAGACTAAAGTTAGAATAATCCGTTAAAGGTTTGGGGATATCCATGTTAATTGTTAGAATCTAAGCCTTAATATGGGATAATTGAGCTAACAAGAATAAGAGTTGAAGCTCTAGATAATGTGAACTCAGGGTATGGTGATGCTCATGAAAATTCTAAGTTAGTAAGTGTTCAATCTATTATATGATGACTATTGGGCTATAGAATATTAAGAGTTTTATCCCGAAAGAAAGTACTAGTAGTGGGTTTTACACTTTAAGACATAGTCTTTCAGGGTGAGTATATTATTTATGTGTATTTTCAGATATCAGACTTTAGAGTAGAGTAGATGTAGTTTCGTTTCGACTTTATTAAAGAGGTCCACAGACTTAGAATGATGGCTTAAAACTAAAAGGGAGATAATAGGACAAGGAACCAAGTCAGGCTCTCAGATTCTAGTAGTGATGCCAGTGTGTTGTATAACATCCCTAAGGGAGTAAGATGTTAAACCCATTCTTATTTCAGTATAAAATTTTGTACTTCAGTTATTACGATATCTACTCTTACCTTACATGTCAGCCCCATGATCATAGTTCATGTTCATGCACATCATAGAGAATTTTGTGCACTTCCAGTTCCTTGTATAAGGAGTTCCAGTTCACTCATTAGTACGAATCATATTGTATGAATTTACAAACTCTAAACTCAGGTCATGCATCTCTTGACTCACGCACTCATGCTTTACAGAATGTTCAGTTCCAGGTACTCACGGTACACTCTTAATAATCAGCAAAACTCAGATTATGTCATGTGTGTCCTCAGTTTAAATTTCTTTGATAAATTCATGTCATTGATACTCTAGTACTCAGGCATCAGTTAAGTGTCAAAGTTATTCTTTTATGCTTCAGGATCTCATGTTCTAACCTTTTAGTGACCTTTTCTTAGGTCGAGATAGTGATGATGAATAATTATTTAGATGGGTGAGAGTAAGTATTTCTTGTTGTCATGGTACAGACTAGTGTTATGGTGTTATGTGCAGTACCTTGAAATTTTGAGTTAGGCTTAAACATGGTGAGAGTAGGTAGTTCAACTCAGACTTTGGCTGGAGTAGTTATACGTACCCATGTGAGTATTTAAGGAGCGAGGCTAAACTTGAATTGGGCATTTGCATTGCCTAAGGCCTAGTAATTCTATCCTAGTTTATCATTCATATACCTATGTTCCATGTTACAGAAGTTATAGCCATATTAAGAGTCCTTGCTCATATATATTTTTCATATCATGCCCGAGTTCTTTGCTCCCTAATGTTATTATAATTTCTTAGAAAGAGTGTTGAAGAAACACTCCAGTTAAGTATATGATTTCAGTATAATTCAGTTTGTATAGCCAGAAATATAGTTCAGCAGTTAGACAGACAAGTTCCTATAGTGTTCTATCTTTCCATTTAGTCTTACTATCCGAAGTTTCATGAATATGGCTAGTCTATAAGGTAACTCATTCACGTCCATGCAAATTGTGAATTTAGTTCAGTTTATGCATCATGTTTCAGATTTAGATATTCAGCCATGATTCAGTTTGTAAGTATTATGTGCATCATCTCAGTCTCTCCTTAGTATTTCAGCCAAGTCAGTATCACTCGGGGGACGAATGGTCCCAAGGGGGAAATGTTGTAATACCCCGAGTTTTCATGTCCTAAACCTCTAAACTTTTCTTCACAAAACCAGATCTAACCTAAGGTTATTGTTACTCATAAGTCGACTCTCTCATCTCTATCTTAGCTTTATAATCATTCTCATGCCATTGTTTGTGTTCACGAAATCAGTTCAGCTCATGTATCATACTCTGAATAAGTTATAAAATCATATTTCAAGTCATGCATGTTCAGTATACGATCTAAGTTTCCTTAGGTCTTTCAGTCTAACCAGTCTTATTCGAGGGCAAGTGTTCCCAAGGGGGGATAATGTAACACCCCATATTTTCAGGCTAAAATTCAAACCATTGTTCCTATGCATTCATCCTTGAACCCAATTATACTATGTATATTTATGCGTGATTATCAAATATATGGTGTGGGAATATCTTTGTATATTGATCGAGGTAATAATACCTTCCTAACTCAAAGACGAGTGCAGGACTTTTCTATCGATAGAGATTTAACGAATGCTCCAGATAAGGTCCACTTTAGATTAGTGTATATCCTAGAATATATTGATTTAAGTATACTACTATATATCAAATAAAAGTTCTTCGAGTTGTCTTTCCAATACATGTGGTTTCACCTTAATCCGATATTGGAGTGGGAAGTTTTGTCCATTTTACCTCAGCATATCCATCTGTCATCAAGGTGATGACTACGCTGATAGGCTATCAACCAGTTGACAAGCCATTATCCAAGTCATCAACCTTAGGTAGAATAACTAAAAAAGGTGACGACTAGGCTGATAGGCTATCAACCAGTTGACAAGCAATCAAACAAAGTCGTCAACCTTAGGCAGTAACTCCGAAGGAGTTGATGACTAGGCTGATAGGCTATCAACCAATTGATAAGCCATCCGCCAAGTCGTCACCCATAACCAGAACATGAAAGGGAGTTGATGACCAAGCTAATAGGCTATCAACCAGTTGACAAGACATCAGCCAAGTCATCAACTAAAGAAATTCCAGAAATTTTGATCTAGTTTCGTAGGGGTATTTTTGACTTTTCTTCACCTCAAATCCTACCCCTCCCACGACTTAAATCATAATTAGGCATTATTATCCATTACTTATCAATTTCAGATACCATTAATCCTCTTCACTCTCAAGAACAATAAGATTAGGGTTTCTTCCCAAGACTAAAAAATTGAAGTTTTCTTTTCCCAAGAATTCAAGCTTAGAAGTTCAAGAAAATCTTTAAGAAACACCAAGAATAGGATTTCCTTCACAAATTCATCATTCAAGTACCTAGATTCAAACTTTCTTTGCAAGTTAAGAAAACTTAAGGTATGTGGGGTTTATGAACAAGGATATTAGTTTATCCTTGTACCTAAAACGTGTTTTAAAATTAAAGTTATAAGATTTGCAATTAGTGTTCATACCCAAATTATCTTGTTTTGAATTTATGGATTTATAAAGTGATTGAAGTATTAAAGTGCATATTTTTCTTGACTTAAAGAATTCTCTTTTATGATTTGAACACCATGAGTATGATTCGAGACATTGATTAAAGAGAGTTTTAAGCATGATATTATGTAACAAGTTATATGAAATAAAGCATGCAATTCAAAGGCTTTAAGTGCATCTATACTACATATGCTCGTGTTTTAATTTATAAGATTCATATTATGATTTTGATTTTATTATCTTACCTAAAATTATTGAAGCATTTCAAGAAGATTATTAAGAATGAAGCTTTGTTACGAATTTCTAAGAATTTAAGTATATATTATAAGTCCTAATTACAAGTTTTGAGATTTCAATAAGATTGTGCTCTTAAGATCCTTTGGTAAGTTTATACCAAGATTTAAAGTAAAGATTGATCTTCTGATCTTCAGATAAGATATGGAATCCACATTTGTTCATTTTGATTATAATTTAATGCAAAGAAAAGCATAACTAGTTTCATTATAAACCCTTGTGTGATTTTAGGTGGATTTCATGAAGTATGAGCATATAAGTAATATGGGAGTATTATTTAGCACCGAGTTGGGTATGAGTCCAAGGTCACATGCCCCAGAACTACGTGTCACCATTGGTTTAAGTCCCATCGTGGATTAAGTATAGAGATCACTCAAGATAAGGTTCTATTCTAATGGAAAGGGTAGAACAACTCTCCTCAACATGGGTAAGATATTGGACTCCATGATAGCTCACATGGTTTATGTCTATTAGAAGAACCTCCTAAAAGATAGAACAAAAAGTAAAGCTTTTAGAAACTAGTGTTAGGGCTAACAGAGTTTATATTTATGCTTCATTACTCATGTTTATTCTTTTGCAATCGTTGTTTTATTCAAGACCAATGTGAGTCATCTACACTTAGCATGCATTGGTTTGAAAGTATATTTATATATTGAGTTATTATTTTACTTATACATTCACCCCTACATACTCAGTACATTCCAAAAGTACTGACCAACATATATGTTTATGTGCTACATTGTCTCATAATGTAGGTACCAGTTGTAGCCCACACATCATAATCAGACAGTGTGTAGCTTCCAGTCAGCAGGTGATTGGTCCTTTTGATTCAATGGCTCAAGTCAATCATAGTTAGAGTAGCATCTTGTTTGCTTTATTCAGTCATATTGAATAGGGATAGTTAGGGGATATGTCTCGGCTATCTATAGTCATTATTAGTAGAGGCTTCGTAGATAGTCAGTAGTTTGATGTATTTGATTCCAGTTTTGTTTTGTATAACCAGAGTTGTAATCATTTTAAATAGTTTTGTTTTCAATATGTTCAACTAAAGATATCTCTTCCACACATTACTCCTAGTTTTATGTAATTAAATCAGTAGATCAAATAATATGTCAGTACAAGGGTTAGTGTAACGACCCGAGACTACCCTTTAGTCGTTACACGGTGCTCATGACCCGGAGGACCACAAGATAACCCTTTCCTGATATCTTTACCATAAACACTGCATAATATCTAAAAATAAATGCGGAAAAATAGGCAGAAACAAGCCATAAGGTTCAACACATCTATAAATACTCAAAACTAAAAACTGAATACTATTACATCCGTTCGAAAAGCCTCTAATTGTCTGAACTGTGGAGTTGATGGGACATGTCCCCAACTAACTCCGTTAACTGAAAATAAAAAAAGTCTGATACAATAATAATACAAGGATCATCCTCGAATGAAGAGGACTCACTTCTACGTCTACTGCTGCTGACTAGGACTGAACTGCTGAGGGAACTCTGGATCACGTGCCTCTGGACCTATGGTGTCAAATAAAACACCATAGTGTAAATACGTCAGTAAGGGAATGTACCAAGTATGTAGATGAGGTAAGGCTAAATGCAAGGACTCATGCATAAACAGTTACATAACTGAATAATCATGAGAGTACCGAACGAGAACACATACAGGAATGCACAAACCATAATCACAATCATCACAACCCTAGATACTGAAACTCGGATACCGTTTTACTGTCATCTAAACTCACTACTAACACTGAGATACTGAATCACTGAATCATCTGATACTGATAACTGATTAACTGAATATACTCACATAAATGACTGAATTCTGAGCTCACTGCTCTTGACTGACGGAATCGGAGATCAACCTCTCTCTAACAGATGACTCCGGAATCTATTATCAATGATAAGAAAATGAATACCATAACAACATGTTCAATGAAAACTGGAGTCTGGGAAGAATAAAGTGTACACAAACATCATTCCTACATCAAAAGTATAGAGAGGTTACTTCTGATAGATCCTAACAACTCTAAATAGTAAGACTAATTATCTAATTGACCTTCTATCCTAATTTGTGTTAACCACAATCTCTTATCTAATTCGTGTATACTATAATCTCTTATCTAAGTTGAAGCTACATCATATCCATTTCATATACTATATAGCAAATTTAGATATCGCTCTATAGAACTTGACTTTAAAGTTTGATAGCACCTTAAATAGAGCAAACACAAGTGTCCTTAATAAAGACACACACGGAGAATTGTATCATTAGAAATTATGTTGGCTAAATCTAAATAAAGAAAACGTTAGTAATATCAATTGATTAAAAGTGAAACGTGTGTTACATGTTTATTTCAAATTATTTAAAATAAAATATGAATTCTCGACGACTGATATTTGCTTGATAATGAAACCACACCAAAATCAAATACCATTATATATCTCAAATATACAAATCTGTTATAATAGTATTGTTGAGAAATAGAATATAATAACATCATAATATGAAATGGTACTTCTGCATGTTCTTTTCACCCTACGAAGTACAAAATATAGAAAGTTTATTTACGAATATATAATCGTAAATAAGTGTTTAGAAACAAACCACAATAATTCTCGAGCTCTGTCTATATTACTACATAAAGGCAGGTCAAATTTGAACATTGCAAGTTCTTATTATTCCAAGCCAAATAGATTTGATCAACAATAACTCGGGTAAGGCCCGATTTCTTAATCTTATCTCACTTCTGAATCCTTTCAGCCTCGCCCCTCAATCTCTCAAGCAGCATTACATCAAGATTCGAATCAGCAACCGTTAGAACTTATCCTTCTTCATTCTCCCATACACAATTCTCTTAACTCAGTGTTCTAGTGGAAACAAACAAATAAAAACTTAAATGTAATTATAATTTTATCCGGACTTACTTACCTATTTGAAGGAATATTTAACTTTCAAAAGACATAAAAGTTGTTCTATATTTAAAAATAGTTTAATCGATCAATATTTATATTCGTGCTTTTAGATAACAAAAAAAAACTCTATTTTTGTGTAAAATATCCTATGTAAACAAAACTGCAATTGAAATTGAAAATCCCAAATAAACCAATTCTAATTACGTATACAATGTACTCTTTCACACATTAGGGTAACTTCACATATTATTTATTACAGTAGTACTATCCTTTTTTTTTAGCTACTTTGTGGATCTTTTTCCTTATACATAGTCTGCAAACATATATTTAAAACTTATATATGTATCACATTTGATAGAATAAAGTACACTTGATAGAAAAAATATGAAGATATGAAATAAAGTTTGATTAAATAAGTATTGACATTAATGTATTAAGGAGCACTTGTGACTACCTGAACACGAGAAAACTTTAAATTTTATGGTAGCAGTCAATGAAAGCCTCCGAAATTCTCCTTGTCTTGTTTTCAAGGCTCTCATTATATTATGCTCTCGCCGATTAAGGTCACTTACGTATTATAGTGTTGTAAATAATGTTTAGGTTGAAAATTTGAAGCTTGATTACTGTATGCTATTCTTTATGAATTATAATTATACATATAAGGTGATTTTGTACGGTCCGAAAGAAAGAGAATCGTAGACATAATAATGATCTTTCCTAGATGAATGCCCAAGCTCAATTGACTATTAAAAAAAGCACCAACATACAATGCACTTCCACCATATTTTTTAAAGGAAAAAAATACGACAAAAACCATAAAAGGAAAAAAAGTATTGATTTTCCTAATACTAAAAATAGTTATTTAATTTCATTTCATATTTTTATTTTATCAGGATTGTTCCCACATATCTTAGAATCATATATTTTAGGAGTCCCCTTCTCATATATTTTAGGATTCATATATAATAAAAATAATTAAATAATAATTGAAGAAAATAAGTGAAAAGACGATTTTGTCTATAACGAAGTTTTTTAATGAAGGGAAAAAAGTTCAAACCACATTTTTAAGACCCTTCACACTTTTAATATAGTATAGATATAGATATTATTTATTTTCACTCATAAAGGATTCTCTAATTTGGATATGTGGGTCAAGTGGAAGAATGTAAGAATATTACGTACACTATTATTGTAGACATAAAATATTTGTGGATTCTACCAAAAGAATCCAATTTCTATTAGAGTTCTTAGAGTTCTATAATTTGTGGGACTCTTCAAGAAGAATTCAAATTCTGTTAGAGTTCTTGGAGGCTACTCTAACCTAAACCCTGAATTATGTCTATATAAAGGGGCAAATATCCCTTTAAAAGGCATCTTCAAAGTTTCAATAAATTCATAGGATATTTACAGATCAAAACCTCTTCTTCTTGATAATCAAATATATCAAGAAGATTCACAAAACCTCCTTTCATGGAGATCAAATTCAAATATTTCTACGTTCGAGAAATACGCCACTAACGACCCTCGAATTACGGAGAAATCCATATCAAATTCTACGTTCGAGAAATATGCTACTAACAGCCCTCGAATTATGGAGAAAATCAAGAGAGAAGAATCCCTCGAATTACGGAGAAATTCATATCAAATCCTACGTTCGAGAAATACGCTACTGACAGCCCTCGAATTATGGAGAAAATCAAGAGAAGAATCAAAGGAGGAACAGATTTGTAACCACATCGTTTATCAATAAAATTATTGTTTCTTCATATTTTTATTTGTGGTTGAAATTAATTTTTCATGAATTAAATTATGTGGGAAACAAATTGGCACGCCCAGTGGGATCAAATCTTCCCTTTATCTCTTCTCTCATAAATCATACATGCAAATTTGTAGCCGCAAGGCGCAAATATGGAAGCTTGGGTACTTCAAGACTCGTCTTTGAGTTTCAAGTCTACACACTGACAAGCCTTGAAGTAGGGACATTTGTAGACATAAAAAATCTGTGGATTCTACCAAAAGAATTCAATTTCTATTAGAGTTCTTAGAGTTCTATAGTTTGTGGGACTCTTCAAGAAGAATCCAAATTCTTCTAGAGTTCTTGGAGGCTACTCTAACCTAAATCCTGAATTATGCCTATATAAAGGGGTAAATATCCCTTTAAAAATCATCTTCAAAGTCCCAATAAATTCATGAGATATTTATAGATCAAAACATCTTCTTCTTGACAATCAAATATATCAAGAAGATGTACAAAACCTCCTTTCATGGAGATCAAATCCAAATATTTCTACGTTCCAAAAATACACCACTAACGATCTTCGAATTACGGAGAAATCCATATCAAATCCTACGTTCGAGAAATACGCTACTGAAAGCCCTCGAATTATGAAGAAAAACAAGAGAGAAGAATCCCTCGAATTATGAAGAAATCCATATCAAATCCTACGTTCAAGAAATACGCTACTGACAGCCCTCGAATTATGGAGAAAATAAGAATCAAGAGAAAAACAGATTTGTACTCACATCGTTTATCAATAAAATTGTTGTTTCTTTCATATTTTTATTTGTGGTTGAAATTAATTTTTCATGAATTAAATTATGTGGAAAACAATTACGTATTAATGACCCACATATTTTTTGTAAGAAATGTACCTTGTCTCCCAGGTAAAGTATTAAATCAGTCAATTACTTCTCCTCCAAGTTATGCATATATGATTTTTCTTTGATGACAAGAAATAACTATGAAAGTTACTAGGGTTAAAGTTATTTTACTAAGAGTCCCTAGCCTACTTATAAATACGCATGTGACTCCATCAGTCTGACATACCTTTGAAAGGTAAAGGCTAGAAGATTGTTAGGCATCTTCCCTTTTTTCTTATTAAAGTTTTTGACAAGGGTGAATCTTCACAACACTTTAATAATAATGGTTGAAGGTACGTTTCTATTTATTTTTCTGTTGTGCATTGGCTCTGTGTATGTATTGAAAATTTCAACAATTATGTCTCTATTTTTTAAAGCATTAATTATTTCGAAATATTCTTTTCTTAGCTAAAAAGATAATTAAAATGAAACAGAGGTATATATAAAAGGGAGGTAGTAATTAATACTCGAGATTATTAACAACGACGTATATCTAACACATGGAATTAGGATCACCTGTTTCTCCCGTTAAAGCCTTTTCTTCATCATTCATTCAAGAACCTAGCATGGCCACAAACTGCGATTACTTCTTTTACCAGGACCATGTAGCCAATCTTTTAGTGTCATGGCTAATAACTCTGTCACTATCCATCTGTGGTGCGGGGGATCAAGGCATGCCCTCATGAGCTGCAGCACGAAAGGGTGTCTTTGCCTCGATAGCGTCTCGACCTCTTGGGCGAAGAAGCTGACACCGTTATCATTGTAGAGAAAGAACTCAGGCTACTCGATACGCATTTCACTGCAACTTCACATCCTCTCCATCTTCCTCTGTATATATTTGCTGTACTTCCTTGAGCCACTTCCTCTTCCACTTCAATCTGTTCCCATGAGCTATTATTACATGTTGAAGTATATGATCTAGAAAGAACACTTTTAATGACTTAAATATATACTCCCTCCGTCCCAAATTATGTGTGGCAATTTCTTTTTTGGTCCGTTCCAAAAAGAATATCGCATTTCCTTATTTGGTAATTTAAAGACACAATTACAATTTACCCTTAGTGATCCCACTTGATTTTAAATACTATTACTCTTTTTTTTTATTTGGTTTTTCTATTAAAAGTGGTCTCAATTGATTTTAAATACTATTACTCCTTTTTTAAGAAGGCTAATTTTGTAACTTTAACCAAGTCAATACTTATTTCTTAAATATCGTGTCCGGTCAAATGGCGACACATAATTTTGAAAAGTTAAAATTAAAGTATTGGCAAAAAAATAAAAGTGAATTAAAAAGGAAAGTTTATCATTCTTTTTTGAAACGGAGGGAGTAATATATACTAATATACAGTTGGTGGTGAATTTAGAATTTTTAAATCACGGGAGTTTAATTATTTTATAATTTAGAATTTCCTACTGAGACGGGGTACGCACTTTAAATATATTGTATGAATTACTAGCTTCGCAATAAATGATAGTGTTTGACTGCCGAAAAATCAGGCACCCATAAAATCTAATGTACGTTCGCTATCAAGATTTATTTCAATATTTAGAAAAAGTTGTGCACAGCAGTTATCAATACATTTATCAGTGTTAGTGTAGAAAAGTTCGAATGCAACAACTCAGTAGCCAAGAGGCCGGCCATAACAAGTGGAACGTACAGTTCTAATGTCAGAGTTCAAATATTAGTGATTTTCTGGTCACTTATATCTTCTCTGCTCTCTTATTCACTATGTGAATGAAAATAGTATATCTGCAAAAGAACTCCTGGTCTTAATAGAAAAGGAAAAAGAGAAAAAGTAATTATTGTACGTACCTCATGGGGTTCAATATACCAACCATTCAACTTGGCTTGGTGAATTAGGTACGTTATATCAAAGTGGGGTTGCTGTTGGGGTGGTGTTTGGGAACTGGCAGTAGCATGGAGAATAGTAATTCTACTGGCTGCCTCTTGTTCTTTTTCTTTGTTGTTGATGATTAAGTCCAGAAAACCATTATCTTGTGCAACCTGAAGACAATACCTCAAATAATTGTGTCCTTTCAACTCTCATTTTGTACATGCCCTTCATCTCTTTCTGCTTCTCTAATTCCTTCTCCCTTTCTTCTACCTTTTCCTATTAATTAAAAACCATACATAAACTCATTAGTTAGCCTTAACTAATGGCAATTCGTAAGTACTTGTCCCTAATTACAGAAATGAAGTTTCACTTGACATGGAAATAGTTGACAAGCTACAACTGCAACATGGATATTGCTCGTTTTTGTACCTAGCCCGCACAGTTTTAAAATGTGTCACCATGGTTTAAAGATAATTACTTCCTTATGCACGCAGTGTTTCTTTTGTATTTCATCCATGTAAGATTTGCCTAGAGTGACTAACAAAGAAGTCATGCTGTTGGACAATAAAATTCTCGAGATCGAAGATAAATAATCGAGATAAAAAAAATACTGCAACAATCGATTTATTGATTTCAATAAGTGAGTGTTACAATCTCTATGATTCCTCTGATTCGCCTTTTCAACTATAAATTCAAGGGCTTCGAGCTTCGTCTTGAACTTTAACTTGAACTTAACTGATTTGATCTTGACTTATGCTTGAATCCAAGGGCTTAATAGCTTGTTCTTGAATCTTGCGGTCTTGATCTTGAACTTGATTTGAGGACTTGGTGAACTTGATCTCGACTTGTACTTGAATTCAAGGGCTTTGAGCTTATTCTTGAATCTTGTAGTCTTGATCTTGAAGCTTGAACTTGTTCTTGAATCTTGAGCTTGTTCTTGAACTTTGAACTCTTGATCTTGAAACTTGATGAATTGATCTTGAATTCTTGAATATGTAGAGAAACTTGTTCTTGAATCTTGAGTTTGTTCTTGAACTTTGAACTCTTGATCTTGAAACTTGATGAATTGATCTTGAATTCTTGAATTTGTAGAGAAATCTGTTGCTTTGATCCACGAGCTCTCTCTTGCTTCTTGTTAAACTTGTTACTCCTTTTCTGAATTATGAGGCCCTATTTATAGTTGTAGGAAATAAAGAATCATGATAAACATGAACTTCCTTTGACCAATCAGATTTAAGTGACATGGCATTTCTTATGGGCTTTTAATTTACTGCATCATTATTTTAACACGTGGCATGGTCCCATTGGCTCATTCACTTGACTTGGCATGACATGCCATGTCATTTGACATGTGACATAAAATTGGGCCTCTAGCATATGATGACATCTTGGGCTTGTTAAAGTGGGCTCAGTCATTTGTAACCCAAATTAATATGATGTCATCTTGAGCTTGATAAAGTGGGCTCAGTCATTTTTAACTCAAATTAATGGACTAGCTCAATTAAAAAAATTAGACTTTAATTAAACCCACACATATTTGAATTTAAACAATTAATCCAATTACATTAATCCACAATATTTATTTGAAATTAATATATTTTAATTTTAATATTATCCAAATTTTATGCGGATAAAATTTTATTGCTTACAAAGTGCCCCTACTTTAAAACTTATCGAGTATTTATTTGGAGGACTAGCCTTGAAGTAAAATATATATATATATATATATATATATATATATATGGAAAATGCACGAATTAGTGCATATCACATGGCAAAAAAATGATCTGAACTTAAAGGAATCAAATATTCTCTGGAAAATTTAATATATATATATATATATATATATATATATATATATATATATATATATATATATATATATATTCTTACGTGTAGCTGCATGGAAGAAATGGTTTGACCTTTCTTTGGTCTACAAAGTCATATAAGTATCTCTTTTTGTTTCTTTGCCAAATTGAATATGATTAGGAGTCCACCGATATTGCCAACTATATTTCCTTTAGCAAATCAAATTAACTCCTCTAAACATTTTCCCAATTTAAAGAGAACAAGGTAACTTTCGCCGCCCCAACTTACCTATAAATACCCCATGTTATTCGTTGTTTGCATTATATTCTGTAGCATCCTCGCAGCAACTTGTGGCGGATTGGAATCAACAGCAAGTTAATTCTTTTCCTTTTATTTATTTTATTCTTTTCCTTTTATTTATTTTATTCTTTTATCATCCCTTTTTTTAACAGCTTATGCACGACTTATACTTCTCGCTCAAGTAACGTCTTCTATGCAAAGGTGATTACCACATGGTGCGAAGGGATATCTTCTTGTCCCCGCCATAAGAAAGGTAATTTCATGGTAATCTTATGGCGCATAGAGATGGCTACTCGTCCCCGCCATAAAAAAAAGTAAAATGTAACTTTATGATAGTCTTTGGTAAAGGGTAACTTCGTGGTAGTCGTATACCAAAGTTAAAAGGTAACTTCATGGTAGTCTTATGGAAAAAGGTAAAAGGTAACTTCATGGTAGACTTATGACGCACCGGGATGACTACTCGTCCCTGCCATAAGAAAGGTAACTTCGTGGTAATCTTATGGAAAAGGTAAAGGTAACTTCATGGTAATCTTATGGCGCATCGGGATGACTACTCATCCCCGCCATAAGAAAAGGTAACTTTGTGGTAATCTTACAACGCATAAGGACGGCTTATTCGTCCTTGCCATAAGAAAATATAACCTTATGGTAATCTTATGGCGCATAGGGATGGCTACTCGTCCCCGCCATAAGTAAAGGTAATTTCATGAAGATTTGGAAGGTAAACTCAAGAAGGTTTCAAGGATTTAAAGACTTCAACTTATAGATCGAAGAACCCGATGACTCCAACTTTCAAACTCTGAAAGCTTCAATATAGCAGACTTGAAGACTTCAACTTATAGTCGCAGAGCATCTGAAGAATTTAACTTGTAGACTTCGTGAACTTGCAGGTTTCAATATGGTGAAGTTGAAATCTCCAACATAAAGACTTAGTGAATTTGAAGACTTCAACTATTAGACTCAGTGAACTTGCAGGTTCCAATATGGTAACTTGAAAGCTCCAACATAAAGACTTAGTGAATTTAAAGACTTCAATTTATACGCATAAGTCATTTGAAGACTTCAACTATCAGACTTAGTGAACTTGCAGGCTCCAATATGGTAACTTGAAAGCTCCAACATGAAGACTTATTGAATTTGAACACTTCAACTTATATCCAAGAAGCTTATACTTCATAGGGATTTTCCCCCATTGAGACACCAACACTTGGTGCAAGTCTGAAGATTGATGATGCTAAAAGTCTTTTGAAGACTGAATTTTTTGTATGAGGGGGAAAATGTATTTTTTTTGACACTCATGCAACTGAACTCAGAATAAAATTCCAAGCGCCTACGTACCTCAATGAAGAGGATTAAGTCCCAACGTAGTTCTGGGGTGAGTGTTTTTTTTTTGTTTTTTTTGTATCCTAACTTTTTCCTAGGCAGTATCTTTCAAGGTTTTCAACCTAGCGGACATTTTCTTTTTGAGCCGTTCACAGTTTATACTCTTGTGGGCCAGGAGTAGACATATATTATACTCGTGCCTTAAGAAGTATACATGCAGTTTATACTCGTGCCTTAAGGAGTGTACATGCAGTTTATACTCGTGCCTTAAGGAGTGTCGTCTTCCTTCAAGGATAGTACTTCTTTAAGAACTTGGCATTGATGGGGTCAATCCTCACGCCATCTGCATCGACAAGCTTGTAAGAACTATTTGAATATGCCTCTTGTACGACATATAGTCTGTCCCACTTTGGGGTGAATTTTCCCCCAGACTTACGAAAAGTAATAATGGGTCTTCTTACTGCAAGGACTTGATCTTCAACTTGGAAGTACCTCAAGCGAACCTTTTTGTTGAAAGAACGAGATAGCCAGGCTTGATAACATTTAAGATTTTGCTGAGCCTCTAGCCTCTTTTCATCAAGAACTTCTAACTCCGCAAGACGCAACTTAGCATTTTCTTCATCGGTGAGCCCTTCTTTAATATCCAGTCTCAAAGAAGGTATTTGACGCTCAAGTGGCAGGACTGCTTCAACTCCAAAAACAAGTGAGTATGGGGTTGCTTGCGTCGGTGTACGGTAAGTTGTCCTATATGCCCATAAAGTTTCTTCCATTCGCTCATGCCTGTCTCTTTTAGATTTGGAGACGACTTTCTTCAGCAAGTTGCATAAAGTCTTATTGAATGCTTCGGCTAGACCATTGGCAGCAGCGTGGTACATATAAGACTTGCATTGTTTGAAACCAAAGAGATCACATATTTTTTTCATTATCTTGTTATCAAATGGATTTTCATTGTCAGTTATTATGTACAGAGGAATTCCAAAGTGGTAGATGATATTCACTCGTATGAAGTTTGCGACATTTTCTTTCTTTACTTCCTTGAGAGCAACAACTTCAACCCATTTTGAGAAGTAATCTGTCGCGGCCAAGATGTATAAGTGTCCACCAAAAGATTTTGGTAGTGGACCAACAACATCCATTCCCCAAGCATTGAATGGCCAAGATACTACAGTTGGGTGTAGTACCTATGGAGGTTGATGTATGAAATTTGCATGGAATTGGAAAGTTTTACATCTTCTGCCATAGTCCAAGCAATCTTTCACCATAGTTGGCCAATAATATCCCATCCTTTTAATGTGAAAATAGAGCTTTGGTCCAGACTGATGTGATCCACAAACTCCTGAGTGTGCTTCTTGCAAAGCTTGAATTGCTTCTTCCTCTACCAAACACCGTAAGAGTACTCCTTCAAATGATCTTCGGTACATTGTGTCTTTGTAGTAAAAGAAGTGAGGTGCACGATGACGCATGTCAGTCCTTCTTCTTGGATCTTCTGGAAGTATCCCATAACACAAGTAGTCAATGATAGGTTGTCGTGAATCTTTCTTTACAACTTCGAACACAACAACGAGGTATTCAACTTTACTTTCTTCATCCTCAGTTAATGGAGGTACTACCCATTCTTGGCGGATAGTGACTTGCATCTGATTTGGAAGAGTCAGGGTTGAGGCCAAAGCAGCTAGGGCATCAGCTTGCTTATTTTCCTTCCTTGGCACATGCTGGAGGGTTACTTCTCTAAGCCATCCCATCAACTTTTGTGCATATTCATGATATGGTCTTAACTCAGGCTTCCTGACTTCATAGCTTCCCAATAACTGTTTTATCACCAATTGGGAGTCACCAAAAACTTGTAATTGCAGTTGTTTCATGTCGACAGCCATCTCTAACTCGAGTATGAGAGCTTAATATTCAGCAACATTATTGGAGCAACGATTCGTCAAGGTAAAAGAGTGGGGGATGACTTCTTCTTGTGAAGTGACAAACACTACGCCAGCACCAGCTCCATCTCGATGTACAGCACCGTCAAGGTACATCTTTTATGGGAATCTAACTTCAACAGCCATTGCGTCTTTATCAGGAATTTCATCACTCAGCTTCCAGTCATCAGGTATTGGGTAATCTGCCAAGAAGTCATCCAATGTTTTTTCTTTTACAACTTTTTGGGGAGCATACACAATATCAAACTGTTGAAATTGAAGGTACCACTTTGCAAGTCAATCACTGAGGACTGGTTTTGACATCATAAACTTGATGAGATTTTCCTTAGACATAAGATAGATAACATGAGTGATGATAGGCGGATTTACACGCCTATATCAATATATTTTGCCCATATTTTAGCCTAGTTTTGAGAACAAATTATATATTTCATGCACTTTTAGTCCCTTTTCCCGTAAATGAGCTAACGAACATGACTAGGAAAGTTTCAGGTATAAATGATGCAAAATACAGCATTTTATGGCTAACTTGACGTAAAAGAAAGCTCACGAACGAAGGAGAAGGAAGTGGGACGCCTAAAGGACCAAAACTGCTGCATGGAAAATCTGTCTCGGGCTAAAACAGCAATTCTGAAGACTTTGGGGACTTACAGACACAAAGCTGGATTTTGACAATGATACATTAACCTAGTACAATTAGGTTATGTATTTCATTATTTTATGTGGATTATGATAATGTTACCTTAACCTAGTACATTTGGGTTAAGGATTTCATTAATCTAGTAGGATTTGGTTATTTATTTCATTAGCTTAGTAGGATTAGGATATGGGTATTATAAATACCCTATCATGCTAGAGATTTTAAAACATCTTCTTAACTTCTCATCTTACAATTCAATTCTCTTACTCTACAACTCTTCTAATCTTTCCATTAATTCTATTTTTCTTCTTCTACTCTTCCATTCTTAAATTCCACAACAAGAGAATCGTTACTTTGCCCAGGAATTCACGCCTCACGCCTACCACCTAAGCTACACGAAATTACTCAATCTTGTGGTATAACAACAATGTCAATCGTGATCTCCTTCGCATTCATGGGTAACTAAACTTCTCTGTTGGGGTTATGGAAGCCGTATGAGATACTATCTATTGCTGTGAGTTTGTGAGTTCGAGGCACGTATATTGCTTATATCATTATTCTCTTCATCTTAATCTACATTCTTTGCGGTTGCAAACGCAAGAATACGCCAGTCGAACATTTAACTTGTTCGAGAGAAAAGTTATTTGTCTGGAAAAGAGATAATGTCAAGGTAGTAGGACACCCTTTCCTATTAAAAAGCTGGTGCCGTAACTGGACTAACCTCTTGGAGAATTCATACCGTTAGATACGCTTTAAGCTCGAGAGAGTTAAAGTGAAATAGTCCTTGTTTAGGTCGAGAGACGCTTGGATTTACCATCGACTACAATCCTCTATAAGCAATTGCATATCAGAATTCTACACACTCATAGCCAATAGAGACGTATACCTCAGAAGGTGGACATAACCCCAACGCTTCAATTCTCATTGTTTACAACCAACGTAACAATCTCTCTCTTTTTACTTTATTATTTTCAGTTTTTGTTTACATTACTTTCAAAACAAGAATCCCCCCCTTCTTACGAGACTTGCACCAAAAGTTTAGTAATTTTACTTACTTGTTGGCCAAGCTATTCCCTGTGGGATCGACACCCAACCCAGGTTGGGTTCTATATTTGCTAACGACCGCTTTACACTCAAACGAGAGCTGTAGATTGAGCGTTATCAATGAGCTTGAAGTAGTGTTTCATCTTTTGGATAGAGAAAGCCAATGCCAAACATAACTTTTCAATCGGAGAATACTTCAGCTCATTTGGTGTCATCATTCTGCTCAGATAGTAAAGTGATTTTTCTTTGCCTTCACTATTTTCTTGATATAGTAGTGCTCCAACTGACCTCTCTTGTGCCGCGATATAGAGTATCAATGGTTTTCCAGGTATGGGTGCCGCAAGAACTGGGGGCTTCATTAAGTATGATTTAATACTCTCAAAGGCATTACTACAACCTTGGTCCCATTAGAAGGGAGTATACTTCTTCATGAGATGACTAAATGGTTGACATTTTTCGGCCAAGTTTGAGATGAACCTCCTTAAATATGCTAGCCTTCCTTGAAGGCTTTTTAACTCATGAATGTTTTGAGGCTCGGGCGTCTTCAAAATTGCATCGGCCTTAGCTTGATCAATTTTAATTCCTTGTTGTCACGCAATAAATCCAAGAAACTTTACGAAAATAACTCCAAAAGCACACTTCAATGGATTCATCCTACGTTGATATCTTTGAAGTAACTCAAATACCATTCTTAGTTCTTTTAAGTGGTCGTCTCTCTTTCTTGACTTCACTACTAGATCATCCATGTAGCATTCAATATTTTTGTGGAGTAGACCATTAAAGATGTTTTACATAGCCCCTTGATAAGTGGCGCCAGCATTCTTCAAACCAAAAGGCATCACATTGTAGCAATATATACCTTTAGGCGTACGAAATGCAGTGAGCTCTTCATCTTTAGGCGTCATACAGATTTGGTTGTAGCCGAATGAACCATCCATGAAGGACATTGCCTCATAACCAGTGGTGGCATCAATCATTAACTATGGTATGGGGATTGGAAAATCATCCTTAGGGCATGCGTTGTTGAGATCTCAAAAGTCGACACAAACTCAAATTTGGCCACTCTTCTTCCGTACAGGAACAATACTTAAAATCCATATGGGATATTTGACTTCATGAATAAAGACAGCTTCAATGAGTTTGTTAACTTCATTTTTTATCAGTGGAACCAACTCTGGCGTAAAACGTCTCTGAGCTTGCTTAACTGGATGAGCACTATTCTTGACCGTCAACTGATAGACCGCTACTTTCGAATCTAAGCCAGGCATTTCCTTATAACTCCAAGTGAAGACATCCATATATTCTTTGAGCATGTCCATATATGCGATTTCTTCCTCTATTTCTAAAAACACACTCAGGTAAGTTGGTCTTGGGTCTTCATCGGTTCCAAGATTAACTTCCTGCAAGGGATTTGTTGTGGTCTTCACTTCTTCTTCAAGTTGAGAAGGAGCATCTCCAGCATCTTTCTCCTCTCGAGGATCATCATCTTTGATGGATATGTTATGACACCAGAAAGTATCTCCCATCTTTTCATCAACCTTTATTTAAAATGAGGCCTCATTCTTATTTTGGGTCATGACATGATATAAGGAGCCAACACTTTATTTATCTTCCTCACGTTCCTTGGTATAAACCACAGTGTGAGCCTTTGATTTTAACACCTTGTTGCATGAAACTACCAGTTTCATCTGTCACTTTATTCTACAAGAAATCATACTTTGGAAATCCTTTTGTATTTTAAGTGAAGAGTGCATCATCGTGCTTTGACGACTCCTCTTACACTTGTTGTTTTTCCTCTTATTTAGAGGTCCCAACCTTTCAAACACAGAAGTTCTTACAGTTGACCCTCCAAGTTGGTCAAATACAGAGGGTCTTTTATTAGCAGCAGTGGATTCTTCTTCCACGGTAATGTAATTATTGACTGCCCTTCTTATGGAGATGTGAATTGGAGGTGATTGTGTGTATCCTAGGCCTTTACGTGCCTGTCTGGTTATACTCTCTGACAAAAGATTGCCCAACCTTGATGGCTTATTAGAATTGTATCCAGCCTTTATAAATAGCTTAAATGCATTTGGATCAAAGCCTTCTTTCGTACACTTCGTAGGGAGTGTCATATCTTGTGGCAGATTTTGAACCACAGATTCTTCAAGAAGTCTTGAGGATGGATTTATTGCATCAATCTTCCTGATAGGTAAAGTTAGCCCCTTTAGCACATTGTCTTAGAAATTCGATGGGTGATCTTTCTCTTTCTTTACCTTTGGAACGTAGCGAAGAACAAGAGTTGCCTTCTTTTTCATAGGAGCGATGCTTTCTCCATTTAAAGTGGAGAGAGGCTTCTTGGTGGTGACTTTTTCAATAGTCACCACGACCTTCTTAGTTGCAAGATCATTACACTTGGTCTTGGTGACATCATCAACTCTTTTCTCATTCACGACATAGTTCTTCAAGTAGAATTTTGTATCGGCAAAGTGTGATTCATCTTCAGTAAATAGCTTATCATCAACTACTATCTTTCTTTCAACTCAATTTTTGAGGTACTTCAAGCATTGATAGTAAGAGAACGAGATAATTTTGTTCCCGTGCACCCAAGGCCTACCAAGTAATATATTTTATGAAGTTTTGACATTAATCACATGCATCAATACATTTGATTGAAAATCATCCATACGAATCCCCAAATTGATAGATCTCATAGCCTTTTGGCCCCCTGGGTTGAATCCTTGAATTATTATGCGACTTTCATCCAGTTCATCAGTAGAGATACCAAGTTCTTTTATCGTACGAATATGTAGGATGTGGAATCCAAATCCCTCATCTATCAAGACTCTATTGATCTTCTTTCCTCAAATCTGGCCCACCATGTATACGGGGCGGTTATGTAGGGCCTCACCAAGTAGAAGATCGTTATTTATGAATGTGATTTTTGTATAACATACATGTGCCTCTTGGACAAGCAGTTCAGAGGATGAAGAAACTTCTATGGGTATATTTTCACCCTTTGCCCCCTCTTTGGCAGTGTTAAAACAAGATGCCTCAAGATTGACTTGGGCAGTCTTTCCGTGGAACCAAATCGGTAAGAATTTCTCTAAAGTCACCAATTGTCGAGGTTTCTGGTGGTGAAGCTCTGTCACCATTGTCTTCTTTGGAAGTTCAACCAACTTCTGTTTCCTTGGTTTCTTCACCATTCTTCTTCTGGTTGGCTGCTCGTACGTCTCCTTTTGCAGACTTGTCTTCTTGCGTCTGCGTCTGGTCACCAAATTCCAACCTTCATCATCGTCTTCATTAACTGAAGACCTGTTGGGCTCTAATATTTCCTCATTATGCTCTCTGACACATATTTGGACTGGGTCGAGTGAGCCAAAAATGATGGATATTTGATGAGAACTGGCTTTCTCATCGTCAAAGAAGATCTTCTTCTCTTTTGCAAGTTGCATAACTTTGTCTTTAAAGACAAAGTACTTTTCCAGAGGGTGACCTACAAGCCTATGATACTTGCAATAATTTGGGTCATTGGTCCTTTCAGCTTTGCCAGGACGCTTCATCTCCGACATATTAATGAGCTTATGATGAAGAAGTTCATCAAAAATCTTAGCAACTTCAAAATCAAGGAAAGTATACTTCTTTTCTTGCATCTACTTTAAAGTTAACTTCTGATTTGGAGGTGGTCGAGAAGTAGTCTTCATGTTTTGCTTCTTGCTCACCTTTGTGGTGACCTTCACAGGAGACATGTAGACATTCATGGATTCTTTGTTATCAGTTTTGGGGACGAACTTACCCCACCTTTTGGGTTCCTGCTTATCCTTTCCCCTTTGAGGGTAATGGATAGACGTTCCTCCCTTTCCAGCAGAAGACATGCTTAACTCCATATCGTGAGCGCGAGTAGCTAACTCTTCAAAGGACTTTGGCTTAATGCCTTGCAAGATATAAAGGATCTCCCAATGCTTCCCCTGGACGCACATCTCTATTACAGAAGCTTCACTGAGTCTATCTTTACAATTTAGGCTCGCATTTCTCCATCGATTGATAAATTCGATGACTGGCTCATCCTTTCTTTGTCGAGTATTTATGAGTTATACCATGGTCACTGTACTCCTTGTGCTATAAAAGCGATTCAGGAACTCATGTTCCAATTGCTCCCAACTATCGATGGAGTTAGGCTCGAAGTCCGTATACCAATCAAGTGTGTTTCGCTTTAGGGAATGAACAAACTATTTGACAAGATAGTCACCGTAAGTTCCAACATTGTTACATGTCTCAACAAAGTGTGCGACATGTTGTTTAGGGTTACCTTTGCCCTTAAATTATTGAAATTTGGGGGGGTTGATAGCCAGCAGGCATTTTGAGGATATCTATTCTTGCAGTGTAAGGCTTGTCATATGCAAAGGAAGACTTGGTGACGACATCATACTTGTTTTTTAGGGTTCCTTCAATAAATTCCCTCAATTGCCCAATCGGGATCATTCCCAATCGGGATCATTCCCAATCGGGATCATGCCCAACCGGGATCATTCCCTTAGTTGGTGGTGTTAGTTTTACAGGATTTTCTATCTCATGAGCCTCTGGGAGCTTTTCCCGGTGCATGGCTAGATTCTTCGTCTATCAAGCCTTCTACCCTATTCACTATCTTATCAATCCTAGCCTCTTGATTTTGAACATAGTTGGTCAGGCCTTCAATTGCCTTTGTCAGATTCGCAAGCTGCTCCTCCATAGATGAGGCATTAGTTACCATTGCTTGCATGATCACAGGAAACATCGAAGAGTAATATGGATTATCGCATAGGTTGATCTTCAGAGTGCTTAACTTATGTGGTGTAAGTGGAGATGACGCATTTATTGAACGACCATCGCTCTTTGCACCAGAGTATTTGGAACCAGAATGCTAAAAGAGAGCAAGAGTTTTCTTAAGAGATTCCACGACACTGCTTCCTCATTCCGAAGCACTTGTATTGGACTTCGTTCCTTTTGGGGTTGAAGATCCAAAAACTGGAGTTAGCGCGGATGACACTAGATAAGTTTGTTGTCCTAGCAAGACTGCCTTGCTCCTTGTGTCAGCTCGTAAACTTTCGAAAGTAACACCAAGGATGCTTTCCACTTCGGTAGAGAACCTTGAATCAGCAGCCTTGGAAGTAGTTGATTGAGAGTTGATCTTCTTGGAAGTCATTTCCACGTTCTTAATCTTCAAAGTCTGAAAAGTTGAGATGAGAGGTAGAGATCGTCCCACTGGGCGTGCCAGAATTTGTTGGACAATAAAATTCTCGAGACCAAAAATAAATAATCGAGACAAGAAAAATACTGCAATAATCAATTTATTGATTTCAATAAGTGAGTGTTATAATCTCTATGATTCCTCTGATTCTCCTTTTCAACTATAAACTCAAGGGCTTCGAGCTTGATCTTGAGCTTTAACTTGAACTTGACGGATTTGATCTTGACTTATGTTTGAATCCAAGAGCTTAATAGCTTGTTCTTGAATCTTGCAGTCTTGATCTTAAACTTGAACTTGATTTGAGGACTTGGTGAACTTAATCTCGACTTTGTACTTGAATTCAAGGGCCTTTGAGCTTATTCTTGAATCTTGTAGTCTTGATCTTGAAGCTTGAACTTGTTCTTGAATCTTGAACTCTTGATCTTGAAATCTTGAGCTTGTTCTTGAACTTTGAACTCTTGATCTTGAAACTTGATGAATTGATCTTGGATTCTTGAATCTGTAGAGAAATCTGTTGTTTTGATCCACGAGCTCTCTCTTGCTTCTTGTTAAACTTGTTGCCCCTTTTCTGAATTATGAGGCCCCTATTTATAGTTGTAGAAAGTAAAGAATCATGATAAACATGAACTTCCTTTGACCAATCAGATTTAAGTGACATGACATTTCTTATGGGTTTTTAATTTACTGCATTATTCTGACACGTGGCATGGTCCCATTGGCTCATTCACTTGACTTGGCATGCCATGTTATTTGACATGTGGCACCAAATTTGGCCTCTAGCATATGATGACATCTTGGGCTTGTTAAAGTGGGCTCAGTCATTTGTAGCCCAAATTAATATGATGACATCTTGAGCTTGATAAAGTGGACTCAGTCATTTTTAACCCAAATTAATGGACTAGCTCAATTAAAAGAATTGGACTTTAATTAAACCCACACATATTTGAATTTAAACAATTAATCGAATTACATTAATCCACAATATTTATTTGGGATTAATATATTTTAATTTTAATATTATTCAAATTTTGTACGGATAAAATTTTATTGCTTACACATGCATATACCATACTGCAATGGTCCGAAATCCCAAAGTTCCATAATAGGCAGAGGAAATTGTATTATATATATAACTTTTATTCATTTGCAATACCTGCTGAAGGTGGTGATTTTGCTGTGTTTGAACAAGTTTTATGTTGCGTGTGACTTTAGGCCCCAAAATTAAACAGTCACTTAGGGCTTTACACCATCCACTCATGTTCGACTTAACCGGAGCACCACTACTTGTGGCCGCTGACGAACCCACCGAACTTCATATTCCTCTCCTTTTATGGACCTTGTCGGAAATAGTACCGTCCATCATGGATTTATACCTCATGCAAATGCTTAGTGATGTTATTCTGAAGTTGTTAAGTTGCCTTAATAGCATAATTAGTCTTTGTGGTGAAATGGGCCAGCCAAGAAGTTAAGTTGCCTTAATAGCATAATTAGTCTTTGTGGTGAAATTATTCTCTAATACCAATTGTAGGGGGTGCGGATTAGACACGGTAACTTTACTAAGAAATAAATAGTTATTGGGTAATAAGTATTTATTTTTATATAATGTATTTTGTGAATATTATCAATTGAAATATTTTTCATTTTTATCTTCTTGACTTAAGATGTTTTATTAATTCATATTCTATATTAGATATTATCGTAATTAAATTATCTAGTGTTCTAGAATCCTCGTTAGTACTATGTAATCTTTTGTATTCTTGGTATAAACTATATAGTTGGGTTTCGATTTCTTTTAATGATTTATTCTTTTCGTACGATGTATCCATTAATTTATGTAATTGTTAAATGTTTTGTAGTAATATGCATTAACTGTTTTTCTTCGTTCTTGTATTTTTTATTTTCATATATTTTATTAATATATTCAATTTTACTGATATTCATATTTTGGGGGTGATTAAATGGTAGTTGATTAAATGTTTTGCTATAATATTCTTTAGCTTTTTCTCTTAGTTTTTGTAAGTCTTCTATATTATTTTTAAGATATTCTAAATATTCTATATCTTTTGTTTTAAAATATTCAATTAAATTCGTTTTTATAAGGTTTTCTGTTAATCTTATTTCCTCCATTTCTTGTTCCCAGTATTTTAGATATTCGTAGTTTATCATTTTATTCTTCTAAAGTAAATGTATAATAATCTATTCTATTTGTACTATATTTAATATCTTGTTTGAGGTTATTAATACTACTAACTATTTTTTCTTGTTCTCTTCTTAATGAATTTTTTAAACTATCTAAACTTTTATCTTTGTTTTTTTTCTAAATTTTTCAAGGTTTCGTCTATCCATTTTAATTTTTCTATTAGGTTTTCCATTATTTCTCTAATTTGTTTTCTATAATCAATTTCTTTATGTAGGTCTTCTTGGTTTTCTCTAATTTTCTTAATATATTCTGACATTTTTAGTCTGTATAATATCCATCTGAATCTAAATAGTATTGATGTTCATAATATATGCGTAAGTTTTCTATACTGTTTAATGATTCTTCCTCTTCATAATCTTGTAATTTTTCCCATATTATTTTCTTTATGTCTATGATTTCTATATCTCTAAGTATATATAAAACAAGTATTTTAATATCATCTGTCATTTAAGCTTGATTAAATGCTTTTTCATAATATTTTTCAGTTGTTTGTTTTAGTCTAAGTAGTTCTTGCATATTTTCATTAAGGAATTCTATATATTTTATATCTTTAGTTTCCATGTATTTGTCTAAATTTACTTTCATCTGTTTTTCTACTAACTGTATGTTTCTCATATCTTTTTCTCAAAATTCTAGATATATGTAATTTATCATGGTTGGTGTATATGTAAGTATTTGTAAGAGTAGTTAGGTAGGTATGGTATGTAATTTATTCTAGTCATATAATATTTACCAAATACTTTTTCTAATATGATTTTTCTTATATCTACTACTTTTATATCCTTAAGTGCATACAAAATAAGTATTTTAAATTTATCTACCATTTCGTCAGATAAATAATTATTCATTTTTCATAAAATTGCTATTTTTAAAATATTCCCTTCAATCATACACATAACAAAATATGATCATATTAGATTACTATATACTAGATCATTCTTAAATAACATGTTCGTCGGTCACTATTAGCATGGTAATCCAGATACTTTTCCCTTAAACAGCGCCTCAACTCTGGCTACTCCCCACCACGGCTTCTTGCCTTATTGGTTTCACCTTTAGGATGACATAGTTCTTAGGGATTTTTCTCCGTTTTCACTTTGTTAATAAACTTCTTAACATGCTATTCTTCGAATAATTCTACTATAAAGTAACTAACATGAGCTTATCTTATTATATCATGATTGTTAGGAATTATGAATTTAGCTATTCATAAGACTGAATAAATATACCTGTTCTGGTAAGTTTGATAATCCTAAGTTTTGTTCCTCCATAGATTTTTCCATTGAAATATACTTGTTTTTAAATGAATAAGCAAAATATTTGTTGTGGACAAGAGAGAGAGTTTTTGCTTCAACACATGAAGGTTTGTCTTTGCACTGCCTTCGTTTCTTCTATTTATAATTGAAATTTACATATGATTTCTTTACAGATTTCCTAAAATGGCTTGAAAAATCAAAGCTTATACTAGTCTAGGCTAGACTAATTAATGCTTACAAAAAAAAAAGTCTTCATCTTTTAAAAGAAGACTTTGACATAAAGCACTAAATGACAAAAAAAACTTTAAATGCCTAAGACTTTACATCAAAACTTTATACAATATTTTACGTAAAGTAAAGTTATGCTAATTTATTCACATGTCTTTTGTCTTTATCTTTTTCTTTCGTATCTGCTTTGGTTATCTTCTCTATTTTTTGTCAGTGTAGCATTACATCTGGAATAAAGTTGTGCTTGCCACTACATCTGCTGCATATGTGGTCTTTGTATTTTTGGCCAACTTTTTCACAAAATTGATCCATAGCTTCTTCTGAAATAATTCCTTTACTGATAGATCTTGTTAACGGTTGTTCTTCTGGTCTGAGGAGTGTTAATCCCCATTTTCTAAGTTCTTCCATGTCATGGTCTCTAACTTCTTTGCAAGTTGAATAAATTAATGCTTGATTCCTTGAATTATATATCCAAACTGGTTTTTTATTTGAATAATTATTAAGTAACTCTGATAATATATTGCTTATTCCAATAACTCTTTTGTTGCGGTAAAATGCTGGTATTTGTGTTTTTGGTATCTCGGGTTGTTCACATATTTCTTCCGGAATAATATAATCTCTGGTCATACCCATTTTGACCACATTAATAGTCTGTTTAATTTCTTCAAATAATATTTCTGCTAGTGCGGAATAAAATCGAACATAGAATAATTGTTAGTTGGTAATTCTCTTGTAAGTCATAAATTCTTTGTGAATTTCTGGGATTCCTGCTAACTCTTCTCCATTGGTTGTGTAAACCATAGATAATAATCCATAATGGTAACATGATTTAATAAAATTTGGGCTTGTACCTGGTAAGGCAATAAGTTTATTGTAATTTTGGCATTTCTGGGTAATATATCCTTTTTGTTGTGCAGCTAGCTCTTCACTTTGAATAAGTTTGGTATTTAATAAGGTTTGTAAGGTGTGTATGTTGTCAATGTATTTATGAGAAGAATAATTGTATGTCTGTTTTTCTTGGTTAAGTGATTCAAAATAGGTATGTATCTGGGGAGGGCTTCTAAATTTTGTATATTTGGTGTATATGGTTTTGAAAATATTTGGCTGAGGTTATAATTCTTTTTCTTTGGTATTTCAGGTCTATTTTGAGTGACTATATTTTTCCCTTTAGATGTTCCTGCAGCTGTAATTAAAGTTTCGGCAGTAATTTGAGTTTTAAGGTGTTTCTCATCGTCACCTTCTAGGTCTAGTTTTTTAATGTGCTCTTCCTGCACAGTATCTTATTTTTTATAGTGCTCAACTTGCACTTTTACATTTGTAACTTCAGTAGTTAGTGTAATAATTCGTTCTTGTAATAACTCCATTTGTTTAAACATTTGGAGCAATAAATCAGTTTGGGTATCTTTAACATCGGCCTCTTCCATTGGTAAATCAGTTTGAGTAGCTTTGTCTTGATAAATAATCTGCAATGATATTTTTGTTAGTATTGATTACATCAATTGTAAATGTAAAATTCAACATATTTAATACTAGTCTCCGAATTTCCTTTGTCGTAACTGAATTTTGTATTTTTCTTGTTAGCCACCATCGTACCTGTGTATTATATGTTCTAACAATAAACTTGTTATACACGATATATGGTTCAAATGCTATTAAATATTTATATAAAGAACATAATTCTTTTCTATTTATTTCCCATTTTATTTCTGTTTCGTTAAACGTTCTTGAATAATATCTACAATGATGTTCTAATTTTTCTTCTTCATACCTATATTTAAGTACTCCTCCATAACTATATTCACTTGCATCAGCTTCTACTATATATGTAAATTTTTTATTTTCATCTGAAAATTGTAATTTTGGTAACTCTTTACAAAGTAATTTTATTTTCTGTACCTGTTTTTTGTCATTCTTCATTATATCTATATTCTACATCCTTTTTTAATTTTTTCTGTAATGATTTTAACTTTTCTGCTAATTTTGGAATATATTCTCTTACTTGGTTTACTAATCCTAAAAATAATTGTAATTTCTTTTTTGTATCTAATTCTTCTTCTGAATTTATTATTTTTTGGACTATATGTTGTTGCATTTTGACTCCACTTTTATCTATTTGTATTCCTAAAAATTCTATCTGATTTTTCATAATTTCTATTTTCTTCTCACTTAAACTTATTCCTGATTTTTCTATTATAACTGTAAATTGTTCTAATAATTTTAAATGTTCTTCTTTAGTTTTTGTATATAATAGTATATCATCTATGTATACTATACAATTAGGTAATTGTTTAAAATAACTATCCATAAAATGTTGATATCTACCTAGTGCATTTTTATATCCATATGGTAGTACATTCCATTCATAAAATCCTTGTGGTACCGTAAATGCGGTTAATTCCTTAGATTCTTCTTCTAACTTTAAATGGTAAAATCCTAATTTACAATCAAATTTACTAAAATAATTATATCCTTGTATTTGCCTTATTTTTAATATCTTGTTTGGTATTGGGTAATTATAAGTCATTGTTTTTGCATTTAAATTTCTGTAATCAATAACCATCCTACTTTTTCCTCTTTTTTGTTCACTATGTTTATTTACTATAAATGTTGGGCTATTATGTTTACTATTATTTTTTTTGTATATATTGTTTTTCTAATAATTCTTCTATATGCATTTTAAATTCTTTTAAATCATCAAAATTATATGTTAATGATTTCTGGGTTATTATGCTATTTTTATCTATTAATTCAATTTTTATAGTGGTTTTATATTTTTCCATCCTTTTAATGGATCTTCACTATATAATTGTTCTAATTTTTTCTTAATTATTTCTATCTTATTTATTGAAAATATAGTTATTTCCTTTTTATTTATTGAAAATACGACCAGTTCTATTGTATCTTCAGTATTTTTTATATTTTCTAATTTTTGTGTAATTTTTTCACTTCCTTTTATCCAATCAGTTTTCTTTCTTATTTTATTAATAACTCTTTTTGCTCTTACTTTCTGTTTACATGGTGTTGTAAACCACCAATCTGTTTTAGTTATTATATGTGGGTATAATTTGTCTAAAAACGGCATTCCTAAAAGTATATCTTTTGATGTTAGCTCATAATTATAGATTTCTTCTATTGTTAATATTTTATCCCATACTTGTGTTTTTACATTCTTAGCTTTATAAGTAATTAAGCTTCCTTCGTTATTAAATCCTTTAACTATTATTGGTGTTTTTAATTTATCCCATTTACTTTCAAGTAAACAATTATATCTACATAAATTAGCTTCTGCTCCGGTATCTATCATAGGCGTATAATATCTACTGTAATATCCTTCTACTACTATCTTCATTAACACATATATTTTCATATCATGTTAAAGCTCTTCTTAGGAATAATTTTTCTCTATTATATGTTATAGATAATTGTGTATGTTCTATATTGAATGATTTTACTTGTTCTAGCCACTTAATTCCTAATATTATGTCTGTTTTTTGCATTTCTTCCTTTATTTCAAATTCTATTTTCATTTTTCTAACTTCTATTGTTATTTTTTTTTCTGCTATATTTTTAGTGTTTATTAAGCTTCTTGGTAGATCTGGGCATATATTATTATCAGATTTTATTTCCTCATTTTTACTAGATATTTTGCTATATAATTTTCTTCTTGTCCTGTATTTAAGAGTATAAAATATTTCTTTTCATTTATTGTCCCTGTTATGTAATATTGATTTAAATTAACTATTGAACTTGTTTCATAACTTGTTCTTTTTTATGAACTTGATGATTCTGGTTTTTCATAAGCTATTCTTTTTGTTGTACTTATTCTATCATTTATTATTTCTAAATCTTCTTCTATGTCTATATTTTTGTAACTATAATCATTATTATCAATTTATTTTATGAATTGTTCAAAAGGACTTTCTATTTGTATTTTATTAATTTTATTTTTTCCTGTTATTTTGTGTTTTGTAGTTAATACATATAGATCTTTACATCTTGTTGTAAATATTTTACTTCCTGGAGTTAGTTCTATTCCTGATATTTTCCAATATAATACCAATGATTTATCTATATTTTTATCTGTCATTGCTACTGAATAATTTGCACTTATTATAAATTTAAATTTTTGGTATATTAAATTTCCTTTTATGGCAGTTATTATACTTTTTTCTATAGGTCTTATAATCCTATCATCTGCTAAATATAGTTCTATTGGTGTATCTATTCCTTCTCTAAAACATGCTTTTATCAATATCTCTGTACCTCCAAGGTGTACATATTTTATTGGGTCTCTACTTTTTATATCGTTTATTTCTTTATTTATTATCCTTTTTGTTACTAGTGGTATACTAGCTTTACCTTTTGCATATCTGCAGTCTATTATATGTTCTTTTTGGCTTACTACATAATATTCTTCCTTTTTCCTAGTAAATATATTTTTTATTGTTGGTATTTTAAATCTTTTTTCTACACTTAAGTCTAACTCTTTTCCTTTTATTTCATCAAATACATTGTTATCAAATATTATTTTTTGATCTGTTCCTTCGTCATTTAAATATTCTTCTTTTGTTATTATTTTTATATCTTCTTCAGTCATTTGGTTTATTTGTATATCTTCTTCAGTCATTTAATTCGTCTAATTCACTATCTATTTCATTATCTTCTATTTCATTATCTGTTTCATTCTCTGAAATTTCATATTTACTGTCTTTACTTTCTAATTCATAATCTATATAATCTATCTGCATATATTCTGTATTTTCTATTTTTATTTCTGATATTTGTTTATTTTTTGGGTTTTTAGGTAATTTACAATCTCTAGCTAAATGTCCTAATTTTTCGCAATTATAACAAGTACATTCCTTTTGTAGATTTCTTTTTCCTATATGGTCTTTTATGTTTATAATTTTTTACATAATATCTTTTTCTTGGTTTCATATACTTATATTTTGATTTTTTGTATTTCTTATATTTCTTATGCCTTTTCTTTTCTTATAATATCTTTCTTCGCATCCAAATTGTGGTGCTATTTTATCTTTGCAACATGCTAAATTTCTTATTAATGTTTTTTCCATTTTTATTTCTTCTCTATATTTTTCACATAGATTTTTATACCATTGTAGTAAAAATTTTGTTCTTGCTCCTAGAGTATCTACTATTTTTGCTTCATCCCAACTTTTTATTATTTTTGAACTAAATGATTCAGGTAATTTACTAAAATATAATTTTCTTATTTCTTTACTTTCTTCTGTATTATATGCTCCTTTATAATAATATTCTTTAAATGTGCAAGTATATTCATCTATGTAGCACATATTACATATTACTAATTTTAACATTAAATTCCTATTTGTATCTTTCTCTTTATTTTGTTCTTCTTCTGTTGTTGTCATGCTACTAAATTCGTCTTTTATAGCTGTTTCATATTTTTTTAATAATTCTATAGGTGTTAATTTAGTTGTAGTTGTTGATGATGTTCCTTCTGTGGGTTTGTCAGTTCTTAATACTCTTTTACTATTTTCAGTTAGATTTAAAAACCATAATTTCACTGTTCCTATTAGTGTTCTTTCTATATATTCTGGTGCATCTATTATATTTATATTATTATCTAATAATTGTTTTGTCACATATCCTATCCATAATTGTATTATTTTTTCTGTATCTATTACACAATCTAAGTCTAAAAAGTTATAATTTTTATTAACTATTTGTTTTGGTGTCCATTTGTCATATTCATTCTTTAGATTATATCTTTTAAACTTATTCTTATAATATGTAGGTTTTCTTATTTCTGATGTTTTAGGTATTATATTTTCATCTTCTTTTTTATCAAGAGTGTTTATTTCCTTGTTTATATTTTCTAAGTTTTCTTCATTAATTACTTCTTGTTTTCCATTGATTCCTAAATTTTTTGTATTTGTTAAGATTTCTGTATATGTTTCACTATCTTCCGAATCATAATTATTTGTTTCTTCAACATCTATTGTATTAATTTCTAATTCCTTTGTTTCTATTTCTTTATTATTTATTTCTAATTTTTCTTTAAATTGATTTATCTCATTTAATAATTTTTGTTCTTTATTTTTTTCTTCTTTTTCTTTCTGTCTTTCTTCATACAAATCTTTTAGCATTTGTAGTTCTTTTTCTAATTCAGCAATCCTACTATTTTTAGTTTCTTCTATTTATCGTATTTCTTCTGTAGTTTGTTGTTTTATTTTTATATTTCCTTTTTTCTATCTATTTCTTCGTTTTCTTTTTTCTATTCTCACCATAGCTGTCAATTTATCTTCTAATTTTAATTCTTCCTTTTCTAACATTAAATATAAATGTTCACCTATTTTCTTATACCTTCTACCTAAATTAGAAAATACTATTTTTATTTTTAATCCTTCGTGATTTTCATTTGTTTTTTCATCTATTATAAATGCTTCTTTGTTCATTTTTTATTTAATTGTTAATAGACCATGTTGGTATGTATATTCTAGACTATCTATTGTTGATTCTAAATTTGATATTTCTTCTTTTTGTGCATTTATTGAGTTTTTACTAACTCCGACAATTATGTTATATTGTAGTCTTTCTATCCTTATTTTTAATTCTTTACGCTTTTCAGATATTATTTGCTTTAATTCTTTATATTTTTGTACGTTATTCATTTAAATAATATTTTGGGGAATATCTAAATCTAGTTTTATCAAATGAATCATAATTAATAAATTAATCAAGTAAATCCATATATATACGACTTTCGTATTTTTTAAATAACAAGGCTCTGATTTTAAGGGAAAGCGATGACAATGTCATCACATTCACGATATCCATATGATACTTATCCGAAATAATCTCTTGGGCCTTCAACATCACACCACCTAAGAGAAGGATATCTTGTCGAAGATAGTTTATCAAATCCTCACTATGACCTTGAAGATTAGACACTTTCAATTTCGAATGTGGGATAGAACCTTTGGAACCTAATTCTAAAAGTGAGATGGTTAGATGTAGTTATGGCAGTTGTCAATAAGCTGTCTAGGCACATGCAGTTCATGCATCAGTAAGAGTTGATTCTATAAATACACTACTAGAAAACTATAAATTACATAGGAATTTTACCTAGGGAAATATATCACAGGAAATACATGCGGATCTACCTACGAAAATATTAAATTTCTCAACATTAAAATATATTACTTGTGAACTATATATTTGTAACAAATTCCGCAGGTAAATTTGGCGCCATATTGCGCAAATTTCGTACTTGCAACATTACCTGAGAAAATGTATCGGCGGGTATTTTATCTCTAGGTAAATTCACAGATATATGGACAAATATATATATATTTTAAATCCATAAAAAAATCCCCGGGTAATTTATCCTACGAATTTACGTAGAGATATACCTAGAAAATTATTTGGGGATTTTGTGCTGCGAATTTTGCTGGGGATTTATTCTTGGGGATTTACCTGCGAAATTATTACTTGCGACATTACCTGGAGAAATGTATCAGCGGATATTTTATCTCTAGGTAAATCCACAAGTATATGGACAAATATGCATATTTTTTAAATCCACAGAAAAAATTTCAGGTAATTTATCCTACAGATTTATGTAGAGATATTTTGATGAAAATTTATGTAATGAATTTTATTACTTAGGATATTATTTGGAAATTTTGTGCTGCGAATTTTACTGGGGATTTACCTGCGAAATTATTACTTTCACATTACCTGGGGAAATGTATCAGCAGATATTTTATCTCTAGGTAAATCCGCAGGTATATGGACAAATATATATATTTTTTAAATCCATAAGAAAATTTCCAAGTAATTTATCCTACTGATTTACATCGAGATATTTTGGTGAAAATTTATGTAATGGATTTTATTACCTGGAAAATTATTTGGAAATTTTGTTCTGCGAATTGTTCTGGGAATTTACCTGCAAAATTATTACTTGGAAAATTATTGAGTGATTGTGTTGCTACAAATTTAGCTGAAACTATTTCTTAGGAAATTACCTACGAAATTATTACTTGAGAAATTATTGGGGGATTGTGTTGCTACAAATTTAGCTGACACTATTTCTTGGAGATTTACGTAGAATTTTTGTGACTTGAAAAATTTAAATAGGAAAAGGATAAGCTTGAAGAATAAAAAACATAAAATAAAAAGAAATTAGACATTAAATCGGTGGACACGTATAATCAAGCAAAAGACGCTCAAGAAATTAAAATTAGTTTGTTGACATTGATGGTGTCACAGATGTATTCAAGACGAATAAACCTTAGCTTGACTCATTATGTTATCACAAAAAATGTAAAGAGGTGAAATTTTGTTGGCCTAAGATAGGGCAAAGAGTGATTCAGGATTCAAATGGAGCGTGTTTTTCTATTGATTAATTTAAATATAATTGTAATACATCATACTACGCATGATAATATAATATATCAATATAATATACATTTAGGAGTCGTTTGGTGTGAGATATAAGGTATAATAATCACAAAATAAAATAAAAATTTAAATTATTTTACATTAAGTTGAAAGTATAAGGTAGTTTCAAAATTATATATATGATGAGATTACGGGTGGACATTCTGTTTGTTCGATTTGCTTGTTTAATATCATTTCATTTTTTTTATTTTTGGATTGACGGAAATGACAGCCGTAATCAAACCAAAATAAATTCGATTTGATTTGATTTTTATAAATTCAGTTCAGTTATTTTGAATTTTTATTTCGATTTTGAAGATTAAAATAGTGAGTCTTTCTTTGTCATGACTGGACATTTAAAATTTGTGATTTTTTCTTAGAAAAAATTATTTTTTTTCAAATCTACTTTTTTATTTTCAAATATAAATAACTCAACATGGATGAAATGAAATGAAATAACGAAAAAAAAAATATTTATACTAAATATATAAATATATATATATATAAAATTTATATATATAATAAAATATATATATTATTGTTATCATTGATTTTAAAGTAATATATTATGTGTTGTAGTCTTAGTTACAATTTATTCATAACTAATCTGAGAATAATTATATTATTTATTTTACTATTATTATTATTATTGTATTAATTCGCAACCTTAGTCAATTTAATTTTTTATTTTTATTTTCTAGTCTGGTTTTCCAATTTGTAACAATTTTAGCCTAATTTTATCAAATTTATTACAATTCTAGCCCAAATTATGTCCAATTGAACTCAATTTCAAATTTCATTCATTTTTTAACCAAATTCTTAATCTTTAGATCTCAGCCATTGATCAACATTTATTATTATTATTATATTTATTTTTAATATTAATTTTATATAGTTACAATATCTGTTAAATATCAATCTAATTCAATTTAATTTTCCTAATTTATTTAAATCTAGCCATTTTATACTCAATTAGTGTCAATTGAGTTTAATTTGACTCAATCGAAATCCTCAATTCAATTTTTTAACCCAATATCTAATCTCAATTTGACTCATCTCCTCAATTCTAATCTCTATCATTTATCATATTTGATCAACGACCAATATTAAATCAATTTTCACTAATATTTTTCTTGAAATTGGACAGCTTCAAACTATTTTTCTTGAACTGAGGGTCTATTGAAAACAACCTATCAACCTTAGCAGTAAGGTTTACGTACACTGTACCCTCCACGGACCCCAATCTGTGGATATAAATCGGGTTACAAAAAGCGACGGACAGTGTCGCTTTTGTTAAAAATAAATAAAAATTAACTTTATGATAAAAAGCGACGTTTTCCGTTGGTTTTTAAATTTAATTTTTATTTTTATTAAAATCGACTAACAACGTCGCTATAATTTTTTATTTTTAAAATATTAATTATAGAAAAGCGGCGCTATCCGTCATAATTTTTATTTTTTTTTTCGTATTTTTACAAAAGCGACGGACAGTGTCGCTTTTATTAAAAATAAATTAAAATTAATTGTATGAAAATGACACTGTCCGTTTATATTTGATATTTTTAATTTACTATTAAATAAATAATTTTTATGTTTAAAAAAATTAAATGTATTCAATTGTATATTTAATACATTCATATCATATGATCAATTGATCAAGATAATAATATACTTTTGAAGTTATAATATAATAATATAAGCTAAATTAAGCGATAATTCATCAAAGTATATATGAAATACGTTATATTACGAGGTAACATACCCGTGTATGTGATGTATATCGTACATATTTTGAAGTTGCTAGTCGATCAAATATATATATAGTTCACTCCTAATTAGTTGTTATAAGTCATTTAAGACATGTCTGATTCATTGTTTCAATCGTGATTCGATTATATCACCCCTAATTAATTTTATGGTCATCTAAGCATTAAGAAATAAATAATATTTCATAAAAAAGATAAAATACACACAAAATGATAAGTCAACATAAAAGATTTGATTGACTATTATTGAAACCTAATTTGGACCTCCCGATACACCTCCTAGGCTACTATTTTGATAAAACTTATTAATTTTAAACATTAATATTTTTTACGTATTATTTTAATATCGAATAAATAACGACGTGTAACATTCATGATTTGAAAATATACAAATTATTTTATATACTTTTTATTACCATTTTTACATTTACTAATTCAATTATAATACTTTACATATTTTCATCATTTTTCGTAAATATGCATACTCATAATTTACAAATACATTGTCTATTATTGTTTTAATTTATTTCAAAATTTAGTAACGAAAATTTTTATGTAACAATTTTTACGTAAAATTAATTTTACATACGTAGCTTATTTTTAGTGTCAACATCTTATTATTTTCGTTGTTATTATATTTATTAAATAGCAGTCCGAATTCAATTCAACTTTCACGATTTATTTAACTTCTAGCCTTCTTTGTATTCAAATTACGTCAATTTTAGCTTAAATTCGTTTTAGTTTTGACCCCAAGTTGCAATCTCTAATCCCAATTTCAATTTTAACCCAAATTGAGACCCAATTTTTAATTTATAATCTAATCCTTTTAGTTCTTAAATCATAGCCGTTGATCTGATACGATCAACAACTAAGATTAAATCATCCTTTTCTTCTCCTTTAAACAAAACCAAGACCAAACCCTAACATATTCTACAAACAGCCGCATCTACCTTCACTCTCATCTCTCTCTTCCTCGTTTTGCCAGCAGCCATGGCTACCGCCGACCGCCACCTCTTCTATCACAGGCGCAACCATAGTTGGCAAAGCCTCCCCTCTCTCTATACCCTTCTTTTGTCTCTCTTTATTTCCCATCGGTGAAATGAGCCACCATCACCAACAACCCTCTCCATCAGCCTCCGTCGTTCTCCGGCTAACAGATGCTACAACTCCTGCCAGCCCATCTAGCTGCTGCTACCGGCATAAATAGTGGCAAATGCCGCCTCCTTCAACACCAGAGCAGCTGCCGCCTCTTAACCAACGAACCCCATGCCGCCACCATCGACCAAAACCGCCGCCAAAACCCAGTTCACGCTGGCCATCAACACGGATAAAGCCAACCAGCGGGCACTGTCTGGTTTAAACTTTGCCAAAAAATATTGCAATTTATGACTGATTGAATCCGTCCTATATTTGTTTTCTTAGTTTAATTTTATTTTCTACCCCGTCTTTTTATTTTTATCTTTCTATGGACAAGATCTGTGATTTGAAATTAGCGTTAACTTGTCATATTTGATTAGTCTGTCAAAGCTTTGTTCTTCTATGAGTCCTGCTTTTATTGGATTTTCACCATTGCATAACTGTCCGTCCTATATGAATTTGGTGTGTGATGTTTTCAATACTTTAAAATCTCAAACTTATTCTCATTCTTTCTGTCGGGGACCTAAAAAATAGTTGAAAGATCTGGAGGCTAATTTGATTTCTTCTGTACTTTCTTTCTTTCAAAATGTTGGAATTCTATCACCAATTTTATAGGTGTAAATCACAACCTAATATTTTTTATAATCTTATTTTAAGTTACATAATTATTCAATAAAATATATTTAGCTATGTAAATTGATCCTATTGACCCTCCATAAGTTAAGTGTAAGTTATGTAATGAAAATGGTTAAGTGTAAGTTACTTAACGAAAACGATTAAGTGTTATCACTTAAAATGTGAATTCATGACTTGAAAATGGTTTAGTCTTGTCACTTGAATGTGAATTAGAGAATTAAAAACGGTTAAGTGCAGTCACTTGAAATATGAATTTGTGACTTGAAAATGATCAAGTGTAGTGTTTTGAAATGTGTACTAGTGACCTCAAAATGATCAAGTGTTGTCACTTGAGAAGTGGATTAGTGACTTGAAAATGATTTAGTGTAGTAACATGAAAGGTGAACTTGAAAACGGTTAAGTATAATGACTTGAAATGTGAATTAGTTATTTGAAAATAATTAAGTGTAGTGATTGAAAATGTGTACTAGTGACTTGAAAATGGTTAAATGTAGTGACTTGAAATGTGAATTAGTTACTTGAAAATGGTCAAGTGTAGTCACTTGAAATGTGTACTAGTGAGTTGAAAATGGTTAAGTGTAGTGACTTGAAATGTGTACTAGTGACTTAAAATGTGAATAAGTTATTTGGAAATTATTAAGTGTAGTGACTTGAAATGTGTACTAGTGACTTAAAAATAGTTAAGTGTAGTTACCTGAAAATGGTTAAGTATAGTGACTTGAAATGTGAACTAGTGACTTGAAAATGGTTAAGTGTAGTTACTTGAAAGTGGTTAAGTATAGTGACATGAAATGAATGATTAGGTGTAGTGACTTGAAAATGGTTGAGTATAGTTATTTGAAATGTGAAGTAGTTACTTCAAAAATGGTGAAGTATAGTGACTTGAAATGTGAATTAATTATTTGAAAATGGTTAAGTGTAGTGATTTGAAATGTGTACTAGTGACTTGAAAATGATATAGTGTAGTGCTTTGCAATGTGAATTAGTTATTTGAAAATGGTTAAGTGTAGTGACTTGAAATGTGTGCTAGTGAGTTGAAAATGGTTAAGTGTAGTTACTTCAAAATTGTCAAGCATAATGACTTGAAATGTCAATTAACTAGCTAGTTGAAAATTATTAAGTGTAGTGACTTGAAAATGATTAAGTGTAGTTATTTGAAATTGCGAACTTATGACTTGAAAATGGTTGAGTGTAGTTACTTGAAATTGTGAACTTGTGACTTGAAAATGATTAAGTGTAGTCACTTGAAATGTGTACTAATAACTTGAAAAATAATAAAGTATAGTTACTTGAAAATGATTAAGTATAGTGACTTTAAATGTGAATTAGTTAATTGAAAATAGTTACGTGTAGCGATTTGAAATGTGTACTGGTGATTTGAAAATGTTTTAAGTGTAGTGACTTGCAATGTGAATTAATTATTTGAAAATAGTTGTGTAGTGACTTGAAGTGTGTAGTAGTGACTTGAAATGTGAATTAGTACCCTGAAAATGGTTATGTATAGCAACATAAAATTATAATATCAATCCTACTCTTCTATTTCATGTTCAATTAATGTAAGAGTATAATAAGATTTTTATTGAAATAGATCTTTCTGTTGTTTTACTATATTATTGCCAATACTCTTTTTGTATTTATCTTTTTCCTATTGCAACTCTAATCTTGTTATTTGTCTTCTGTGTATTTTGTTGTAGCATCAAGCAATTTAGTACAAACGACCTCTTGTGGTGGAGAGGTCTTGCTCGACTGTTTGAAGTTAAAGGATTTGTTAAATGATGAATGCTCATCTCAAGAAGATAACCAAAAGGATGAAAGTGATGATAACTCTGACGACGTGAATGAAAGTGATTCTAATCTTGATAACATGGATGAAAGTGATTCTGACCTTGATGGTTGGTAGTTTTATTGAGGATTCAAGTTTGAAATATTTTGTTTTGGACCATTTAAGAATCATACATTATTGATGTGGATGTTTTGAAATATATTTTGATTAGCTGTAATGATTTACATTAGACTTGTATTGAATGATGTTTTGAGACTTATAGAAGGTTTTGAATAGATTTTTGATTAATTTTGAAATGTTTTTAGTAATTTACGTGTGAATTATTATTACTTGAAAATTTTCATGGGGATGTACATGCTAAATATTCATGAAAAAATTTATTCTTGCGGAATTACTTGGGGCTTTTCATATGAATTTTCTTGCAAAATAGTTCGTGGGGAATAACTTGTGAATTTTTTTGTGAAAATCAGCAGGTAAAATTCCCTTTTTATGAAATTTTATCAAACAATTCTTGTAAAATTTTGATAGTTAATCGCAAATAAATCTGCAAATAATGTACCTACGAATTTATTTTTGCAGTTAAATTACCTAGTAATTTACTTGAGATTCTTCATGGGGAATAATTTGTGAATTTTTTCGTAGAAATCTGCAGGTAAAATCCTTTTTATGAAATTTTACCAAATAATTCATACAAAATTTTGATAGTTAATCGCAAATAAATCCATAAATAATGTACCTGTGAATTTATCTTCACAGCTAAATTATCTAGGGATTTAATAAATCCGCAGGTAATAATTACAATGAAGGTATTTCCTTTGGATTCTAATTGGTAAGGAAATCCATCCTTTGGATTCTAATTGGTAAGGAAATCCGTGGGTAATTGAATTACTTGAGGATTTTACCACACTATCCCTATGAAAATCCCCAAGTAATAAGCACTTTTCTTGTAGTGATAGAGATCATACTGTATTATATTGTTTTTGAGAAGAATAAAAATATTTCCCTCATTTCTTCTACATTTCTCTCCCTATATTGCTAATAGCTATGGTACTCTAATGGAGTCTGAGATTTCTTCATTAGAATCTCAAATTTATCATAGTATTAGAGCAACAATCTCGTGAAGCTAAAATAAAGTAGAATTTGAAGGAGAATTGCAACCTAATTCAACAGAACCATGACGCATGATAAGGTAATAACTCTTGAGCACAATCATCCACTCTATCTATAACCATTAGATACTTTAGGACACTTAATAATGTCGATCAAGCTCAATGAAATTAAGAATTATGCCTTCGATCGATGAAGTCAGCCCAAAGGGGAAAAGGTAATCTAGTTTTTTCTAAAGGAGATTTGACAGAGTAACGGGAGAATTGCGACACAATTGTGCTTTTCCGAATTAGAAGTTCAGTTGTAGCTCAATTTAATCCAGGGATTCTATTTGTAACAAGTACTAAGACAATTTGATTCAATTTCAAAGAGAGGGTTAATTGAACAAATTTAACTAGAATTTATCATCTCGGGACAAAGATCGTGACTTAGAAACAAGAAAATAATAGTTTAACTATGACATGCTCCAGATTTTGGTCTTTGAATATTCAGTAATGTTTAAGCTCACTGCCCTGTTGACGACTCATCATACGAGTCGTATGATGTGGTTATGGGTCTAGGGACCCAAATTGTAACCAAACCAGTGTGTAATTGGCTAAGTTCTGCTCTGAGTACGAGTGACTCACTACGAATCATAAAACCATGTTATGAGTGGTAGGGTTTAGTCACCTGTTGACCAGTGTCTAATCTCTCTGGGTTCTGTCTTGTATACGAGTATATCATATGAGTCATATGTTAGGTCACGAGTGGGATACTAGAGTCATAAGATGGAAAGTGTATGGGTGTCCAACTCACTTTTTAGGCTACGACTTATAGCTACGAGTAGTGTGATGTGGTGACGAGTCGATGGGTCGACTAGTAACCAAGAATGGCTTTTTTAAAGTTTTTAGTTGGGGGTACTTTGGATAGTTCCCACTTAAAACCCTTAAGGCCCCACGTCCCTAAAATACTTTAGGGAATTCATTCTACACTTTACAAAATCAAAACATCCTTTTTACTCTCTCAAATTCTCTCAAGCAAAATTGGCTAGGGTTTCTCAAAAGTGGTCATCTAAGGGTTCAAGAGTCAATTTCTCTCTGTGAATCTTCATAATTCAAGCATGTGACTCTTTCCTCATTGTTAGTTTACTAAAAACATATGGTTAAAGCATTGTTCATAGATCATTAATTATGGTTTTGAAATCAAGGTTGAGGGGTTTGAATGCATTTAATTGAATATAGTTTTCTATCATTTAAACTATGATTATGTATGTTTTAATTATGGTTTTGCACATTTGGGTGTATGGGGATGGTTATTTAGTTAAGGGGTCAAGGTTGAACCCCATATTTGATGATTTTGGCTTTAATAATGGTATGCCCTAAACCTGTTTGTGAATTTCTTAATGAGAATGATATTACCACAAGTTGAATTGTGTTTTTGAACTAAGGCTTTGGCATAACAATGATAATGGTTGATTAAGGACATTGTAGAGGCCTTGATGACCATAAATTGATTTAAATTATAACCTTAGGATTTGGTTGGCTAAATGGGTTCGATTCCCAAATATTAAATTAACTTGATGTCCATGTTTAGACAATGGGTTCAAGTCCCAAATGATCAAATTATTGTTATGGCATAATGTACGCTTACAAGTGGGGTTGGTATGGCGATACCAATGGGGTACCTATATGTATATTGGGTTTAATAAATGTTGATGCATGTTAGATGTTTTAAATTTGACTTAAGTGCGGGATATGTATTCGGGCCGTAAAAGTAGAAGTTTGAAGAACTAACACTGGAAACTGCGCTAGTCGGTACGGGTGTCTAAATGACCATAGGTTTGAGTCCCCCTATTTGTTATATGAATAGGAGGTTTGAGACCCCCATAAAGGCATATACAAATATGGATATTCTATGGTTCAAGCGGCTACACGCATTGAGGTCCTTCCAGCTAGGGGAGAGCATGACCCATATAACCCGTGGTTGCTTGTTATATGGTGGTTATGCTACACAACCCATATAAAAGTTTTCAAAGTTCATGCTAAGACTTGTTCCCTAACCCAACATGTGGTATTACATATGTATATGTACTTCATATGATATTATATATTGAATGCCGTATTGGTTTTGAACTATTATCGTGACATTATTTTGTTCCCCTATACCTGAGTTACATGCTAGTGCTCCAACCGCTAACCGTCTTCAGACGCTGTACCCCCATGTAATGCAGGAACTATCTATACTTCTACATCTCCTGCTTAGTGACTTGAATTTGGGATCAGCTACAAAGTTAGATTGAAGTTGTGAGCTTTCATTCTTCGGAAGACCCCAGTTTATATTGTGGTTTCATTTTTATGTTTTAACTATTTTTTGTATATTGGTTTCAGCTATTGTCAGGGGCATGTCCCGATATTTTATTGACCTTTAGTTTGTAGAGGCTTTGTTTGATTACTGTGGACTTGGGTGATTTGGACAATTGTTTGGTAACAAACGGTTGCTCGATTCCTAGTAGTTAGTATGGAAATATCATGAATTTTCATTAGTTTATTATGTGATATCTTATTATATGTTTGGAATTCATATGATATTTGGGGATTTTGTATTGGTTCGATAAGGTGAAGGGGGTGATATCTGGTCCACGTGGGACTTGAGATACCCATCACGGACAGGCTCTAGTTTAGGTCATGACAAAGATTATATCAGAGTCTAAGTTCATGGTCGATTGGGTATCCACAAAGTCATGTCAAGTAGAGTCTCTTTTATGGGTGTGTGGAGCGCCATAATTATAAGGGAGAGGCTGTGAGACATTTAAGAATATTTTCCTTTCTTGTTGTCTTAATTTTAGGCTATCAAGTCTAAGGTCTTAGATTCTTCTGATTTCTGTTTGTTCGTCTTTCAGATTATGCCTCCAAAAAGGTCTGATATCCGTGGAACTTATTCTATCCCATCTGAGAACGATGTGGGCAGAGGTCGTCTGACTTCTGGGGTCCAGAACTGGCCAAGGGTCGCTGCATCTGACTGTCCTTGTAGAGTCCCACCTGTCCCCACTGATCCTACTCTTAAGGGTGACACTCATACTCATTTGCCTCAAGTGGAGGTTACTAATGCTGAGTTCCGTCACTCCATTAACCTATTGACCTAGTTTGTGACATTTCAGTCACAATAGTCGGGTTCTTCTATGGGTTTATCTGAGGCCACTAGAGTTGGCCAATTTATGAGGTTGCATCCTCCGATGTTTACTGGTATAAAGGTTGAGGAGAATCCTCAAGGTTTTTTATGAGATGGAGAAGGTCTTTCGAGTTATGCATACTTCTAAGATTAAAGGTGTGGATTTTTCTGCCTATAAACTTAATGATGTGGCGTACTAGTACTACAAAGAGTGGGAACAGTTGAGAGGCGAAGATGTTGGTTTTGCCTAATAGGATGATTTCTCTAGTGTATTTTTGGACCGCTTCTTTCCTCAGGAGTTGAGGGAAGCAAACACGAATGAATTTGTTAACTTGAAATAAGGGAGAATGACTGTGAAGGAGTATGCCTTGAAATTTCATCAGTTGTCTCGTTATGCTCCTGAGTTTGTGTCTAACACGAGGGCTAGAATCCGTATGTTTTCTTCTGGATTATCCCGTGAGTGATTTTTGAGAGTAAGGCCACCTTGTTGAACAAGGACATGGACATCTCTAGATTGGTTGTGTATATGCAACAGGTTGAAGAACATAAAAAGAAGTAAGCTGAGATTGGTGAGAAACAGAGTAAGAAATTTTGGTATTTAGAATAGGGTGGAGGCTAGTGCAGAATGGAAAGTGGTCTATGAAGAAGAATTGAGGGAGTCATTACTCCTATTCGATGGCTAGTTCTCCCTATCCAAAGCCGCATGGTGACTGATGTTTTTAGGATGGTGATGCTTATAGGGCAGAGGGTGCCCAATCTCAGGCCATTGGGGCCTAATCAACACAATCCTACCCTCTCTACAGATTCTGATGTCAACACAATTGTGGTCTGTGCAAAAATGTGATGAACTGATGTTTTATGGGTGGTCAAATCCGACATACGCAATGGGATTGTATCCCTAGAGTTGCTTATAGGGAAAACAAGTTTCCTATTTCCTTTTCATTAGCTCCTGTACCAAAGGGTGCCACTTCTGTCTCTGGCACTAGTCGAAACCGCCTTTATGCTCTCACTACTCGTCAGGAGTCTGAGATGTCTTCAGATGTCATTACTGGTATGTTGAAACTCTTTTCCTGTGATGTGTACTATTTACTTGATTCGGGGTCCACTCTCTTTTTTGTGACCCCATTTGTTACAGTGCACTTTGGTTTTGGTCTGAAGCGTATTTCAGACCCTTTTTAGGTTTTTACCCCGATTGGTGACTCTATGGTTGCTAGAAGAGTTTATAAGAATTGTGTGGTGTCTGTGGTTGGTTGGGAGACTTTGGTGGATAAGTTTGAATTAGACATAGTTTTTTTCATTATCATATTGGGGATGAATTGGTTGCATTCGTGCTATGCTTCTCTAAACTGTTGGACCCGTAAGGTCATGTTTAATTTCCCTAATGAGCCAACTATGGAATGGGAGGGAAGTTCCCTAGTGTATAAGTGATGGTTTGTATCAAAACTTATAGCCTAGAAGTTAATTTACAAGGGTTGTCTATATCATTTGAACCAGGTTAAAGATTCTAACTCGGAGGACCCCTCTTTAAATTCTGTCCCAGTGTTAAATGAGTTTCCTGAAGTCTTCGCTAATGATCTTTCTGGTGTACTGTAATACCCGTGCCTTTTTCCTAGCTAGAAATCATCTCTAGGATGCTAGGACTTACTTTAAAATGCAAACCTATATTTGTACACATGGTATTTTTGAGATTTTCACTTTCTATCACGTGGGAAATTGAGTTAGCTTTCCAACGGTACCAATTTTATCCAAATCCGACATCAGACGAGGAAATTATGGATGTTTTACTTGGAACTGTTGGAAACGCCCAGGTATGAGGGCCAAGTTGATGGACCTCCACATAAGTGACGGACTGCCAGTTGGACCGTCACAGCCAAGGCAGTTGAGCCACGTACTGGATAAGGACTGACGGAGAGTTGACGGATTGTCAAAGTTGTGACGGACCATCATCCAGGCCGTCAACTCTTATCCAGTGAACCCAATTTCTGGTCCACATTTGACGGTCTAAGTGACGTTCTGTCAAGTGTCGAACAGGCCATCAGTCGGACCGTCAAACGCCACGTTCAGTTTATTTCCAGGTCATTTTAACAGGGGTATTTTGGTCACTTACCACTCGCCTATATAAATACCCAGATAAGTCCGAATTCAACCATTTTTCTCATTATTATTTCACAAACAAAAACTAGGGTTTCTCTCTAAATTTAATCTCTAATAACAAGACCCAATCTTCTTCAAGAATTAAAAGATTTCAAACCCTTCAAGTTCAAAAACGTCAAGAACCTTGAGTCAAGTATGCGTAGTGTTCATCTATGGACCCCTTTCGTTCATATAGTTCAAGAGCCATGCTTTTAAATGAGAAAATTTGATTTCCTTGTTGTTATGTGATGTTTTTCATGTTAATGATCATTGTTTAAGCTTTAAGATATTAATTAAAGTTGACTTCCATGATGTATGCATGCTTGTAGTTAAAACCCATGAATTTGGGTAGTTCAAGATGATTAAAATTGTTGAGAAAATCTATGCCCGAAAGTGTGCATGCAAGGTGTTTGTTAAAATGCCTAGAATGCTAAAAATCATGTTCTCATGACCCCATAGTATTTAAATGACAAGCTATGTCAAATCTTAAGAAGAATCCACATAAACTTTCATGCTATTGATATGTGTTGCTAGTATGATTATGCAATGAACATGATATTAAGGTTGTGCAAGAACTTCCATGTGAAATGAAATCCTTTTCATGCAATAAATGGTTGATAACCATGCTTTGTATGAAATCCCTTATGTACGATATTATGAATTGTGGACTCAAATCTTGTGATCAAGTCATGTCATGTGTGTCAGTTTCCTTCCATCGAGTCCTGGGGGTATTCATACCCAAAAAATATAGTTATGTGCCTAGAGCTAAGTCACGTTACCCCGATAATCTTAGTCAAGCCATAATCTATAGAACTCAGTCAGTCATGTGACTTAGGAAACCTCCACAATCTCATGATCTCAGCAAAATCTCAGATAGTAGTGCTATTCCGTCAGTCAACGGAAGTCAGTTACTCAGTCCATGTACAGTTAATTAAATCATGTTCAGTATCTTCAGATGGGAGTAGAATTTAGTACTAAGTGAACCCAAGGATGGGAACTCACCTGCCAGTTTAGGGTGTGATTCTTAGTAGTCATCCTTGTGTTCCAGAACTACGTAGCCAGCGTAGGTTGAGACATCTTAACCTGTCAGACTAAGGTTGATGAGGTGGCTTAACCTGTTAGTTTAGGGTTCCCACCGTTCTTATTTGAGTACCTGCCAGATGAGGGTCACTCACAACTGTCCTTACTAGTGGCGCGGTATCGACACCCCTCCAGTCGGGGCAAAGATTGGACCCCAACTTAACTATATGCATTATTGGGGCATGTCGGTTAAACAACTACCTCCCATAGTTTCAGGCTTAGTCTCAGTAAAAGAACTCAAATAGTTATTCAGATAGAAGTAAACCAGGACAACCAGATATAGTCAAATTCGGTTATAGTACGGAACTTAGATAGTTCCATCAGACCTAGGACTGTCAGACACAGTCACCCATGTTGACAGAACCATAGTTTCAATGTCAGAAATCAGTAAATTATGTATTAGCGTACAGATCCACTATTACTTATTTATATTTCCAGTTATTATATATGTATGTTTGCACTCTCACATTCATATTAGTCGGTCAGTTAGCATTGCTCATACATGTAAACCCTTTTCATTTAGCCTACCTTATTCGTATAATTAGTACTCCAGTTGTACTGACGCATTTGTGGTATGGTGCTTTCTTTTCATGTTACACCATAGGTTCAGAGACATGAGTTCCAGACCAGCAGTAGTATTTGCATTCCAGTATACAGAGCTGCAGTGAGTCCTCTTCATTCGAGGACGATATAATTCGATTCACTTATTATTTCAGTTAGTTTTCAGTTTACGGAGTTAGTTGGAGACATGTTCCTTCAACTCCTTATTCAGTCAGTACTTTGAGGCTTTTAGATATAGTTCAGATTTAGTTCAGATTTGATTCAATTTTAGTTATTTTGGGTATCTTTCACCCATATGGATGTTATTTTACCAGATTTTTTGTTCAGTTGAACCTTATGGCCTACATATTCATGTTTTCCGCATTATTATGATATATATTAAAATGTACAGGTACAAATATCAGCCATGGGTTAGCTTGTGGTCCCTCGGGGTCATGAGCACCATGTAGCATTTCGGTTCAGAAAATCGGGGTGTTACAAACTTGGTATCATAGCCTAAGGTTCAATAGAGTCTTAGGAAGTCTGAAAGCCGCATCTAGTAGAGTCTTGTACATGGGTGTGTTGCGCGCCACATTTATGTACAGGATTCTATAAGATGTTTTAGGAATAGATTCCCTTTTTCAGTATTCATGTCGTGCTAGTTAGCATAATCTTAAGTTAAACTCTCAGTCTAATTCATTCTTCTGTTATTTTAGAATATGCCTCCAAAGAGAAAAAACCAGCCAGTTCCTCAGCTCGAAGACCCTTTGGGCGAGCATGTTTCTCATGCAGAGTTTAGAGCCGTATTCACAACACTTGCTCAGTCCGTGGCTGCCCAGAATGAACGACCACCAGTTATTCCGGCCAATCCACTGGCCAATTCCGCAGTAGCTAGAATTCGGGACTTCACCCGAATAAACCCTCCATCTTTTTTCGGGTCTAAGTTTGATGAAGACCCTCAGGAGTTCATTGACCAAGTCCATAAGGTCATTGACATCATGTGAGTTACTTCTGTTCAGAGCGTCGAGTTAGACGCATACCAGTTATAGGATATTGCTCACACTTGGTACAAACAGTGGAAGTCTAAGAGGTTACAGGATATAGGTTCTATAGAGTGGGAGGAATTTGTCACGACTTTCTTAGATAAATTCTTTCCCCAAGAGCTGAGGGATGCCAAATTTCTTGAGTTTATCAACCTCAGGCAGGGAAATGTGACGGTTAGGGAGTATTCTCTCAGATTTACTCAGCTAGCCATATATGCCCCTCATGTGGTTGCAGATAATAGGGATAAGATGAGCAAGTTCATGTCAGGAGTGAATGATAGCGTGGTAAATTAGTGTAGATCTGCAATGCTAAATAGTGATATGACTTTAGCCAGGCTCATGACCCATGCTCATAAAATAGAGGAGCAAAATGTTAGGGCTAGGGAGAGGCAGAATAAGAGAGAAAAATCAGGCAGTTTAAGTTTTGTTCAGCCCAAATTAGAGGGAGGAAATCGTTCCCAGTTTCGTCCTAAGTCATCAACTCCAGTTCATTCTTCAGCCAGTGCTCCAGCTCCTAAGTTGAGAGATAAAGCACCTGACTCTAAATCTCAGGGCAGTGTCTGCAATGCCCGAACTAATCCCCTATGTCAAAATTATGGTAAGAACCACCAGGGTGTTTGCAGAGCCGGTAGTGATGTTGTTTTGATTGTGGCAAGCCAGGCCACAGAGTCAGAGATTGTCCTCAGTCCAGTTATCAGGGTCAGCAAAATCATTCCACAGCTCATTTCGGTTGCCCGAACCAGCAGGGTGCCACTTCCAGTGCTACTAGTGGGAAATGCCCAAATAGACTCTATGCTCTTCAGACTCGACAGGATCAGGAAAATTCTCCTGATGTCGTTACTGGTACGTTATAGATTTTCCATGTTCATGTTTATGCTTTTCTAGATTCAGGTGCATCCTTATCTTTTGTCACTCTATACATAGCTGTCGATTTCGAAATCAGTCCCAAAATTTTAGCAGAGCCCTTTTCACTCTCTACCCTAGTGGGTAAAACCATCATATCTTGGCGGGTGTACAGGAACTGCTCGATTATGATATTTCAGAAATCCACGTCAGCAGATTTAGTCGAATTAGAGATGACTGATTTGGATGTCATTCTTGGCATGGATTGGCTTCATTCCTGCTATGCCATAGTTGATTGCAAAACCCAGATAGTTCAATTTCAGTTCCCGAATGAGCCCGTCCTAGAGTGGAAGGGTAGTCCTTCATCTTTCAGGGGTTAGCTTGTTTCCTACCTTCGGGCAAGGAGAATGATTTCTAAGGGGTATGTGTATCATCTCGTGCATGCTAAAGATTTTATTTCCAAATATCCTAGCCTTGAATCAGTTCCAGTTCTTAATGAATATTCAGACGTCTTTCCTAAAGATCTTCCAGGCATTCCCCCCGAAAGGGAAATAGACTTTGGCATAGACCTTCTCCCAGATACTCAGCCTATTTCTATTCCTCCATACTGAATGGCACCAGCAGAACTCAAAGAACTGAAAGATCAGTTAAAGGATCTCTTAGATAAGGGATTCATCAGACCCAGTGTATCCCCATGGGATGTACCAGTCTTATTCATACGCAAGAAAGATGGTTCTCTCAGGATGTGTATTGATTATCGTCAGCTCAACAAAGTCAAGGTCAATAATAGGTATTTGCTTCCTAGAATAGATGACTTTTTTGACCAACTTTAGGGTGCCAGTTATTTCTCCAAGATAGACCTCATATCAGGCTATCATCAGATTAAAGTTAGAGGACGTGACATCCCGAAGATAGCTTTTCGTACTAGGTATGGTCACTTCGAATTTCAAGTCATGTCGACTTTCTATGGATAACCTAATAAGAGCATCAACAACCATATTAGCTTTACTTGGATGGTAGAGAAGAATCATGTCATAATTCTTGAGCAATTCAAGCCATCTATTTTGCCTGAGGTTCAGCTCTTTTTGAGTAAACATATATCGCAGGCTCTTATGATCAGAAAAGATATCCACATGAACGCTATATAGATAGTGACGCTGGATCTTTAATGAAAATACCATAGCCAACAATTCCCAGTCATTAGTTGGATAATTCTTATCATGCACTTTCAACTATATAGATGCATACGCTATCATCTTCCTATGCTGCATCAAGATATAACCAAGCCCCACACGGGATGCATCACAATAAAATGCAAAACCATCAGTGCCTTCAGGCAAAATCAGGAATGAAGTCGAAGTTAGTTTATCCTTTATCTTCTCAAAACTATCCTCACAAGTATCCAAACACAATAACTTTACCTTTTTCTGAGTTAACTTAGTCAACGAGGCAGCTAAAGTAGAAAAAATTAACACAAACCTCCTGTAGTAACCAGCCAAACCCAAGACCCTCTGAATATCGATTGAAATCGTGGGTCTAGACCACCTTTTATCCACTGCAACTTTCAGTGGATCCACCATGATCCCTTCACTAGAGATGACATGACCTAGAAAAGTAACAACGTTCAACCAGAACTTACATTTTGAGAACTTGGCATACAATTGCTGCTTTTAGGGCATAAACCCTACACAGAGGTGATTAGCATGATCCACCTCACTCTTCAAGTACACCAACATATCATCTACGAACACAATGATGAACAAATCCAAAAACTACCAGAAGACCCTATTCATCAAATCCATGAATGCCGTTGGGGCATTGATCAACCCAAAGACATAACCATAAACTCAAAATGCCTGTACTAGGTACAGAGAGTAGTTTTAGGGATATCCACCTCCATAATCTTTAACTGGTGATACCCATATCAAAGATCAATCTTAGAGAAAAACTTAGCACCTTGAATCTGATCAAACAAATCATCTATTCTTGGAAAAGGGTACTTATTCTTTATTATCACCTTATTTAATAGTTGGTAATCAATACACATCTGAAGGGAACCATCCTTCTTACGCACAATATCACTGGTGCACCCCATGGAGACACACTAGGATGGATGAAACCCTTGTCTAAAAGATCCTTTAATTTCTCCTTAAGCTCTTTCAACTCAGTTGAAGCTATTCTATATAGGGAATTAAAATAGGACGAGTTTCCAGAATAAGATCTATCCCAAAATCAATCTCCCAATCAGGAGGAACACAAAAAAGGTCATTAGGAAAGACCTCAAGAAATTCATTCACTACCGAGATAGAATGCAAAGAAGGACCCTTCAAATTAAAATATTTAACCCTGACAAGATGATAGAGACACCCCTTGGAGATTAATCTCCTATATCAAGATATGATATGAACTTTACCATAGGAGATAGGAAACCACCCTCCCACTTAATAACCGTCTCATTATGGAATCTAAAGATGACCTTATGGGTCCGACAGTCTAAAGAAGCATAGCACAAGTACAACCAATCCATCCCCAATATGACATCAAAATCAACCATATCTAATTCAAATAGATCCACCATAGTCTCTCGACCACCCACAGATACCACATAACCCCTATAGGATTTTCTAATCACCATCGAGTCACCCATCAGGGTAGAAATAAAAAAAGGGTCCGAAATACACTCGCGACCAAAACCAAAATACGCAGCGACAAGTTAGGTCAAATAAGAAAGAGAGGACCTCAGATTAAGTAAAAACTACATATAATGGGAAAAGAGTTTCAACATACCAGTCACAACATCTGGTGATGCCTCGAACTCCTGGTGGGTAGTGAGAGTATAGATTCGATTTTGACTAGTACCGAAACTAGATGGTGCACCCTTTGGTGCTGAAGCTGAAGAATAGGCAACATGAATCTTGTTTTCCCCAAAAGCTACCTTACTAGCCACCTTATCAATAGGAAAATTCCTAATGATATGCCCTGGCCAACCACAGCTGAAGCACTTGTCCTTTCTTTTATCACAGTAACACCGATGCAACCAACCAACAAATCTGTAAAAAAGATATGATGGAGTTGACTGAGCCCCGCTAGCCTAAGATTGGGAACCCTATACCCTAAAGTTATTGCCACCATGATAATGCCTATCCCTTATGGCTTTGGGTAGGGAGAACTAGCTGTTTAGTAAGAACTAGAATTGCCCCACTTCTTCTTGGGCCATTTCTCACCATCCCTGCCACTGTGTTGCTGGCCACCACCCTGCTCAGAAAATCTAAACTTCTTGCTCTGACTTTCCTCTATCTTTTCCTGTTTCTTCTCCTCTTTATCTACCTACTGCATATACATAACCAACTTGTAAATGTCCATGTCCTTGTTTAACAAGGAAACCTTACTCTCCAAAATCATGTCTCGAGACAATCTGGAAATGAACTTTCTCATTCTAACCCTTATGATAAAAATCAACTCTGGAGCACACCGAGATAACTAGTAAAACTTCAAGGGATACTCCTTGAATGACATCTTGCCTTGCTTTAGATTAACAAATTCTTTCACCTTTTCTTCCCTAAACTCCTGAGGAAAGAAATAGTCCAGAAAAGCACTAGAGAAATCATCCCACAGGGCTGACTCAACATCGTTACCCTTTGTCTGCTCCCATTTCTCATACCATTGGTAGGCTATATCTCTCAGTTGGTAGGAAGGGAATTCCACACCCTCCACATTGGTAGAATGCATAACATGGAAGATCTTTGTCATCTCCTTTACAAAATCTTGAGGATCCTCCTCCACCTTTACACCAGTAAACATAAGAGGGTTCAACCTCAAGAACTGGCAAACCCTTATGTCCCCATTAGATAAGGTATCAAAAATACCCCGTTCAACCTAAGAAGCTACTAACTATGCCAACATATAAATAGACCAATGAAACTCAACATTCATCACATTAGCCTGAAGATCTCGAGAAGGACTAGAGGGAGTCGATGGAACTCCAAGAGAAAAATTAGGAATTGGACCCCTAGACCGAGTTTGGACCCCATAAGTAGAACGGGTCCCATTAATATTATCCTCGAGTAGGACCAGGAGTTTTTGTGAGCTTCAGATCATCAAGGAGGCATGACCTGAAAAGCAAATAAACAGGAATTGAAGAAGATATCAGGTCCTTAGACTCTATAGCTTTCAGTTAATACATAAGAAAAAGAAATATGTCTAAATGCCTTGTAGCCTTTCCCTTATAAGTGTGGTGTGCTACAAACCTTTAAAATAGACTCTACTCGATATGACTTTGTCAGATACCCAATTGACCATGAATCGAGGGCTCTAATTCTAATCTGACATAACTCAAAGAAGGGCCTCATCATGTCGGGCATCTAAAGTCCAATAAGAACCAGACACCACCCTTAATACCCAACCATAATTGCCCTCATCCTATGTCAGATAAATTCTCAACATATAATAAGATAATATAAGAATAATTTAAAGACACTAATTAAAGTCTATATTCATAATTCAACAACCTCAATCAAATATCCAATCGATGTCAACCCCAATACTAATACTAATACCAAGGTTGACACCAATACCGACACCGTTCATGCCTATAGTTGTCTAACAAAGCATTTATCCAGAATCAATAACATTCAGTCAGGACATGCCCCCGACCATAGCCAAAGCAAAAACAAAGCAATACTAGAAACAAAAGAAGTCCATAGCATGTAATGGAGCCTTTCGGAGTATAAAATCTTACCACTTCAGTCTGACTCAAATCTGTCCCCTAATCAAGTCACTTAGTAAGAGGAAAGGTAGTATGGCCGGTTCCTGCATCACATGGGGATACAATGCCTAAAGATGGTTAGTGCAGTGAATGCTAGCATGTACTCAGGGATAAGATAAAATAGTTCCAGTAATTTAAACCAAAGTAAATAACCATATACAATCACATAGATACATATATAAACATATTATGCGAGGAAAGGGAATCGGGTTTAGTATGTATTTATAACCTTAACCTAGGCTGAGTAGCTTTACCATCCTAAAACCACTCATGGGCTATATGGGTTTAACTCCCCCTATTGAAAGGGCCTCAGTGTGTGTTTGCCGCATGACCGAAGATAAAAATCTGAGATGACTAGTAAATCTCCTAAAATATAAAGTGTGACATCATGCACACGGTCACCAAGACCACCCTCACATCAGCAAATATGAGTTTCTAGTGTTGGTCCCCCCAGGACCCCCATCTTTCATGGCTTTGATACTCGACCCTCTTTAATCCTAATTAAATCTTTTGCACATAACCAAATAATTTACTAAGGAGTCTTTTGTTTAGGAATTAACCGTTGCTATCGTCATACCAAAATTAGAGCTTGCAAGTCTATCCTTTTATGCCATTCCAAAATCATTAAACCAAGTTGACTCCCAAGTTTCCAACTTAACAAAAGCCATGGCCATCAAGGAATTTCCAAACCATTTAAGACAAACTAAACCAATTTAAGTTCCATTACCTCTTATTAATGCAAAGATTTCAATAATAGTCAAACTATGTGACAAAACCATTCTCATTGATATTTTAACAAATAGGTTGAGGACACACATGTTTCAAAACTATAACGAAGCAATTTGGGGGAATACAAAGTACCCCTAAATCTATTTACCATAACCATGCATTCCATAATGTCAAACACATATTAAAAGTAATGAAAGAAACATTATTAAACCATTAGAAACATTATTCTACCATAAAAATAAAAAATCTCTAACCATTATTTTAAACCAAAAAATGTCATCAAATTCATACGTTAAAACACATGCTCTTTGTAAAATAACAATGAGAAGGAGTAATATGCCTTAAACACCAAGGAAGATGAAGAAAAACCATCCTTGAAAGCCTTAATTGATAATCTTGAAGAAACCCTAGACTTGTTCTTAAGAGACAATTTGAGAGAGACTTTAAGAGTCTTTGATTTAGAATATTAGGTTTATGAAGCCCTAAAAGGTATTTTATATTGTGGTATCAAAGGGAGTTATAAAGAGGAATTACCCAGAATGCCCCCAACTTAAAACTGTGGAAAACTCGCAGGTGGTATGAGTTGACCCTCGAACTTATCACTACATCATACGATTGGTTTCATCAAGTCGTTATGAGAAAAGAAAGTTGGACACTATATTATTTCCAACAAAAGACTCCATTACCCAACTCGTCACTAGACCATAGACGAGTACCATCAAGTCATATCCCTTGAAGAATATCCAGGGCTAGAAATTAGACAACCTACGATTGGATCCTAAACCTATAATCATAAAAGCACACAACTCGTATGGAGTCTCTCATAACTAGGATAAAACATGGCTAGCAACACATTGACCAATATACGACTCGTATCCCTAGACCTGTACCCACACCATAACTCATATGGTGGGTTATTATAAGGATAATGATTCCAAAATTTAGGAAATTTCCAAGGGCGCAAAACCTAGGGTGTTTTAATTAGAGCCTGCAGTACATATTCACCCAGAAAGAGCTTAATCTCAGGTAAAGAAGGTGGATTTAGGTGCTCAAAGATCATGACATGAGCTTTCACTACCATCCAAGTAAATCTAACAGGGGTGCTGATTCTCCTAGAAGGTTATAAAAAGGTAGCTTTTTGCACGTGGATAAGGATAAACTGGAATTGGTGAACGATATTCACCATTTGGATAACCTTGGAGTTTATCTCTTGGACTCTAAGAATGGTGGTGTGTTTGTGTAATAGGTGGCACAATCATCTTTTGGTTCAAAATAAAAGAGAAATAAGTATAAACCCTATGTTGATGGAGATCAAGGATGATATAGGTAAGCAAAAAGTAAATGCGTTCGAGATCAGTAGTGATGGTGTCTTGAGGTACTAAGGGAAATTGTGTTTTCTCAATGTCAATGGGTTGCAAGGCAGAATCTTAGCCAAGGTCCATGAATCACGTTATATGGATCTTACCGATTTAACAAAGATGCACCATGACCTTAAGGAGATTTATTGGTGGAATAACATTAAGCGGGATGTCTCTAACTTTATGGCTAAGTTTATAGTGTATCAGTAAGTGAAAGTGGAGCTCTTGAGGCCAGGTGAGTTAATTCAAGAGGGAGAACTACTGGTGTAGAAGTGTGAGATAATTAATATAGATTTCATTATCGACCTTCCACGATCACAGAATTAGTGTGACTCTATTTGAGTCATTGTAGATAGGATGAATAAGTCTGCTTACTTCTTGCAAGTGAGGAATAATTATTCTGTCGAGGAATATGCAGAGTTGTTAATTCAGGAGGTCGTAAAGTTGCATGGTGTGCCTGTCTTGATTATTTTAGATCATGGTACTTAGTTCTCATTGCATTTTTGGTGCTCTTTTCAGTCGGTTTGGGGACTAAGGTGAGACTTAGCACCGCCTTTTACCAATTAGTGGATGGGCAATTGGAAAGAACCATTCAGACTTTGGAAGAAATGCTACCAACTTTTGTAACTAATTTTGGTGGTAGTTTGTCCTATCACTTTCCTCTCATTGAATTTTCCTATAACACTAGTTACCATTCTTGCATTAGTATGGATTCGTTTGAGGTATTTTATGAAATAAGGTGTAGATATCCTATTAGGTGGTTCGAGGTTGGTGAAGCAGAGATGTTTTTCCCTGATTTAGTTCACCAAGCTATGAAAAAGGTAAAGGTAATTCAGGAAAGGTTTAAAACCTCCTAAAGTTGCCAAAATTCCTATGCGAGCGTAAGGTGAAGAGAGTTGGAGTTTAAGGTTGGAGATTGGGTGTTCTTCAAGGTGTCCCCCATAAAAGGAGTAATGCAGTTTGGGAAGGAGGGGAAGCTGAGTCACTGATATCTTGGCGTGTACTTGGTTTTAAAAAGGGTTAGTAGTATTGTATATTAGTTGGATTTTCCCTCTTGCATGAGTTCCATTCTTCCGGTATTCTATGTGTCCATGTTACAAAAATGCACGGGTGATCATTCGTTGGTTATTCCCCTAGAGAACATTAGTATTTCATATTCTTTATTCCAGGAGGAGGTCTCAATGGGGATCTTGGATCGCAAGTTTGTCGGTTGTGAACTAAGGATGTGGCTTCAGTAAAGTTTCTATGGAAGAACCAAAAGTTTGAGGAAGCTACTTGGTAAACTAAAGAGGACATAAAGTCCAAGTATCTATTCCTATTCCCTATTCCGAATAATCATGCGTAAGGTATGTGTTGCTCTTACCATCTTTGTTTTTTCACTTTGTAAAAGGAAAGATTGATTTTCTTAGCATCCTTATTTTTTAACTTAGTTAAAGGTAAGAGTAGTGATTTTTGGAGTTTAAATCATGCTAGTCAATGTCTTGTCCCATCATTCGAGGATGAATGATCCTAAGGGGGAGAACGAAACTCCCCAAATTTTGGTCTTTGAAAATTCCCTAAGCTTTTAGCTCACTACCCTGTTGATGACTCATCATACGTGTCATATGGTATGGTTACGGGTCCAGGGATCCATGTTGTAATAAAAGTAGTGTATAATTGTTTAAGTTATGCTCTGAGTACGAGTGACTCAGTACGATTTGTAAGACCATGTTACGAGTGGTATGGTTGAGTCGTATATTGACCAGTGTCTAATCCCTTTGGGTTCTGTCTTGGATGCGACTAGACCATATAAGTCGTATGGTCAGGTCACAAGTGAGATCATGGAGTTATAATATGGATAGAGTATGGCTGTCCAACTCATTATTTAGGATACGAATCATGGCTATGAGTTGTATGATGTGGTGATGAGTCGATGGATCGACTCGTAACCAAGGACGTCTTTTTTTTTTACAGTTTTTAGTTGGGGTACTTTGGAAATTTCCCACTTAAAAACCTTAAGGACCCACATACCTAAAACACTTTACGTAATTCATTCTACACTTTACATGATAAAAATATACTCTTTACTCTCTCAAATCCTCTCAAGTAAAATTGGCAAGGGTTTCTCCAAAGTGGCCATCTAAGGGTTCAAGAGTCAATTTCTCTCCACGAATCTTCGTAATTCAGAAATATGACTCTTTACTCATTCTTAGTTTACTAAAAACATATGTTTAAAGAACTGATCATGGATCATTAATGATAGTTTTGAAACCAAGGTTGAGGGGTTTGAATGCATTTCATTGAATTATGTTTTTGAACTAAGGCTTTGGCATAACCTTGATTATGATTGATGAAGGACTTTCTAAAGGCCTTTATGGCCATGTATTTATTTAAGTTGTAACCTTGTGGTTTGGTTGGCTAAATGGGTTCGATTCCCAAATGTTAAATTTACTTGATGTCCATGTTTGGACAATGGGTTCGAGTCCCAAATGATCGAATTATTGTTGTGTCATAATGTATGCTTGTAAGTGGGGTTGGTATGACGATAAAAATGGGGTGCCTATAGGCATAATGGGTTTATTAAATGTTGATGCATGTTAAATGTTTTATATTGGGCTTAAGAGTGGGATGTGTAACTGGGTCGTGAAAGTGGAAGTCCGAAGGACTAACATTGGAAACTGTGCTAGCAGATGTAGGTGTCTAAGTGACCGGGAGTTTTGAGTCCCCTATATTTGTTAGATGAATGAGAGGTTCGAGTCCCCCGTATTTTGTACATTGGTTATTAAGTCACCTTAACTATGGTGGGAGGTTTGAGTCCCCCCTAAAGGCATATACGAATATGGATATTCTCTGGTTCATGCGGCTACATGCACTAAGGCCCCTCCAGCTAATGGAGAGTTGGGACCATATAGCCCGTGGGTGTCTTGTTATATGAATTTTATGCTACACAACCCAGGTTAAGGTTTATGAAGTTCAAGCTAAGACTTTCTCCCTACCCAGCATGTGGCATTATATATATATATGCACTTCATATGATATTATGCATTGAATGCTATATTGGTTTTGAACAGTTATCGTGCATTATTTTGTTCCTTAATCCCTGAGTTTCTTGCTAGATATACAACCTCCAACCATCTTCATACACTCTATCCCCACATGATGCAAGAACTTTCCATACTTCCACATCTCTTGCTCACTGACTTGGATTCAGGATCAGCTAGCGAGTCTAATTTAAGTAGTGCACTTCCATCATTCGGAAGACCCCAGTTCATATTGTGTTTTTCTTTTTATGTTTTGACTATCTTCTGGATATTGGTTTCAGCTATTGTCAGGGGCATGTCCCGATATTTTATTGACCTTCGATTTGTAGAGGTTTGTAGGATTACGGTGGACTTGGGTAGTTTGGTTAATTGTTTGGTAATGGACGGTTGTCTGGTTAACGGTGGTTTGTATCGACATATCATGAATTATCATTAGTTTATTATGCGATATCTTATTATATGTTTGGAATTCATCCGACATTTGGGGATGTTGTATTGGTTTGGTTAGGTGAAGGGTGTGATCTCCGGTCTTCGGGGGACTTGAGATACCTATCATGGACAGGTCCTGGTTTAGGTTTTGAGAAACTATCTACTAGTCACGATCCGAACCAGGTCCTAGTCGTGACTGCCATATCAAGTCCGCCAAAGACCAGAGACCAACCCCATTTCCAAGCCCATAGAACAGAACACACACTAGAAAGGATTAAAGTCTGACATATAACAAAATAGAGTTACAAAAGTTCAAAGATTCTAAGGTATATCAATAACCACCAACCGACACCGATAACCAATACCGGCTACAAACATAACACCCAAGTCCACAGTACCCACAAATCCTCTAACAAAACCAAATACCAATAAAGTGTCGGGACATGCCCCCTACCATAGGCAAAAAAAAGTCTGCAAGAAATTCTAAGACATAAGAAACCAAAACATGAAATGAGGTCTCCAAAGGATGGATGTTCACCACTTCAAGTCAACTCACGAACTATCTACAAACACCTGATCACTACGCAGAAAAAATAGAAGTATTTTCAGTGCTTTTATCTCTTGTAGATATAGTATCCAGAGACGATTACTGGTTGGAGTGCTAGCATGTACCTCAAGGATAAGGGATAAAGTAATGCCATGAGCAATAATTCAAAACTAGTCAAATCTATTGCACACCATCAAATGCAAATATATACATATCTATCACATGTAGGGGTAGGGAACAAGGATTAGCATGAATTTTTAAAATCTTAATCTAGATTTTATAGCATAATAATCATAATCAAGGCACTCACGGGCTATATGGGCCCTACTCTCCCTCAGCTGGAAGGGTCCCAATGCATGTAGCCGCACGAACTAGAGGATAATCATGAGTCATATGCCTGATGGGGGACTCGTACCTCCTGACATAAATCAAAGGTGACTTAAGTATCCATTTATATAACATGGAGGAATCGAACCTCCCAATCATATAATAATAATAAGGGGTCTCTAACCTCCTGACCATTTAGACCCCCACAACAGCTAGTGCAGTTTCTGGTATTGGTCCCTCGGGACCTCCACATTCATGGCCTAGCTACACATCTCACTTTTAAGCCAAATTAAAATATTTAACAGACATTTCTAATTTATTGAATTGAGTATGCATTTAAGTTTCCCGTTAGTATCATTATACCAACCCCACTTGCAAGTTTATTATCTTGCCATAATTCATTATCTATCACACAGGGAAAATTCATGACCCCTTAGGTTCAATTGAATTCACATGGGGATCTATATACCCTAAAGTTCAATAAAATCTACGATGGTTCATTAACCTATTATGATAATACATTAGATCAAGTGAGCATGTCAAAACATGTGAAAAAGCCATGTATTATTATGAACTTTACATTTAGGTTAAGGGAACTCAATTTCTAAAAGCATATGTCAAAGTAAACTTCATCACAATTGGGGAAAACATTACCCCTTTGATTATTCACCCATCCCATGCACCCTACAAGTTCAAAACTGTTAACAAAACATTAATAAAGCATAATAAACTAGGGGAAATCAATTTAAGAACCATTCATGTCAAACCCCTCAACCATATCCACACTCTTATCTCAAATCCATATAATTAACCATGTAAATTCATGCATTATATAAAATGAGTTTAAGGTTAGAGTCACATGCCTAAATTACCCAAGGTTATGGAGAGAGTTCAACCCTCAAAGTTCTACTTGACCCACTTCTTAGAAACCCTAAGTATTGATGCTTGAGAGGACTTGAGAGAGTAGAGGGTGTATTTAATGTGTATTATAGATGAAAATAGTGTCCCAAATACGTTGGTATGTCATGGGTTATTATTGGAATAAGAGAGAAATGTCTAAAATACCCTCATTAAAAAGCTGAAAAATAAGCTGCCAGTCATTACGGGTGACCTTACGACATGTAGGGTCACCCTATGACTCATTTCCCCTCATAGTAGTCTAGACAGTGTCCCAAACCACCAACACTAGTTTGGTTACGTAAAGGACCTTATGAATCATAAAGATTCCATATGACTCATTACATCCTAGTCGTACTCAAGAAAGAATACTTTGGGCATCACACTAATATCCTTACGGAAAGGACTATACGAGTTGCTTAGAGTCCTTACGACTCGTAACATGGTAGTCATAGTCAAAACTGTGACTTAGACAAATCTCACTAGGCACATTACGACTGGGTCTTATGATCCACAATGACTCCCTCGACTCACAAGGAGATTTGTAGTCAGGGCAGTAAGCTCAGAACTAAGAATTTTCTAGGGACCAACACCTGGGGTGTCTCATTCTCCCCCTTAGAATCATTCATCCTAGAATGATGGGTCAAGGCATATATTTGCATGATTTAACACAGAAACACAACCACTCTTACCTTTTACAAAGACATAAAACAAATATATCAAGGAAATCATATTTTTCTTTGACAAAGTCAAAAAACAAAGATGTTGATATTAACATATACGTTGAGCATGACTTTCCGAAATAAGGAATAGGAACAGATACTTGGACTTTATGTCCTGCTCTTCTTCCTAAGTAGCTTCCTCAAACTTTTGGTTCCTCCTAAGAACCTTTACCAAAGCCACATCCTTCGTCCCCATCCGGCGGACTTGCCAATCCAAGATCTCCAACGAAACTTCCTCATAAATGCACACACCTTCCAAAGTAACAGCCAATGAAGGATCACCCACACACTTTCTCAACATCAATACATCAAATACCAGATGAATAGAGCCCAAGTTAGAAGGCAACTCCAATTTATATGTAGCATTACTAACCCTCCTCAAAACAAAAAATGGACCAACATAACAGGGACTGATCTTCCCTTTTTTCCCAAACTTTCGTCACTCACATCATGGGAGACACTCTTAAGAACACCTAGTCACCAACATTAAACTCCAACTCCCCTCATCCTATATCAACGTAGGAATTTTTGAGACTTTGGGCAATCTTAAGCCTATCTCGAATCACCTTCACCTTCTCCATAGCTTAGTGAACCAAATCAGGAACAAATAACTCAGCCTCACCTACTTCGAACCACCCAATAGGAGAACAACACATCCTACCATACAAATCCTCAAACAGAGCCATATCAATGCTAGAGAGATAACAGTTGTTATTGGCAAATTCTATGAGAGGCAAGTGGTCAACCTAACTACCACCAAATAAAATGACATAAGATCTAAGCATATCCTCTAATGTTTGAATGGTTATCTCCGCTTGCCCATCCACCTGTGGGTGGAAAGCAGCACTAAGGCTCACTTTTGTCCCCAAACCTCTCTGAAATAAGAGCCAAAAATATGATTAGAACTGATTGCCTCGATCAGAGATAATAGAAACAGGTGCGCTATGAAACTCCATGATCTTTTGAATAAATAACTTTGCATAGTCCTCGATAAAGTATTTACTTCTCACTGGTAAGAAGTGAGTAGACCTTGACATTCTATCCATGATGACCCAAATAGAATCAAACTAATTTCAAGACTATGGAAGACTGATAATAAAATCCATATTAATTCTTTCCCATTTTCACATAGGTAGCTCAATATCTTAAAACAATCCACTAGGCCTAAAGTTCTTAAACTTTACTTGTTTACACACCATACAGTTAGCCACAAAATTAGACACATCCTACTTTATATTATTCCACCAATATATCTCCATATGATCATGATACATCTTTGTTGAACTAGGATGAACCATAAAATGCGACTCATGAGCTTCTGCAAAAAATTTTCATCGCAGCCCATCAACGTCGAAAACACACAATCTCCCTTGGTACATCATGATACCATCATAACCAATCTCAAAAGCCATCACTTTCTTCCTACCTACTTTCTCCTTGACTTTCATCAAGATAGGGTCCAACACCTATTTCTCTTTTACCTCAGTACTAAGAGATAATTTTGCTACCTCTTTTACCAATACACCTCCTTCCTCAGAATCTAATTGATGAACTCCAAGATAATCTAAATGGTGAATATCCTTCACCAAATCCCATTTTTCCTCATCCACATCAGTTAATCTCCCTATTGACAACCTTCTAAGAGCATCAACAACTATATTAGTTTTACCTAGGTGTTAGTGGAGACTCATGTCATAGTCCTTTAGCAACTCAAATCACCTTCTTCTCCTGAGATTTAACTCCTTTTGAGTGAACAAGTATTGCAAGCTCTTATGATCAGAATAAATATGAACATGGATCCTATACAAATAATGTCGCCAGATCTTTAATGAGAACACGACAACAAATAATTCCAAATCTTGGATCGAATAATTCTTCTCATGAACCTTCAACTGTCTAGAAGCATATGCCACAACTCTATCTTTCTACATCTAGGCACAACCAAGTACCACCCGGTAGGCATCACAACAGATAGAGAAACCATTAGTACCCTCAGGCAGAATCAAAATTGGAGCAGAAGTAAAACCTATCTTTTAACTTCTTAAAACTCCCCTCAAAGGCATCCAACCATAGAAATTTCACTTTTTTCTAGGTTAACTTAGTCAATGGAGCTATAATAGACGAGAATCCCTCCATAAAACTTTTATAATAACCAACTAAACCTAAGAAACTCTGAATATAAATTGGATTCCTGGGTCTAGGACACTTCTTAACCACTGCCACCTTTTGTGGATCCACCATGAGTCCTTCGATAGATACAACATGACCTAGAAAAGTAACAACGTTCAACCAAAATTGAAACTTCTAAAACTTAGTATACAAACACTGATCATTTAGGGTTTGCAACACAAGATGGAGACGATCAACATAATCCGCCTCACTCATCAAATAGACCAAAATACATTAGTTCAAGTTATCATGTCAAAACAAATGACAAAACCATGTATCATTATCAACTTTACATTTAAGTTGAGGGAACTCAATTTCCAAAATCATATGTCAATGCAAAATTCATCACAATTGGGGAAAACATCACCCCTTTGATTATTCACTCATCCCATGAACCCTGCAAGTTAAAAATTGTTAACAAAACATGAATAATTCATAATAAACTAAGGGAATCAATTTAAGAACCATTCATGTTAAATTCCTCAACCATATCCAAACCCTTATTTCAAATCAACATAATTATCTATGTAAATTCATGAATTAGATAAAATTAGCTTAATGGTTGAGTCACAAGCCTAAAATACCCAAGGATATGGAGAGAATTCAACCGTCGAAGCTCTACTTGACCCACTTCTTGGAAATTCTAAGTATTAATGCTTGAGAGGACTTGAGAGAGTAAAAAGTGTATTTGATGTGTATTATGCATGAAAATAGGGTCCCAAGTATGTTTATAGGTCATGGGTTGTTATTGGAATGACTGAGAAATATCTAAAATACTCCCATTAAAAAGCTGAAAAATAAGCCGCCAGTCGTTACGAGTGACCATACGACTCATTTTGCCTCACCGTAGTCTAGATAGTGTCCCAAACCACCAACACAAGTTTGGAAACGGAAAGGACCTTATGCTCATAAAGAGTCCATATGACTCGTTACATCCTAGTCATACTCTGGACAAAATACTTTGGGCATCGCACTAATTTCTTTACAAAAAGGACTATACGAGTCGTTTAGAGTCCTTACGACTTGTAGCATGGTAGTCGTAGTCAAAACTGTGGCTTAGACAAATATTATTGGGCACATTACAACTGGATTTAATGATCCGTAATGACTCGCTACATCTTGCAAGGAAAGTCGTAGTCAGGGTAGTAAGCTCAGAACTTAGAATTTTCTTGAGACCAACACCTGGGGTGTTTTATTCTCCCCCTTAGAATAATTCATCCTCGAATGATGGGTCAATGTATACATTAGCATGATTTAACACATAAACACACCTTCTTTTACCTTTAACAAAGACAGGAAAAAAGATATCAATGAAATCACAATTTCCTTTAACAAAGTGAGAAAACAAAGATGTTGAGATTAACATATACCTTAAGCATGATTTTTTGAAATAGGGAATAGGAACATATAGTTGGACTTCATATCCTCCTCGACTTCCCAAGTAGCTTCCTAAAATTTTGGTTTCTCCAAAGAACCTTTTCAAAATCCACGTCCTTCTTCCATAACCGATGGACTTCCCTATCCAAGATCTCCACCGAAACTACCTAATATGACAAAGAATCCGAAACACCCACACCTTTCATAGTAACAACAATGAAGGATCACCCATACACTTCCTCAACATCGAGTCATGGAAGACCAAATGAATAGAGCCCAAGTTAGAAGGCAATTCCAATTCATTGACAAATTACAAACCCTCCTCAAAACCAATAATAGACCAAAATAATGGGGACTGATCTTCCCCTTCTTCCAAAACTATATCACTCCCTTACTGAGAGACACCATTAAGAACACCTAGTCACCAATATTAAACTCCAACTCCCTTCGTCATAGATCCACATAGGACTTAGGGAAATATTAATCCTATCTCAAATCACCATCACCTTCTCCATAGCTTAGTAAACCAAATCAGGACCAAATAACTAAGCCTCACCAACTTTGACTCACCATATAGGACAACATCACCTCCTACCATTAAAAGACTCAAACAAAACCATACCAATTCAAGAGCGATAGGTATTGTTGTATGCAAATTCTATGAGAGGTAAGTGGTCAACCCAACTACTACCAAAGTCAACCACATAAGATCGGAGCATATCCTCTAATGTCTGAATGATTCTCTCCGCTTGCCCATCCGCTTGCAGGTGGAAAGCGATAATAAATTTTACCTTAGTCCCTAAACCTCTCTGAAATGAGCACCAAAAATATGATGAGAATTGAGTGCCTCGATTAGAGATAATAGTAACAGGTGCACCTTACTAATCCACAATCTCTTGAATAAATAACTATGCATAGTCCTCGGTAGAGTAATTAGTTCTCAGCGGTAAGAAGTGAGCAGACTTAGTCATCCAATCTGCGATGACCAAAATAGAATCAAACTAAATTCGAGACCGTGGAAGATTGGCAATAAAATTCATAGTCATTATTTCCCATTTCCATACAAGTAACTCAATTTCTTAAAACAATCCACTAGGCCTCAAGTACTCCACCTTCACTTGCTGATGCACCATGCACTTAGCCAAAAAATTAGCCACATCCCTCTTCATGTTATTCCACCGATATATCTCCATATGATCATGATACATCTTTGTTTAACTAGGATAAACCATAAAACACAGCTCATGAGATTCAACCAAAATTCTTCCTTGCAACACATCAACATAAAAAATACACAACCTCCCATGGTACGTCAAGTTACCATCATAACCAATCTCAAAATCCATCACTTTCTGCCTATCTACATCCCCCTTGATTTGCATCAAGATAGGGTCCAACACCTCTTCTTTTACCTTAGCACTAAGAGATGATTTCACTACCTCTTACACCAACACATCACCATCCTTAGAATATAGCAGATGAACTCTAAGATTAGCGAAATGGTGAATATTCTTTACCAAATCTCGCTTTTCCTCATCCACATTAGTTAATCTCCTCATGGACAACCTTTTAATAGCATCAACAACTACATTAGCTTTACCTGGGTGATAGTAGAGACTTATGTCATAGTCCTTTAGCAACTTAAGCCACCTTCATTGCTTAAGATTTAGCTTCTTTTGAGTCAACACATATTGCAAGATCTTACGATTAGTATAAATATCAATATGTATCAGATACGCCTAAATTACACCTTTCTTATGAGGGAGTAAGCGGTCGCGGTCAAATCTAGAACCTAACAAGGTTGGTTGTCAAATCCCACAGGGAATACTGTGTTCAATAAGTATTATGATTGTTATTAGGCTGTTGATTAAAGATTCCTGAATAAGAGAGGTTTAGATTTATAAATTGTATTCTAAGTAATTGTAACAGAGTTGTTCCAACTAATGATTCATTCTGCTAGTAATAATTCAATGATACTAAACAAACTAGAGTTATGGTTACCAAGATGTTTAAATAGTTAGGGTAGTGAATCACTTTTGAGTTCCACTCAATAACTTTAATTGCAAGAGAAGTTGAATTCTAGTGATTACCTATTAGTTTCTCAACCTTAATGGATAGTTTATCCTTTAACTCTCCCAACTTAAAAAATATATTAATTATTCAACCATTTTTCAAATGTAGGTTAATCCTTGTTAAGGAATTCTCCATTAATCTAAAGATTTAGGTCTCTAGATTTTATGTAAACCCCCTTTTTCCCAATAATTACTTTTTAATTCAAACAAGTGATTGTTCTAGGGTTTACTTTTCAAGTTTGCAACCAAGAAAAGTCATTAGTGAAGAAGGGTTTATGCAACATAAATTACCTACCAAAACTCAATTGGAATCACAACCCATATCAATTGTTTACATCAAGGCTCTCATAACCCTAGTTATGGAAGCTTAGCCACTCATCTCCATAGAAGAAAGAGAAAAAATACTTGTATTATTCATAAAAAAATTCAAAGTTTACTTACAAAGGTTACAAGAATTAATTCTTAAATCTTCAATAGAAATGGAATGATTAGATCCACAAATGTAGTTTGATTCACAGATTTCTACCTTACAGAGAGTTTCAAAGATGAAAAACTAAGATAAAACAATCTCTAAGATTTAGAATATTCTCAATAAAACCCTAACTAGGTATTTATATGCTCTCAGGTTTTGAAGATTTAAAATTTAAACTCAGAAAATGCTGCATCTAAGTTGACTGTCCAACTAACAGCCCGTCAAAAGTCTGACGGTCTATCACATAGACCGTCGCTGAGTGCCCCAGGATGTCAGGTTCTGTTTTACCCTGACGGCTACCTTGATAGACCTTCGATAGTCCAACGGTTCGTCGCATAGTCCGTCGCTAAAACTTTCTAAAATCTTGCATTTTGTTTATGCCTGACGGCCAGGTTAGCAGTCTGCCGCAAGCTTGACGGTTCACCACTTGGACTGTCACTTGGATATTCCACCTAGAACCTTCTCTTTAGCTCAGATGGTCCTCCCGGAGGTCCGTCACAAAACTGACAGTCCGCCATTTGGGCCGTCAGTGACCTTTTTCTGCTTATTTCCTGAGTTTTCTACTTCAGCTAACTCCTTAACCTGAAATAACTCAAATCCACCATTAAATACAACTTTAGTTGCTTGAAAACAAACAATTTTCCCGAGAAAAATATGCAAAATATTCTGTCAAAAGGTGGAACATCAACACCCTCAACTTAAGATAATTGTTTGTCCTCAAGCAACTCAGCACTAAATTATAGATACTGAACCAATTTTCACACAACCATTCACTTGTCATCCTAATTATATGGCTCAATATATCAGAGTCCATAACCGGTATTATTTCAAAATCAATACATATACACAAACATGGATACAAGAATCTACAGAGGTCAGCTGAATTAAGTGTAACTCAGGTTACCGTCACAGTCAAGGAAATCCTCCACTTAGTATATTTTATGGATACAAATCAGAACTTTCACTCTCGTCAAAGAAGTTACAAACATAGTACACATACCCATAGGCTTGCCCTTATCATTCAATGCTTCCTTATAGCTGATTCGCCAAGATCAAGAAGGTCTTTCTTAGGCTTATAATGAGGCTTCGGGGCTAGGTAAGGAAAGACTTTTGGGGAAAAAAAGTGACTCCACACTGGGATTTAACTCTCTTTGACCTCAAGTTCTACCTACCAAGGCCATTTCTAAACTAGCTCGCTCACCCTTCTCTCATTCACTTATATTTTACCATAATAACCCCCCTTTTATATTATTTTTTTATATAAATATACACAAGCATCAGCCACCCTCAACTTATGCTGATTCAATCAGTCAAGGTGCACAGTGTATTAAGTAAACCAGGGCCAGATGCTCTAAACCATGCTTTAAACCAACTTTAGAGAGTAAACTAGAGTGATTGGTTTTGACAAAAAAATTAACATAGGCTAAAAGACGGGTTCAAAAATGGAAAATTCTTTTTGGTAGGGTTAATTATTTTGGATAAGTGGACTAAAATCACAAGGTGGCCTGCTATCATTTCTTATTTCATCAACTACAACACAACATCAATTGATAAAGTCAAGTTCTAGGTACTACACTATGTAAGAACTAATACAAATACTCGCACACACATGCAACTGAGTCAACCTATTCTACTATTCCTTAAGATTTACATCCCATGTCATGCATATTTTACAAGTCAATGCCAACTACAGATTGACTAACAGTTGATCACATATACTAGAAGCCAAAAGTAAATAGCCATATGGACATAGTCATATCTTGATACCAACATCATTCATCATCTGTATTCACAACACGGTGCTAACATAAATGGCACTTTTATTTCATGGACTAACATTAATAACAAAACTGGACTTAAGAAAGGAAAGTTTTAAACCCAAAGTTAATCCTAGAAAAGAAAAAAAATGGAACTTAAACATAACCCAAGACATGTTGATTCTCCTATATAGCACATGGGAGGAAAATAATATCGGCAACACAACCCCCCATGGTACAAGTACACCCCCCCACAGAAAAATATATGCATTGTTCTCAAAGTATCAAATAAAAGTACAAAAGAGTGGGTATACTTGTATTGCCTCTTATTCATCTGAGGTGTCTGTGAAGTGTGGAGAGGAACCTGTGTCCTTACCTACTGCAATGTTGACCCCCATGGTGGCGGGGGTACTCAGAAACTCTCCCTCCAGAATTAGAGGTATAATATCCCAGACTGGATCTAAAGTTTGCCCCCTAACTGGGGAAGAACTGGTAGACACTCTAGCCGCTTCATCTTCTACTCTCTTCCTTTTTTTATATTCAACTTTCCTAGACCTTTTCTTGGATTTATTCATGTCATGATATTCTCTCTCCTCCAGAGTCATAGCCTCCCTCTTTCTTTTTTTTTCAACTTTCCTTTCAGTACAATCATCTATCTGTTGCTTTTCTTTATCTTTCACAGCTCTCTTAATCATATCAATAATTCCTTCATCATCACTCAATACCAAAGCTGGATCAAAAGTAGGTTGTATTGGCTTCCTGCTCTTTAACTCTTCAATGTCAGCTTGTTCTTTCTTAAACTCTCCCATGAACCTTGCTAGGTCTGGAATAGACAGTGAATCCAACCTTTTGTTAATTCTCCCCTCCATGTGATCCATCCTCTCCTAAATATCTTAGAATGGATGAATTGCGTCAGCTACAATTCTGTCAACAAAAGTCTTGAATTCTGCAGCCCAAGTGTTAAGTTGCCTTTTTAATTTCTTTTGCAATTTTGCAGACTTGGCAAAGTTTTCCTGCATCAATCTATATTCTACAAATTTTGCCCCACTAATTGGCGGTGTAGATTCTGACCCTATAGATGCACTTGATGGCGCATAATCAGGTGGTACATAAGTGTTAATTGGCAATGGCATACCTATTGGAATATCTAAAGTATCTGGGACTGGCACTGACTGAGTTTGATCGTGTAGTGGTTTGGTAACCCTCATTTTGAACTTTGAGTCATCCTTGGACTTCTCAATATCCTGCCTATGTGTCACACAAACCTCTTTATCCACCTAATAAATAAGAGGCACACCTGCCTACCTGTATAATTCAGTGATTAAGCAAGGAGATAATAGAGAACTTGCCACCTTATGTGCTCTCACAAATAGCTCATCGCAAATGATCTGACTAAAATCAATATTCAGTCCTGACAACAAACTAGCAACAAGTACTGCCCGGTGAATATCAAGATTAACGTTACCTCTCATTGTCATAAGTCTCAACCGAACCACAACCCACTAGAATTTAGCCTAGAAGCTAAGGGATGACTTCGCTATGTGCTCATATGGGTTTGTAGCCTAGGAAGGATTACCATCATCAGTCAACACTTTACCCAACTAGTATCTTTGGGCAGATGCATTACGCAGTCGGTACTCAAATTCTGGAATAGCAGGCGGGGCTTTATAATCTGGCCCAAATAATATCCCGTTGATGGTTTAGGATTATATGTCAATGTTAACTCTTCAGACTAACACTGATTCCCTGTTCAGCATATCGAAAACCTTTGATCCCTTTGGAACATCCTTTTTTGCCAATACAAATAGTTAACAAAGAATTTCCTTACCATATTCGGCTGATATGATCCTGGGGGTTTGCTCATCCATGCCAATTCGTACTCATTGAAACAATCTGATACAATATGATACAATACTGGGAGTTATCTTAGGATATTCATGCAACTCCATCATTACAATCTGATACTCCTCAGCAAATGGCCTTTTGATTGGCCTACTTACTGTTGGTGCTAACCCATCATAAAATTTGTCCCTTGCTCCATCTAGATTCTATCTAATAGCATCTATGATTTGAGGATCCTTTCGCCTGATCAAGTTGGTATCCTCAGTATTAGTCTCATCAGCGTCTGCTTCAGTTTGTGCATCTACATTGGTAGCCCTAGTTTTGGCCTCAACTGGGTTGGGGTGAGATTTTACTATCTTTGCCTCACCGGGACTCAAGCTAGTGCTGTTGGAGTTGCTGGTGCTGCCATTTACTCTTTTCTTTAGACTGGGAGAGTGTAGGAAGTGTTCAGTCCCTTTGGTAAGTATTGAAGGCTGGTGCCTCCTTGATCCTAAAAGGTTCTCCTCGACCTTTTGCTTGACCACCACCTCTAGTTAATGGAAGTTTCATTCCATGGTGCCTAGAAAAAGTACGGATTAAGTTGCAAAAGAAAAAATCTTCAAAGAAAGAATCAAAAATTGGGTTGACGGTCACACTGATGGGCCGTCGATGATGCGGCGGTCTACCGGTTGGGCCGTCAAACCTTATCCAGTGAGATCTCATTTAGAGAGACTTGCAACGGTCGAACTGATGGTTTGTCAAGATACCGATGGTCCACAAAGTTTCCTATCGCGGATTACCAGTGAGTAACTTCCTTTGGATATTTACGATGGTCAACTTGATGGTCTATCACAAATTCGATGGTCCTCCAAAGTGACCGTCAGTTCCCATTTCCAATTTCGGACTTCTTTTTGACATATTGTCGAAAATTTAGTCTACCTTATTCGATTTTCAGCACACAACGAGAATAATTTTATGGTTATATACACACTTTTCTACTCTAAACACTTAGGTTACTCAGACTTCACCCAACAGTGTATACCAAAGTTCAGAACTTAGATATCAATAATTTACATAACAAAAAGAAGCAAGATGAACCTTTATAGACCACAACCATTTCAATCATGTTTTTCACTTTGGAAAAGCAAGAAAATGGGTTAAAATCGTACCTTGATAATGCAAAAGTTTCACCCTAGTTACTTGCACTTTAGAAAGAAAACTACTTAATACTTTAGCCTATGATTTCTTTTTTTGTTGTGATGAGGAGAAAAGTGGGGAAAGGACTAGTTTAAATAGGGAAGAAGAAAGAAGATGGAGAGTCCTAAATGGAGTAACTGCCTTCAGATACTTAAAATTAAGAGGGAGTTGGACTGTTTTAGAATTTGAAGAGGTTACAACGTATGTAACCACCTCGTTTTCTCTTAAAAACATTTGGGTCAAGTACGAGTCATTTAAATATGCATCATCTTCAACCCATCCCGACCCAGCAATAGGGTTACAACGATGATTGATCTGATGGTTCGTCAGGTATTCGACAGTCTGCCAGGTTGGCCGTCGAAGCTTACCAGAAATTGGGCAACTCTATTTTATTGTGAAGGTCACTTCGACTATCTATCAATGATGTGATGGTACATCGAGTGGTCCGTTGTGCCTTTCTAGAAACTCAGTGTTTCAACTTTAGTTTAACGGTACCTTCGACGGTCCGTCAGTTTGTTGACGGTCTGCCAGATTAACCATCAAGCCTTATCCAAAATGATCAACTTTTCACATTGAATTTGTCGATTAGAGTGGCAGTAAGTTGGCACTTTGACGGTTCATCGGTTATCCTCCCGACCACCCATCAACTGTAAAAACTCTTATCTTTTTGCAATTTTAGTCCTGCACACTCCACAAGCACATTAGATTGTACAAAAACAACAAATAAACTTTGTTTATGATTACAACAACACTTGGTGGGTTGCCTCCTACTAGCACTATTTTAATATTGTGGCACGTTGCAGCCATTTTGATTACTCAAACTTCATCAAGATAGATAGTAGCTATGCACTTTATTGAGTCTAATGGACCGATATACAACTTAAGTCGTTGCCCGTTCACTTTGAAGACACTTCCGTCTTCGTTTACAAGTTCAACTACTCCAGATAAGTAAACTTGATTAACCTGAAATGGAACAGACCATTTTGATTTTAACTTACCCGGGAACAACTTCAATCTGGAGTTGAAGAGAAGCACCCAATCATCCTTATGAAAATTTCTTTTTCCAATCCTCTGGTCATGGTACTTCTTCATCTTCTCCTTAAAAAGATCAGATCTTTCATATGACCTGAGACAGAACTTATCCATCTCATTTAGCTTCCCCAATCTCAACTCTGCTACTTCATTCCAGTTCAAGTTCAGCCTCCTAAGTGCCCACAACACCTTATTCTCCATTTCAATTGGTAAATGACATGCCTTGCCATAAATAACTGGTACAGTGACATGCCGATTGGTGTTTTGAAAGCTTATCTGTATGCACATAAGGCATCATCAATCTTCATAGACCAGTCTTGTCTGGTAGCATTCATTATTTTAGAAAGTATGGCTTTGATCTCTCTATTAGAAATCTCTACTTGTCCACTAGTTTGTGGGTGGTAGGGAGTCGCTACTTTGTGTTTCTTAACACCATACTTTGCTAAGTAAGCTCGAAACACACAATTGCAAAAGTGAGATCCACCATTGCTTATAATGGTGCGTGGCACCCCAAATCAAGAGAAAATATTCCTTTTAAGGAACGCAACTACTCTCTTTCCTTTGTTGTCAGCCAAAGCAATGGCTTCAACCTATTTTGATACATAATCAACAGCAAAAAGAATGTATTTCATCCCATATGAGCTCACGAAGGGCCCCATAAAGTCGATGCCCCATACGTCGAATAATTCTACCTCTATTATTTTTGTCCAAGGCATTTCATGGTGCTTGGAGATTGACCCCTACCTCTGTCACTGGTCACATCTTCTCATGAACTCATAAGCATCTTTGAATAAAGTCGGCCAATATTTGCCACTTTGAAGCACTTTTCTAGTAGTACGGTCACCGACATGATGTCCTCCAACCAGGAAAGCATGACATGCGTCCAATAAACTCAACATATCTACTTCTAGAACACATCTCCTTATGATATTGTCAGCACATCGCCGAAATAGATATGGCTCGTCCCAAAAATAATGTGTTACATCATGAAGAAATTTCTTTATTTGATGAAAAGAAAGATTTTTCGGAATAACCTCACTCACCACATAGTTTGCGAAATTAGCGTACCAAGGTATTTTTTCCATAACAGCAACCAAGATTTCCTCATCTTGAAATTAATCATTGATATTAATTTTATGTCTAATTTCTTGATCACCTTCTAGCCTGGACAGATGATCCGCAACTTGGTTTTTGCAACCCTTCCTATCTTTGACTTCAAAATCAAATTCTTAAAGAAGCAACACCCATCTAATTAACCTTAGTTTTACATCTTTTTTCACCATAAAATATCTCAAGGCTACATGGGAAGTGTGGACCACCACCTTGGTTCCTAGAAAATAGGCTAGGAACCTCTCAAAAGCATAGACTACTGCAAGAAGTTTCTGTTCTGTGACGGTGTAGTTCTTTTTAGCTCCATTTAGTGATTTGCTAGCATAATAGATTGGATGAAATAACTTGTCCTTCATTTTTCCCAGCACAGCTCCAAGGGAAACACCACTTGTATCGCACATGATCTCTAATGGTTTTTGTCAATTCGGTGCAACAATGATAGAAGCATCAACCAGCTTCCCTTTAAGGAATTCAAATTCCTTCAAGCAATCATCATTAAAGACGTACTTAGCTTCCTTCTCCAAGAGTTTGGAAAGTGGGTTAGCAATCTTTGAGAAGTCCTTTATAAACCTCTGATAGAAGCCAACATGACCAAGGAAACTATGAACTCCCTTCACTGATATGGGAGGTGGTAGATTCTCAATAACCTCAACCTTAGCTCGATCGACCACTATCACCTTTGCTAAAATTTTGTGTCCAAGAACAATGCCCTCCTTAACCATGAAGTGGTATTTCTCCCAATTAAGCACAAGGTTGAACTCCTCACACCGCTTCAAGGCTCTATTAAAATTCACCAAACACAGCTTAAACGAATCTCCTACCATAGAAAAATCATCCATAATCACCTCCCAGGTGTCTTCAACCATATCTGAGAAAATAGACATCATGCATTGTTGAAAAGTAGCGGGTACATTACACAATCCAAACGACATCAACTTGAATTCAAAAGTGCAATATGGGCATGTGAATTTCATCTTCTCCTGATCTTCAGGAGAAATATAGATCTAATTGTAACTAGAATAACCATCCAAGAAACAATACCACCCCTTTCCCACCAATCGATCAAACATTTGATCCATAAAAGCCATTGGGAAGTGGTCTTTCAAAGTCCATGAGTTGAGTTTTTGATAATCCATACAAACACTCCTACGATTCACAGGACTAAGTGGAATCAACTTATTCTTTTCATTTGCAACAACAGTCATGCCCCCTTTCTTGGGTACACATTGAACTGGACTTACCCATTTACTGTCGGAAATAGGGTAAAACACTCCTGTATTTAGCCACTTAATAATTTACTTTTTAACCACCTCTTCATTGATGGATTAATATGGTATTGGTGCTCAATGGTTGGAGTACAGTCTACCTCAAGCTGTATCTTATAAGTGTAGATGCTAGGGGAATACAAATAATATCTGCAATAGTCCAGCCTGTTGGCCTTTTGTACCTATGAAGCATAGAAATAAGTGCTTCAACCTGCTGCTCACCCAAATCAGCTGCAATGATCATGGGTGCTATGTTTTCATTGCCCAGAAACATGTACCTTAAATGCCCTGGCAGCTCCTTCAAATCCAACACTGGTGGCTCTTCAATAGATGGCTTAGCCGGTGGTGTTGGTCGATTTTTAAGATTAAGATAAAGTTTCTTAGGAGTATTAGAGTATGATCCCATTCCTATCAAATCCCAAACCGTCTCCTCATACTGATCAATGCCTTCACGATTGAAATTTATCAATTTTACAACTAAAGGTTCTATAACAAATTTCTCCTCTATCGACACCTCCTACCCATCCTCATAATAGACATCAACAATATAGAACACACTCATCTCCTTATGGTGTTTCATAGATTAGCACATATCAAATCACACCACTTCATTATTCAGCCTGAATAAGAGCTTATTAGCTCGTAAATCAATAAGCACACTTCCAGTTGCGAGTAAAGGTCAACCCAAGATTATGGGCACCTCGAAGTCAACCTCGTAATACAAAATAATTAAATCTGCAGGGAATATAAAGCTAGCCACCTTTACTAGAACATCATAGAGAATACCAATAGGTCGCTTTACAGACCTATCCGCCATCACAAGTCGCATGTTTGTGTGTATGGGACCACCCAAACCTAACTTTTTATAAATAGCAAGCGACATTAAGTTTATACTAGATCCCAAATCACATAGATCTTTTAAAAAATCCAGAGACCCAATAGTGCATGGGATGGTAAATGCTTTCGAGTCTGCCTTCTTCTGTACCAAAGACCTTATGGAGATAGAACCACAATGATGGAGATTATCCACTGGCTCATAGCTAACCGTCCGCTTCTTCGTGATAAGGTCTTTCTGGACTTCACATACCCGGGCATTTGTACCAATGCCTCCATCAATGGAAAATTGATCGTCAACTGATTATGCATGGCCATAAATTTGCCAAACTTTGTGTCGTCAACCTTCTTCTTCAATCTATGAGGAAAGAGAGGTAGTGTTTTTGGTAAAGAAGTCAGCACTGCTTCCTTTTCCTTGTCTTTCCCTTTTTCTAATCCATCTACCAGCTGATGATTAGAAGGAAAATTGATGTCACCCTACTTCTCAGACTCCACGGGATTACTTTTTTCAAGCTCGACATCTTCTTTGATCACCTCTTCAATAATAGCTTTGCCCATAGAAGGGCCTGGTAAAACCTTACCACTCTGTGTGGTAATTTCCATGCAAGAGCCATCATTTTAAGGGTTCTAAACTGTATTACTTAGCAAAGTTCTCTTTCTTTGATTCAATGGTGTTGAGAGTGGCTCATTTACTGCTCCAGCTATTTGATAGAAGTAGAGTGTGAGTTTACCAACTAACTCATAGAAGACAAATCACTCTTCATAGTAGTCACCCTAGAGTTGGTAGTCTCAACTCCCTTTAATAATTTCTACATCATATCATTCATGGATATCTTGCCAGTGCTAGTTGCAGCATTATCTCTTCTTCCATGAGGTGCATATAGTCCACTCCTATCATTCTTTCTCTTCCAGTTTCTTTGATCCCTACCCTTATAACCAGCTTTGTCGTAATAGTTTCGACCTTGATTTCCTTGGATATTGCCTCAGAATCCCCCTAATTATTTAGATAGTTCGCCTCTTCTTCCGAATCAGAGTCAGCTCTACCTTGGGATGCGACATCTTTTACTTTATCTATTTTTCTAGACAATAGATGCTTAGTTTGCAAATCCATTTATGTATTCAAGTATGCCATATCCTGGTCATGTTCCTCCTCCTTCTTACATTACTCTAAAGTCATACCACCAGACACAGTAGGGCTTGCTACCACAGAATCCCTGGTATCCCAAGATCTACTCTGTTTGGTCATCTAATCAAGCATCTCTAAAGCTTATGGAAAGGTGATGATAGGCGAATTTACGCACCTATATCAATATATTTTGCCCATATTTTAGCCTAGTTTTGAGAACAAATTATATATTTCATGCACTTTTAGTCCTTTTTCCTGTAAATGAGCTAACGAACATGATTAGTAAAGTTTCAGGTATAAATGATGCATAATTCAGCATTTTATGGCTTACTTGACGCTAAAGAAAGCTCACGAAGGAAGGGAAGGGAGTTTACACGCCTAAGGACCAAAACTGCTGCATGGAAAATCTGTCCCGGGCTAAAACAACATTTCTGAAGACTTTGGGGGACCAAAACTGCTGCATGGAAAATCTGTCCCGGGCTAAAACAGAAATTCTGAAGACTTTGGGGACTTACAGACACAAAGCTGGATTTTGACAATGATACATTAACCTAGTACAATAAGGTTATGTATTTCATTATTTTAAGTGGATTATGATAATGTTACCTTAACCTAGTACATTTGGGTTAAGGATTTCATTAGTCTAATAGGATTTGGTTATTTATTTCATTAGCTTAGTAGGAGTAGGATATGGGTATTATAAATACCCTATCATGCTAGAGATTTTAGAGAACAAGGAGGGAGGAAGGAGGGAGAACACAATACTTCCTTCCATCCCTCACATCTTCTAACATCTTCTACTCCTCTATTATTCTACACTACAAACAATTCTACAACTCTTCTAATCTTTCCATCAATTCTATTTTCGTCTATTCTTCTATTCTTAAATTCTGCAACAAGAGAAACGTTACTCTGCAAGAAATCACACCTAACGCCTACCACTCTTGTGCTACACGAAATTGATCATTATTGTGGTATAATAACAATGTCAATTGTGGTTTTCTTCGCATTCATGGGTAACTAAACTTCTCTGTTGGGGTTATGGAAGCCGAATGAGTTACTATCTATTGCTGTGAGTTTGTGAGTTCGAGGCACGTATATTGCTTATATCATTATTCTTTTCATCTTAATCTACATTCTTTGCGGTTGCAAACGCAAGAATACGCCAGTTTAACATTTAACTTGTTCGAGAGAAAAGTTATTTGTCTGGAAAAGAGATAATGTCAAGGTAGTAGGACACCCTTTCCTATTAAAAAGCTAGTGCCGTAACTGGACTAACCTCTTGGAGAATTCGTACCGTTAGACACGCTTTAAGCTCGAGAGAGTTAAAGTGAAATAGTCCTTGTTTAGGTCGAGAGACACTTGGATTTACCATCGACTACAATCCTCTATAAGCAACTGCATGTCAGAATTCTACACACTCATAGCCAATAGAGACGTATACCTCAGAAGGTGGACATAACCCCAACGCTTCAATTTTCATTGTTTACAACCAACGCAACAATCTCTCTCTTTTTACTTTATTATTTTCAGCTTTTGTTTACATTACTTGCAAAACAAGAATCCCCCCTTCTTACGAGACTTGCACTAAAAGTCTAGTAATCTTTACTTACTTGTTGACCAAGCTATTCCCTGTGGGATCGATACCCAACCCAGTTGGGTTCTATATTTGCTAACGACCGCTTTACACTCCTACGAGAGCTGTAGATTGAGCGTTATCAAAAATTGGCGCCGTTGCCAGGGAATACAAGTGTCAATTAAGTTCGTAATAATTACTAGACCCTTTGGTCAAAGACTCTCGTACTTTTACTTTTAGTTTTTGTTTTTGTTTACTGCAGGTTTTTGTTCAGTGCATCAATGGATGCACAACGTGAAATACCATTCGATGATGATGATGATGATCTTGATGGAGCCGGAGCCACTGGAGCTATAATTCCACCACCATTAGCGCCCGGAGCCAAGTTCAACATCACAAGCACCATGATTCAGTTATTGCAACTCAAGGGATTATTTGGTGGACTAGCAGGCGATGATCCGAATATGCATCTCATCAACTTTATTTCTACATGCAAGTCTTTTGACAATCCTGGTGTTGGTCAGAATGCAATTCGATTACGTCTATTTCCATTGTCTCTGTCTGGGGAGGCAACACTATGGTTGAATGGGCTGACTCCTGATTCTATTACAAATTGGAGGCAATTGAGAGACGTTTTCCTAGAAAGATTCTTTCCGTCATCCAAAAGAGCACAATTGAGAGATGAAATCAGCAACTTTCGTCAGCTTCCCACTGAAGCTCTTCATGAAACATGGGAGAGGTTCAAGACGAAGCTAATGAGGTGCCCAAACCATCACATGACTAATGTTCACCTAATGGAGATACTTTACAGAGCCTTGAATTCAATAACTAAACCAGTGGTGGATAATGCGGCTGGAGGATCTTTTATGGATCTCACCTTTGGTTAGGCAAGCAATATGCTAGATCGTATGACGAAGCAAAGTAGAGCTTGGCATACCAGGGATTCTGAGGTAGCAAGCCCCACTTTATCTATAGGCATGACTGCAGACCAAAGAAGAAGACAAGAAGAACGTGATCAAGATATGGCGCACATGAAAACACAGATGGATCTTCTGACAAAGCATTTATTATCAGGGAAGACCGAAAAAGTGAAAGCTGTGGCGCTAAAAGGAAGAGACGAATCTGATTCGGAAGAAGAGGCCAAGTACTTGAACAATCAGGGGGGTTTCCGTGGGAATACCCAAGGAAACCAAGGTCGGAACTATTATGATAATTCTGGAAACAAGGACCAAGGTAGTTGGAGAAAAAACAATGAAAATAGTGGTGTGTATGTTCCCCCTGGAAGACGTGACACCACCACATCTAGTTCTGGATGTATGGAAGACATGATGGCTAAATTACTGAAAGGAGTAGAAGCAAATAGCGCGGGAGTAACGGAGGTAATAAATGATTTGTCCTCTATGAAGCAATTAGTTGATTCACATTCCACTTCAATCAAGAAAATAGAGCAGCAATTGAGCCAACTTTCAGCAGCACTCAATCAAAGAAAGGCTGGCACTTTACCTAGCGACACCGTGCAAAACCCAAGGAATGATGGGTCATGCATGGCCATTACTACCAGAAGTGGTAAGGTGCTGGAAACTTCAGAAAAAGGCAAGCAAGTGGCTAACGAAGAGGCGAAAATTGATGATAAGGCAAAAGGGGAAGATGCCGCAGCAACCGATCCTAATGTCCTTAACGTCACTCCTCACGACGTGCAGCCTGGAAAAGCTGAAAAATGGAAGCAAGAGGAGAAGAAAGCCGTGGAGAGAACAATGCCATACCCACCACCACCTTTTCCCCAAAGATTGAAGAAGGTGGCGGATGATACAAAGTTCAGCAAATTCATGACCATGTTGAAGCAGCTGACCATTAATGTTCCGTTGGTAGAGGCGCTAGAAAAAATGCCTGGGTACGCTAAATTCATGAAGGACCTGTTGACAAAGAAGAGGACAGTAAGCTATGAGCCGACAGATAATATTCATCATTGCAGTGCAATTGCCACAATGTCCTTAGTACAGAAGAAGACAGACCCTGGTGCTTTCACTATTCCTTGCACGGTTGGATCTATGAATTTTGCTAAGGCATTGTGCGATCTGGGTGCTAGCATCAATTTGATGCCACTATCCGTCTACAAGAAGTTGGGGTTAGGCGATCCGACACCAACCAATATGAGGCTCGTGATGGCTGATAGGACGGTAAAACGACCTGTGGGTATCTTGAATGATGTGTTGGTGAAGGTATCTTCATTTATCTTTCCTGCAGACTTCGTTATTCTGGATTGTGAGGTGGATTCTGACGTTCCCATAATCTTGGGACGCCCCTTCCTCACAACTGGAAGTGTGCTTATTGACATGAAAGATAATGAGCTTTTGTTTCGAATTAATGACGAAGTGGTCCGCTTTGATATATGCAAAGCGATGAAGCAGCCAAAAGATATGGATGTGTTCTCTGTAGATGATGTTCATGGTGAAGATAAGAAAGCATTATCTGTAGAGAAACAGCTTACTGTTGAGCCATTGTCTGCTGCGCTGCTGAAGGTTGAGCATGAGGACGATGAAGATTATGAAGAACTTATGGGTGCTCTAACAGAAATAGAGTCCTATTCCCATACTCCTAAGCAACCGGACCGTGATCTTAAGAATCAACCGTCACCAACAGTGAAGATTTCCCTTGAAGAGCCACCAATGCTAGAATCGAAAGAGCTCCCCAATTATCTAAGGTATGTGTTCTTGGAAAGTATAAAGATACTTCCGGTGAGTGCGGATGATTTAAGTAAACAGCACGTAGACGCTCTCATCTCTACTCTAAAGAGATACATGAGAGCTATGGGTTGGACTATTGATGATATAATTGGTACCCCTCCTACAAGTAAGCCTCATTGTCGTCTAAATCCATTCAGAAAACGATCCACCATTTACCTCGACGAAGTCTGAGTACTCGAGGTAACCATGTCGTGCCACGACAATAAATAAGGCGCTAGATGGGAGGCAACCCATCGTACTAATCGTTTTCATTTGTTTGAGCGAATATAGGTGCAAGAAGTAGTCAACGAGGAGATTGATTTCAATTGACGATTTGGACGCATTGTATGGTATAGTTGGTAAGTTAGGAAGGGTGATGCATAAGGCTATGGATTGAGCCTTTCTCACGCCAAAGTAGGCTTCGAGGAAGGCTAGGCCTTGGTAAAACTAGGCCAAGAACGATGCACAACCAATCCTATAGCCTAAGGTCTCGGAATCTAGTGTGCTATACACTATGCGCCGCCTATTCCTAGGTATGCTTTTGACTATGCGCCGCCTATGCTATGGCATTTGGTCTCAGTATCTCATATGCCATAGACTATGCGGCGCATATGTCTACAAATGCCATAGACTATGCGGCGCATATGTCCCATAATGCCATAGACAATGCGCCGCATATACCATGACTATGCCAAGCATTATGCGCCGCATATGTAGTATTTTTGTCTCCAAAACCGATTGTAAATGGGTCATAACCCAACCCATTCTCTTCCTATATAAAGGGGACTTAGTTTTATAACACAACACATTGCAAAGTGACCTAAAGGCGCCGCATATACTCTCCAAATCATCTCAAAACTTTTCTTTTTGCTCTCCCACTTCACAAGTGCATCTCCAAAGGCTTCAATCACGTAAGTACTCTCTTGTTCTTCATCTATTTTTCGTAAGTGCTACGTTGCTATGTCTATTATGAATTACTACATCTTGAAGAAATATTGGTGATGTTAATGTGTTTGAATTGTTGATACAAAACCAAGTGAGTGAACATGAACGTTAGGATACTCTTAACTTGTTTCCAACTAGAAATTGATTTTGATGCATTGTTATACTACTTGCGGAATTGCTATAGTCATGAACATTGCATGCTCTTGTCACTTGAATACTTACATGTTGGGATGTCTCGCTCATCGGAATAAGACTTATAGTTGCCTACCGACATAGGAGATTGTGATTATTGATAGAAACTATACCATGATGTAATCCCTATGAAGAAGTCTTGATATACCTAACATGAAAGTATTGCAAAGATTGCAAGAAGTGTTACATATCTGAATTTCTTGTTGGAATATAGCCCCTAAAACGTATGTCGATGAAGTCTGAGTAATCGACCACTTTCACTTCACTAGTCTGTACCAACAAACTAAGTGTGGGGTGGTGCCACTACTGCTTGTTTATAGATTGTATCCATCGAGATGATGCTAACATGAACATTTTTTTTAAGTCTCAGGTACAATGGCACCCAAAGCAAGACCACTTCACAAAAAGGCAAGAAAAGAGGCCGAAAAGAGCAAGGAGAACCCTCCTCGCTGCAAATACCTCGACTCACGCTTGGAATTAAGTGGGATACTTATGAGGAACTTCTAAGGATGACGACTCTGATGATGATTCCAATGCAAGGGGTATGACCCCAGACATAGAGGATGAGTCCGACTAACTAGGTTCTTCTTATTTATTTTCCACTGAGGACAGTGTACCGACTAAGTGTGGGGTGGTGGTATTGCATGCTATACTTCTCTACCCGCATCTATGTTTGTTTGCTTTTTGTTTCATTTTTTAGTTAAAATTTTTTTAGTAGTTAATATTTTTTTTAACTTAGCTTCGCATGAGATTATTCTAATAGGCAGCATGAGATTATAACAAGAGTATGTGCTACAATTGTGACCATTGAGACGTTTAGGCTCTAGTTGTGACTCAATATGTGATATTGTGTGATTCAATTCCTTCACTTGTTGGGTCGAGAGTCTATATTACTTCCAAGTAAGTCGACCATGTGCCTTGTGTGGGTGAGATAATCTTATATTCTATGATTGTGGCTGATGCTAGAACTTGCCTGGTATGTATGCAAAGCGAAAATAAGGAGTGTAAGTTTAGGAGGTGATTTAGGCATTTCTTTGACAACTTATATTTATTTACCTTCAGTTTTACCTACCCATGGACATCATCCTAGTTAACCCCTTTTGAGCCTTTAGCCTATTTCTTTGACAACCTTGTATGTAAGCCTAATCCATTTTGTTCAAGACCGTAATTTGATCCAAATTCCTAAGTGCTTTAAAGTGAAAAAGTCATGTGACAACATAAGAGGAAATTGGGTAAGTATGATGCTTTAAATTGTAAGGGTGCTTGAATGTGTTATGAAAAAGAAAGTGCTATCATAAGAGGTATGTTATGAAAAGAAAAAGGAAAAGAAAGCTGAAAAGTGAGTTATGTTTAAAATTGAAAAACAAAAGAGGAGAACAAGGGTGGTATAACAAAAGAAAGAAGAAAGGTTGAAAGAAAAAAATGTTAAAAGAAAAAAAAGTGTCAATGATACAAAGTGATGTATTAAAGCGCTTAGGAACTTAGTCACTATTCCTGGCCAAAATAGTCCTACCCGTCCCTTAGCCTACATTACAACCATCAAAAGACCTACTTGATCCTAAGCTTAGCATTCTGACATTTAGTAGAGTATTACATTAAGGGCAAGCCTATGGTCATCAGTTGCTTCATATGAATTCTTTGTGAGAGCGAGAGCAAGGATATTTTGATACCCATGTTTGAAAAATATGCTATACTTGTGAGTGATTATGGGTAATATATTGTGAGACACACATGGTTGATGAGTTTTGGGTAGTTATATATGATTCCTTGTACCTTAACGTTTGTATGCGAGTTGATCGCCATCCCGAGTCTATGCTAGAGGTTAAACTGTTTCTACTTATAATCGAAAAGATACTCTTTGTTGATAATTGTTGTGCGTGTCTTGATGAATATTTTGTGTTGTTGCTGTAAAACCCTAAGTTGACGTTTAGAAGGACATAATAGTTTGTTCGAGGACGAACAAAGCTCTAAGTGTGGGGTGTTGATGATAGGCGAATTTACGCACCTATATCAATATATTTTGCCCATATTTTAGCCTAGTTTTGAGAACAAATTATATATTTCATGCACTTTTAGTCCTTTTTCCTGTAAATGAGCTAACGAACATGATTAGTAAAGTTTCAGGTATAAATGATGCATAATTCAGCATTTTATGGCTTACTTGACGCTAAAGAAAGCTCACGAAGGAAGGGAAGGGAGTTTACACGCCTAAGGACCAAAACTGCTGCATGGAAAATCTGTCCCGGGCTAAAACAGCATTTCTGAAGACTTTGGGGGACCAAAACTGCTGCATGGAAAATCTGTCCCGGGCTAAAACAGCAATTCTGAAGACTTTGGGGACTTACAGATACAAAGCTGGATTTTGACAATGATACATTAACCTAGTACAATAAGGTTATGTATTTCATTATTTTAAGTGGATTATGATAATGTTACCTTAACCTAGTACATTTGGGTTAAGGATTTCATTAGTCTAATAGGATTTGGTTATTTATTTCATTAGCTTAGTAGGAGTAGGATATGGGTATTATAAATACCCTATCATGCTAGAGATTTTAGAGAACAAGGAGGGAGGAAGGAGGGAGAACACAATACTTCCTTCCATCCCTCACATCTTCTAACATCTTCTACTCCTCTATTATTCTACACTACAAACAATTCTACAACTCTTCTAATCTTTCCATCAATTCTATTTTCGTCTATTCTTCTATTCTTAAATTCTGCAACAAGAGAAACGTTACTCTGCAAGAAATCACACCTAACGCCTACCACTCTTGTGCTACACGAAATTGATCATTATTGTGGTATAATAACAATGTCAATTGTGGTTTTCTTCGCATTCATGGGTAACTAAACTTCTCTGTTGGGGTTATGGAAGCCGAATGAGTTACTATCTATTGCTGTGAGTTTGTGAGTTCGAGGCACGTATATTGCTTATATCATTATTCTTTTCATCTTAATCTACATTCTTTGCGGTTGCAAACGCAAGAATACGCCAGTTTAACATTTAACTTGTTCGAGAGAAAAGTTATTTGTCTGGAAAAGAGATAATGTCAAGGTAGTAGGACACCCTTTCCTATTAAAAAGCTAGTGCCGTAACTGGACTAACCTCTTGGAGAATTCGTACCGTTAGACACGCTTTAAGCTCGAGAGAGTTAAAGTGAAATAGTCCTTGTTTAGGTCGAGAGACACTTGGATTTACCATCGACTACAATCCTCTATAAGCAACTGCATGTCAGAATTCTACACACTCATAGCCAATAGAGACGTATACCTCAGAAGGTGGACATAACCCCAACGCTTCAATTTTCATTGTTTACAACCAACGCAACAATCTCTCTCTTTTTACTTTATTATTTTCAGCTTTTGTTTACATTACTTGCAAAACAAGAATCCCCCCTTCTTACGAGACTTGCACTAAAAGTCTAGTAATCTTTACTTACTTGTTGACCAAGCTATTCCCTGTGGGATCGATACCCAACCCAGTTGGGTTCTATATTTGCTAACGACCGCTTTACACTCCTACGAGAGCTGTAGATTGAGCGTTATCAAAAGGTATGATCAACAAAAGACCCTACTGCAGCATTATCCACGACTGGCTTCATAATAGAGTTCAGAGCTCTATATAGAGTCTTCATCAAATGAATATCCATCATATTATGATTCGGGCACTACATCATCTTCTTTCTAAACATGTCCCAGGTATCATGAAGAGCTTCGTTGGGAAGCTGCTGGAAGTTACTAATTTTATTTCTCAACTGTACCCTTCTGGAAGGTGGAAAGAACCTTTCTAGGAAAGCCTCTTTCAACTGCCTCCAGTTGGTGATAGAGTCGGGATTCATCCCACTGAGCCACAATGTCACCTCCCTAGATAGAGACATTGGAAACAAATATAGGCAGATAACATTTTAACCCACTCCTAGGTTATCGAAAGACTTGCAAATGGTGACAAAGTTCACCAAGTGCATATTTGGATCATCTTTGGGAAAACCACCGAAAAATCCCTTAAGATAAAGGAGTTGAATCATCATACTGGTAATATTAAATTTAGCTCCAGGTTTTAGAGGTGGAGGAATGATATCTCCAATTGTACCTGCTCCATCCATTCCATATTCATCATCGTTCAGATCAAACTGTATCGGTTGTCGATTCTGCCTCGCCCTAAAGGGAAGATTCCTATTAACATTCTGATTCACTGGTGCATCCATATTCAATACATGCCTTGGGTTAACAGGATATAACAAATCATCATCATTAGGATTAGGATGACGCGTCGGTTGGCCATCATTCTGTAGATTAAGTTATGCTCTAGCCAGAGCAGCTAGTCTTTCAGTGTCTTGGGGGTCTGCCATTCTGCCAATTAACTGTGGTTCCGAATGTATTGGTAATAATGATGCACCCGATCTCCATGTACTTGGAATACACAATAACCACCCTGAATAGAACAAAAATAACAAACAAAATTAAAATTTGGGAAACTTGACCAAAGGTCAATTAACAAACACAAACTTAATTGACAACCGTATTCCCCAGCAACGACGCCAAAATTTGATATTCCCAAATTACACCTCTCTTATGAGAGAGTAATTGGTCACTGTAAAATATAGAACCCAACTAGGTTGGGTGTCGAATCCTATAGGGAATAGTGTGTTCACTAAGTATTGTGATTGTTATAAGACTGTTGATCAAAGGTTCCTAAATAAGAGGGGTTTTGATTTATAAATTGTATTCTAAGTAATTGTAACAGAGTTGTTCCAACTAATGATTCTTTCTACTAGTAATAATTCAATGATATTAAACAAACTAGAGTTATGGTTACCAAGATGTTTAAATAGTTAGGATTGTGAATCACTTTTGAGTTCCACTCAATAACTTCAATTGCAAGAGCAGTTGAATTCTAGTGCTTACCCATTAGTTTCTCAACCTTAATGGATAGTTTATCCTTTAACTCTCTCAACTTAAAGAATATATTGATTATTCAACCATTTTTCTCATGTAGGTTAATCCTTGTTAAGGCATTCTCCATTAATGTAAAGATTTAGGTCTCTAGATTTCATGTAAACCCTTTTTTTCCCAACAAACACTTTTCTATTCGAACAAATTATTATTGTTGGGTTTACTTTTCAAGTTTGCAACCAAGAAAAGTCATTAGAGTGAATAAGGGTTTATGTAACATCAATTACCTACAGAAACTCAATTGGAATCACAACCCATTCAACTGTTTACATCAAGGCTCCCATAACCCTAGTTATGGGAGCTTAGCCACTCATCTCCATAGAAGAAAGAGAAAGAATACTTGTATTAATCATAAACAAATTCAAAGTTCACTTACAAAGGTTACAAGAATTCATTCTTGAATCTTCAATAGTAATGGAATGATTAGATCCACAAATGTAGTTTGATTCACAGATTTCTACCTTACAGAGAGTTTCAAAGATGAAAAACTAAGATAAAACAATCTCTAAGATTCAGAATATTCTCAATAAAACCTTAATTGGGTAGTTATATGCTCTTAGGTTTAGAAGATTTAAAATTTAAACTCAGAAAATGCCACATCCAAGCTGATGGTCCAACTGATAGGCCCGTCGGAAGTCTGACAGTCTGTCACATGGACCATAACTGAGTACCCTAGGATATCAGGTTCTGTTTTACCCTGACGGCTACCTTTGCCGACCATCAATAGTCCGACGGTCTGTCGTATAGTCCATCGCTAAGACTTTTAAAATCCTGTATTGTGTTTAAGCCTGACGGCCAGGTTGGCGGTCTGCTGTAAGATTGATAGTCCGCTGCTCTGACCATCGCATGGATCTTCCACCTAGAACATTCTGTTTAGTTCTGACGGTCCTCCCGGAGGTCCGTCGCATGACTGACGGTCCGCCATTGACTTTTTTCTGCTGTTTTCCTGAGTTTTTTGCTTCAGCTAACTCCTTAACCTGAAATAACTGAAATCCACAAATAAATACAACTTTAGATGCTTAAAAACACAAAATTTTCCCAAAAGAAAGATGCAAAATGTTCTGTCAAAAGCCAAAATATCAATATCCTATATAAATAATGTCGTCTGATCTTCAATGCGAACACCACAACTAACAATTCCAAATCTAGGGTCGGATAATTCTTCTCATGAAACTTCAACTGTCAAGAAGCGTATAACATAACTCTATCATGTTGCATAAAGATGAAATCAAGTCCCATCCGGGATGCATCACAATAGATAATGAAGCCATCAATACGCTCGGGTAGAGTCAAAATCAGAGCAGAAGTCAACCTGTCTTTTAGCTTCTCAAAACTCCCATCACAAGCATCTAACAACAGAATTTTCTCCATCTTCTAGGTCAACTTTGTCAATGGAGCCGAAATAGACAAGAATCCTTCCATAAACCTTCTATAGAAACTGGTTAAACCTACAAAACTCTAAATATCAGTCAGAGTCGTGGGTCTAGGCCACTTCTTAACCACCACCACCTTTTGTGTATCCATCATGATCCCTTTAATAGATACAACATGACCTAGAACAGTAATAATGTTCAACCAAAATTCACATTTCAAAAACTTAGCATACAAACACTGATCCTTTAGGGTCTGCAATACAATACATAGGTGATCAACATGATCTGCCTAACTTTTCAAATAGACCAGAATATCATCGATAAACATAGTGATAACAAATCCAAAAACTAATGGAATACTCATTTCACGAGATCTATAAATGTCGTCGGGGCATTGGTCAACCCAAAAGACATGACCAAGAACTGAAAATGACCATAACAGGTACAGAAGGCAGTCTTAGGGATATCCTTCTCACTAATTTATAACTAATGATAGATCGAATAGAGATCAATTTTGGAGAAATACCTAACCCCTAAAGATGGTCAAACAAGTCATCTATCCTAGGAAATGGGTACTTATTCATCACCATCACCTTATTCAACTGGCAGTAATCAATGCACATCCGAAGGGAACCATTCTTCTTACGCACAAAAAAAAATAGGAGCACCCCACAGAGAAACTTACATGCCCTAAAACTGGTCCATGTCGTAAGGGCACCTTAAGCCCACATGAATCGATGGTTGCTTCGATAACCCATCACAATCAACACATCAATCACATGGGTTGGGTCCATCCCGATCATATAATGAGATAACAAAAAACATATTACAAGTCATAACTTATACATGTCTAAACACTTCATTAGATTCATCACACTAACCAATATTCTCAAGTCCACAGTCATCCACAATACTTCTATACAAACTAAAGTTTATATATGTATATGTCGGGATAAGCCCACAACAATATCCAAACCAGTCAAAATGAGACTAAGTGTAAAGATAAGAGACCAATAAGGAATGTATTTCAAAGTAAGAAAGCTCACCACTCTCAAGTCAATGCATGAACTGCCTCGATTGTCCCATCACTGCACAGAAAAAGATTAAGATGCTCCATCCCCTATGTCGCATGAGGACATAGCTTCCAGAGACATTTAGCAGTTGGAATGCTAGAATGTAATTCAAGGATAAGGATACAATAACATCATCATTCAACAACAAGTCAATATATATTATATACAATCAGATTCATAACATTATCCATACATATAGAAATATCACATGCTAACCAAGGGGTAAGTCTTATGAACACTTTGGAAGAATTTATTCACCTTACATGTAATAAAAGACTCCAACCATCCACACTTATCGATTCAAGCATTTCTTATTAGGCATAGGACTTTAACCATATTCACATATCATGAAGTAAGGGACTCTAATCACATGCATATCCATTTAAGTGAGGGACTCTAACCACTCACACATATTCATGTAAGTGAGGGACTCTAACCACTCATACATATTAGGTCAAGCAAGGGACTCTAACCACATGCTCATATATTAGGCAAGGGACTCTAACCTTATTCCATATTAGATAGGGGACTCTAACCCTAGATAATTTATTTGGCGAGGCACTTTGACCTCATGAGATCTTATTATGCAAGGGACTTTAAGCATAAGTAATTCATTAGGCAAGGGACTTTAACTGCAATCCATCATGATTATCATTAGTTGACATTGGGACTCTAACCGTTTGTCCATGAATCTACATACATTCAATTCCACATATAAGGACTTTATCCCATTAGCCTTTTCAACATCATACATGACAACATGGTCCTCATGGGAGCCTTCATTGCTCAACCATTTCAATAGGCCATTGCCTTAATTCAACTTATCATAGAATTCAAACTATGGTCCTCAAGACCTTTGCAAGCCATTCATACTTCATTGGCAATTCTATACCACAATTTAGTTCAACACACAATTCATGTTCATTTTTATGTTAGGGACTTTAACCCCTTTCTTATTCATAAAACCATCAAGGTCATCAATTACACAATACATGGCTCATTTAACCTTTACATTATCATTTATCAAGCATTCATACATTTTGGGCCATTGCCCCAGTTCAAAACATCATCATCATGTAACTAGAAATCTCACTTAGTCATTTTCACAAACATCTTGTGCACATGCCTTTACCAAGGCCAATTTTATGGTAGAAATCATCAAAACTAGGGTTACTCAAGACCCACATGTTAGACAACATAAAGAAAGCATTAACATGTGCAAACTACCATTAATAACATGTATAAACAAAACTCTAAGCAAGAATTATCATTATTCATCATTAGGCCAACAAACTCTTTTCATTTGATTTCAAAACCACCATGTACACTTACCAATACAAGTGTAAAATACTTGGGTTTAGAGTTATTTAGAAAGGGGAAGTGTTACTTGTCTTCAACAAGATAAAACACCAAGAATATTAACTCCCTTTGCCTCTAGAAGACTACTCTTGAAACCCCAGCCTCGAATTCTTCAAATATAAGCTTGAGAGGGTATTTAGGGTATTTGATCCATCAAAATGGATGTTTAGGAGGCTACACGCACTTATATAATGAGAGGGATTAGGGTTTTAGACATGGGAAATAACCCTAAGGATCTTAGTTAAAAGCTGAAAATTAAACCCGTCAAGGGGTACGACTCACCATATGACTCACTTAAGTGGTCGTACCCTAGGGTACGAGTAGTACCCTAACCCGTACCCTAGGCTTCTCCTAGGTCACACACACTATTAAGGATATGGACATTTACTTTTGAGTCATATTCAAAGGGTATGACTTAACCCTAACTTGTACCCATCAACCTTACCAAAAATAATAAACTTTTGATCGGGGCATCACTCTATACGATTGGTCTTGGTACGAATCGTACCTTAAGTACAATTGGTGGGAGTCTCACTTGTGCCAAGGACAATGAGTGACCCATACCACACTTCCTAGGGTACAATACGGGGTCACAAACTTATCTCCAAAGTATATGTGTGGTACCCTTAGTCGTACCAAGTCCAGAGACATCAAATGAGGGAATTTTTCAATAGTTCAAAGTCTAGGTGTTTCAGAAACACTAGGGCGAATGAAACCCTCATCAAGGAGATCTTTCAACTGCTCCATAAGAATCTTCAACTCAGTTGAAGCCATCTTATATGGAGGGATAAAGATAGGATGAGTGTTCTGAAGAATATCAATTCCAAAATAAATTTCCCTATCAGGAGGAACACCAGAAAGACCATCAAGGAAGTCCTTAGGGAATTCACTAACCACGGATACAAATAGTAAGGAAGGACCTTCTGAGTTAGAATTTTTAACTTGGACCAAATGATAAAGACACCCTTTGGATATCAATCTTCAGTCTCTAAGATATGTTATGAACCTTCCCTTAGGAACTAGGGAACTCCCTTCACACTAAAGAACCGGCTTATTTAGAAATTTAAAAATTACCTTACGGGTCGATAGTCAAAAGAGGAATAACACATATAGAACCAATCCATTCCCACGATGATATCAAAATCAACCATGTCTAATTCAATCAAATCCACGAAAATTTCCCTAGCATGAACCAATACCACATAACCCCTATATACTCTTCTAGCAACCACAGAGTCACCCATCGGGGTAGAAACAAAAAAGGGGTTCGAAATACATTTGAGACTAAAATCAAAATGCACAGCCACAAATGGGGTAACATCAGAAAGAGTAGACCCCAGATCAAAAAAGAAATACATATCACGAGAGAAGAGTTTCCACATACTAGTAATGACATCAGGAGATGCCTTGTACTCCTGATGGTTATTAAGAGCATTGAGGCAATTTTGACCAGTGTCGGAGCCAGAAGTGGCACCCATTGGCGCAGAAGCTGATGAAGTAGCAATAGGAACCTTGTTTTCCCCAAAAGCAACTTTGTAAGGAAAATCCCTATGCATATGACTAATCTAACCACAACTAAGGCACTGGTTCCTCCCCTTCACATACTAACCATGGTGCAACTGATCACTAAATTTGCAATGAGGATATGTTGGTGCCAACTGGGCCCCACTGGCCTGAGATTGGCCACCTTATGTCCTAGAACCATCATTACTCTGAAACGTCAATCATTGAAAGGCTTTGGGTGAGGAGCACTAGTCTTCGAACATGAGTTAGGACTCCCCCAATTCTTCTTCTGAGACCATTTTCCACTATGTTTACCACTTTGTTGCTGGAATCCACCATGCTTTGAATGTCTAAATCACTTACTCTATATTTCCCCTATCTCAGTGTGCTACATTTTATTCCTCTTTGACTTATTGCATATATACCATAAGTCTAGAGATATGCCTATTTTTATTCAACAAGAAAGCCTTGCCCAGTAAGAAATTTCCTTATTTTGGCCATTATGCTAGACACTAAATCAGGAGAATATCTTGACAACTAATGAAATTTCAAGGCATACTCTTTTACCATCATCCTGCCTTGTTTCAGATTTATGAACTTTTTATCTTTTTTCCTCCCTTAACTCTTGAGGAAAAAAACAATCACAAAATGTACCAAAAAATTATTCCACAAAGCTTACTCAACATCATCACCCCTAGAATGATCCCACTCCTCATAGGATTGATATGCCAATTGATAGGTGGAGAACTCTACACCCTTTACATCGGTAGCATGCATTACTTAAAAAATCTTTTTTATTTCATCTATGAACCCTTGAGGATCCTTCTCAACATTAGTAATAGTGAAAGTCAGAGGGTGTAACCTCATAAATTGGCCAACTCTAGTGGCCTCAGAACCCCCCCCCCCAAAATACTAGTAGAAGTGGATTGTTGTGACTGAGATATCATTAATTGGTCAAAAGATTAATAGTGTGACAAATTGAACTTTGGTAATATCTCCTTGAGGTGACTGAGCTTAAGTTTCATGTTCTAGAGTAGGATAAGTATAGACCAGTGGGACTCCACGAGGGAAATCAGAAGCAACGACTATAAATTGGGTCTATACCCAGAAGTAGGATGAGCTCTGTCCATATTGTCCTTTGACGGAACATAAGTGTTTCCATGAGTATCAGATCTTCTAGGAGGCATGACCTGAAAGCCGAGCTAATAGGATTTAGAGAGATTCAAAGACTTAGACCCTATAGTTCAAAAATAAGACAATAAGAAAGGGAAACATTCCTAAATGCCTCATAGCCTAGCCCCTATAAGTATGTCATACTACACACCCATAAAAGAGACTCTACATGAGGTGGCTTTGTGGACAACCAATTGACCATGAACCTAGACTCTGATACCAACTTTGTCATGACCTAAACTAGAACCTGGCCATGACGAGCATTGCAAGTCCTCCTAAGACCAGAGACCACACCTATTTCCTAGTCAACAGAACACAACACACACTAATATGGATTGAGGTCTAAATATATAACAAGATAGAGTAACATAAGTTCAAAGATTCTAAGTTATATCAATAACCACCAAATAACACCAATAATCAATACCGGCTACTAATACAACACCTAAGTCCACAGTACCTACAAAGCCTCTACCAAAACCGAATACCAATATAGTATCGGGACATGCCCCTGACCATAGCAAAAAATAAGTCTAAAAAAAGTCTAAGACATAAGAAACAAAAACATGAAATAAAGTCTTTTAAACGAAGAAAGCTCACTACTTCAAGTTAACTCATGAATTTTCCACGAACACCTGCTCACTATGCAGAAAAGGTAGAAGAATTTTTGGTGCCTACATTACAGGGGGATACTACACCCAGAGACGGTTAGCAGTTGGAGTGCTTGCATGTAACTTAGGGATAAGGGATAAAGTAATGCCATGAGTAATAATTCAAAACCAGACAAATCCCATGCACACCATCAAATGCAAATACATACATATATATCACATGTCGGGATAAGAAATAAGGCTTAACAATAACTTTTAAAATCATAACTTGGATTGTCTAGCATAACCGTCATAATCAAGGCACCCACGGGCTATATGGTTTAAGATCTCCCGTAGCTTGCAGGACCCCAATGCATATTGTCACACGAACCAGAGGATAATCATATGCCATATACCTGATGAGGGACTCGAACCTCCCAGCATAAATCAAGGTGACCTAAGCAACCATTTATATAACATGGGGGATAGGAACCTCCAAATAATATACTAATAATAATAAGAGTGACTCAAACTTCTCGATCATTTAGATCCCTTCATTGGTTAGTACAATTTTTGGTGTTGGTCCTTCGGGACCTCGACTTTCATGGCCCGGTTACACAACTCACTTTAAAGCCCAATTATAATTTTTAACACATATTCATAATTTATTAAACTAATTATGCAATTAGGCATCCCATTTTTATCATCATATCAACCCCACTTGCAAGTTTATTATCATGCCACAATTCATTATCCATCATACGAGGGAAATTCATGACCCCTTAAGTTTATTTAAATTCACATGAGGGATCCACATACACCAAAGCTCAGTAAAATGATACCATGGTTTATTAACCTTTTATACTAATGCATTAGTTCAAGAGTGCAAGTCAAAACATGTTACAAAGCCATGTATCATTATCAACTTTATATTTATGTTGAGGGAACTCAATTTCTAAAACCATATGTCATAGAAAAATTCATCACAATTGGGAAAAACATCACACCTATGACTATTCACTATCCAATGCACCCTACAAGTTAAAACCATTAGCAAAACATGAACAATGCATAGTAAACCAGGGGAAATTAATTTAAGAACCATTCATGTCAAAGTCCTCAACCATATCAAAACCCATACTCCAAATACACATAATTAACCATGTAAATTCATGCATTAGATAAAATTAGTTTAAGGGTAGATTCATAGACCTAAAATAGCTAAGGTTATGAAGAGAATTTGTAATGCCCTAAAATCTAATCCCGAGTTTTCACATGGTGCTCAAGGATACGAGTATCCCCAAGCTAACCCTTTGAGCCTGCTACTAGGTCTGAACCTTACTTTACGATAAACTAGTTAAGAAATAATGTTGTATTATACCAAAACTGAACTGAATAAACTTAAGATACTGTTTGAATAGTAAAAACTAAAAGCCTATAAATAAACTCATAGTCCGACAAGCCTCTACTACTAAAGAACTAGGGATACATTGGGACAGACCCCCAACTGACTCTGACTAAACTAAAAATGATAACTTAAATACTATGAAAGCTGGTAATCTAAAGAAGTAGGCTTTGAATCATGAGGACTCACCACTGTGAGAGCATAGATAAAGATGCTCGAACTACTCACACTGTTGATACTGAGCACCTGAACCTACATTACAAGACAATACAACACATAGACGTATATATGGATCAATACTTTGAGGATGTATAGAGTATATGAGGGTGTAATACATAAGTAAAACGTCATCATAATTTAGAAAATAAAAGCATATTGGATGTATATGACTCACATAAGCTTGATTATCTAAAATACCAAAATATAAATCATATATAACAAATTATATTTTTAAATCTAGTGAGTCATAACACTTAGTCTTATAAAGGCTTTTATATTATTGTTTTCTTTCAAAACTTTGAAGCTTTGGGAGCTTTGGAAATCTAGAACTTTGGGACTTACGGAGTTTCTTCTGTCCAATATAAAGCATGTGAGCCGACATGGAGTCCTACGTATTGCCCATATTGGGGAGAGCTATTCTATCTTTTCCATTGGAATAGAACCTTAACTTAAGTGATCACTATCTTCTCCCACTATGGGCGTTTAAAACCTATGGTGGCTCATAGTTCTGGGGCATGAGACCTTGGAATCATACCCAACTCGATGCTAAATACTACTCCCATAGTTATTGCTCAGAACTTTTAGGAAATCCACCTTAAAATAGCACAAGGGTTTGTAATTAAAACCAATTATGCTTCTCTTTATTTTAAATCATAAATTGTATGAATAATGTGGATTCCTATCTTAGCTTAGGATCAAAATATCAATCTTTGCTTTTGAAAGCACTAATCAAAACTTGTCAATAGGACTTGAGATCATAATCCCCTTATAAAATCATCAATAGTACTTAGGACTCAAAGTATAAAGATTTAATGCATCAATAATTACATCAATAATTAGATTTAAACTCCATGCTCAATAATTATCTTTAAAAACTTTCAACAATTTCAGTCAAGATAATGGTCTATAACTCATAATACGAATTTTATAATTTCAAAATGAATATATGTAAATTTTTTGCAATTGGAGCCTTAAATACCATAATAATTTCATAAACTAAAATAATGAGGATTTGGGTATTAACCCTAACTTAAATTTCATGGGAAATTATATAATATTAAGTAAAATTGAAATCAAAATTACGTTTTAAGCACAAGGATGAAAGGTTTATCCTTGTCCAAAACCCCACATACCTTGGATAATGAACTAGATGAACAAGTTTTGGTTTTGGGATTCTATTTTTGCTCTTGAATGATGATTCTTGGAAATCTTGAATTGGGAACTTTGAATCTTGAATTAATTTAGAAAAAAAGTGGTGGAATATTGGGATTCTTGAAGTTTAGGGTTTTGGTTGAGAGAAATATTGAGGAATATATCATAAAATGCATGTAATAGACTTAAATCTTGTGTTTGGATGGCTTTGGGGGCTGGGACAAAGTCCAAAATACCCACTTTAAACTCCTAAATGAAGCTGAAAAAATTTAATTGGGTCCCGACTTAATGGGCCACCTTGATGCGCCACTATCGCAGTGGCTCACTAGAAACTGATGAATGGGAAATTAGGGATCTCCTCAACGTGGAGCTATCACGTTGTCCCACTGGATTTTGACAATTGGGACCTGGGACTTCAATGCGATGCGCCACCAACGTGGTGCCCTATAGCAAAGCCATTTTGTTCTTTGGCGCGATGCGCCACTCTAATGTTGGACTACTAGAATCCGACAATTGGGAAAATGGACCTCTTCACGATTCACCAATATCACGGAGGTCCACTAGATATTAACAAATGGGAATTTGGACCTCGCCGCAATGCACCAACATCACGGTGGTCTACTAGAAAGTGAAAATTATGAAATTTCCCTTCACTGTGATACAATGACTGCTCAGTTGGCACACTGTTAACTAAAAATTCTCTAACATCTTCACCGAGTGTCGAATTTGGGCGAATTTAGTATCGATGGAAAGCTTATTTAATTTCTCACACAATGAAAACTCAAAATCTATAAAATTCTGTATAAAACAAATACTATTAATTTTGGAAGACATCCCATAACATTTTAGGAACTAATTTAATCTAGAAAAAAGTTTGGGGTATTACAAAATTTAGCCCTTGAAGCTCTACTTAACCCACTTCTGGCAAACCCAAAGTACTGATTCTTGAGAGAGAAGAGATTGTATTTGATGTGTATTATGGATGAAAATAGGGTCTCAAGTATGTTATAGATCTTGTTTTATTATTGGAATAAAAGGGAAATGTTTAAAATACCCTCACTAAAAAGCTGGAAAATAAGACGCCAGTCATTATGTGTGACCTTATGACTTATAGGGTCACCCTATGATTCAATCCCCTCAGCCATAGTCTAGATAGTATATTAAACCAAAAATACTGGTCTTCTTATGGAAAGGACCTTAAAACTCGTAACGAGTTCATATGACTCATTACATCCTAGTCTTACTCGGGACAAAATATTTTGGGTATCACATTGGTTTGTTTACGAGAAGGACTATATGAGTCATTTAGAGTCTTTACGACTCATAACATGGTAGTCATAGTCAAAATTGTATCTTATAAAAATCTCACTGGGCACATTATAACTTGGTCTTATAACCTGTAATGACTCCCTATGACTCACAAAGAGAGTTGTAGTTAGGGCAGTAAGCTTAGAACTCAGAATTTTCCAGGGACCAACACATGGGTTGTTTCATTAGTCTTCGAAGATGAAGGACTAAAGTGAGAAGGTAGATGTAGTTGTTCCCTTGTAAACTATCATTGAGTAGAATCATCTCCATATATTTAACATTCGATGTCACAACACATGTTACGGTTCCTGATGGGGTTAACTAAAAGATATAGAAACATTTAAGGCAATATTTTGATGAGTAAACCAGTACTATTTGTTAATAAAGAGTATGGATGGTGATATAATAGGAGGCCAAAAGAACTCTAGGAGTAGTAGATATAAATAGAGATCCATTAACTTACTAGCAGGAAGGGGTCATAAATTTAGGTTTAAAAGGTAGAAGACAAACAATGTGAACCATATAAGCATTCTAGAAACAGAGGTAATCTGAGTAATGATTATGATAAAATAGTTGGATAGCCAACTAATTTTAATAGTAAAAAGAAGAATAACCAGTTAGGATACTATAAGGCTAGGGAAAACTCTACTAGTCAGATCAGGTGAGTCTTCTAGGGGCAAAGCACAAGTTGACATGGTAGATGCAATGTTAAGGACTAACAGTCAAGTTGATACATATGAGATACTTCCAAAGAGTGTTTTCATAGATTGTATCATGCATTTATGAAGCTTAAACCTGAGATCAAAGAATAAGAGTTTTTTACTTCATAAAAAGTCAATACAAATAACTGGTCAACTTGGATGATAAACCAACTACTTTAGATTATTCCTATAATAAAGAACGTATGACTTTACTTTTTTCAAAGTATATCAATTGATTTTGGACTTATGTATTAGTCATTATATCATACCTTATAGAGCGGTTTTAAGTTCTCTTAAAGGTGTATCAGATTAGTCTGGTGGAAAGGTAAAAGTGACTATAAAAGGTAGATGTGAGACTAAGAATACAAAAAATATTGGCATTTTGGAAGGCCAAAAGATCCAGAATGTGTTAATTAAATGTGTCATACTTCAAGTTTAACCTCTTATAAGTTGCTCAGATAACTAAGAAACCTTGTTGTTGAATTTTTTTTTTCTTAATTTATATGTGTTTAAAGTTCTTTACACATACGAGGTGATGAGGATTTATAGAGAATAAAAATAAGTATATGCAACAAATCCCAATTTTTATTCATGATCATATAGTCTTACATGCCCTTTTAAGCTTAAAAGTTAAGTCATTTGTCCTTTAGATTAGTTTGAAATTATTTTTAATGTATTTTGATACTTATATAGGAGTTTTAAACATTAGAAATGAATGACTCTTATATTTTAGGTTTACCATACTGAGAACCAAGATAGGACATTAATTGAATGGTTGAGGACCTGTAAGCCTGCAACCACGTGCAGTGAAAGGTGCAGAATGGACATCATACAACATGATCAACCTCATGCTATGAATACCTAGAGGTGCAATGCGTTAATGTTGCATCAGACCTCTTTTAGAAGATTAATTTCTCCCAACTTTATATAGTGAAGGATACTTTGGTCGTTGCACCTTTATAAAACCTCCTATTACAAATTTTTGAAATACCTAAGGCACAAAACTATTAGAATTACATCAATATTCCATTTTCCTTTCTTCGAACACTCCAAAACACCAAGTCAAGTAGAAATCAAAGCATACAATTTCCAAGAAAGGCTCATTCAAGTCTTAATCCAAGGATCTTAGAGTCTGCAAGTTATGTAATGCTATTCTAAGTATGAGAATTGGTTTCTTTCCCACAATGAAGTTCTAGTTTATGTTTTAGTCAATGAGTCAAGTTAGAATTTTTTAAATTTGAATTCTTAAAATTGAGTCTTCTACCTCTTGATGAAATTCCGTGAATACTTTATCATCAACAGTAAGAATTCTATAAATTTGGAGTCTTTCTCTTAAGTTTCTTCTTATTGCATGTCTATGGATTCTTCTTATAAACTTTACAAAATTATTTTATTTTTTTGAAAGTTTATTTCATGTCTTACTTAATTGTTCATTTTTTCCATCAAAATTGGTTTAAAGGTTGCAAACACTAATGTTCATTAAAAGTAAATACTCATACGCATGTTGATATGTTTTTAAAAAAGAAGAACATTTCCTTACATTGAAATTTCAATTTTATTTTTTATCATAAGTATATAGAGCCAAAGCTCACAAAAGTATTTTCAAATAGAATAAATAGAACCAACATTCACTAGCAGTGTAGTTTATGATATGATTTTGAGTCGAGGCTCCCAGAATGATTTTCATCTTATGTTCAAACGTAGAATATATGCATATATAGATTCTTAAAGAATCAATTAGCATCGATATGAGCATGGATTTGAGAAATATGTCCCAATACTATGTTGCCACCATAGGATAAAATCACATAACTAGTCCAAACAACTCTACTTTCTGCCCAATGACACAATATGGATACATAGTTTTATGATTCATTCTATACCCCAACAAGTTATAGGATAGATCTCCCTAATATATGTAAGTGTTGGGAATTATGGGCTCATATGGTCTATGTCGTCTGTCATAAACTTATTTCTCCCCAAAATTAGAATAACTCTATATTTCCCTTACTGATTGTTTATGATGGTTTCTAAAAATCCACTTATGATAGCATGTAGTTATATAGATTTAGTTCATGTATTAGAAAGTTAGTTATTTACTATTTTACCTATTGTCATGGCTCTAATATTAAGTTTTTTACAACATTGACTTAGTCCTTCAACTTTAATGAAAACTATGAAGTTCTTATATTATATCTCAATACTCAGTTGTTTGTCAAAATTTGGCTGAACATTATTCTCAGGTTCAATTTACCAGTTAGTATATGTTTCACTATTTTGATTCAACTTTTTTACATACCATACATTCATTGTCTTGATGCTACTGGGCACTATTATTTTTTGAGGTAGATTTAGGCAGTCATACTTAGGCTCATAGTTAGATGTTTCCTTAGACCTTCCCCCTTAACTCATGGTGACTCCTCTTTACATCCAAATTACTTAGTCAAGTTTAATTAGATTTTAGTTTTGTTTTAGTCATTCTTTATACAGGTAGTCTAGGAAATTGTCATGGTTGACTCATTCTATTTAGATATGATAGAATTCATCAAAATTTAGTTGGTTATGATTTTATGACATTATCTATTAGTATTTGATTAAAATGACTATTTTTATTTAATTAGAAAGTTTAGACCTTGTTTATTAATGTGGATTCTACTTATATATCAATATTTAGCTTTATAAATCTGTCAACCCAAGGATCCATAATAGTGGTTCTGGGTGCTAATCATGACTAGGGTGTAGACTCAATGTATGACAAAATATATGCTAAAAGAAGAGTTGGGATGAGTAGTGGCTACAACTTACAAAGTAGATAATTGGAAAGAGTTGGCACCTTAGACTTTGACGTCCTTCCCTTGGAGTAATTATGCACATACCTACTCAGATGAAAATTATTTTTGATAATATTCTGGATAATTCTGATGTGTGCCCTTTGGCAAAACAACATAGATTGAAATTTCCCACTAGCAGTATTAAGACTAAAACTATTTTTCATATGTTGCATGGTGATGTTTGGGGTCTTTACAAGAGGTCTGCATATAATAAGACTACATTATGAAAATTATTGATAACTATAGTAGATAGACTTTGACTTGTACACTTCAAGTCAAATATAAAGTGATAGTTGTTTTAACTGAATTTCCTGTCTTAATTTCCAACCAGTTTGGTAATTCTGTGAACGTTCTTATAACGGATAATGAAATTAAATTATATTACTCTCAGCGTAATGTGTTATTCATGGAATCATTCATCAAAGTAGATGGGCTTATGAACCAGTATTAGATGGTGAATCTCTATATGAAGTATAGTATTGAAAACCACTTACCTTAGGTATTTGGTTATCCTTGTTATTTATGCTAGTAGATTGCTAAAGCAAGAGACGAAGACTGGGTATTCTCATACTCAAAAAGTTTACCAACTACTTGATTTAGATGACAATACACTCTTTGTTAGCATGGATGTGATATTTATGGATCTTACTTTTTCCTTCAAAGATACATAGAAGGAAGTCACCATAGATATATTGTAATGACCTAATTTTTTGTGATTTTTGTAAAATACTTATTTCTGTGTGATTTGACCATTATTCCTATCTTTGTGATAGCTTTATGGTATTTCTGGGGTGTGTGGATTATTTGCACAATTCCTAATGCATTTTGGAGTGATTTGTTCAAGATTATGGTTTCTGATGGTTATAAAGGCTTTATAGTTAACTTCAGTCAATATTTATTGATCTATGTTTCGGATGGCAAAATTGACTACACCAGTATAGTTAGAATGTTGATTTAGGTTGTAACATGGTTGCTATGGTTTTATGATTTTTATATCTCATTTCAACCCTTGATTCAAAAATTTTTTATATTAGATTTCGAGGGGGAATCTTGTGAAAATGATTTTTTTAAAAATATGATATCAACATTGAGTGGAGAGTCGAATTAGTCTACTAGCTTAGTTTGTTTTCATTCTCTAGATTTTGCATTATTTCTAGGGGGTCGGTGGAAACTTGGAATTCTCCAAGTCTCCAGTTGTTGCACTACTTAAGTAACACTTTGGTTGCTTAAGCAACTTGGCATGACAACCGAAGTGTATCCTAAGCGACACCAGGCTCGCCTAAGTACTTGTCGCTTAAGTGAAAGCCTGGTCTCTTATGCAATACTCGCGTGCCAAGCAGTCATCACACATACAACATCTAGTCACTTAAGCGATGGACACTAAGGGGCTCCGGTGGTCTCTTAGGTGATACTTGGGCAATATAAACTCCTCTGATTTGCTATTTTCACCTTTTTGAGACTTGAAGCTTGGAATTTCGAGTTCTTGGAAAGCTTGGGAAAGATCCAATGTCCTATTTCAATTATTTTTGTTCTATTTTTATCAATTAATTCTTGTTAAAACATGGATCCAAAAGTCGAATTGGCAATTTTGGCCCTAAAGGCCTAAATTAGTAGTTTATCAATTTTAACCGCAATTTCGAATCATTTTTACTTGGGTTTTCTTCTATAAGTTCCTTTAATCTTGGAAAATATTTTTTTGGGCAACAGTCTGATTTTACCCTTATTTTTCAAAAATGCATTTCGAGGGTCCGTTTTGATCCCGCCTAGAAATAAGCAATATGGGTATCATTGGCTTCTTTTTAACTTGTAGATTCCATATTAGTGTGTTTTAGTTGATTTTTAGTCTATTAGTGAGGTGGAAACTTGGTGTTGGGGGCTTTCTTATATGATTTTTATCATTTGAGGTAGGTTATTGCTTATCTTTCTTTAAATTGGTTGTGTAGCTATTGAAGGTATAAAATTAGGTTATGGGTATAGGAACTAATCATGAATATGGTTTTATTATTATGTTGTGCCTTTGTGGGTGCCTATGTTGTTATTATTTTGTAATTTTGTGATATTATTTACTATGTGTGATTGTTTGGGGTCTTATACGATGTTGTTGGCCTTATGCATGTCTATTTGGTGGGATCTTTTCAGGTGATAAAAAGCCTACATTAGAAACTTATATGGTATCAATGACATAGTATTGTGTATTTTACTCTATTGACATAGATTACATTGGATTCATGGATAGTTGGCATTATGATTGGATTTTGGCTCACATGGTTGGTATTTTGGTTAGATATTGGAAATTCTCATTTTGGTTAGTTGTGAGCATTGCATACTTATTTCATGTACATTCATGAACATTGGTACCACCATGGAAATTCCAAAAAACACTGGCTTTTTATGACAGAAATATGACATCTTTAAAAACCCTTTATCGATGCATGTGTCAGAGAGGAGTTATAGATACTGTTATAAGATATTTTATAGTATATGGGTTGAAGAACCCCTCCCATAGGTCCTACTTCGGGAGCACCACTCATTAGGTAATTATGAAGGTTGCACTTCTTTCTTATTCTTGTATTTGGTATACGTATATATCAGTGCTTATTTCTTATATTTATGTATGTATAAATGTACATTGTAGATTTGTTAGTGGAGACATGTGGGCTACCATTTAGGATATTTTCTAATTATAGGTGACCTCTTCGTAGTATGTATTTTATATGCTTTATTTTCTCATTTGCTTAGTCATCTTATATTACCTATTGCGTGTAAGTGGATCGTACTGACCCTTATTGTTCTCTTTTGGAGTATATCCTTATATGAATGTGCTATACAATAGCTAATTTAGGTAGTATCTAGAGTGTATTTGAGGAAGCGGTTGGTCAATGCCTTTGGAGTTGATCTACTACCTCTTCTTATCGATTTTATGTCTTGTTTTGTATTTTGAGATAGATTATGATCCATTTGGTCTATTATTTCATCTTTTGACATTCGAGATGTATTTAGTATTTCTTACACCGTGAACCATATTTTGGAATTTTGATGGAATGTTTTCTTATGTACTTCCACTATTAATATATTTTGTTTGGTTCAACTTTATTCTAGAAGCCTTGCCTCGGGTTTTGGTATTGATTTCACATTTCATTTTAGTTTGGGTGATAGGCTTACTCATCAAGGTTTGCCATGATGAGTGCCATCATGACCCTTGATTTTTGGGTCATGACAAATTGGTATCAAAGAAGCCAGGTTTTATGAGTTTCATCACTGTAAGAATAGGGTATCTAGTAGAGCCTCATGGATTGGTACATAGATGTCTATATTTATCTTCAAGAGGCTATAAGATATCTTTTGGAAACTTTTCTTATTTCTATCTATATCATGAGAATCTTTCATACTTTGTGTTCTAAATAGTATTTCACTCTTTCTGCATAGATAGTGATGACTAGATCCCATGAGGCTAGATATGCGAAGCTATCATCCGAGGAAATAGATGAGTCTAGAGGGTGAATTTTAAATCATAGATAGGCATGAGGATTTTCCCCATCTAGAGGTATAAATAAAGGTCTCTCCCATGAGGTTTAAGTTAAGCATGCTAGAGATATGGGGCCTACTTGGGTCCCACAGGGTTCTTTTACCTAAATCTTGAAGGGGTTATTGATGCACTTGATGACACATTTAGAGGGTGTTCCTTTGAGTGCACCTGGTGTTCCTCCAGCTTCTCCGTCTGTGCTAGAGTCTGCCTATGGTGTTTCTTCTATATAGAGTGTGGATCCTTTAATGGTACCAATATATACTTATGGTACTCTAGACTCCGAGTGTGTTTCTTCTTCTGTGCTAGCATCTGAATATGGTATTCCAAGATTAGGAGTTTAGCCTTTATCTTTGTCACTTCCTCAGATAGGATCTCAACTTGATAGATTCTATTGTTATGAATATAGTTATGTCTTTTGAGGATCAGAAGAGATTTAAAAGATTCACTCATTTGTGTCTCCCTAGGTTTGCTGGTGCTATAGGCGAGGATGCCTATGAGTTCTTTATTGATTATCATGAGAAGTTGCATAACCTTAGTTTTCTTTATTCATATGAGGTTGCTAACTACTTGTCAGTTGATAGATGTAACCATGGATTGGTGGAGGTCACTTGTTAGTTTAAGACCTCCTAGGTCTCTAGAGATGACTTTAGATCAGTTTGCTGAGGCCTTTTTAATAAATTTATGCCTTACAATCTTAAGGATCAAATAAGGGATGCATTTAGTAACTTGTATTAGGACTCCATAATTGTTGTAGAGTATGAGGCACATTTCCATCTTTGTCTAGATATTCTTAAGATAGTATTTCCATCAATTTTTAGATGATCTGGAACATCATAAAGGGTTTAGATGTTTTATTTGACCTAGATGCAAGTCAAATGGTATTGTATGGGGCATTATTTTAGAGTATTATAGACATGCTAAGCTGACTGAGTCTATTCTTTAGCAACTTAGAAAGGTGCCAAGAGGGTAGGCTTTCAGGGAGAGTTCAACGGTCATACTCCTTAAGGTAGAGATTCTTAAGACTTCTATGGATATCGTGGTATACCATTACAGGAAGCCTTGTAGGGTTTAAGTACTGGGTCTTCTATTCCATCAAGTTTGGGTGGTCGTTCTAGCTTAGCGGTTCCCCTTCCTATTGAGTTAGTCCGAGAGGTTGCTTTATGTGTAGTAAGGTTTTCCATTTTAACAAGGAATATCCACATTGTGTTTAAGGGCTACTCCTATATGACAGTTAGAGGTAGAGGTTCTACTAAAGGTGCATGGAGCAGAGGTAGTGGTGCCCATGGTGGTGGACCCGAGGTTACTCAGGCAGGGGGTGGTCGTGGATAGTGATATGCTATACACGTCAGACTAGAGGTGCAAGCTTCTGATGCTATTATAACAGAGATTGTCCCTATTTATTTTAGATCCGCATATTTGTTATTTGATTCGGGATTGACCTTTTCCTATCTGTTTGCATATTTTGCTTTTGGTTTTGATTTTCTAGTGATCTTTTTACCATTCCTATCCATATATCTACCCTTGTAGGAGACTCTTAAGTGGTGGATTGAGTGAACCAATCTTGTGTTATGACTTTTATTGGGTGTATACCTTGGGTTTCTCTCATTGTCCTAGATATGGTAGATTTTGATTTTATCTTGGGTATTTTTTGGTTAGCTCCTTATTATGATGTTCTAGATTTTTATGCTAAGACCCTGACCTTAGCTTCACTAGGTTCTCCAAGGATGACTTGGAAGAGTGTGCTTCATTAGGGTCCCAAGAGAGTTATATCTTTCCTCCAGGCTTGTTTCTCTGTTAAGAGGGTATATTTGTCTTATTTGGCTTATATTCATGATACTAGTATTGCTTATCATCTCTCTTTGGATTTTGTTTGTTCTGTTCATGAGTTTGTGGTTATTTTACCTATGGATTTTCTAGTATTCCACCAAATTATGATATTGATTTGTTATTAATATTGAGCTGGGTATATGTAATGCCCTAGATCTCTGAACCCCAGATGTTACACGATGCTCATAATCCCAAAGGACCATAAGCTAATATTTTTTTGGTACCTTCTACAATAACTGAATAATATACTGTAAAAATGTGGAAAACTAGCAGAAAACTTGCCATAAGGTTAAAACTGAAATACAACTGTATATAATATATCAATACCAAAACTAAAACAATTGTCTGAACTTCTAGTATGAAAGCATCTAAACTGCCTGAACTTTACGTTGATGGGATAATCCCCCAACTAACTCTGTCTACTAAAATACTAAATCTAATGCAAATCTGAAATAAGGAACATCCTCGAATGATAACGACTAACTGCTAAGTCTACTCTGCTGGATGAGTCTGTACTGCTAAGGATGCTCTAGAGCTCGTGCTTCAAAAACTATGGTATAAGACACCATAGCGCAAGATAAAAGTATGCGTCAGTATGTGAGAATGTACTGGTATGCTAGATGAGGTAAGGCTAAATGCAAAGGTTCGTATGCATAAACAATACTGACTGAATACACGAGTATGCTGAATGAGTATACATGCATGAATGCATAAACTTTAACTGAAATCATAGTAACACTCATTACTGAGTTTACTAATACTGAGCTACTAAATAACTAGGTCTACTGATAACTGATATCTGAGGTTACTGATACTGCTCGATTATATCTGAGATCAGGCCTATCTAGCGGGTGATCTATGAATACATTGGTATTGATACTAATTGAATTTATCTAAAATCAAGCCTATCTAGCAAGTGATCTCTGATTCCACTGATAGTGAATATGATTGACGGAATATGAGATCAAGCCTATCTAAAGGGTGATCTATGAATCTTTGGAACTATCAAAGTTCTTTACTGAGATGAGTGACTGTATCTGATAGTCCTAATTTCTATAATATTGATCTGAGTTCTATTACTGAGACTAAATCTAAAATTGAGACTGTGGGAGGTAGTCATCAAACTGACATGACCCAAATCTAAACTAGTGGGGTCCAACCTGTAAACCCAGCTAGAAGGGTGTCAATACCGTGCCACAAGTAATGACACTTCTATGATCAAGCCTATCGAATGGGTGACCCTAAACAGGAAGTCAAGCCTAATCTAATGGGTGACTCCTAGGATATAGCCAAGCCTTAGTCTAATAGGTGACTCCTCATCCTATGATGGCTACGCAGTTTTAGAGTACATGTACTGCTACTAAAAACTAAGCCTAACTAATGGGAAAGCCATCATCTCTGCCCTCGCTCGGTGCTGAATCCTACTCCCAACTGAATAGACTCTGAACTGATTCTTAGACTGTACTGGACTGAACTAAATCAGTTACTGATCATATTAATTAACTGAACTAGAATGAGTTTGCTGAGTTCCATTGGCTGACGGAATACTTCTTAATTCTGTTAACTGAATGAATGCTATTGTGTTCTGAATTGAATATTTGAATATTACTGAGGTCTAAACTGAATATAGAACTAGACTTGAAATGATACCGAGATTACTGAATTTTCCTAAGTCATGTAACTGACTGAGTTCTATTGATAGTGACATTACTGAGAGTACTATAACTGATACTGGCTCTAGGCACACAACTAAATTATCAGGTATTAAATACCCCCAGGACTCGATAGCATATATAATACAAGACATGGCAACTCTTGAATAATAATACAATGGACTATCATTCACAATACAATCAATGACGCATCTCTTCAAGCGTTTGGAAGTCTTAATCTTGCACATGTATAGGGATGCATACAACATCTCATAATTCATTCACTAAGTCCTTTCAACATATACTTGGCATGCATTTACTTATACACAATTAGGGTTTTTTTTTCAACATGTTATAATGTCTATATTTCATTCACATAAGCATTTTATCATGGATACATCAATCAATCTTGCATCTTGAAGGGTTTATCATGAACGTCACATAAGTCATCACATATTAGGATCAAAACTTACCCCTTGTAGCCTAGAACATGAATTAATAACTTAACAACAAATGGACTTTAATTTTCAATTCACATAAATCATGAAAACTCATAAATATCAAATCTTTGAATTTAGAAAAGGATTCTTGAACTTATTGGGTAGAAGGGACCCAAGAATCAACATCTAACATACCTTAGTTCTTGATTTTATGAAGATTGACGTTGGAATTTCTTGAATTTGGATCTTCAATTGTAAACCCTAAACTTGTTCTTGAGGAAAATTGAGAGAAAACCAGTATATGTGGGTAAACAATGGTTGAATCTCGTGTTTATGGGGTTATATAAGGGTGAGAAAAAGAATGAAATAAGCCTGGGGTCACGACTATTTTAATGACTAAAATCGGGTGCCGATGCGCTGGTCGACGCAGTGCGTCGTTGCCATTGACGCAATACCCAACGCATCATACCATAATTGCGCCAAGCCTCAGTACGTTTTACTGGTAGTATTGGAACAATATTGACCAATGCAATAGGCGATTTGGCGTGCCAAGATCGCATTGGTCCACTGATTTATGATTCAAAACGTGGTCTAAACGAGGTTTAAAAAACCTAAAACTCATTCGGGAACCCCTATTGACCTTTCTGATCATGGATTAACTTAAATATTAAAAGTCTATGGATGTAAAGGTCATGAAATAAGAATGCAAACTTTGAAAGGATAAAATAGCACTAAGTTTGAATACTTATCTAGGATATTATGAGTTTGGGACCTCTTTTCAAGCTTTAACAGACTGAGTTAAGCTTAGAATTTTGTGGGGTCTTACAATATCTCCCTCTTGGGAACATTCATCCTTGAATGGGACTTACTAAGCTAAGATTTCTAATAGATTGAACTCACTTACTTGACATAAACATCTGAAACATGTCTATTCGATTGGAACTACTGATATACTGAAATTTCATACTGAACATGCATAGCTAATGCATGAATACTTGACCTAGTTATTATGCTAAACATGTATATCTAATGCATGGAATACATGACTAAACTGACTTATGAATGCATGACTAAATATGCATTGATAACTGATACTGACTTTGTAAGGAATATCTGAACATGCAACTGAATGGGTTTAAGGACATGAAAGCATCGGGGAAATATGGGGTATCTAAACCTTGGGACACTATGTCCCTCTACGAACACATACTTTACTGAGATACTGGGGAAAACTGAGGTGATGCACAAGGCACCAATGAGCTAAGTCATGACTGGACATCTAGGATCTGAAACTAATGAATGGTTAATAAACTGAGCTGAACTCACAACTACTAGGATGTTCTATCTAGGAATAGTTATATTCCTGGGTTTTTGGATAGTATGACTAGATGGAAAGATGTGAAAACAAACTAAACAAATTTGACTGCCTTACTGCTAAACTGAATTGCTGGATTTACTAACTAACTCATGTTGAAAACTTAAGCTCAAATGGGAGAAAGGGATTTAATAATGCATATCATGAAGATGAAGGACTTATAACATACCCGAATCTATGTTAGGGAAACTTCTCTGATCATGACGAGTCTGAAGTGTATAGAATCTATTCTGACGCTGACCACTAGTGGTACTGTATGTGGCACCCTGCTGACGCAAATCTCTACCCCTCTGAGCCATTACTCTACACTCCTGCAACTTGTGTCCTGGATTGCCATATCTAAAACATACCTCACTGCCTTCTCTACACATACCTAGGTGATTCTTACCACATTCTTCATAAAGCGGATAGGTCTGATCATTACTCATACTACCCTGGGTTTTAGAGCCTGGTACCCCATCATGACTGTCATTCCTAAACTTTGGTACTAGTGCACTAGTTAAAGATGGGGCTGGGACTGAAAACTTTTGACTATGCTGAGAACGGTTACCACCCTGTGACCCTGGATGAGAATAACTAAAACTACATGTTCTGGCTTTCTTATTCACTCTCTCTTTTTCCTTAGATTTCTCTGCCTCAATCTGTTGAGCATGAATCATCAACCTAGAAAGGTCCATGTCTCTATTGAGCATAGCAGTCCTACACTCTTTAACCACCAACCCAGACACACCGGTCACAAACTTACTCATGCTTGACCTAGGGTCATCCATCTACTCAGGGACATACGTAGACAACTGATTGAACTTGAGGAAATACTCCTTCACTAACACAAAGACCTGCCTCAGGTTCATGAACTCTTCTACCTTAGATTCCCTCATCTCAAGAGGGAAAAACTTATCTAAGAACACATCCTAAAATACCTGACAAGTCATGGGAGCAACATTCTCCCCTCTACTCTTCTTCCATATCACTACCCAATCATGAGAAACATCCTTCAACCTATAGGAAGCCAACTCAACACTTTTCTTTTCAGAAACATGCATACCTTGGGTGATCTTCTTCACCTCATCAAGATTAAGCTGGGGATCCTCACCTGCTATTGACCCAAAGAATTCTGGCGAGTTCATTCTCATGAAATTTCTGATCCTGGCTGTGGCTAAATTCTCATCTTGCTGAGGTGGGGCTGCGCCTGATGGTTACCCGGAACATTAGTTGTCACAGCCTGGGCTAGCGCCTGAAAATCTGCCCAAAACTCTGCATGTGACACATTCTCATTCAAAGGATCTATGGGCTGAGGTGGCTGGTGATCATTTCTACGGGAATTATCTCTGCGAGAATGCATATTCTTTAAATGAAAGAAAGAAGTGGATTAGACTGAGAGTTTAACTTGATCTCATGCTCACTTGTACGACATGAATACTGAAAAAAGGGAAACTTTTCCTAAAATATCTCTTAACCTCCTATCCATAAGTGTAGCGTGCAACACACCCATGTACAAGACTCTACTTAGATGCGGCTTTCAGACTTCCTAGGATATTATCGAACCTTAGGCTCTGATACCAAGTTTGTAATGCCCTGTATCTTTGAACCCCAGACGCTACACGGTACTTATAATTTTGAAGGACCATAAACTAACACTTTTCTAGTACCTACTACAATAACTGAATAATATACTGTAAAAATATGGAAAACTAGCAGAAAACTTACCATAAGGTTCAAACTAAAATACAACTGTATAAAATATATCAATACCAAAACTAAAAAAACTTTCTGAACTTCTAGTCTGGAAGCCTCTAAACTGTCTGAACTTGGAGTTGATGGGAAAATACCCCAAAATAACTCCGTCTACTCAAATACTAAATCTAATGTAAATCTGAAATAAGGAACATCCTTAAATGATGAGGACTCGCTGGTAAGTCTACTACTGCTGGATGAGTCTGAACTGCTAAGGATGCTCTGGAGCTCGTGCTTCTGAACCCATGGTATATGACACCATAGAGCAAGAGAAAAATATGTGCCAGTACGTGAGAATGTACAATTATGCTAGATGAGGTAAGGTTAAACAAAAGGGTTCATATGCATGAACAATACTGACTGAATAAACGAGTATAATGAATAAGGATACATGCATGAATGCATAAACTATAACTAAAATCGTTGTAACACTGATTACTGAGTTTACTAATACCGAGATGTTGAATAACTGGGTCTACTGATAACTGATATCTGAGGTTACTGATACTACGTGATTATATCTGAGATCAGGCCTATTTAGTGGGTTATCTCTGAATCTATTAGTATTGATATTTATTGACTTTACCTAAGATCAGGCCTATCTAGAGGAGGATCTCCGAATCTACTGATAGTGAATATGATTAACTGAATGTGAGATCAAGCCTATCTAATAGGTGATCTCTGAATCTTTGGAACTATCTATGTTCTTTACTAAGCTGAGTGACTGTATCTGATAGTCCTGATTTCTGTAATACTAATCTTAGTTCTATTACTAAGACTGAATCTGAAACTTAGACTGTGGGAGGTAGTCATCTAACCAATATTCCCCGAATTTGAACTAGTGGGGTCTAACTTGTAACCCCAGCTGAAAGGGTGTCAGTACCGTGCCATGGGAAATGACACTTCTATGGTCAAGCCTATCTAACGGGTGACCCTAAATAGGAAGTCAAGCCTAATCTAACGGGTGACTCCTGGGAGGTAGCCAAGACTTAGTCTAATGGGTGAATCCTCATATTGTGCTAGCTACACAGTTCTGGCATACAGGGACTACTACTAACAACTCTGCCTAACTAATGGGAAATCCGTCATCCCTTCCTTTGATCGGTGCTGAATCCTACTCTCAACTAGACTCTGAACTTATTCTTAAACTGTACTAGACTGAACTGAATCAGTTAATGATCATACTGATTAGTTGAACTAGTCTTAGTTTGTTGAGTTCCATTGACTGATGGAATACTGCTGAATTCTGTTAACTGACTGAATGCTATTGCGTTCTGAACTGAATATTTGAATATTACTGAGGTCTAAACTGAATACTAAACTTGACTTGAAATGATATTGAGTTTACAAAATTTTCCTAAGTCATGTAACTGACTGAGTTCTACTGATCGTGACATGACTGAGAGTACTATAACTGACACTCGCTTTAGGTACACAACTAAATTATTGGGTATTAAATACCCCAAGACTCGATAGCACACATAATATAAGACATGGGAACTCTTGAATAATAAGACAATGGACTATCATTCACAATACAATCAACGAAGCATTTCTTCAAGCACTTGGAAGTCTTAATCTTGCACATGTATAGGGATGTATACAACATCTCATAATTCATTAACTAAGGCCTTTCAACAAACACTTGGCATGCATTAACTTATACACAATTAGGGATTTTTTGTCAACATGCTATAATGTCTCTATTTCTTTCACATAAGCATTTTATCAAACATATGGGGAGCATGCTTAGATTATAAAAACAATTTCTACACCTAATTATCATGGATACATCAATCAATATTGCATCTTGATGGGTTTATCATGAACATCACATAAGTCATCAGATATTAGGATCAAACCTTAGCACTTTGTAGCCTAGAACATGAATTAATAACTCAACAACACATGAACTTCAATTTTCAATTCACATAAATCATGAAAACTCATAAATATCAAATCTTTAACTTTAGAAAAGGATTCTTGAAGTTCTTAGGTGGAAGGGACCCAAGAATCAATATCTAACATACCTTAGTTTTTTATTTTATGAAGATTGATGGTGGAATTTCTTGAATTTGGATCTTTAATTGGAAACCCTAAACTTGTTCTTCAGGAAAATTGAGAGAAGAAAAGTATATATGGGTAAACAATGGTTGAATCTCATGTTTATGGGGTTATATAAGGGTGGAAAAAAGGATGAAATAACCCTGGGGTTGCAACTGTTTTAATGACTAAAATAGGGTGCCAACGCGCTGGTCGATGCGATGCGTCGATGCTATTAACGCGATACCCGATATGTTGCGCCATGATTGCACCAAGCCTCAGTACTTATGACTGGTAGTCTTGGAACAATATTGATCAACGCGATAGGCGATAAGGCTCACCAAGATTGCGTGGGTCCACTATTTAGGGATTCAAAACGTGGTCTAAACGAGGTCCAAAAAACTCAAAACTCATTCGAGAACCCCTATTGACCTTTCTGATCAAGGATTAACTTAAATATCAAAATTCTATGGATGTAAAGGTCATTAAATAAGAACGCAAACTTTTGAAGGCTAAAATACCATTAAGTTTGAATACTTAGCTAGGAGATTCTAAGTTTGGGATCTCTTTTCAAGCTTTAATTAACTGAGTTAAGCTTAGAATTTTGCGGGGTCTTATAGTACAAATTCCATTTCTATTCCTCCTTATAATATTGACCCAAATTGTTGAAAAAATTGAAGGATTAGTTGCAGGAGTTGTTGGATAAGGGATTTATCTGACCTAGTGTATCACATTGGGCTATGCATGCTTTGTTTGTGAAGAAAAATTATGGGTCTATGCATATGTGTATTGATTATCATCAATTAAACAAGGTGAAGGTTATGAAAAAGATATCCTCTTCCTCATATTGATAATTTGCTTGATTAGCTTCTGGGCGCTTCAATGTTTTTGAAGATTGATTTGAGGTTCGGTTATCACTAGTTTAGGATTAGGGATTTGGATATTTTGAAAACAACTTTTTGGACATGGTACATTTATTATGAGTTCTGGGTCATGTTTTTTGGGTTAAGAAATTCCCCAGCTACGTTCATGGAGTTGATAAACTGGGTATTTTGATCATATGGGGTAAATATGCTAATTCCCATATTTTGTAAGTATACAAGTGCATAGAAGAAAAAAAGCAAACTTGAGATAAAAAAGATCAAAAAAGGAGTTGAAGTGCAAGATCTGGACAAACTGAAGCAGGATCAGGATTTGACTGCAATTGCAGTAAGTACAATCGAGATCAATCTTCCTCGATTGCATGAGAGCGGAAAATGGCCTAAGGGAAGAAAAGTCATTTTAACTAGCCGACCTCAAATCCCATTTAAGGCTCAAAATTCATTTATTCTAGGATATCAATCATTCTACAACCCTACATCCCATCCTTAGTTTAGGGTTTTTGTAATTTCTTGGATTTTGGAGCTAAACTTGTAGTAATCTTGAGCTAAGAAGACATTAGAGTGAATTTTAAGTATAGATTTGGCATCACCCATTGAAGATTCATTGGATTCTAAAGTGTGGTTTTACCTCTATTTATTTTCTCATGGATAACTTTGATGGAAATATTGGTTTATTTATGTTTATTATCATTATGATTTGCTAGATCTACCTCTTGGGATTATGCTAGAATAGGATGCAATTTTGTGTGTGTTGTGATATATTTGTGTATACGTTTAGTTTATTGATGATGGTTTCTATTATCTCTTTATTAAATTGGTTGGGATTAGTGGATCAAAGCCCTAATACCCAAATGAGTTTGATGGACAAAAATCCCAAGCTCTTGAAAACCTAAACCATTCTTTAAAGAGGGGGGTTGGGTAAGCTTTAGGAACCCACATCATCCTTGAAAGAGGGATGTAGGAACCAAATATGGGAACCAATGCAATAATAGACAATTAATGGGTTTAGTTTGCTAATTTTCACTATCTTAGACATAAGGATGATTATGAAGTTTACTATCCCTTAGGTACCATCTTAGAAATAGGGGTACCTGATTATGATATTGGGTGACTTTAATTGACACACTCATCAGGTACTCAAAAGAGTCAATGAGTGACATCTTTGAGGTTTTTTTGAAAAACTAGCATCAAAGATATTAAACCTAGCCTACCCCATAATCAACGATTCAAATTTGCACTGAATCATCATGATCCCATGCATAATTTTCCCCTAGGAAAGCATAGTCCCAAGATCCATTTAAATTGATTATACTCTAATTATTCTTAGTCTTGAGTTAGTCCTTTAGAATCCCAAGAATTACTTTCACACTTGACAAGATTGAAAACCCCCCAAACCATTTTGTACCATAGGTTTGACCCTAGCAATCAACTTTTATTTTGAATTGACTTAATCGTCACTCATATTGTTCCTCATGGATTTGACCCCGACTCTTTGTTGGGTAAATATGTTGACAACAACCGCTTTCCATTCAAATTGCCATGGAATAATTTGGCGTATTGAGTTCGTTTGAATTTCTAGCCTACTTGCTTGGATTCAAACTTGTAAATATTTATTTGTGATTTTATTTTGTTTCTTGTTTTAGGTAGAGTTTTATTTCTGTTTAATTGTTTCTATGGCATCTTGGGACAAATATTATTTTGGTAGATGGAAATACTATATGGATGATCCATGTCCATATTATGATGGACACCACTTTTCGTGAGATTGTAGATATGCTCCCCAGAAAGAGATGTGTGCACCCTCTCGATCCTATTGGGAGTACGATTGTTCTTTGTGTGGTGGTTGAGATGGATATTGGAGTGATTGTCTAAATGCCTCCTCCCCTCATTATACTAACCTAAATGCTAGTTTTTTTTATGAGCTTGATAGGTCTTACGATGCATCAAAGGGTGAACAATATACCAGATACAATATTTTTGAAGCAATGCTTTAACTTATCGTAGATTAGGTGGAGACCACGGGGGATAACATACATTGCATTCATCAAGACGTGGGGACATGTAAAGAGGAAATTGAAAGGATTGAAGAAGTTGGTGTGGAGTATAATCTTTCAAATACCATGATTATACCCACTCTTCCAAATGATCTCCATGTTTATGGATCCTCGGTGATTTCCCAACAGACCAAACCAAATATAAGATATAATGCCAAAATTGAGAGTCAAAAGAAGAAACCATGGAAATATCTTATGAAGACTCTAGTTCATTTCGGGGTGAGGATGCCAATCGAGATGAAATTCTGAAATTATGGGATAAACCTGATTCAAACCATTTTTCAACATTATGCTTAGTAGATTCGATAAAAGTCCATTTATTCGAGATGGATTTTGGGGAAAAGCAACTCTAACCCTATATTTTAGAGTTTGACATTCCATAAAAGCACACGGAAGCCCCATACTTAAAGGCCAATGAGTGCAATTTTTGAAGTTCAAATAGTGTCCTAATGATGTTCTCACCTTTACCCAACGAGCCCTATAAAAAATTGATGTAAAATTGGGTAAAAGGTTCAAGTCTTCAAAGGGGTGTGATAGAACATATATCGTTGTGCCCTCACCCATGCCCAAAGTTCCTCAAAGGTGCATTGATTGAAAATTGGGCAAGAAATTCAAATCATCTAAGTGGAGACATAAATGAGGATAAAAAAGCATCGTACTGCGACGTTAAATAAAATGCTTGATGGGAGGCAACTCATAGGATTCATATTTGCATTTTGAGGCTTTTGAATAAGTCACATAATTTTTATGTTTTGTAGGTGCGTTGGACACAATTGAAAGCCAAAAATAGGGGAGAACTAAGTTTTGAAGTGTAAAAACCATGCAGAAAAATAGGACAAAATAGAGGAGCAGATGACCTCAGTTACCGCGATCGCGGACTGAGAACTGCGATTGTGGTACTATGATCACACCACTCAAGACGCGATCGTGCCTCTACACCCAGATTTTAACATATCAATGCAGTTTCAGGGAGCCTTTGACCCTTCTTATATTTTTATGTTATGTAGTGAGGTCACTACGATCATTTTTATTGGGGGTGTCTGGCCCTGCCCTTCTGTGTATAAGATTTGGCTTGCTGTACTTGAATTTAGTACATACAAAGTATGGAAATTTTTGAATTAATTATTTTCATTTTTAGTTGTCTATTTTTTTTAATAATGATATTGGGCGAGCCTTTTTCTATGATAGATTGAGTGACGACAGTCTTAAGGGAAACTCAATATTATTGGGTCTTGAGCCACATATGTAGGGGAAGTCTGAATACCCATAGAATCAAGGCTATAAATGCAAGGGAAGTCTGAGTACCTGTGGCATTGTGGATTTGGGATTGTACTCATACGATTAGCAAAGTCTGAGTAGCCATATGGTTGGTTTGCCCATATGAAGTCAACATATGAGACCAAGACTTGGGTTTTTTCCATGGTTATCAAATTGTGCATGGTGCAAATGCAAAGCAAACACCCCCCTTCGTCCAAAATTTTTCAAAAATCAAGGGTGTGGATGTGGGAGGCATTGTAACAATTCTTTTTCTCTTTTCTTGACTCCAAACTTTTGACTTGTAAAAATTGGTAGATACTTTACTTTTGTCTCTAGTGGGAGGGGAAATTAAGCCTTCTTTGCAAGTTTACCTGCCATGTGTGGTAAGCTCATTCATCTAAATATCATATGTACTTGTACCATCTAGAATTTGCCCCATTAGTCTCGCAAGGCTAATTTTGATTGTACTTGGTTGGGAAGATGATCTTAGGCCATCTTTGTGAACTTGGATGTCCACTCTAGCCCAAAAAGCTTACTTGTACATAGATGTTACCCCTAGTAACCCACTTTAAGTCTTTGAACCTTTCTTTGAAAAAAACATTGCATGCCATGAGCCCTTTAAATTCTTATCCCTGTTTTGAACCCTATCCTCCGTGGACTTAAAAATGTAAATTAAGGCTAAAAGTTTAAGTTGAGGGTGGTTAAGATTGGAAGAGGTAACTTCGGGCCACGAGAATGTAAGTTAGTGCCTAGGAGCTAAATTTTGTGAAAAAATGAATAGGAAAAAGAAGGGACCCAAGAAAGTAAAGAAAAACATAAAATGCACAAGGCAAAAATGAGAAAAGAAGATGCTTTCCTAAAGATGGGTGAATCATGGTAGTAAAAGTACGTAGATACTTAAATAGTGAAAATAAAAAGAAGTTCCCCATTGTAGTAAGTTGGATAAAAAAAGTTTAATGTAGATGTTCAAGGAAGGTATAGTCACTATGTTCCCAAATAATATCCTACCCTACCCCGAACCTACATTACAAGCTTAAAAATCCCTTTGAGATCACCAACCAAGTGCATTCATTATAGTGGAGATTGAAAATAGAGGCAAGCCTATGGCATGGTACTTGTTAACATCGAGAGTTCCTAAGAGATAGAATTTCATACTTAAATTCCTTGTTGCATATTTGATGACTTGGTGTATGGAATTTTCTTTCTTGTGAGGAGGCATGCAAATAAGTTGAGGTGCATGATTTTGTCATCTCCCGATAAATAAGGTAAAAGGAGTATAATGTAGTTGAGGTCAAAGAGGAGTCATTTCCTGAGTATTAGTGATTGTTGTATGATTTCTCTTTGAAGCCTTTGCATCCTCTAAAATTATATGTGATTCAAGATAAGGCGTTGAATGGCTAGGATAAGGAAGACTCACTTGATTCAGATGGTGTTTTGAGGATTGGAGGCCAAGTTTGTGTGTCGAGAATGGGTGACTGGATTAGATTGATTTTTTACAAGGCTTATTGTTCTAAGTATTTCATCCTTCTGGAAGTGACTAAGATGCTCGTAATTTGAGATAACACTTCTTGTGGGGTGCAATGAGGAAGGATATTGCAAATTTTGTAGATCATTACCTATGTTATCAATAGGTGAAGGCCGAGCATTTGAGACCTGATAGTTTGCTTCAGAGGTTACCCATTCTTGAGAGAAAATGGGAATGGATCACTATGGACTTCTTGACTGTTCTACCTCGTACTTCTTGCGGTTCTTATAGTGTTTGGGTTATCGTGGATCAATTCACCAAATCTGCTCATTTTACTCTGATTCAGATTTCTTTCAATGCTAAAGGGTTGGACCCTATCTATATTTATGAAATAGTTCATCTTCATAGTGTACTAGTGTCTATTATATTAGATAGAGGTTTAATGTTCACATCTTACTTTTGGAAGACTTTTTAGGAAGAGTTAGGTACCCAAATTGGTTTTAGCAAACCTTTTCATCTTGAGACCAACAATCGTTCTGAGCGGACTATCTAGGTTTTTAAGGATATGCCCTGTACTTATGTGACGGACTTTGGAAGTCAGTGGGAGTAGCACCATATAGCTTTTGCAGAGGTTGCATATAATAATAACTACCATTTTAGTATTGAGATGGATCCTTTTGAGGACTTGTATGGTAGGAGTTGTTGTTCTCTAGTTGGTTGGTTTGAGGTTTCTGAGGTTAGACCTCGAGGTATGGACTTTCTTTGTCAGTCTTTGGATAAAGTTTGGGTCATTTAGTATTGACTTTGATCAACTGAAAGTAGGCAGACTTGCTATGCGAATCGTAGACTTTGTGCCTTGAAATTTAGTGTTGGTGATAGATTCTTCCTTTGTGTTCTGCTCATGAAGGGGGTGATGAGGTTTGGGAAGAGGGGAAAGCTTTGCCCCAAGTATAATGGACCTTTTGAGATTCTTCGGACTATTGGGGATATGGCTTATAAGTTAGCATCAACCCTTGATTTATAAACTGTTCAACCAGTTTTTCATGTTTTCATACTTTGATGTTACATTTCAGAGGAGTCTCATGCCATTCGTTGGGATTCGATTCAGTTAGATGAGAGGTTGTCTATTTTTTAGGATCCTGTCTCCATTCTATCCATAAATGTTAGACGATTATGTTCTAGAGATATTCTAGTTGTTAAGGTCTAGAAGAGACATCGACCTGTAGGGGAGTCGACTTTATGTATGATATGCGTTGTAGTTATCCCTAGCTTTTCACTAATTCAGGCATGTTCTCTTACCTTTAGTTTGTGGACGAGCTAGATTCTTAGTGGTGGATGATGAATTATCTGATTTTTGGTTATTTTTATGAAATACTTATGTCTATATGATTCAACCATTTTACCCCTCCCATGGTTGCTTTGTGGTATTTTTGGGGCATGGGGATGATCGGTACGGTTCCATTGCATTTTGGTGTGATATGTACGAGATTGTGATTTTTGGTGGTTATAAAAGCTTTTTTGTTGACTTAGGTCAATATTTATTAATCTATGCACCAGATTGCAATATAAACTGCGCCAACATATCTAGAACATTGATCTTAGGTTTGTAACATAGTTGGTGTGGTTATACGATTTTTATATGTCATTTCAACCCCCTGTTAGAAAGTTGTAAAAATGGGTTTCAGGGGCCAACTGTGTTAAAACAATGTTTTCTCAAAATCTGATATTGCCATTGAGTTTATAGTGTCAAAATTAGTCTAGTAGCATAGTTCATTTGCATTCCCGAGATTCCAGATAAATCTTGAGGGGCTGTAGAGACTTGGAATTCTCCAAGTTTCCAGCAGGTGCACCGCTTAAGCGACACTTCGGTTGCTTAATCGACTTGGCTTAACAGCCGAAGTATCACCTAAGTGACACCAAGCTAGCCTAAGAACTTGTCTCTTAAGCGGCAACCTAGTATCTTAGCGACACTCACGTACCAGGCGGGCATCACGTTAACGACACCTACTCGCTAAAGTGATGGCCGCTTAACCGGCTCGGTGGTCGCTGAGGTGATACCTGGGCAATACAAAATCCTTTTTTGTGATTTTAAATAATTTTTGAGACTTGGAGCTTCGATTTTCAAGTTTTTGGGAAATTTATTTTATTTTTATGCATAGATAAGCTCCAAACTCCTATTTCAATTGCTTTTCTTCAATTTTTATTAATTAAATCTTGTTAAAACATTGATTGAAAATTGAAATTTGGGGATTTTGGCCCGGAAGGCTTAAATAAGTAATTTCTCGATTTGAACCCCAATTTCAACTAATTTTCACTTGGGTTTTCGTTTATAAGTTACTTTAATATTAGAAAATATGTTTTCTAATAGAAGTATGGTTTTACCCTTCTTTTTAAAAACCCTTTTCAGGGGTCCATTTTGACCCCAACTCATAAATGGGCAATATGAGTATTGTTGGCTTTCTTTTAATGCATAGATTCCATTTTTGTGTTTTTTTGTTGATTCCATATCCATTCATGAGGTGAAAGCTCGATGTTAAAGGCTTGTTTGTATCAGTTTTTGGCATTTGAGGTAGGTTATTACTTAACTTTCTTCAAATTGCGATGGGTAGTTAATGATGGTCCAAAATCATGTTATAGATGTAGGGACTATTCAGGGAAATGGCTTTGTTATTGTGTTATGATCGTGTAAGGGACTATGTTTTTATTATTTGGTGGTTTTGGGATAGTATTTTTTGTGTGTGACCATGTTGGTTCTTAGATGATGTTGTTGGTCTTATGTATGTATATTTGGTGGTATCTTTTCTGGTGAAAAAAGCCTAAATTGGTAATTTATGTGGTATCAATGGCATATTGTTATGTATTTTACTCTATTGGTATATTATCACGACCCAAACCAGTGCCTGGCCGTGATGGGTATCTCAAGTCCACCGAGGACTGGAGACTACCTCCCTTGCTTAGTCAAAGAGAACATAACACATGTAACAACGTCTGAATTGAAAATGAATAACTAGATGAAAAGTAATAAGTTTCAGAGACATCTATGTGTGTCAACATCAATACCCAATCCACAGTAATATCCATAAACCCTCTACACTAGAAAACAACGTACGTCGGGACATGCCCCCGACCTTGACAATAACAATGACAGTGATAGTGACAATGTAAATATGAAGTCTTCAATTCTTATTTATTGAAGGAAAAACCGATGGAATGATAAAGTCTTTCGGAGAATGAAAGCTCAAAACTTTACTGCAACGACTGACTCTGAGATCATCTATTAATACACAGGAAAAATAAAAGTGCATTTGGACCCTGCATTGCATGGGGATACAACGTCCGAAGATGGTTAGTGGGGTGAGCACTAGCATGTAACTCAAGGTATGGGTAAAATAATGTCAGTCAAAAGTTCAATTCAAAACTCACTATACATGTTCACATACATGCATACATATATATAATAGATGTTGGGGGTAGGGAATAAGGTTTATCATGATAGTAAAACATTATCCTAGACTATGTAGCTAAACCATCATAAACTGTCACCCACAACTATATGGGTTCAACTCCACCTGCTAAAAGATCCCCAGTGCGTGTTAGCCGCACGAATCGGAGGTATCAAGGAAGACCAAGGAATGCCTCCACCCATGTCAATTTATATATATATATATATATATATATATCAATAGTGTGAAATTTTCACACAGTCATCTTGACAAACCCTCACGTCAGCAAACATGATACTAGTTATTCAAGGCCCACACCTTCACAGCTTAGATACATAACCCTTATTAAGCCCAATTAAAAAAAGTTTCACATGACCCATTCATTAACCAATGAATTATACATTAAGGCACACCACATCTATCATCATACCATTTACTCCCTCTATTTAAAATAGAATGACCTACTTTCCTTTTTAGTCCGTGTAAAAAAGAATGACCCCTTTCCTTTTTTGAAAATACTTTAATTTCAACTTTCCACATGGCATGTTTAGGACCACAAGATTAAATGGAATTTTGGTACATTTGACATAACTTTAATTTAAGGTCACAAGATTCAATAGTCTTCTTTATTTTCTTAAACTTTGTGCCAAGTCAAAGTAGGTCATTCTTTTTTAAGCGGAGGGAGTAGCTTGCAAGCCCATAATTATGTAATTATAATTTCATTAACTTGGGGTAATGCCTCAAACCCCTTTGCTAATTAAATAAATTTGGAGAAATGCCTCGACCTCCATTAAATTTATCAAATCAAATTGGGCTAATGCCTCGACCCCCATTGTTCATTAAATCAATATATAGCAAACACGACCTTTAAAATCAATACTTATTGTTTAATCATTTATGCAATGCAATAGAATAGGTGAGTAAGTCAAAAAAAGTTATAGTTCAACAATTCAAAGACATTTACATAAGTGAGTTTAGGGAAAACATTTGTTCAAAACTAATTTCACAGTTCAAAACATCAATTTGGGGGGTTACCTCGACCCTCATTCAGATTCCTATACCAATGCACCCTATTAGTTCAAAAACATCCAATTTAAGCACGAAAAACTCATGAAAACCATGGGAAAACAATTCAAGAATCATCCATTCCAATACCCTTAATCCTTGTCAAAACCAACGTTTAATTCTACACAATTAAACCATTTCGAACACATGCTTTTCATAAAATAAGATTTGGGGAAGAGTAACATGCCTGAAAATATCACAACTTTTGATAGACTAAAGAAAGGCTAAAACACAAAATTGACACTAGATATGCAAAAATCAGCAAGCACACAAAGAGAAAACAACACTTAGAAAGGAGATGAAGAAGAAAGATTGCATAAATGTAAAGATAGTAGAGTGACCCTTACTTCCACTAGATGATTAACACAAGGAGATATATAAAATCTCCAATCACACCTCACAAATGTAAGTTCAAACCACTCTGTTAGGTAGACACAAAGGGAATCACCTTCCCCAAGCACCAACCTTTCTTGCCAATTTGCCAACACAAGTGAAATCCATCACTTAGTGTAAACCCTAATTTCAGATTCTCTCTCTAAGAGAGGAAGAAAACTACAACTAAAGAGTATCTCTAAATAATTACATCAAAATCTCATGAAAAGTGAAGTAAAATGGTCTATTTATACTATTACATGCTAAATGACTAAAATGCCCTTAATGAGGGCTTAGAAATGGGCGCCTATGGAGTGTATATTTGGAGTGTAAAATGTCTTCATTGTCCTTCACTTAAGGCACCTATGAAGTTTATAAGTTACCCTCCTTCCTTAGACAAAAACCTTGTGCTCTTGATGTTCATTGTGCTTGTATCATCCTCTCCATCTTGAAGGAATTTCTCCTCAAATTCAGATCTTGCAAAAACCAAAGAGAGCGCAAAACAAACACAAAATCTCCTCTTGGTAGGAGGGTTAGTATTATTACCACACTTATATCATCAACCCATGGTTTCTCACACATGACATACATCCACCTATCCTTGGATGTTGACATAAAAATCTTAGCATGAAGGATACCAAAGACATGAATAGCATCAATATAAAAAATAAGTGAGCATGACCAGCAACTATAACCTTCACATCTCAAGAGTATTCCGGGGTCAAATGGGAGTAGAAGACAAGGGGTTAATCCAACGTGACCCACTCTTTTCACTAGGCTACCAAACTCACAATCATCATTATTAAAGAAAGGAAACCAGCCATCAAACTTACTACCTCTACATAATACCAATTCAAAATTAACATTGTTATCATCATAGGCAAAGAGGTAGTATAGGAAGGAATCAAGTGTGAAGACATCATGCTAAGGAGGTACACTTTTAAAATACAACCAACAATCCCTTATTTTGTCCATGTAACATTTAGTATATGCATCATAAAGAATAGGGCTAAGGTAAACATCAAGAGACAATAAGCTCAAGCCGAAATAATCCCTTCCCCACCCCACTAGTACACCGGGATCAAATGGGTGAAGTGGCCAAGAGAATAAACCGAGGTTACTCATTCCATTTACTAGGGTATCACACTTACCCAAAGAATTATCAAAGAAGGAAATATTTACTTCTACACAAGATGTACCCAAAATCATAACACAACTTTTTAAACTCAAGGGAGTGTAGAATGTACCCAAGTTACCTTGGTTTGTACTAGGTCATCCCACTAGTGTGTGAATACTCTTGTCCCTTGGTAATGGAACCTTATTCAAGTTATAAGTGCTAGCACTAGATGGACACAAATAATTCTTACTAAAAGAATTGATTTTGTCATCTAAAGGATCAACTAGTGCTAGCATACTCAAAACAAGAGTTTGGTCCTTATGCAACCCAACAACACCAAGAGTATCACAAAAGGAATATTCACATACTTCTTTGCTAAGAAAATCTGAAACTACACCACTTTGGCCACTACTAGCCACATCACAACATTTTAAGTTCAAGGAAGTGTAGAAGATAGCTTTGTTACCTTGTATACCATGGGAAGTTTGTTATTCACTTGGGTTTTCATTATGGCATCCTTCATTCTCCACATTACAAGGGATTATGTCAAGGTTTCCCTTTGGACTAACTTCTTCATCACTTATCCCAAAATTGGGATTTTCGGCCAAGGGCTTGAAGGGAACTTTCTTGGGCTTTTCCTCGGTACTTCTAGGGTCTTGAACCTGTACATAAGAAGAGAAAATATTAGGAAAAATGCTAGTATTTAGGTTAGTGAATAACAAGGGTACTTTGTGGTCAAGATCCACAATCAAGCATTTTTTTCCCTTCCAACTTCACTACCTATGGTTTCCCCTTCCTTTTTCTTTCTTTCTTTCTTTCTTCATATTCTTATTGTACCTCACCATTCATTTTACCTCCATCTCGAGGCTTCGCCTCACTCTCTTTGGTTTGTAACTCGTGTAGAGGAGTCATTGGATTTTATGAAGTATAGGATCTTTGGACTTGAGGTGTTTGGAATTGTGAAGGTAGCCTTTGGTCAAGTGATTTTGGAACTTGGTGGTTTGAATTTTGTGGAGATTTTGGTGGACATAGTCTATCAACCCTCTCTTTAATTCTAATCATGTCACCCGTCATTGCATCTATATCACCCTTCATAGCATCATGATTATCATCCATTTTTTGGCCCAAGGCATCAAACCGAGCCATCAAGGCTCCAATAGCATCATTTCTCAAGAGTTGGGAAGTAGTACCTGCGGTTTCCATGAAAAATGTACCTAAAAATAGCAAAAAAATAGCAAGCAAAACAACCTACAAAATGAGCAAAAAAATTAGTTCAAAAAGGCCTCACCACACTCACACTGGGATCTTACCTCACACTTGGTCTCACAAGTGTTGAAAACTTGGCAATACTTGGCAAGTGAATGAGTGGTGACTATTCTTTAGTTTGGAATCAATTTTTGTTTTATATGACTCAAATAAAATGATGCACGGACTTGAACCAACAAATTACTACGAATTAAAAATGAGAAAAGCACACAAAAATTGAAGACCCGAAATAATCAGACTCTTATTTAATTTCCAAACTAGTAGGTACTTACTAGTTTGCTAATTAGTGAAAGAACAACGAAATTGAAACTAGAAACAACAATTAGAAACTAGGAAATCTAATTTAGAACTCAATTTGGTTGTTCACAAAAGTGATGATGTGGCAGCTTGTGATTGGGCGTCATTTTTTCAAAAAAAAATTAACTTCCAAATTCTTGTAGTTTCGACCAAGTATCCACCAAAGAGAATGTTTGAACGAAATTTGGTGAAAAATGGAGGATTGGAGCCTTTTTTGTAAGTTCAAATGGATTTGAAATCAACGGTCCCCCCACTTGTACTTTCAATATTTCCTTTGTCTCTTCTTCTTTTGGATGACTTGAATATTCTTGGAATATTCTTTTGTACAAACAACTTTTTCACTCCCTTTCTTTCTTTTTGCGGATCTAACACCCCTTTTGAATATTCTTCTTCAACAAGTTATGAATATGGTGAAGAACAATATGAATATTCAAGAGTTGACCAAAGTTGACCACAAGGCAAATGAACTCTAACTTCAATTTTTCTTTTGGATCTAGGTTCCTTGGGTCAAGGCAAGCTCAAATAACACAAAATCAGCCACAAAAACACCACAAAATGATATGCGCCACGAGATCTCACCTCAAAAAACTTCAAACAAGGCACAACAATGTTGGATCTAGCTCAAAAACAACCAAATCTTATTCCAAATGTAGATATAGACTCCCTAGGTGCTAGGGAACAAGAATCTAGCACTTGAAACCAACAAAATAACACAAAAACATGTAGATCTAAGATTTAAAAATCTACCCAAACACAAAAATGGGTTTACAATTTTTTTATGAGATTTTTGATTTTCTACACTCTTTTTTGTTGAGATTTTCTTAGATCCAAGACTTAGGGTTGTAGGAACAATCCTAAACAAGTATCTACTAAAGAGAGTGTTTGAACGAAATTTGGTGAAAAATGGAGGATTGGATCCTTTTTTGTAAGTTCAAATAGATTTGAACTCAATGGTCCACCCACTTGTACTTTCAATTGTACTTTGAATATTCCCTTTGTCTCTTCTTCTTTTGGATGATTTGAATATTCTTGGAATATTCTTTTATACAAAAAACTTTTTCACTCTCTTTCTTTCTTTTTGTAGATCTAACACCCCTTTTGAATATTCTTCTTCAACAAGATATGAAGATGGTGAAGAACAATATGAATATTCAAGAGTTGACTGAAGTTTGACTACAAGGCAAATAAACTCTAACTTCAATTTTTCTTTTGGATCTAGGTTCCTTGGGTCAAGGCAAGCTCAAATAACACAAAATCAGCAAAAACCACGCTACAAAATGATATGCACCATGAAATCCCACCTCAAAAAGCTTCAAACAAGGAACAACAATGGTGGATCTAGCTCGAAAACAACCAAATCTTGTTCCAAATGTAGATATAGACTCTCTAGGTGCTACGGAACAAGAATCTAGGACTTGAAACCAATAAAACAACACAAAAACATGTATATCTAAGATTTAAAAATCTTCCCAAACACAAAAACTGGTTTACAATTTTTTTGTGAGATTTTTAATTTTCTACACTCTTTTTTTGTTTAGATTTTCTTAGATCCAAGACTTAGGGTTGTAGGAACAACCCTAAACAAGGCTCTGATACCAAATTATATCCTAAATAAAGGCTAAAACAAGAAATTGACACTAGATATACAAAAATCAGGAAGCACACAAAGAGAAAAACACTTAGAAAGGAGATGAAGAAGAAACATTGCATAAATGTAAAGATATTAGAGTGACCCTTACTTCCACTAGATGATTAACAAAAGGAGAGGTATCAAATATCCAATCATACCTCACAAATGAAAGTTCAAACCACTCTCTTAGGTAGACACAAAGGGAGTCACCTTCCCCAAGCACCAACCTTTCTTGCCAATTTGTCAACACAAGTGAAATCCATCACTTAGTGTAAGCCCTAATTTCAGATTCTCTCTCTAAGAGAGGAAGAAAACTACAACTATAGAGTATCTCTCAATAATTTCATCAAAGTCTCATGAAAAGAGAAGTAAAATGATCTATTTATACTATTACATGCTAAATGACAAAAATGCCCTTATTGAGGGCTTAGAGATGGGTGCCTATGGAGTGTAAAATGTCTTCATTGTCCTTCACTTGAGGAACCTATGAAGTGTATAAGTTCCCCTCCTTCCATGTCTTGATCAAGGCTTCAAAATACTTCAAAAGTCTTCAATTGCTTGCAAAGTCTTGACCTTGTGCTCTTGATGCTCATTGTGCTTGTATCAACGTTGGTAAGAATCACCCCTAAGAGACCTAATTGATAATCTTCTTGGAAACCCTAAGTGTTATTGACCTTGGGGATTTGAGAGAGATTGAGAAGTTATTTTGATTTATTTTAGATTGATAATGATACCCTAAAGGGGTTTTAAATCATCGGTAATGATTGTGGAAGAGACGAAATGTCCAAAGTGCCCTTTATTAAAACCTAAAAAATTATCGCCAGTGACTATGAATCACTATAGGACTTGTAAGGACTCACTACGACTCGTCACCATGAGTGACAGTCAAGGAAGTATCTCAAGGAACCTTCACTGGTTATCTTACAAGTTGTGCATTATGACAAGTGTACAAACCATAGAACTCGTAGGGACCTAATCTTTCCCTGAGAAGAAACTTGGTCCATTACGATGGTTTTGTTATGGAAGACACACTACGACTCCTAAAGAGTCCATAGGACTTGTAAGAAACCACTCATAGCTAAGTCAGAAACAAAGAGGATTTTCACTGGTCACCCTATAACTAGGGTCCTATGACCCGTATAGAAACCTTATGACTTGTAGGGAGTATCATAGGCTTGGCAGTGAGTTCAAAACTCAAAAAAATTTTGGGGACCAAAATTCGGGTTGTTACATATATGGATTACATGGGATTTATGGATTGTTGGTATATGATGTGCCATAGTTTCATAGTACTTCCGTTTCTTAAAATAATGAAATTATGCAATTACTTAGGTCCTTTTTGTAGATGTGTTTTGCGTATGTTTTGCAAGAAAATAAGGTTGGAAATGAGTAGAATAAAATATGAAGAAAAACCTCCAGAAAGTGAAGTCTTTGCCTGGACAATGAGTCGTTGGGTCATGCTATGACTCATTGTCCAAGTCGTATACTAACCAGTGAAGAAATCTGAGATGAAGAATAAAGTTGACACTGACTACGACTCATAGGATTTGAATACGAGTCAACGATAATATTGTTCTGAACAAAAATGTGCAAAAAGTCCTGAAAAGATATAAGTATGAGACCAGTAGAAATGATACCTCTAACGAGTCGTAGAATATGACTACGACTTGTAGTAAAGGTCGTCCTAAGAATTTGGAGTTAAGTTCTGAATGCTGAAAAGTCACTGGATGGGCAACGAGTTAGACAATGACTCATAGGGAGACCTGACGAGTCATCACCAATGAGCAAAGATAGGATATAGAGCTTACAATCAGTCGTTGTTAGTCCAGACGACTAGTTGTCTGAGGGGTTACCATTGCCGACCTTATTTTCATATTTCATTTTGGATAGTATTTTTAGGTTTTTTTATGTAACTATAAATACCCATTGGATGTTTTTGTATTATTTTATGGATTCTTTATATTTATAACACAATGTTGATTCTGAGATACACTTTTGATCTTGGAATCTTTGTCCTTGGTTTTTACGGTTTGATACCAATTTCAGATTCTGTTTTTTATTCTTAATCTATTATGAGATTATTCATATGCTTTATTTATTGAATTAAATTAGTTTCCTTGAAATCATGAGCAGATGAATACCTCCTAACTAGGATTAGGGAAACCTTGATAGAATAACAAAGTAGAGGAAGTGTGAAGCCTTTATTGATTTAATGTTCTTGCATGTATTGTGATTTTCTAATGAAGATCACAACGGTAATTTGAAGCTATCAACTTTTATCCAATTAACTTGGGAACCAAAAAGAGACAGTTAATCTGGGATCCAGGGCAAGGGTTAGTGTCATAATCCAAACTAGGGCCTGGCCGTGATGGGAATCCCAAGTCCATCATGGATCGGAGACCAATCCTGAACCTAACCAAAGAAAACATAATACCCTCAATAGAAAATGAATTTTGAACATATAATAAGATAGAATAAGATAAGCTCACAGATTTAAGATTTGTCTTTAACTAATAACTGGTAATTGGATCGAAATGACAAACTAACATCACCACCCAAGTCCACAGTAATCCACAGAGCCTTCTAACAAAATTGAAATCTGACAATGACAATGTTAATGATACAGTGAACTCTCAATTCTAATCTAAAAATAAAAACTGATAAAATAACAAGGTCTTTCAGAGAATAAAAACACACCACTTCATCACTAATGACCGAAGATCCGAGCCAATCCACCTAAGACTTTGCAATAAAAGTAGAAGTATCCCTGGTGCCTGCATCATATGGGGGTACAACATTCATAGCCGGTTAGTGGGTTGAGCACTAGCATGCAACTTAGGGATAAAGGTTAAAATAAAGCCAAGTTAAATCCAATTCAAATCCATGTGAACATCATCATATTTGTACATGAATAATATGTTGGGAAGTGGAACAAGTCTTAGCATGAACTTTAAAATTTTAGCTTTGATTGTGTAGCTCAACCGTCAAAATATAAGAAGGCACCCACAGTCTATATAGGTCTAGCTCTTCCCTATATGGAATGGCCCCAATGCGTGTAGATGCATGAATCAAAAGATATACATATGCACCTGGGGGACTCAAACAACCCGAAATACCTAGATGACTTAAGCACCAAATTATGTAATATAATATGGGGGACTCAAACCTCCCAATCATATAATAGGGGGGAGTCAAACCACTTAGTCATTTATACCCCCACATCAACAACTGAAGTTTTCGGTATTGGTCCCTCAGGACCACCACTTTCACGACTCAGCTACACAAACCTCATTAAACCCCAATTAAAATATTTATGACACATTCCCATTCATTGAACCATAATACACATTTAGGCACACACTGTTGGTATCGTCCTACCAACTATACTTGTAAGGTAACATCAACATGCCAAACCAATTATCATCACTTAGGGGAATTCACAGCCCCCTTGGTTTAATTCTACATTAGCCTGGGAAATTACACAACCCCATAAGGTTCAATTCAAAATCATTATGCTTCATTATCTTTTCGCATTATGCAATAGTTCAAGAGAAGTTCGATCTTCATACTTTTCATATTCACAACCAATTTCACAATATAGGATTGAGGTCATTGACACTTCAATTGTCAATATTTACAAAATTGGGAAAAATCACAATCCTCTAGTTTATTCACCATACCCGTGCACTCAAAATTTAAAACCCATAATTAAAGCATGAACAATCATATGTAAACCATGGGAAAACATTATTCAAACATAAACATTTAAAACTCTCAACCATGTTCCAAAATCAATCTCAAAACCATATAAATTATACTTTAAAGAACATGCTTTTAGAAAATAATAATTAGGGTAGAGTAACACGCCTGAAAGATTCTCAATTATGGAGAAGAAACCTTAAATTGACCCCTAGATGCTCAACCTAGAGAAAACCCTAACTTACTTTTCTTGAAGGAATTTAAGAGAGTAAAGAGGGTTTTTGATTTGTTAAAATATAAAAATAAAACCTCAATGGTGTCTTATGGACATGGGGTCTATGTGGGTAAAGAGGGAAATGTCTAAAGTGCCCTCAATTTAAAAACTAAAAAATTGTCGTAAGTAACTACAGGTCACTCGGCGACTTGTAACGACATGTTATGACTCGTTACCACAAGTCATAGACAAAATAGTGTCATCAGGCACACATACTGTTGACCCTACGATTTGCATCATACAACTAGTTTGGGTCCTTATGACTTATAGCACCCTAGTTGTCACCAAGACAACAATATTTGGAACACACACTATTTGACTATAGCTGGGACATCACGTCTCGTAATTAGTCTATACGACTCATTGGGAGACACTCGTATTCAGAGAAGATAACTAAGACACACATTGGTTAGGCTATAATTCAGGTCTAATAACTCGTCTAGACTTCCTATGACTCGTAAGGGGAGTCGTAATAAGGACAGTGAGAGTAAAATTAAAGAAATTTACAAGGACCAAGGATCCGGGGTATTGCATACTCCCCTCTTAGGATCATTCATCCTCAAATGATAGGATAAGGCATTTATTAGCAGGATTTAACTCCAAACACAATCACATTTACCTTTAAAATAATAGAAAACAACGATATCAATAAAGTCACAGTTCCCTTTAACAAAGTCAAAAAATATAGATGGTCAGGAATACATATACCTTATGCATGATTTTTCAAAGCGGGAAATAAGAATGGGTACTTAAACTTCATGTCCTCCTCATCTTCCAAAGTAGCTTGTTCAAGCTTCGGGTTAATCCATAGAACCTTTATTGAAGCCATATCGTTTGCACACAACCTGCAACCTTTCTAAGCCAATATCTCAATAAGGACTTCCTCATAAAGAAAAGGAATCCAACACACTCAAAATCTCCTATGGAAAAACCAAGGAAGGATCACCCACACACTTTCTCAACATTGACAAATGGAAGACTGGATGAATAGAACCCAAACTCTAAGGAAATTCTAACTCATAAGCCATATTTCCCACTCACATCAAAATACGATATGGACCAACATACCGGGGACTAAGTTTACCCTTCTTTCCAAATTGCATCACTCCCTTTATGGGAGATACCTTCATGAATACTAAATTATCCATGTCAAACTCCAAGTCTCTTTGCCTTACATCCACATAGGACTTTTGTTGGTCTTAAGCTTATCCTGAATCTCCTTTACCTTCTCCATTGCTTGGTTAACCAAGTGGGGATTATACAACCTATTCTCACCATCCTCAAACCACCCAATACGAGAGCTACACCTTCTGCCATATAAAGCTTCAAATGGAGCAATTCAAATACTTGAGTAATAGATATTATTATATGCAAACTCAACTAGAGGCAAATGGTCAACTCAACTACAACCAAAACCTATCACAAAAGACCTTGTCCATTCCACTTATCCATCTATTTGAGGGTGGAAAGTGGTACTAAGGTTTACCTTAGTCCCCAAAACTTGCTGAAATAAATGCAAAAAGTGAGATGAGAACTGAGTACCTCGATTAGATATGATGGAAACTAGAGCACCATGAAAATTTACAATCTCCTCAATAAAGAGCTTAGCATAATCCTCCACCGAATAATTAGTCCTCACTGTCAAGAAGTGAGCGTACTTAATCATACTATCCACGATGACCCAAATAGAATCACACTGGTGAAAGGGCCACAGAAGACCAATAACAAAATCCATATTAATCACTTTCTATTTCCAGACGGGCAATTCAATCTCTTAAGACAAATCACCAGGCCTCAAGTGTTATACCTTCACTTTCTGGTAAACAAAACACATAGACACAATATTGGCCACATCCCTCTTCAAGTTATTACACCAAGTAATTTGTCTTAAGTCATGGTATATATTCTTTGCACCAGAATGAACAGTATATCTCAACTTTTGAGCTTCAACCAAAATTCTCTCTTTCTTCCCATCAACATCTCGAACACATAACCTGCCTTGGTACCTAGAAATACCATCACCACCAATCTAAAAATCCATCAACTTTTGATGACCCATATTAACCTTGATCTGCAATAAGATTGTGTCAAAGACTTGTTTCTCCTTCACCTCAGCACCAAGAGATGACTTTTCCACCTCTTGCACAATCATGGTGCCATCCTCAAAGTCTAAGGGACAAACTCCAAGATTAACCAAATGGTGAATATCCTTTACCAATCCCTGATTTTCCTCATCTGCATGGGATAAGCTTTCTATGGAAAACCTGCTAAGAGCATCAACAACCATACTAGCTTTACTAGGTGATAGTGGAGACTTATGTCGTAGTCCTTGAGTAACTCAAGATATCTTCTTTACCTGAGATTCAACTCCTTTATGGTGAACACATATTTCAAACACTTATGGTTTAAGAAGATGTCAACATAGACTCTATACAAATAGTGATGCCAAATCTTCAAAGCAAAGACCACATCCAACAACTCCAAATAATGCGTTGGATAGTTCTTCTCATGTACCTTTAACTTCCTAGAAGCATATGCAACCACCTTACCATGATACATCAACACATAACCCAATCCCACCTGAGATACATAACAATAGACAACAAAAACATTGGTACCCTTGGATAGAGTCAAAATCGGAACAAAAGTTAACTTATCCTTCAACTTTTAAAAACTACCCTTACAATAATTAGACCACAAAAATTCACCTTTTTTTGAGTCAACTTAGTTAATGGGGAAACAATAGAAGAGAAGCTTTCAATAAACCTCCTATAGTAACCAGCTAAACCTTAAAAGCTCCAAATATCAGTTGGAATCATGGGCCAAGGCCACTTCATAACCACCACAACTTTCTATGGACCCACCATGATACCTTCTCTAGAAAAAACATGACCCTTATTGATCATAATATTTAACCAGAACTCACACTTTGAGATCTTTGCATATAACCACTTTTCTTTAATTTTATGCAACACAAAGAAGAGGTGATCAGTATGATCCACCTCACTTTTAAAATATACCAAAATATCATCAATAAACACAATTAAGAACAAATCCAAGAACTGTGGAAATACCCAATTCATAACATTCATAAATGCCCCTGGGGCATTAGTCAAACTAAATGACATCACTAAAAACTCAAAATGACTATATCGGGTTTATAAAGCCATCTTAGGGATATCCACTTTTGTAATCTTCAACTTATGGTAACCCAACCAAAGATCAATCTTGGAAAAGTACTTAGCACCTTGAAGCTGATCAAAGAGATCATGATCCTAGGAATAACATATCTATTCTTCACAGTCACATAATTCAACTGGCTGTAATCTATACATATCTGAAGGGATCCATTCTTACGTATGAATAGAACGGGAGCACCTCATGAGGAAATATTAGGAAAGATAAAACCCTTATCTAAAAGATCTTTTAACTTCTTCTTGAGTTCCTTCAACTAAGTAAAAGACATTCTATAGGGAGAGATAGAAATAGGACAAGTGTCTAAATGAAGATCGATTCTAAAATTAATGTCCTTATTGGGAGGAATACTAGGAATATCATCAGGGAGCACTTGTGGAAATTTATAAATGACAGGGATAGATTGTAATGAAGGACCTTCAGATCTTTAATCCTTAGCATGCACTAAATGGTACTGGAACCCTTTGGAAATAAATTTTTGGGCCCTAAGATATGAAATGAACCTTCCCTTAGGATCAAGAGAACTACCTCCCCACTCAATCATCGGCTCATTAGGAAAGTAGAAGTTGACCCTTCGAGTTTGATAATCAAGAGACACATAAAATGACTGCAACCAATCTATCCCCAAAATCATATTAAAGTCTAACATGTCAAACTCTATCAGATCCACCAAGGTTTCCCTATCATAAAACTATATCACACAACGTCTATAGACCATTCTAGCTATAATGGAGTCACCCATTGGGGTGGACAGAGAGAAAGGATCCAGAATACACTCAGGATCAAAACCAAAATGAATAGCCGTATAAGGTGTCACATAAGAGCGGGTAGACATGAGATCAAGCAGGTAATATGCATCATGGGATAAAAGTTTGAGCATACCATTAACAATATTGGGGGATGCTTCAGAATACTGGAGAGTGGTAAGAGCATACAAATGGTTTTGATCATTGCCGAAGCCAAAAGCAGAAGTAGTACCCTATGGTGTCAGAGCTAATGAAGTAGCAAAAGAGATCTTATATACCTCAGAAGAAACCCTAGAAGGACAATCCCTCTGCATATAACAAATCTTATCATATTTAAAGTAATTGTTCCTCTCCTCCTCACAAACACCATAATTCACCTGACTACAAAATCTATAATGGGGATATGATGGAGATGATTGAGACCCAATGGCTTGAGGCTAGGCACCCTGTGCTTTGGGACCAATACTATTATAAAACCAACAATCACCAAACAACTTCGAATAAGGAGCACTAGCCATATAGAAGGAACCAAAATTTCCCCACTTCTTCTTAGACTATTTTCAACCATCTCTACCACTCTGCTGTAGACCCCCACCCTGATCCAAATACCAAAACTTCTTATTCTGCCTTTCACTCATCTCTGGTTACTTGTTTTTAACTTTTCCACTTATTGGTTATAAACCATAAGTCTAGAGATGTCCATAACGTTGTTCAACAAGACAATTTTGCTTTCCAAGATCAAATCACGGGACAATCCAAAAGCAAACTTTCTCATTCTAGCCCTCATGCTAGATACTAATTTTGGAGCATAACGTGATAGCTAGTTAAAATTTAAGGCATACTTCTTTACTATCATCCTACCTTGATTCAATTTCAATAATTCCTTAGCCATTGCCTTCCTCAGCTCCTAAGGAAAGAAGAGATCCAAGAAAAGCACTAGAGAAGTCATCCCACAAAGTGAACTCATCATCATTACCCTAGACTGATCCCATTCCTCATACCTCTGATACGCTACATCCTTCACATAATAAGAAGTGAATTCCACACCTTCCACATTAATAACATGCATTATATGAAAAATCTTTTTTATATCATCAATGAAATTTTGAGGATCTTCCTTAACTTTAGAAATAGGAAAGTTGGAGGATGCAACCTCATAAATTGGCAAACTCTAGTGTACTTAGAAGATGAAGCAACAAAAATAACATGCTCAGTATAAGAGGCCACCAACTAGGTAAGCAAATGGATTGAATAGCAAAACTAAGCATTAGACACAACAGCTTGAGGTATCCGAGGTGGGATAGGGGCATCCGATGGAACTCCACTAGGGAAATCAAAAGCATTGGCCCTAGACCGAGTCTAAACTCCTTGAGTAGTATGGGTTCCATCCACATTGTCCTCGGATGGGGAAAAAGTTTCCACGAGCATCATATCTTTCGGGAGGCATGATCTAAAAAGAAAACAAATGAGAATTAGAGGATATTTCAAGATCTGAGACTCTATAGCTTGAAATAGAATAACAAGAAAGGGAAACATTGCTAAATGCCTCGTAGCCTTTCCCTTATAAGAGTGGAGTGCTATATACCCATAAAAGAGACTCTACTTGACATGAATTTGTGGACACCCAATGATACAAAACCTAGGTTCTGATACCAACTCTTTCACAACCCGAACCAAGTCCTAGCCATGACGGGCATCCCAAGTCTACTGTGGACTAGATAACACCCCTTTTAAATAGAAAATAAAACCTTCAATAGAAGATGAATTTCAAACATATAATAAGATAGCATAGTATAAGACCAAAGATTTTAAGATATGTCTACAATCAAAAACTAATAATCCAATAGAAAATGACCAACCAATATCACCACCTAAATCCACAGTAATATATAAAGCCTACAAAGAATATCAAAATCAAAAAAGTGTTAGGATATGCCCCCAACCTTAACAATGACAATGTTAATAATAATGTGAACTCTCAATTCTAATCTATAAATAAAAACTGATGAAATGTACAAGTCTTTCTAAGAATGAAAACTCACTACTTTACCACTAATGTCCAAGTCTTATGTTTGCATCACGTAGGGATACAACATCCAAAGATAGTTAGTGGGTTGAGAACTAGCATGTAACTTAGGGATAGGGGATAAATTAAAGACAAATCAAATCCAATTCAAAACCATGTAAATTTCATCATATAAAAACATATATAATATACCGGGAAGAGGAACAAGGCTTAGCATGCACATTAAAACATTAGCTTTGATTCTGTAGCTCAACTATTACAATATAAGAAGGCACACACGGGCTCTATGGGTCCAGGTCTTCCCTAGATAGAAGGGCACAATACGTGTAGCCGCATAAACCAGATGATGTAAATATGCACCATGAGGGACTCAAAAAAACTAGAATACCAAGGTTACTTAAGAACTAAATTATGCAACATAATATGGGTGACTCGAACCTTTCAATCATATAATAAGGGGACTCAAACTACCCAATCATTTAGACCCTCGCGTTGGTTACTGTAGTTTCTAGTATTGGTTCCTTGGGACCTCTACTTTAATGACACATCTACAAAACCATCATTAAGGCTTAATTAAAACATTTATCATACATTTTTATTCATTGAACTGTAATACACATCTAGGCATACACTGTTGTTAGCTTCATACCAACTACACTTGCAAGGTAACATCAACATGCCAAACCATTTATCATCACTTTGGGGAATTCAAAGTCCCCTTAGTTCTATTATACATTATCTTTAGACATTACACAACAACATAAGGTTCAAATCAATATAATTATGTTTCATTAGATTTTCACATTATGCAATAGTTCAAGAGTAGTTCAATGTGAATACTTTTCATATTCAAAACAAATTTCACAATATAAGGTTGAGGTTATTGCCACTTAAATTATAAATTTCACAAAATCGAGGATAATAATAATCCATAGTTTATTCACCAGACCCATGAACCCACAAGATCAAAGCCATTTTCAAATCATGAACAATCATATGTAAACTATGGGAAAACATTGTTCAAACAGAAACATTCAAAAACCTCAATCCATGTTCCAAAACCAACATCAAAACCATATGAATAATACTTTAAAAAATATGATTTTAGCAAAGTAATAATTAGGAAAGAGTAACATGCCTGAAAGATTCTTAAATTTTGAGAAGAAACCTTGAATTGACCCCAAGATGCTTAATGTTAAGAAAATCCTAACTTGCTTTGCTTGAAGGAATTCGAGAGAGTAAAGTGGTTTATATTTGATAAAGTATGATAATAGAGTCCTAAAGGTATCTTATGGATGTGGGGTCTATGTGGGTAAAGAGGGAAATGTCCAAAGTGCCCTCAATTTATAAACTAAAAAATTGTCGCAACTAACTATAGGTCACTTGGTGACTCATAATGACATGTTCTGACTCGTTGTCATAAGTCGTAGCCAAGATTGTGTCATCAGGAGCACATAATATTGACCCTATTACTTGTATCATCGACTTGTTAGGGGTCCCTATGACTCATAGGGTCCTACTCATCACTAGGACTGCAATATTTAAAACACACTAGTTTGACTACGATTGGGATATCACGTCTCGTAATAAGTCCATATGACTCGTTAGGATCCGTTCATACTCAAAAAAGATAACTTCACCACACACACTAGTTAGTCTATGATTCAGGTCTAACGACTTGTTAAGACTCTGTATAATTCATAAGGGGAGTTGTAATAAGGATGACGAGGATAAAATTTAAGAAATTTTCAAGGACCAAGAATCTTAGTTATTGTAGTTATTAATGAGACACGTTGAGACTCAAATGGTGATAATTAAAATTCGCCAAAGCCGTTCAAAAGATGGTTGGTGATACATAACTTGTTAGATTCTGCATTCAAGGAATTGGGATAGTTTGACGAAGCATGATAAGTCTATAGAGTTAGGAAGTCAGGGAGAACATAGCCCAAGTAGTCATCTCATATTGATTATAACCTAAAGTGATAAATATTTATCACTATTCTTACTATTCTTACAAATTTCCCCTAATTTACTTTGTGTACTTTCCAACAACTTCAATATTTTTGTGATAGAGATTTGGCCTATTCTCTGTGGGTTTGACTTCCACCTTATATGGGTTTTTTATTTGATAGTGACCTCATTATACTTTCTTGGAGGTATAATTTTAGGTGACATTAAATTTTGGTGCAATTACTGAGAAATACGATTATAAATTGATTAATTGAGGTTGTTTGTTTTTGTTTTTTTACTGTTCACCGGGAGTACGCTTGTAATACCCCACACTTATCCTAGTTTAAATTCATCTCTAGAACATCAAGGATCTTACTTCAAAGATAAATATATTTTATTCCATATGATTTTTTTTAAGATTTTGACTTTTTATCATGTGGGAAATCGAATAATTTTTCCGTCGATACCAAATTTGCCTAAATCCAACACTCGGGCAAAGATTTAGAGCCATTGTAGTGAGACAGTGTACCACCTGGTACTTTGGCACATCACGGAGTCAGCTGAAACGGAAATCGTCAAAATCAAGTGAGCCTCCGTGATTATGGCACGTCACGCCAAGGCACAATTTCAGAATTGTCAAATTCCAGTAGCTCGCCGCGATTCCACGCCATCGCTGTGAAGCTTTTGTCGGTGTTCCAGTTCTGGATTTTAATTCCAAGGGAAAAATGGTCATTTTGCTATCCCTATATATACTTTTTAACACGATATTCAACCACATTAAACCCAAACATTATTGGTTTCTCTAAATTTTCCTCAAGAACAAGAGCTAGGGTTCCAAAATCAAGACCCCAATCATCAAGGTTTCATCATTAATCTTCCGAGGATCAAGTAGTAAGGTCTGCAGACGCTGATTCTTGAGTTCCTTTCACCCAAGAAATTTAAGAATCCCTTTTTAAATTCAAAGGTTGTGATTTTATGAGTTTTTAATGATTCATGTGAATTGAAGTTCATGTTTATGTTATTGTTGAGTTATAATCCATGCTTTAGAATACAAGTTGCAATCTTTGATCTTGTTATGAGTTGAATTGCATTATGTCCATGTTAAATCCGTAAATCTGCAACGTGGTTGATGTAGTATTTCTTTTATAACCAAAGTATGCTCCCCATATGTTTGATAAAATGCTTATATGAAGGAATTAGAGTCATTATAGTATGTTGACAAGAAATCCCCAATTATGTGTAAGTTTATGCATGCCAAGTGTTTGTTGAAAAGCCTTAGTGAATGAATTGTGATATGTTAGCATAAAATTCCCCAATTATGTACTCTTCAATGCATGTTAAGTGTTTTTTGAAAGACCTTGTTGAATGGAGTATGACCCAATAACATGTCTCCCTATACTATCACATGTTTATAATTTCCAAGTGCTTGAAGAGATGCTTTAATGTTTGTAATAGTGAATGAAAATCCATGGTCATGATTATTCAAGAATGGTTATGTTTTACTTTTATGTTATCGAGTTCTGGGGGTATTTATACCTGACAAATTATCTGCAAGTCTAGAGCCCATGTCAGTTTTCATGATAATCTCAGTCAAGCCGCGACTCTTAGAACTTAGTTAATTACGGAACTCAGCAATTTCAGACAGTTATAGAACTAAAGAAATCTCAGTAATCTAAGTATCATTAGCATTCCAGCTTCAGTTCAGTACTCAGCTCAAATCTTAGTAATATGCAACTGTTCTGTTCAGACCTCAGTAACATTCAAGTAATCAATTCTGAACTCAGTATCATTCAGTTAGATAATAAGGTCCAGTAGTATTCCGTTAGTCTTTGGAACCAAATGAACTCTACTTAACTAAGTTGATTAGAATGATCAGTAACAGATTTAGCTCAGTATAGTACAGTTTATAAAAAAGAACCAATTTAGAATCTTTTAGTTGGGAGTAGGACTTAGCACCGAGTGAACCTAAGGATAGGGACTAACCCATTCGAGAGGACTGAGATCCCTAGGAGCAATCCCTAAGTTCTAAAACTACGTAGCCAGCGTAGGTATGAGATGTCACCCACTAGAAAGGACTGACATACTCAGGGATCACCCATTAGCATATTATATATATATAGGACTGATCCCAGGGGTCACCCGTTAGATAGGACTGACTTCATAAGAGAGGTCTTTACCCATAGAACTGTATTGACGCACTTCTAACTGGGGTTATAGGTTGGACCCCAACTTAGCTAAAAGGAGCATGTCGGTTAGATGACTACTTCCTACAGTCTCAATTTCAGAATCAGTCTCAGTAAAGGAACTTAGCATAGTAGTACAGAGTAAGAACTATTAGATACAGTCAATCATTATGATTATCAATAGGCTCAGAGATCACCCGCTAGATAGGAATGGTCTTAGATTTAGTTAATCAGCTTCAGTATCATCAGATCCAGAGATCACCCGCTAGATAGGACTGATCTCAGACTAAGTCAAATCATATTCATTATCAGTATATACAGAGATCACCCGCTAGATAGGATTGATCCCAGATTCTGTTAAGTACTCTCATTATCAGTAGATATAGAAATCACCTACTAGATAGGATTAATCTTAGATTTCAGTCTAGCATTACCATTATTATTAAGTTTAGAGATCACCCGCTAGAGTGGACTGATCTCAACCTCAGTACTCAGTTATCAATATCAGAAGATTCAGTTATTCGGTGTCTCAGTATTAGTAATGAGTTCAAATGTCAATAAAGAAGTATCTAAGTCTCAGTATTCAGAGTCATGATGATTTCAGTTATGGTTTGTGCATTCATGCATATATCCTCATTTAGTACTCTCATGATTATTAAGTTAAGTAATTGTTCATACATAAGACCTTGCATTTAGACTTAGCTCATCTTGCATACTAAGTACATTCCCACGTATTGATGCATTTGCACTATGGTGTTTTACTTTACACCATAGGTTTAGAAGCATGAGATCTGGAAAACCCTTAGCAGCTCAGTTCCAGCCAGCAGTAATAGACCTAGTAGTGAGTCCTCATTATTAGAAGATGGTTCTTATTTCATTTTATTGCTAGTTTCTATATTTCAGCAGTTAGAGTTAGTTGGGGACATGTCCCATCGACTCCTTACTCAGACAGTTTAGAGTCTTTCATACTTTAGAGTTTTCAAACTAGCTGTTAAGACAGATATTTAGTTTTGATATCGTTAAACTTTATTCAGTTGTATTTTAAGTATTTGAACCTTATGGAAAGTTTTCGCCAGTTTTCCATATTTATTTCAATATATTATGTAGTGCTCAGTTACAGATGTCAGAAAGGGTTAGCTTGTGGTCCCTTGGGGTCATGAGCACCGTGTGGCATTCCGGTTCTAGAAAATTGGGGTGTTACAAACATGGTATTAAAGTCGAAGGTTCAATAGTTTCCTAGGAAGTCTAAAAGTCGCATCTAGTAGAGTCTTGTGCATGGATGTGTTGTCTATCACATTTATGTATAGTAGGCTATAAGATATTTTAGGAATAGTTTTCCTTCATTCAGTATTCATGTCGTGTGAGTATGCATAAGTTCCCATTAATTATCAGTCTGATCCACTCTCCCTTTCATTTACAAAAGATGCCTCCTTTCAAAGCCAATCCTTGTAGGGATGATAACTAGCCACCTCTGTCCGTAGATTCTAAGAATGAGAATATGTCATATGCAGAGTTTCGGGCATCTTTTTAGGTGCTAGCCCAAGCTACGACAATGAGTGTTCAGGGAAACCGTTAGCCTTCAGTCCCACCACAGTAAGATGGGGGTTCGGCCGTAGCTAGAATCAGAGATTTCATGAAAATAAACCCTCCAGAATTCTTTGGGTTAGTAGCAAGTGAGGACCCATAACTTTATCTAGAGCAGGTGAAGAAGATCACCCAGATTATGCATGTGTCTAAGGAAGAGAGTGTAGAATTAACATTCTATAGGTTGAAAGATATTGCTCATGACTGGGTTATAGTATGGAAGAAGAGTACAGGGGAGGATATAACTCCCATGACTTGGCAGGAGTTTTAGGATGCCTTTCTAGATAAGTTTTTCCCTCTAACGATGAGAGAATCTAAGGTAGAAGAGACTATGAACCTAAGGCAAGGATCCATGACAGTGAAGGAGTATTATCTTAAGTTCAACCAGTTAGCTAAGTATACTCCCGATTTGATAACTGACCCTAGAGAGAGTATAAGTAAGTTTGTGACTGGTGTATCCGAGTTAGTGTTGAAAGAGTGTAGGACTTCTATGATCAATAAAGATATGGACCTTGCTAGACTAATGATACATATGCAGCAGATTGAGGCTGATAAGATGAAAGAAAGAGAGTGAATGAGTAAGAAAGATAGAATAGGTAGTCATAGTTTCTCTCAGGCAGGGTCATAGGGTGGTTACCGTTCTCAGCATAGTTAGAAGTTTTCAGTCCCAGCTCTATCCTCAGGTATTGTACCCACACCAAACGTTAGGTATGGTAGTCATGATAGAGCGCCAGTCTCCAAACCCTAGAGTAGTGCTAGTGGTGTTCGTACCTATCCACTTTGTGAAGAATATGGCAAAAATCACCTAGGTACATATAGAGCCGATAGTGATGTGTGATTTGGGTGTGGTAAGCCATGCCACAGGGTGTGAGAGTGTAGAGTGCTATATTAGAGAGGTAAAGAATTATGTCAGCAAGGCTCCAATAGTGGTCAGCGTCAGAATATATTTTATGCACTCTAGACCCGTCATGATCCGAAAGATTCCCCTAAAATAAATTTGGGTACATTATAAGTCCCTTATATTCATGATGTGCATTGTTAGATCCCTTTCTCCCATTTGAGCTTATGTTTCAGCATGAGTATGTTAGTAATGCCAACAAGTTAGTTTAGCAGTCAAACAGTCAGATTCATATAGTTTGTTTTCTCATCTTTTCATCTACTCATACTATTCAAAATCTCATGGAAAGATAACTATTCCAAGGTAGAAAGTCCTAGTAGTTGCGAGTATAAGTTCAGTTCATGAGTCATGCACTAGTTTTAGCTCTACGAGGTTTAGTTATGATCCAGTTCGTAGGTGCCTTGGGCATCACCTTAATTTTCTCAAGTATGTCAGTTAAGTAAGCATTCTTAGAGTGACATAGTGTCCCAAGGGATAGATACCCTATAACTCCCCAATGTTTTCCATTCTTTAAACCCATTCAGTTGTATGTTCAGATGTTTCTCACAAAGCTAACATTAGTTATAACTGCATAATCAGTCAAGCATTAAAAAGTCAGGTCAGTCAAGTATTCATGCATTAGATATGCATGTTCAGTAGAAAATCTCAGCTTATCAGTGTATATAGTGATGCATTCATGAGAACAACTCAGTCACGAATCCATTCATCAGATATGTGTGTCCAGTATGAAATCTCAGTAAATTAGTAGTTCCAGTTATACAGTCATATTTCAGATGCTCATGTCCAATAAGTAAGTTCAGCCTACTAGTATTCTCAACTTAATCAGTCTCATTTGAGGAAGAATGTTCCCAAGGGGGAGATATTGTAATACCCCACACTTCTCCTAGATCAAATTTGTCCCTAGAACATCAAAGATATTGTTTCAAAGAGGAATATATTTTATTCCACTTGATTTTTTAAAGATTTGGATTTTTTATCACATGGGAAATCGAATAAGCTTTCCGTCGATACCAAATTAGCCCAAATACGATACTCGAGCAAAGATTTAGAGCCATTTTAGTGAGATAGTGTACCACCTGATACTTTGGCGTGTCGCGGAGTCATTCGAAATGGCAATTGTCAAAATATAGTGAGCCTCTGCAATTATGGTGCATCGCACCAAGGCTTAATTTCAGAATTTTCAAATTCCAATAGCTCATCGCGATTCCACCGTGTCACGGTGAAGATTTTGTTGGTGTTCCAGTTCTGGATCTTAATTCCAAGAGAAAAAATGTCATTTTTCTATCCCTATATATACTCTTTAACACGAGATTCAACCACATTAAACCTAAATATGATTGTTTTCTCTCAATTTTCCACAAGAACAAGAGCTAGGGTTCCAAAATCAAGACCCCAATCATCAAGGTTTCACCATTAATCTTCCGAGGATCAAGTAGTAAGGAATGCATATGTTGATTCATGGGTTACTTCCACCGAAGAAGTTCAAGAATCCCTTTTTAAATTCAAAGATTGTGATTTTATGAGTTTTTCATGATTCGTGTGAATTGAAGTTCATGTTTATGTTATTGTTGAGTTATAATCCATGCTTTAGAATACAAGTTGCAAGCTTTGATCTTGTTATGAGTTGAATTGCATTATGTCCATGTTAAATCCCTAAATCTGCAAGTTGGTTGATGTAGTATTTGTTGTATAACCAAAGCATGCTCCCCATATGTTTGATAAAATGCTTATGTGAAGGAATTAGATTCATTATAGCATGTTGACAAGAAATCCCCAATTATGTATAAGTTTATGCATGGCAAGTGTTTGTTGAAAAGCCTTAGTGAATGAATTGTGATATGTTAGCATGAAATTCCCAATTATGTGCTCTTCAAAGAATGTTAAGTGTTTGTTGTAAGACCTTCTTGAATGGAGTATGACCCAGTAGCATGTCTCCCTATACTATCACATGTTTGTGATTTCCAAGTGTTTGAAGAGATGCGTTAGTGATTGTAATGGTGAATGAAAGTCCATGGTCATGATTATTCAAGAATGGTTATGTTTTACTTTTATGTTATTGAGTCCTGGGTGTATTTATACTTGATAAATTTGCTGCAAGTCTAGAGCCCGTGTCAGTTTTCACGATAATCTCAGTCAAGCCGCGATTCTTAAAACTTAGTTAATTACAGAACTCAACACTTTCAGACAGTTACAGAACATAAGAAATCTCAATAATCTAAGTATCATTATCATTTCAGCTTCATTTCACTACTCAGCTCAGATCTTAGTAGTATCCAAGTGTTCAGTTTAGACCTTAGTAACATTCAAGTAATCAATTCAGAACTCAGTATCATTCAGTCAGATAATTAGATCTAGTAGTATTTCATCAGTCTTCGGAACCAAGTGAACTCCGCTTAATTCAGTTGATCAGTCTGATCAGTAACAAATTCAGCTCAGTCTAGTATAATTTAAGAAAAAGAATTAGTTCAAAGTCTTTCAGCTGGGAGTAGGACTTAGAACTGAGTGAACCTAGGGATGGGGACTAACCCATTAAAAAGACTGAGATCCCTAGGAGCAATCCCTATGTTCTAGAACTACGTAGCCAGTGCAGGTACGTGATGTCAACCGCTAGATAGGACTGACAAACTCAGGCATCACCTGTTAGCATATTATATATATATAGGACTGATCCCAGAGTCACCCGTTATATAGGAATGACTCTACAAGAGAGGTCTTTACCCGTGGCACGGTACTGACACCCTTCCAACTGGTGTTACTGGTTGGACCCCAACTTAGCTAGAAGGGGCATGTCGGTTAGATGGCTACTTCCCACAGTTTGAATTTTAGAATCAGTCTCAGTAAATTAACTCAGAATAGTAGTACAGAGTAAGGACTATCAGATACAGTTAATTATTATGATTATCAACTGGCTCAGAGATCACCCATATAGATAGGACTGGTCTCAGATTCAGTTAATCAGCTTCAGTATCATCAGATCCCGAGATCACCTGCTAGATAGGACTGATCTCAGAGTAAGTCAAATCATATTCATTATCAGTATATATAGAGATAACCCGATAGATAGGACTAATCTCAAATTATGTTAAGTTCTCTTATTATCAGTAGATACAGAGATCACCCGCTAGATAGGACTGATCTCAAGTTTCAGTCGAGCATTCCCATTATTATTTAGTTCATAGATCACCCGCTAGAGAGGACTGATCTCAACCTCAGTACTCAGTTATCAATATCAGAAGATTCAGTTATTCAGTATCTTAGTATTAGTAGTGAGTTCAGACATCAGTAAAGCAGTATCTGATTCTCAGTATTCAGAGTCACAATTATTTCAGTTATGGTTTTGCATTCATGTATATGTCCTCATTCAGTACTCTTATGATTATTCAATTAAGTAATTATACATGCATAAGCCCTTACATTTAGCCTTACCTCATCTTGCATACTCAGTACATTCTGACGTACGGACGCATTTGTGCTATGGTGTTTTACTTTACACCATAGGTTTAGAAGCACGAGATTCAGAGCACCCTTAGCAGCTCAGTTTTAGTCAGTATTATTATAGGCTGGTTATTATTTCACTTTATGGCTAGTTTCTGTATTTTAGTAGTTGGAGTTAGTTGGGGACATGTCCCATCGACTCCTTACTCAGACAGTTTAGAGGCTTTTAGACTTTAGAGTTTTCAAACTAGCTGTTTAGACAAATGTTTAGTTTTGATATCGTTAAACTTTATTTAGTTGTATTTTAATTATTTGAACCTTATGGAAAGTTTCCGCTAGTTTTCCATAGTTATTTTAGTATATTATGTTGTGCTTAGTTACAAATATCAGAAAGGGTTAGCTTGTGGTCCCTCGGGGTCATGAGCACTGTGTGGCATTCCGATTCCAGAAAATTGGGGCATTAAAATGCTGGTATATGCCTAGTACTCAGATTCAAGGCAATCCATTGATACCACTTGATCTTGATCTTGAAAGAACCTTACAACAAAATCACAAGATAGTAGAGTATAAGTATAGGGTTCATGATGACCCAAATCTAATTCCTTCACCTCTGCATGGTTTTCAATAAATAGAAACAAAAACCATTTCTCAGTTAGTAACATTAGAGAATGAGAGAAGGGAAATTTCCCAGTGTACAACTTAAGAGGATAGAGTGAGATAGGTAGAAGAGCTTTAAGATATACTCAACAAAGATAGGGTTAGATAGGAAAGAGTTCACCCCTCCCCTCTTTTTAGTTATTACCAGAGTTTGATGATCTAGAGTATGATTTAGGATATGTTGAGCCTATAAAGACATGGTCTATCATTTCTCTTGAGTTACCATAAATTTTGAAGTTTGACATTACAAGTGCTATAATTCAGCTGCTTAATCTGAAGGGTGTGTTTACTAGTTTAGAGACTAATGATGCAAATATACATTTCATGAATTTCATTGGGATAGGAACTTCGTATAATTTACCTAGGGTGAGTCAGGAAGATTTGAGACTCAAATTGTTCTTATTTTCTCTTATAGGTGAAAGGATGTTATAGTTAGGGGAACTATCTCGTGGGTCGATCACCAATTATAATTAGTTACAAAAATAATTATTGGATCGATTCTTCTCGCCTTCTAGAATGTAAAAGTTAAAGGATGAGATTTATAATTTCAGGCAATTTCATTTAGAAGCATTGTACGAGACATGGTTAAGGTTAAAGAAGAAGTTCATAGCTGGGTCCAATCATAGAATTTTAGTGAGGAACTTGCTTGAGATATTCTATAGAGATCGAAATGCAAACACCAAAGTATTGCTGATACTTTTACTGGTGGAGCTTTTATGAGCCTTCGTTGGGAGATAGCTAGAGAAATCTTATATTGGATCTCTAATACAAATTGAGGGTGGCATACTTGGGAGGTTTAAAAAGGAGTCGATATTTATGTTATTAGTGCTTCTAGTAAGTAGAAAGTCATTAATGAGATAGTGGCCCATGATATGGAAAAGTTGAGGATGGAAATTAGGTTACTTCTAAGTAATTTACAACTATGAATGCTAAAAGGTTAATATAGTGGGTGCGTGAGGTAACTCTTCTTGACATGCTGGGTCTGACTCTGAGGAGAAAGCTAAGTTTCTAGACAAAGAGATGGCGAGTTTTTGAGACAATTGACAAGGGTCAAATAAGGAATCTTGGAACTCGAGACAAAAGAATAAAGGTCAGAACTATGATGGGAACATGCATAGGGAGTAGAGCAGAGAGAGACAGATAGCGACTGGAGGAAAAAGGATGACTATAATGAGAATAATGGTGTATATGTTCTATCGGGAATCGTGATACTAATTTAAGAATGGAAACATTACTTGAAAAGCTAGTTAAGGGTTTAGAGAACCAAAAGAGTTGCCTTAAGGATATTAAGGAAAATATTTTAGGACTGATCCAGATGGTAGAATCATAAGCTACTTCTATTAAGTAGATAGAGCTCTGGTTGTTTTAAATGTTGGCCACTTTGAATTAGCATCAACCGGGAACTTATTAAAGCAACACCATTCAAAATCCAAAGAATGGAAGTCACTATTTAGCCATCACCACTTGGAGAGGTAATGCTACTATTGATCTTTCATTGTTGGTAGTTGATAAGGCAAGTAATAATTCTATTTATCTTAATTATGCACCAAAATATGAAACTAAGAAGTTGCTAAGAGATGACGAGACATCACAGAAGTCAATGGATGTGAGAAAAAAGTTAAAATAGATATGAGAAAGCGTAAGGAGGTTGAACCAGTTAGGAAGACTATTCCATAAACTCCCATACCATTTTCTCAACGGTTGAAGAAAATGTAGGAAAAAGGGAAATATAATAAATTCATGTCGATATTGAAAGAATTGTCTAAGAACATACCTCTTATAAAAGAATTAGAATAGATGCCCGATTATGCAAAGTTCATGAAGAGCTTAGTAACAAAGAAGTGAATAATGAGTGTTGAGCTAGCTGATAATATGCACAATTCCAGTGCTATTGCTTTCTAATTTTTTGTTGAGAGTTAAGAGGATCCTTGAGATTTCACTATTTCATACATTATAGGGTTCTTGAATCTCTCACGAGCATTGTCTGATATGAGAGCCAGTATCAATAAGATTTATCACTAGTTATGTACAAGAAGTAGGGATTGGGGTCACCTAAGCCGACATTGATGAGATTATTAATGGCTGGTCAGACTGTGATGAAATTATTTGGATTTTGAGGGATGTTTTAGTGAAGGCATTGTTCATTCATATTCCCAGTAGATTTTGTAATTGTTAACTATGGGGTGGATTTTTATGTTCCTATTATCTTAAAAAGGCTCTTCCTTGCCACTAGTAGGGCATTGGTTGACATGGAGATGGGACATGTAAAATTCAGGATCAGTGATAAACAAGTTACTTATGATTTGGGTCAGTCGATGTGATAACCAAAATTCATACGTGTGGTGTCTGTGATAAACACTGTTAACAATGATGCAGTAAGTGTACCCATTGATGAAATACTTTGCATTGAGGCATTTGCGGTGGTAATCATGAACTTCGACAGTGATGGCATTGATGAGTATGATAAGATGTTCGGTGTTCTTATTGGTAGTGGTTCCTATACTTATGCGCCAAAGAAATTTGATTTGGACTTGAAAAATAGAGCAATTTAACCAAATCAACCATATATTGAGGAGCCACCAATCTTGGAATTGAAGGACCTCCCTTCTCATTTGCATTATACATTCTTGGGGCTAACTATACCTCAATGGTTATTCTTGGTATCGATTTTTTGGATACACAGGTTGAGGTCTTGATCTTTTTATTGTATAAGTTTAAAAGGGCCATTAGTTGAACCATTGTAGATATTATTGGGATTCCACCAAGAAGTTGTACTCATAAAAATTCAGCTTGAATTGGAGTGTGTGCCTAGCATTTAGCATCAACATCGTTTAAATACACCTATGCAAGTGGTGGTAAAGAAGAAGGTCATCATGTGGTTAGATGTAGGTATAGTTTACCCTATTGCCAAATACAAGTGGGTAAACCAGGTTCAACATATGTCAAGAAGGGAGGGATCACTGTGGTCCAAAATAAGAAGAATGAGCTAGTGTCCATGAGACTAGTTATAGGATGGAGAGTTTGTATGGATTATAGAAAGCTGAATACATGAACGCAGAATGACAACTTTCCTATGCCGTTCATGGACCAGATATTAGACTATCTTATTGGTAGAGGATGGTATTGTTTTCTTTATGGTTAATTGGGGTATAATTAGAGCTTCTTTTCCCCCAAAGACCAAGATAAAACAACTTTTACATATTCATATAGTACATTTGCATTCAAGATGATGCCTTTTAGAATTTGTAATGCTCCGTCATGTTTCAACATTGTATGATGTTCATCTTTTTTGATATATTAAAGGATACTATAAAGGTCATTATTGATGATTTCTCAATCGTGGGTGACTCTTTTGATGACTATTTGACCTATTTGGTTAACACACTTTAGAAATGTCAGGCGTGCAATTTGGTGTTGAAGTGGGAGAAGTGTTACTCATGGTTAAAGATGGTATGGTCTTGGGGCACAAGATTTTGAAGAAAGGTCTAGAGGTTCAATGGGTGAAAATTAAGGTGATTGAAATATTGCCTCTATCTATTTCTATCAAAGATATTTGAAGCTGCTTGGGTCATGCAAGGTTCTTTAGGCGGTTCATTAAGGACTTCTCCAAAATTACAAATCCATTATGCAAGTCATTGGATAAGGAGGTGAATTTTATGTTTGATGATACTTTTCGCAAGGCCTTTGAGTGCCTAAAAGAGAGGTTTATTTATGCCCCTATAGTTCTATCTCCAGATTGGTCTCTTACATTCGAGGTGATGTGTGACGCTAGTGGTGTGGCACTAGGAACTATCCTAGTTCAAAGACTTAATAAAATACTTTATCGCATTTATTAAGCATGCAAAACACTCAATCCCACATAGAAAAATTATATGGTGACTGAGCAGGAGATACTTTTGATGGTGTTTATTTTTGAGAAACTTTGGTCCTATTTGATTTGTACCAAAGTCATTGTGCATACTGATCATGCAACTTGAGGTACTTTATGGCGGAGAAGGATGTGAAGACTAGGTTAATTTAGTAGGCACTATTGCTGCAAGAATTTAACGATGAGGCCAAGGACTAAAAGGGTATAAAGAATCAAGTCGCAGACCATCTATCTCGCCTAAAAGAGAAGGCAATTATCAAATTAGGGGATGAGCTCGATATTGATGATACTTTTCCAAATAAGCGGGTCTTGGCAGCATCACAAGACTTAATCCCCTTGTTTGTTGATTTTGCCAATTATTTGGAAAGTGACCTTGTCCCGAAAGACTTGTCATTTTAGAAGAGAAAGAGGTTTATGCATGAGGTACATATGTTTTTTTGTGATGAACATTATTTATTTTGGGTGTGTGTGGATGGTATGATTTGGAGGTGTATTCCCAAGGTTGATATAATGCATATTCTTGAGTCTTGTCGCTTCTATCCATCTGGTGTCATCATGGTTGTACTCATACTATCCCTAAATATTGTAGTGTGGTTACTATTTTCCAACTATTTATAAAGATTCACTTGACTATGCTCGTGCCGATGAGCAATTCCAACATCAAGGAAATATCTTACGGAAGCATGAGCTTCCCATGACATTTTCTTGAGCTTGGGCTATTTAATGTGTGCGAAATTGATTTTATAGATCCATTTGTGAGTTCTTATGGTATGAATAATATATTGGTGGTAGTTGACTCTATTTCAAAATAGGTGGAAGAAGTTATATTTCCCAATAACAAGGGTTGCAGTTTCATAGAATTCTTGAAAAAAAATACTTTTTTCTCAGTTTTGTACCCTATGTTCTATTATTAGTGATGGTGGGTCAAACTTTTGCAATCGTGTGCTTAAGGTCCTACTTGAAAAATACAGTGGGGAATATAAGGTGTCAACACCTTATCATCCATGGACTAGTGGGTAGGTTGAGGTCTCCAATTGTGTGATCAAGTCCATATTGGAAATGACTATGAATGCCTAACGACCAGATTCATCGAGAAATCTAGACGATGAAATTTGGTCTTATTGGACAAATTTTAAAACTCCCATAATTGCCTCCATATCAACTTGTGTACGATAAGACATGCCACTTGCCAGTTGAACTTGAGCATAAACCACTATGTGCGTTGAAAAATATGAATTTTGAGTAGTGTGATGCTGTAAAATTGATGATAAGTAAAGTGAATGAGTTGGAAAAATTCTACCTCTATGCTTATAAGAGTTCTGCTTTGTATAAGAAAAATATGAAGTTTTACCCATGACATTAAGATTAAGAAAAGGGAATTCCACCCTGGTGATATAGTCTTATTGTATAATTTTAGGCTTGCTTGATTCCTGGAAAGTAAATGTATAGGTGGTATGGATCATTCACCATGGTTGTGATATTTCCTCATAGTGAAATTGAGCTTAAAAGTGAAGAAAAAATCCCATTCAACTTAAATGATCATCGAGTTAAGCATTACATGGGAAACATGGTGGAAGGGGAAGTATGTGATGATGTAAGGCTTGGCGAAGTCTTAGTAGCCAAGGCAACTGAGTCGTGTCACGAACTTAAATGAGGCATTGCATGAGAGGCAACCCATGGGCTTGTTGGTGAAAATATGAGTATCCAACATAGCCACGTCATGCCGTGACATAAAATCACTCACTACTTAGGAGGCAACCTATGTTTTTGTACTTTTTAAGTTATAGGGAATTTTGAGTATTCAGTGTGTAGGATGAAAGATGCAAAAAATGCCAAGAAACCATTTGGTGCCCAGATCTTCACAAGGTGCCTTAAGAGTCATAGGGTCTCACTATGACTCATCACCAGACCCGTCAGGAGGAGTCCAGGTGAATACATCCAGGTAAGTTGTCTCTGGAGTCTTGACGACTCTCAGAATGAGTCTTTATCAGTACAATGACTCATTGCCTTGGGTCTCATGATTGGAGACCTAGGTATGAATTAACTTTAAATAGAGGGATCCAAAGACTCATATCCACTAATTATAAATTGTTGCTAGTAATAATCGACAGAGCTGACATCACGGACCCAACAGGCTAACCTAACCTAATTTCACAAAATAAAAAGGGTATGGAAATCCCAAACGGTTCTCTTTTCTTTTGGAATGACGTAAAATCCCCCCATATTCCATAATCGACACCTCTACCTTAAATATACTCAAAATCATCTAAAAACACTCCACTATAAGTTCTAATTACACGAAAAAGGGTTAAGATTATAATCTAAAGAACAAGGCCTAATGTAATTAAGGAATTTAAGCATTTTTTCACTATTTCAGCTAAGTATGCTAATCTTGTTGCAAATTTAACATTCATACATGTTTTATTACTAAATTTCTTAGGATTCTAAGTTTACAACGTGCCTACAAATTAAAAAATCTAGGGTTCTTAAGAGTGTTAAAAATTATTGTTAATAGAGTAGAACTTAATGTGGGAAATGAGGTATGAAAAAAGTGTATGTGAAATTGTTAAGGGAAGTTTGAGTACCCTATTTGGAAAGAGATTAAGCATAAACTATTATGAGTTATTCATGTTATCAGTCGCAACAAGACACCTAACGGCTCATATGGTAACCTAATTAGTCATTGAGTAACTCGTAGTCAGTGATAATATATGAGGTTAAAGGTGAAAGTTATCTGATAACACTATGTTTCACCCTACGAGTCGCTGTCTCACCATATGACTCGTAGTGACTAGGTACAATTAGATCTTGAAAAAATAGCTTCTGGTCAGTCTATGAGTCACTTAATGAGTCATCAGGTGACCCAATGACTTGTTAGGTGAACTCATAGGGTGACCAGTATCCACTACCCTACATAAGATGCCACCCTAGGATTTTAAGAATTACTCTTAGCCTCAGACAATGAGTCATAGCCTGACTCACAGGGTGCCCAACATGGTAAATTTTTCTTAGTTTTTCTTTATTTTTTCATAGTACTAACTAACTTGTGCCTTTCCCTCATGGACAATGGCACAAAAGATGGACTCCATTAAGGGAACCAAGAAAACCCTAAAAAAACAAAGATTGTCTTACCCATCAACTTAGGTACGAGCCTACTGATGATGAGTCCAGTGGTACAGTGGAAAAATATCCAATCTTGAAATTGATGGAGCCTAGGAGTAGCTTAACTTTGGTCACTAAGGATCAAGCCTGAATAGAGAGTTATAGCCAGTCAACACCATAGGATATGACCCAAATGAAGAACCCAAGTCAGTCACCACCGCACACCCCTCCCATTTTAAAGAGAAAGAGAAGCGTAAGGGTAAAGAAGGGAAAAAATGGTATTTCTAGAAGTGCTGCAAATGGAAGCGAATATGATAGTGGAGGTTTTGAGTTGAGTTCAAAGGTTGTAGATGGAAGCATGGATGGAGAAAAAGAGAGTACCCTGGTGAAGATGTCTCCTTTATCACCAGTACATCCCACTCTATATATCAAGCCTACCTAGGTGCCCATTATTAATCGATGGGGATACCCTGGGATACAGGAACTATTTGATTGGGATAATGTTATTGTCCCCAATGTGGGGGTTCTATCTTTAGTCCAAATTGAGCATTATTTGCATGTCTGAGATTCCCGAGTTTAAGGCTAGATTCAAGAAGTACAATATCGAGTGGATTACTAGAGCCACAGGTAGATACAACTCAAAACTAGTTTGGTAGTTTTACATTATGTAGTAGATAAATTTGAAGCTAATGTATCCGCAAGGGTTATTATGGAAGTGTAGTGATACCATGCACTTATTGACGATACGAGGTGTTTAGAGGAACTTCTCTACTTAGGCCATCTCCAGATTTCTAGATAGAGTAAAGTTTCAGCTCCCTATGGATACTTCAGAGATTGATCACTGCATTGATGAAATATAAAAGGTTAAGATGAAGTAGATCGGGGCAAATGATAGGTTTGAGAATTTTTTATGGATCACTTAGGTTATTGGTACGATGAAGGAGGAGGAGCTTTGGGTTATGAGCTCAACTACTTAGATTACTAAGGATAGCTTGAGTTTTGCAGCTAAGGTTTGGTGGACCTTGATTAGGCATCAGTTGAGTATGGCAGTAGGAGATAATTTATTAAGGCCCCACAGGGATAATTTAGTCACAAGTATTATGGGGGGATACACTATTGATATAGCCAAGAACCTTGGGGGTGGAGAGATTCACTATTGGGTTTTGAGTATGCATACTAACCTAACTTTCCCATATTGATTGACTAAGATATGTATTGATGAGGGGGTGCTGATAATCCCAGAGTTTGACCACTTTATGATGGTCCATCAGACCACTGTCTTGGGGTTGATTAAGGATCATGCCAACCAAATCACAAAGGCCAAGATTGAGGCTACACATTCTCTACCAGCTTTACAGGCCAACGAGTATATGGAGCTAGACACTTCAGGTTTTTCCGACCTTGGAGACGATCCCACAAATACTAACCAAGCTAAGCCACAAGCCTCTACAGATATTGCATGATCCTCATAGGACCTACTCCTCTTACCTCAAGACAATCCATATCCTGTCCACCCCTAGGTGGCTATGCTTTGGTATCACAGGAGTTCTATACTAATGTGCTGAAGAGATTAGCCTCCCTCGAGTGATGAGTAACTTATATTGAGAAGAGGGTGCAGCCTTGGGTGAAGAAGGAGATTAAGAGCGAGATGCTTCGTATGCAGACCGATTTTTATAGTTTTTAGAGGCAAAGTAGACAGAGGCTTGCAGGCATTAAGGCCCCAGTTCAAGAGAGTATACATGATAAGTTATCTGCACTTCAATTTGCTATTGAGAATATAGTTGTGAGGTCATTCCTTACTCTCCTAACTATAGAGGAGATCCCTATTAAGGATGCACCAGATATTTAGGGCATGAAAGGTAAGGAAAAGTTTTTTTACGAAAAAGGCAGAGAGATTAAGAATGATAATAATGAGGAGAAGAGAAAATAATGCGTGGTAGCTAGACTACTGACTTCTTAGGACCATTAGACTTTGGTCTATGAGTTTAGCACGGGAGATGGTATCTCTCATATGGGTGAGATGATAGCTATAAATACAAGAGATATGAGTGGGAGAATAGTTCTTCCTCCCGAGAGCCAGTCTCCAAGAGTGTACTAACTAACCACCGTTGGTGCCATGGTTGATGTGAGTGTCCCGGTTTCCAGTAGGACCACTGTAGATGAGAGTAGGAACTAGTTTGAGGCCCCTCCTACTAAGACTTCATTATTTAGTTCCTAGTTTTCCCAAGTATGTCTTTATTCCTTGTTTTTACATTATAGTTATACACTGGGGACATTGCATATTCTTTAATTGGGGTATGGGTATATCAGATCGATGGTTTTTCTTTCCATGTTTTTTTCCACTAGTTGAATTATCCTAGTAGAACTGGCATGTTTAGGTCGTATTATGTTTTGTGTTGTTTCTATTTAAGTAGGACCAAAATAAGAAACCTAACTACAGTTGAAAGATTTTGTTTGTGTTTTTGAACTATTTTGAAAAAACAAATTGAGAAAATTAAGACCTATCCAATTTTTTTAACTGTCTGAACTAAATATATTTGTGACTGTTATGAACCTTGTTATGACATTAGGATTTGAGATAAAATAATCTTAGCTTATCATTTGGATGAACTAGATAGGTAGTAGTTGGTAATATAACCCCAAATAACATGTGTGAGATACCTAACTAGTTTGCTTTGTGCATTTAATCCAGAACCTGCCTGGTTAGTATTGACTAGGTTGTAGGATAGTTGGTTAGGATATACGCATAGGCCATGTTGCCTAGGTTGTAGGATAATTGATTAGGAAATACTTATAGGCCATTTTTGACTTAGTCCACTTAGCCTAAATAACTATCCTAAATGAATAAATATCCTTTGATCACTGATTTGAGATGACATTGACCTATTTTATCGATTTCATGTTTTCACCTTCCAAAATTAATTACAATTAACTTTTATTAGCCCTGGTCCCTCCTTTGATATTGTATATCTCAACTTAGCCAAATTGCGTACGTTGAGGGTGGCTATCATAGAGGAGACTAGTTTAAATTGGTTATGCAGAAGGGTATGTAGTATAAAAGAAAAAACAAGTAAGGTTGGGCGAGGTAGAAAAAAAAAGAGAAAAGAAAAAAATTAAATTAAAAGAAAAACTTAAGAAAATAAAATAAAAGAGAATAAATAAAAATAAAAAAGAAAACCACACCAAATCTAAAATATCAATAAAGGAAAAAAAGGAGAAATAAAAGAAAATGGTTGAGATATGGAGCCAAAGGTTATGTGTAGTGTCAAGAAGGATGAGTCCCTAGATCCTAAATGCACCATACTTGTCCCTAGAGCCTGCTTTACAAACTGAGTAAAGTCCTATAGTAATCCTAGTCCAACTATCCAAAAACTAAGGTATAGAAAATAAGGGCAAAACTATGGTATTCTATGCATATTGGTTGGAACTTCTTTTATGAGAGTGAGTGTCTTTACATTGTCCGTTGCATTGACATGCATGATGATATGTGAGAGATAGGACTTGTTTTTTTTTAGGGTACATGGGTTGTGTTATTGACTGTTTATCTGTCCGGGTAGTGCAACATGCATACTTTCTTGATTGTTTAGATCTAATATAAAGCCATTATTTGATTCCTTTATATGATATTATGGTGCTACATAGAACGACAGAGTCATTTTAGAAAAGTTAGAAATATGAAGGGTAAGAATTTTGAGATAAAACATCTAATCACATTCAACCTCTAATTATAAGCTAAAACATGGAGATATAGTTAAACACACATCTAATAAGTAATTAGAAGAAAATAATTAACATCTAATCACATTCTAGATTCGTACATTGCACACCACTAAGATTAGGGATTTACCTATGCATATTTAAAAGAAAAAAGAAATTATAATCATATCATCAACTAAATCTATCATAAATTAAACACCCATAGTGAAATTAGAGAATCCAAGAGTAGAAATTCAAAATATGTCTTCATCCAAAATATAGATACTTGATTACAAAGTATCAAAATATACAATAAAGCTAAATGGAAGTTTTGAAATAAATTTTATTATTTTATAGTCTGAGAAATTTAGAGCACATGATTTAAAATTTTGCCACCACCTAGAGTTATGCAAGTTGTGCTAGGATCTCATAATATTTTTATGATTTACAAAAGTTCCTCCAAACTTATATAACTGAACTTTCAATGCATAGTATCTTCAATAATTCTTTGAAAAAACTACATGCTAATAAACTCCAAGATATTAGGTAAAAATATTAATAATATGGTCCTCTATTGACAAAACTGCATGCTGATAAACTTCTTCTCAACATTGTCACTTAGGAATTGACGTACAATATCAATATCTTTTGTTCTCTTATGTTGGGTAGGATTATTTTACATATTAAGAGTGATGGTGTGTCATAGAATAATGACACACTCCAGTGATCACTCCAAAGACCTCAAGTTTTTTCTTGATCCACAGAAGTTAAGTACAACATGAAACAATAACAACATATCTATATTTGGTTGTTGAAAGAGCAATCAAGTTCTATTTCTTTCCCTGTATGATATCAGTGACGAGCTAAGAAAGTGATCCATTTTAAATATAATTTTTATATCAACAAGAAATCTAGCATAATCAGCACCAGCATATCCAATTAAATTAAAGGTATCTCCAGATGGATAAAAAAAAACAAGATCAATTCTTCCGTTTAAGTATCTCAAAATTTGTTTGGATGCCTTCAAGTGAGACTTTGTTGGACATTCTTAGAATCTTGCACACATGCCAACATTGAATGCAATATTTGTCCTACTGGTAGTTATATATAAGAAAGAACCTATAATACCTCAATAAATTGTCTCATTCACAGAGGGATCAGGATTTTCACTGTGCAATTTGGTGGAAGTGCAAATTGGAGTGTGTATTGACTTAGAAACTTCCATCTTGTATTTCCTTAAAAACTCAAGGATGTAATGTTTCTTACTAATTAGAAGTCAATTAGATAAATGATTCACTTATAACCCACGAAAGACCTGAAGCTTACCCGTCATGCTTTTTTTAAGCTAACTTCTTAGGAGCTTGGCAAAGTCATCACATACAGAATTTAGAGTTGATCTAAAAATTATATAATACACATAGATTTTAACAATGAATATATTCTTTCCTCTGGATCTTAATAAGAGAGTGTTGTCAATATTTCCTCTCTTAAATCCATTATCAAGCAATAATTTCTATAACCTTCATACCATGTTCTTAGTGCTTATTTCAACCCATAAATAGTTTTTTCATGCTTGAACACGTGATCTAGAAGCTCATAAGTTTCAAATCCTGGATCAAGGAAGTAAAACCATGACCTAACCTAGTAAAATAACACAAATCTCTCCACTAATCACTAAGTAACAAAATGATTAGAACCCTTGTGCAATCTAGGAATTAAACTCTTAATTTCTACCTAGTAGCAATAAATCTATTGATACACATACTCATAATAAATCAAATGTGAGAAATCCATTATCTAACTCAAGATAGAAAATAACTCAACAAGAGTTCAGTCACAAAAACACTTACTAGAATATCCAAGATGAGGTGTGAGTTTGCATTAGTAAATTCAATACAAAAAAACGATCTACCTAAAAACTGCAAAGTATTTCACTATGAGTAAGGAGTTTATAAATTATTAAATCTTGCAATATTATTTGCAGTGATGCATTTACTTGAGAGAATACTATTTTAAAATTTTTCAAAGTCCTCAGCTTCTCATCTCTAGGATAACAAATATATATATATATAGGTGATAAACATTAGGAGATAAATTCCTCATTAGTAAATAATAAAGAAGGACCACTGAGAATTCATACCACTAATGTGCTGACACTATCTAGAGAGTGCTAGATAACTGGCATATGGAAAAAAATATGTTCAACTGTAAAACTTCATAATGGGATACCTTATAACACAAATGGTTCTTCCACTAGGTTTGACAATCACCAAAACATCAATCACAATCTAACATGTATCGAATAGGTCCAGAGATAAAGTTTTTCAATCATAAAAACATAACATTCTAATACCCAAAAAGTAATAGAAAATCTCTACCCAGTAGAAAGATATTAGAAATCATGGGCTAACATAATGTATGTCGGTTATGAGAAAATCTCTGCAAAATTTTAAAAAAATAAGTATATTGTCCTTACTTATTATTTATGACTATTGCATAAAAAATAGTATGATATGAAACACCTTAGTTTTTGGACCTTATAAAATTTCCTAGAATTTCAGTCTCCTGACCCAATGCGACTCATGGGTACGAGCTGTATGTTGGGGTACAAATGGTATGTTCCAGTCGTATGCTTGACAATTTTGGTTGGTGGGATGGATTTTGGTCACTTGAATGGGTACATCTTATAGGGTACGAGTCGTATGGTTAGATACAGATCATTTGGTTTCTTCACTTAACCTTAGACTTGGTAACTTAGGTTGGATCTAAGTATGAGTGGCTCAATATGAGCCATAAGTATGGGTATAAGTCTTACTAGGGACTCGTATAGTGGACTATGTTCAATTCTTTTAGGACTTGATTCTACCAAGGATATCAGAGAAGGTTACAAATCATATATTTGGATACAAAATAATTTGGATAAGTCATACCTTGGACAGTATTGGGTCCAAGGGGGAGACCAAGGGTACAAGTGGTGGGTACCACTCATACAGGGAGGATATGACTCGTAAGGATCAGTTGAATCCTTGTGATGATATTTTTGTGTAACTTAAGTGAGGACAATCTGAACATTTCCCCACTTATCCAAATAAAGTCCCACAACTTATATTCGTATTGGGAGATTATTTACCCCATTATTCTATTCATTAACACTTAGAAACTCTTCCTAAATACTCCATAATTCTCTTAAGAGCTTCTGGGCAAGAAAGATAGGGTTTCAACTAGAGGACTAATTTGGGCATCTTATGGGTGGTTTATCTTTGTATACTTTGTCAATTAAAGCATGTTCTCTTCTTTCATTGTTAATTAAAACTTAAGGCATAGATTTATACAGTATTTTCATGACTTGAATATTGTATGATCTTGGATTTTTCAATATTTTTTGGGGGGTTTCAATTGATTCTTGGTTATGGTTTTCTCATGTTTTCATTATTATTTTATATGCATTAATGGTAGTTTTGGTGGATTGGTTGTATAGGAATAGTTCTTTCATAATGGACTTTGGTTTTTAAAATACTATGCCCCTAATGTGTTTGATAAAATACCTTTATCAGTGTTTTCATTATAATATTGGTTTTTGAATGAAACTTGTGCATGGTTTAAATTTGGTAATGGAACCCTAAAGGTATGAATGGTGTATATAGTTTTAAAAGGATTGGAAAAGCATTGGTGTCCATGGTTTTGGTTAATTGGAAATCATATGGGGTACATAGAATCCCCAATGATTTGGCTAAGGTTAATACTTGCAAGTTATTATTGGTATGACAATACAACTACTAATAGCCTCAGTTAATAATAATGGAATAATGGTTTGGATGGAAAATGGTTTTAATTGGGCTTAAAGGAGGGAGGTGTAGCAATGCCATGGAAGGAGGTGGTCAAGGGGAATCTAAACTAGGAACTCATATTTATCGATGTAAGGTTTGGTCTAAATGATAGTGTGTATGATGTCACACTATATTTTAGGGGATGTACTAGTCATCCTAGGTTTTCTTCCCTAGTCGTGTGACTTTACGCACTGGGGCCCTTTCAGTAGGGAATCTGAACCTATATTACCCGTGGGTGGTTTAGGACGACAAAGATACACATCCCAGGTAAAGGTTTTAATGGTATGCTAAAATTGGTTCCCTTTCATGACATGGTTATAGATATATATGTATAGTTGTGTGCATATGGATGGTTTTACTTGGATTTATAAATATAATTATTTTATTCTTCTCCTGAGTTCATGGTAGCGATCACTCACTAACCGATCTTTGGGCAGTTCTATACCCACACTATACAGGAATGAGTCATTCTACTCTATCTATATAGTGATTGAATCGGGGACAACTGTTGGGCTAAAGTGGTGAGCTTCCATCTTTTTGGAAGGCTTCATTGCATGTTATAGAAATTCTTAGATATTTTAATTTATTTATGGATGTTTTTGGATATGGTTGGGGGAATATCCCAACTAGATATTCTTAATCTTTTGGTTAGAGGCTTTGTGGTACTGCTATGGGTTGGAATAAGCGGGATTGGTATTGGTGTTGGCCTTAATGTTAGCAATAGTATTGAGGCTGATATCATTAGACATAATTTCTCACTATTCCATCGTATTTCATTTTGGGACAAATAATATTATGTGTTGGAACTTATTTTGTTATGGCCTAGTTTATGGCCGTTGTTTCTGTATTGGTTTGGTTTGGTATGGTATGGTTGGATGATTGGACTCGGTTGGGTCGATCACGGTTGTGATCCTATCCCAGAGTCTTTATGTGAGATTTTACACTATCTTGTTATATGCTAAAAATTTAGCCAACTCAGGGTAGGCAACTTTAGATTGGGTTGGTTAACGGGGATGGTCTCTGGTCCCAGTCGGACATGGGATTCCTATTACGACAAGGCCCCCGATCGGATTATGTCATATTAGTATCATGGCATTAGGGTCATGTTTAATTGGGAGTCCACAAAGAAGTGTTAGGTAAAGTCTCTTTTAAGTGTGTGTAGGGGATACAAGGCATTTAGGAATGTTTCACTTTCTTGGTATTCTATCTTCAAGCTAGGAGTCAAAGTCCTTGAATTCTTCTCTAATCCTTGGTTGTTCACTTTTTAGATCATGCCTCAATGATGTGAAACAAAAGAAAACTATTCAGTCCCACCTAGTGATAATATTGATGGGGTACGTCCTATGTCTGGAGTTCGTCTTTGATTTTAGGGTCCTATCACTTATAGTTTTGGAGTTTCTCCATTTGCTATTGGTCCTCCTCAGGGTGAGGTGACTAATGTAGAATTTTGCCAGTCTATTCATACTATTACTCAATTAGTTGCTGCTCAGGATAAGCGGGATGCGTCTGGTAGGTTATTTGCTGAGGCCACAAAGGTTAGTTAGTTTATGAAGCTGAATCCTCCTACTTTACTGGTGTGAAGGAGGATAAGTATGGATGCTATTTCTTGAATGAAATGGAGAAGACATTCAAGATGATGCAGAATACTAAGATAGAAGTGATAGATGAGATATGAAGGAGTCATTCTTATGGGATGATTTTTCTAGATAGTTTCTTTCCTTAAGAGCTCAAGAAAGCAAAGATAGAAGAGTTTGTGAATCTTAAGAAAGGAAGAATATTTGTCCAGGAATGTGCCTTGATGTTTCATTAGTTGTCAAGGTATGCTCCTGATTTTATGGTTGACATAAAAGTAAGGATGAGAAAGTTTGTTTCATGAATGAAACGGGATTTGATCTTGGAAAGAAAGTCTGCTTTGCTGATTAAGGATATAGATATTTTTAGGGTAGTTTTCCAGATGCAGTAGGTGGCGGATAAGAAAAGAGAACAAACGGAGTTTGGAGATAGACAGGGTAAGAGGAGCAGGTTTTTTGATTGGGGAGGTGCTCAGTTGCAAGGTGGTTGGGATAGAGGTAAATGGCCAAAAAAAGTGGGGGATTTTTGGTTCATTCTCTACTTCTAGTGCTCCTTACTCGTGGTAGTCGGTTAGTAGGCGTTAGTAGGGTGGTGATAATTTTTGGGTATATGGTGCCTAATCTCAGGAGAGTGGCGGTTAGTCGATTTTTCATACCTTCCTTGATAGTTTTGTGGTCATCTTCATCGGGGTTATTGTGATGAAGGAAGGGATAAGTTCTCAAAATATTTCCAGCCAAGCCATATGCTCAAGAATTATCTAGTTGATTAGGGAGCTTGGGGAGTGATCAAATATCTGAGTGCTTTATCTTCCTCTCATATGCCTAGTGATGCAACTTCGATATCTGCTCCTACTTTCAGTACTAGCATTGGCCAGAATAGGTTGTATTCACTTGTATCTCTCTAGGAATCTAAGGCATCACCTGATGTCATTACTGGTATGTTACAACTCTTTTCTCATGACGTGTATTATTTGCTTGATCCCGAGTCCACTTTTTTCTGTGTGACCCCATTTGTGGCTGTATATATTGGTTTTGATCCTGAGGTTGTTTTAGATCCTTTTTTCTATTTCTACACTGGTAGTTGACTCAGTTATTGCTAAGAGTATCTATAGGGGGTATGGTATCTGTTGGTGGTAGACAGACTTTGGTGGATTTATTTGTACTTGATATGGTTGATTTTTTAATTATTATGGGAATGGATTGGTTGCACACTTGTTATATATCCTTGGATTTTCGTACTCATATAGTTGTATTTAGGTTCCCTGGTGAATCGATTATAGGGTGGGGGTGGTTCCCTAGCTCCTAGGGGGAAATTTATTTCTTATTTTAGAGCTTGGAGGTTAACATCTAAAGATTATCTTTATCACTTGGTTTGGGTTAAAGATTCTAACTCAAAGGATCTATCTTTTCATTTGGTTCTGGTAGTAATTGAGTTTCTTGAGGTTTTCAAAATGATCTTCCTGGTGTTTCTCCGGATAGGGAAGTAGAGTTTGGTATTGAATAGGCTTTAAAAACTTTTCTAATATCTATTCCTCCTAATAGAATGGCTCTGACTGAGTTGAGAAAACTTACAAAGCAACTTAAGTATTTTACGGTTAAAGGATTTATTCATCCTAGTGTATCTTCGTGGGGTATGCCGATGATGTTCGTGTGCAAGAAGAATATTTCCCTTTGGATTTACATTGACTATCGGCAGTTGAATAAGATAACGGTTAAGAACAAGTATCCCCTTCCAATGATAGATGACTTATTTGATCAGTTGCAAGGTGCCAAATATTTTTCCAAGATGGATCTTTCGTCTGGGTATCATCAGCTTAATATTACGGAGGAGGATAACCCTAAGATGAATTTTCATACTCGGTATTTGCACTTTGAGTTTTTGGTGATGTCATTTGGGTTGACAAATGCTCTGGTGGAGTTTATGGATCTGAAAAATAGAGTTTTTCATAAGTATTTGGATCTCTTCATCATTGTGTTTATTGATGACATTCTGGTTTATTCCAAAAGTGAGGTGGATCATGCTAATCACCTCCGTATTATATTATCGACTTTGAAGGAACAACAACTGTATGCTAAGTTTTCAAAGTGAGAGTTTTGGTTGAGCACTGTGACTTTTCTTGGTCATATTATTTCTAGCGAAGGGATCATGGTGGATCCAAAAAAGGTGGTTATGGTTAAATGGTGGCCTTGACCCATAACTCCAATCGACATTCGAAGCATCTTGGGTTTAGCTGGGTATTATCGATGGTTTGTAGAGAGCGTTTTTAAGATAGCTTCTCATTTGACTAACTTGACTCAAAAGAAGGTAAAGTTTTCTTGGTCGAATGCTTGTGATGGGAGTTTTGGGAAGTTGAAAGATAAGCTAACTTCAACTATAATTTTGACATTTCTTAAGGGTAGTGAGGGTTTTTTGGTTTATCATCCTGCATCTAGGGTTGGACTTGGTTGTGTTTTGATATAACATAGGAAGGTGATTTCCTATTCTTTTAGGCAATTGAAGGTACATCAGAAGAATTATCCTACTCATAATTTGGAGCTGTTGGCGATGGTTTTTGCCTTGAAAATCTAGTGGCATTATATGTATGGAGTGCATATAGACATATTTTCTGATCATAAGAGTCTATAGTATGTGTTCACCCATAAGGAGCTAAATCTCATACGAAGGAGATGGTTTGAGATTCTCAAAGACTATGACATAAATCTTCGCTATCCCTTCGGGAAGGATAACGTGATTGTTGATGCTCTTAGCCGGTTATCCATGGGGAGTTTGGCTTATGTAGGGGAAGAAAAGCTAGAATTGGTGAAAGATATTCACCACTTAGCAAATCTCAAAGTTCGTCTTATGGATTCCGAGGGTGGTAGGGTGATGGTACAAAAAGTGGTTCAGACATCTCTTAGTACAAAGATTAAGGAGAAGAAAGTGCTAGATCAAATCTTGATGATAATCAAGAGTAATGTGAGTATGCAGAAGGTAATAGTGTTTGAGATCAGTGGTGACGGTACTTTTACGGTACCAAAGAAGGTTGTGCATTTCGAATTTCGATGGTTTGTGATAAAGGATTTTGGCTGAGGCGCATGAATTGCGCTACGTTGTACATCTCGACTTAACAAAGATGTATCATGATATTAAGGAGATGTATTGGTGGAATGGTATGAAAAATAATGTGGCCAATTTTGTGGCCAAGTGCTTGGGGTGTCAAATAGTTAAAATTGACCACATGAGACCTGGTGGGTTGTATCAAGAGATTATTTTTACTGAATGGAAATGAGAGGTAATCAATATAAACTTTGTTACCGGTCTTTCTCGATCTTGGAATCAATATGATTCGATCTGGGTCATCGTAGATAGGATGACAAAGTCTACTCACTTCTTGTTTGTGAGGAATACCATCTTGGTAGAGGATTATGCAAAGTTACATCTTCAAGAGATTGTGAAGCTATATGGAGTACCTATTTTAATTATCCCAGATTGTCGTACATAGTTCTCATCCCATTTTTGATGGTCTTTTTAGAAGGGATTGGGTACTAAGGTGAATCTGAGTACTGCTTTTCATCCTCAGACGGATGGGGCAAGAGGAAAGAATTATTCAGACATTAGATGATATGATTCGGGCATACGTGGTTGATTATGGTGGTAGTTGGGTTGAGCATCTAATTTTGGTGGAGTTAGCTTAAAACAATAGCTATCATTCTAGTATTGGCATGGCCCCTTTTGAGGTATTGTATGGTAGGAGGTGTATATCTCCAATTGGTTGATTGGAGCCTTGTAAGGAAGGTATGTTTGGTCTGGATTTGGTCTATCAGGCTATGGAAAAGGTGAAGGTGATTTGGGAAAGGCTTAAGGTTTTCCAAAGTTATCTAATTTCCTATGCGGATGTAAGGCATAAAGACTTGGAGTTTGAGGTTAGGGATAAGGTATTCCGTAAGGTATCTCCCATAAAGGGAGTAATGTGGTTTGGAAAAAACAAGAAGCTTAGTCCTTGGTATATTGGTCCTTATGTGGTTTTGCAGAGGGTTTGAAATATTGCTTATGAATTGGAGTTGCCTTCTAGTTTGAACTCCATTCATATGGTATTTCATGTCTCCATGTTGAGGAAGTGTCTTGGTGATCCTTATTTGTTTGTTCCTTAGGATGGTTAGGGTATCTTGAACTCTCTGTCTTATGAAGAGGTCCCTATTCAAATCTTGGATAGGTAGGTTCGTTGGTTACGAACCAAAGATGTGCCTTTGTCTAAGTTACTGTGGAAGAACCATAAGGTAGAATAAGATACATAGGAAGTGGAGGAGGACATGAAATCCAAGTATCCGCATCTATTTTCTGCCCCTGGGATTCATGTGCAAGGTATGTTCCTTCAACACATCTTTACTTTTTTATTTTATCAAAGGAAAGATTAATATCTTTGCCTCTTTATTTTGAAACTTTGTAAAAGATTTAAAATATATTTGATAATACAAATGACTCGTGCATGTGGTTACCCTTAACTTGTTCGTCATTCAGTGATGAATGTTCCTAGTGGGGGAGACTAAAACACCATGATTTCTGGACCTTAGAAAATTTCTTGGAATTCTGGTCTCTGGACCCAATACGACTTATGGGTATGAACCATATGATGGGTACGAATAGTCTGGTCTAATAGTATGCTGACGAGTATTGGTTGGTGGAATAAATTTTGGTCACCGGAATTGGTATGAGTTATAGGGTACGAGTCGTATGGTTGGATATGGATCATTTGGTTTCTTCGCTTAACCTTAGACTTTGTAAACTAGGTTGGATCGAGTACGAGTGGTTCACCATGAGCCGTAAGTCTTGGTACGAATTATACCAAGGACTCATATGGTGGACCTTGTTCAATCCTCTTAGGATTCAATTCCACTATGGATACGGGTAAGGTTACAAATCGTATATTTGGATACGACTTGAGTTGAATGAGTCGTACCATGGACAGTGTTAGGTCCAAGGGTGAGGCTAAGGGTACGAGTAGTGGGTACCACTCGTACATGGAGGATACAACTCGTAAGGGTTAGTCGTATCCCTCTCATGGGATTTTTGTGCAACAAAACTGAGGGCAATCTGGACATTTCCCCACTTATCCTAATAAAGTCCCATGACTTATATTTCTATGGATAGGTTATTTACCCTATCATTCTATTCATTAACACTTATTAACTCTTCCTAAACACTCTCTTATTCTCTCAAGAGCTTTTGGGAAAGAAAGCAAAGGATTCAACTAAAGGACTAATTTGGGGATCTTGTTGGTAGTTTCTATCCATCTAGTTTTTCAATTAAGGCTTGTTCTCTTCCTTTATTGTTAGTTCTAGATAAAGGCGTTGTTTTATACAATGTTTACAAGACTTGAATGTTGTATGATTTTAGGTTTTCCAATATGTTTTGGAGAGTTTGGTTATAAATGCTTGGTTATGGATTTCCTATGCTTTAATTATTCTTTTATATACATTAATGGTGGTTTTGGATAATTGGTTGAATGGGAATGGTTCTTTTGTAATGAACTTTGGATTTTGAAATACTATGCCCCCCCAATGTATTTGATAAAATGTCTTTAACAATGTTTTCATTAAAATATTGGTTTTTCAATGGAACTTATGCATAGTTTAAACTTGGTAATGGAAAACTATATGGTATGAATTGTTTAAATGGATTGGAAATGCCTTGGTGGCCATGGTTTTAGTTAAGCAGAAATAATGTGGGGTACATGGAATCCCCTAAGGTTTGGCTAAGGATAAACTTGCAAGTTATTGTTGTTATGATGATACCACTACTAATTGCCTAAGTTAATAATAATGGAATAATGGTTTGGATGGAAAATGGTTTTAATTAGGATTAAAGGAGGAAGGTTTAGAATAATCGTGGAAGGTGGTGTTCCTGGGCGGGATCTAAATTGGAAACTCATATTTGTCGATGTGAGGTTTGGTCCAAGTTACCGTGCGCATGATGTCACACTATATTTTGGGAGATGTACTAGTCATCCTAGGTTTTCTTCCCTGGTTGTGTGGTTTCATGCACTGGGGCCCTTTTAGTAGGGGGAGATGAACCCATATAGCCTGTGGGTGGTTTTGGACGACAAAGCTACACAACTCAGGTAAAGGTTTTAATGGCATGCTAAACCCGGTTCCCTTTCACGGCATGGTTATATATGTATATATATATGTATATATATATGTCTGTATGGTAGTGTTCATATGGATAGTTTTACTTGATTTTATAAATGGCTTTATTTTATCCTTATAATGAGTTTATGCTAGCGATCACTCGCTAACCCATCTTCGGGCGGCTGTATACCTACGCTATGCAAGAACCACTCGTTCTACTCCTCCTACATAGTGATTGACTCGGGGACATCTATTGGATTGAAATGGTGAGTTTCTATCTATCTAAAAGAATCCATTTCATTTTATGGACATTTTTAGACATTCTGGTTTATTTATGGATGTTGGTAATTGCTATGGTGGGGGCATATCCCAACAAGATATTCTTACTTATTTGGTTAGCTGCTTTGTAGTACTACTATGGGTTGGAATGGGTGGGATCGGTATTGGTGTCGGCCTTAATATTGGCATTAGTATTTAGGTAGACATCATTGGACATAATTTCTCACTGTTTCATCGTATTTCATTTTGGGATTAATCATATTATGTTTTGGAACTTATTTGGTTATGGCCTAGTTTATGGCCCTTGTTTCGGTATTGGTTTTGTTTTGTATGGTTGGACGATTGGACTCGGTTGGTACGGTCATAGTGTTTATCCTATCCAGAGTCTTCATGTGAGCTGTTACACTATCTTGTCATATGCTCGATATTCATTCAACTCAGGGCAGGCGGCTGGAGGTTGGGTTGAGTAACAGGGGTGGTCTCCGGCCCCAGTCAGAATTGGAATGCCCATTACGACAAATACCCTGGTCGGGTTGTTTCATGATAGAACTAATGTTATTCAACTGCAGTTCATGTCACAAAAAAATAGTTATTTACTATTTTAGTCTTTGCCAATGGTTATTAGTTTATTAAAATTCCTTAGTCCTTTAACTTCATTGAAAAGGGAAAACACGTGTTTACCCCCCTAAACTTATCACGCAAACTTATATTAGCCATTAAACTTAAGATGTAATTATTTACCCCCTAAACAACTTTCGCATAAATTATATAACCAATATAAGCGATGATGTGGCAAAAAACCTAAGCACGTTTCAATTAAAAAAGGTAAAAAAATTAAATAAGTGGGCCTGATTTTAAATTTTCATCCAATAATATTTTTTCTTCCTCACACCCCACCACCCTCTCTCTTTTTCTTCCTCACTCCTCACCACCCCTGTTTTTTTTCTCCATTTTTCTTCACCACCTTCATCAACCAACTCCAAAAAAATGCATAAAAAATATTTTTTCCTATGGATTTCTATACTAAGTTCAGTTTTTCATTTATAAAACTTTAAGAAATTTAATTTATTCCCTCACAATCAATTTTTCTCAATAACTACACTAATTTCAAATTTATTGGATTCTTGTTTCGATGAACAAATTTAAAATACTCGTATGAAATACACCAAAAAATTCCTATTGAGATTGAATCGGAGATGACTTGAATTACAGTTATAATTTTTCAAAAATCAAATTATAAAGATTTGGATAAAAAATAATAAAAAAAGAGTTAAGGAAGAATGAATGAGGGATGGGTAGGTGGCAGGAGGAGGGAGTATTTGCAAATTGTTACAAAGAAAGGGGTTTGGGTTGGGTAGGGGTAATGAGAGGGTGGCTGAACAAGAGATACAGGATTGGGGGTGGAAGATGATGAGGGTGAAGAAGAAATATGGGAGAGCGGGTGAGGGTGGGGGTTGGTGGATTTTTTTTTTTCAATTTATATATATATATATAGAATAATTTTTATTTTTTAGGAGAATCCGATGTGTCAACGATGTGGCACTGACTTGGAGGAGAGTGTATTACACTATTCATTGTGAGAGTGAATTTACGTTTTTGGGGTGGCATATAATTCATGCGAAAGTTGTTTAGGGGGGTATATAATTACCGATAAAGTTAAACTGCTAATGTATGTTTTTGCGACAAGTTCGCGGAGGGAGGGGGAGGGTAAACATGCCCTTTCCCTATTAAAAATTAAAAATATCCTATATTATATTATATATAGTACTCAACTGATTGTCATAATTTGTTAAAGATCATACTTCGGTTAAGTTTTTCGAGTAGTACATATTTCACTATTTCAATTCATCTTTATTACATACCATACATACATTGTATTGGTGCTACTTGGCACTACATTATTTTTTGTGTAGATTCGAGAACTTAGACTCAGGCTCATAGTTAAGTATTTCATTAGTCCTTTGATCTCTGCTCGTGGTGAGTCCACTTTGCATCCAAAGTACTTAGTCAATTTTGATTAGTTTTTAGTTTCATTCTAGTCATTCTTTTTGAAGGTAGTCGAGAACCTTGTCCTGGTTGACTCACCCAATTTAGATATTAGAGGCTTCATTAGACTTTAGCGGTCTATCTGTTTATGACATTGTCTTTTAGTATTTGTTTTTGGGGGCTATTTTTATTTACTCAAAAAGTTAATAAGTATGCAAACCCAAGGATCCTCTTTGGACAATAGTTGTTTTGGCTGCCAGTCACATCTAGGATGTAGACTTGATATGTGACAGTATACATGCTAAAAGAAGAGTTGAAGGGAACAATGCCTATGACCTACAAAGCACACAGTTAGAAAAATTTGGTACTCTAGACTTGGAAATCCTTCTCTTGGAGTAATGTAGTACATACCTACTCTGAAGAATATAATTTCTAATGATGTTCAGGATAGTTGTGATTTGTGCCATTTGGCAAAACAACATAGATTGAAATTTCCCACTAGCAACATTAATATTAAAACTATTTTTCTTATGTTGCATGTAGATGTTTAGGGTATTTACAAGAGGCCTACTTGTAGTAAGAAGTACTACATCATGACAATTGTTGATGACTACAGAAGATATAGTTAGACTTGTACACTACAATTAAAATGTGAGGTGATGTCTGCTTTGACTAATTTTATTACCTTAATTTCCAATCATTTTTATAGTTATGTGAAAGTTCTAAGAATAAATAATGAAACTAAATTATATTACTCTCATGTAACGAGTTATTCACCAAATATGGAATCATTCATCAAATTAGTTCTTATACATCACAACAAAATGGAGAGGAGAAATGGAAGCATTAACACATCCAAGAAGTGGCTTGATCTTAAAGGTTTCAATGTACTATAACTATCATATTCTAAGGTAATTGTGTGAAGACTATAGTCAACCTTATCAATAAAATACCCATGACAATCTTAGATGGTGAATCTCTATATGAAGTGTTTTACTATAAAGCACTTAACTCAGATAATTTAAGTTTATTTGCTTACCCTTGCTATGCTAGTAGATTTCCAAAGTATGACATGAAGAGCGGTTATTCTAATACTTAAAAACGTTACCAACTACTTGATTTAGATGAAAGTGTATTCCTTGTTAGAAGGGAAGTGGTCTTGACACGACCTAGACTGGGGCCTTGTCATAATGGGCATCTCAAGTCCAACCGGGATGGGAGAACACCCCCGATACCTACTCCAACCTGCAAATATATACCCTGAGTTGGATGAATTACGAACATATAACAAGATAGCATATTAGAATATATAATGACTTTTGGATATGTCTACTTACTAGACCAATCCAACCAAGTCAACCCATACAATAATCAACCAACCAAACCAAAAACAATAATCCAATGTATATATATAAATATATTATGACCATTCCATACCCAAGTCCACAGTAGTCCATACAAAGCCTCTAAGCTAAACCTAAGAGTATCTAGTCGGGACATGCCCCCGACCATAGCCAAAACCAAAGTCTAAGAGGAGACAGAAGTACGTAAGATAATCCATGACATGAAATGGATGCCTTCCGAACAATGGAAGATCACTAATTCAATCCAACACCGACTGTTCTTGAATCTGATCAACAAACAGAAGGCATAGTATGTTCGGTTCCTACATTGCGTAGGGATACAACCACTTGAAGATGGGTTAGTGGGTGAACACAAGAAAGTACTCATGATAAGGATAAAATAATGCCAATCATAAAACCAAGTAAACCAACCATATGCATTCAAAATCACATATATATATATAACCATGGTGGGAAGCGGGAGCCGGGTTTAGCATGCCTCTAAAACCATTAATCTGGGTATGTATATCTTAACCATCATAATACACTCACAGACTTTATGGTTCTAGTGTCACCCCCCGAACAGGCCTCGATGCGTGTAGCCTTACGAAATAGAGATACCATAAGAGTAGGGGATTCCCATTTACCACTTAAGTATATGGTCGCCATGACCAATCCTCATGTCGGCAAACATAAGTTTCCAGTTTTTGTCTGTTGGACTCTCACCATCACGGTTAGCTATCACATCCCGCCATTATTGCCCATTTAAAACCATTTCCACACAACTAAGCCACCAATTTTATTATTATTGATCGAGGTTATTTTATGTGGTATTGTCATACAGACTATAGCTTGCAAGCAATGTCTCTAACCAACCTTAGGGGATTCCCATGTACCCCATAGGTCACATTGTTTAGTTTACTTGGGGGATTCCAATGTACCCTGCAAGTACATCATTATTTGGCTTACTTGGGGGATTCTAGTGTACCCCACAAGTATTTCATTATTAAGTTTTTCTTGGGGGATTCTTATGTACCCCACAAGTTGTTCATCATTCAAAACAAATTTTGTAGACACATGGCATCACCATTTTAATTATTCACACCATTCAAAACTATGTAAGTCCATTCAAACCATTTAAAGCCTTTAAAATCCATCCAAACCAATTTAGGGTTCCATAACCAAATCATACCATGCAATATTTTCAATTAAAGTTCAACAATATAGTAAAAGCATTCCCATAGGCATTTTATCAAACATGTTGAGGGCATACTTTATCAAGATCAAAACCAAATCATAAACCATTAAGTTTAGGTTTACCCATGACCCATTTGTTAAACCATGAACAAAAAACACCCACATATGCAAACCACCACTAAAAATATGTGAAAACATAGTTTAAGCCAAGAGTAAACAATACCCATCAATATGCATCAAAACCCTCAACATTGCAAAATTATTCATGATCCACAATAAATGTTTTAAAATATATTAAAACATGCCTTTATCTGGAACTAACAATGAGGGAGGATTAACTTGTCTTATACAAGAAGATTCACAGAAGGAAACTTGACTCTTGACACGTGGGAAGAATACCTGTACAAATCCTAGCCTCAATCTTTAAGAAAGTGTTTTGATCTTCCAATGAATATTATGAGACAATACAATGAGTTATATAATTTGGGGACTTAAGGGTTTTTGGATGTAAAATATTCGGAAAGACCCCAGCTTACCAGCTGAAAACCAACTCCCAGGAGGGTACGACTCAACTATCTAAACTATAACCTAGGGTACGAGTGGTACCCTACCTCGTATCCTAGACCTCAACATGGAACCCCACACTGATCATTATACGACATCCATGAAAAACTCATAACCAAAGGTATGGATAGTTCCCTAAACCATACCTTGGACAAAATTGAATCCACTAGGCTAACCTTAGTTTATCATATGATTTGCAAGATACCACTCTTACCCTATTATACAACTATTCTGATACCTACTCAGATCATGGATAGAACCTAACCAAAACTTAATGATCAACATATGAAAAGAGGTACCCTAACACATATCCTAGTGTACTAATAGTACCCATGAGTTGTACCTTGCCTAGAGTCTCAAACTTAGGAATTTTTTTTCAAGGGGTCCAAGTTTGGTGTTGTAATACCCCACATTTTGGACTAGAATGAAAATCCGTTATTCCTATGCGTGGATGTTTCAAAAGCCTCAAATCCTATATATATTTATTGTGTTAATCAATTATGTATTGTGGGAATCTATTTGATCATGAATTTATATCATATAGGTCCCCTAACTCAAGTACAAGTTGAAAGCTTTCCTATCGTTCAAGTTTTAGTGAGCGTCAAAACTTGGGTCAACTTCACTTGACCATAACTTGTCGTATATAACAAACTGAGTGGTTTAATATATATAAAATGAAATATCTTTGAATTATCTTTCCAAAGATACCAATTTCGCTTAAATCTAATATCGGAGTAAAAAGTTATTCCTATTTTACTCCAACATGTCGGGCTGGAAACAGTGTGACAACATTCGTGGTAGCTTACAACATTTGTGACGCCCTATCACGAAGGTCATCAGCCTTAGGCAGAAACATTCTCCTAAGTGATGAAATTCATGGTACCTTACAACATTTGTGATGCCCTATCACGAAGGTCATCAGCCTTAGGCAGAAACCAACTCCTAAGTGGCGACATGCGTGGTAGCTTACCATATTTGTGCCACCTTGTCAAAAATTTCGTCAGACTTAGGCAGAAACCATTAATTCCAGCTTCTCTGTGATGACATTTTTGATGGCCTGTCATATTTTTGACGCCTTGTCACAAATGTCGTCAGACTTAGGCAGAAACCATCAATTCCAGCTCCTGTGTGATGACATTTTTGACGGCCTGTCACATTTTTGATGCCTGTCACAAATGTTGTCAGACTTAGGCAGAAACCATCAATTCCAGCTCCTGTGTGATGACTTTTTGATGGCTTATCATATTTTTGACGTCTTGTCACAAATGTCGTCGGCTATGATTTTCAGCAACTGGGAATTTATTATAGTAAGGGTAATTTGTTTTTTTTCCTTCACTTCCCATGACTTATAACCCTAAAGGAGAGTATTATCTTCCATTCTCTTTAGTTAAACATCTCAAAAATCTCTCTCATACACTCTAAACCACAATATTAGGGTTTTCTCTCAAGATCAAAACTCTCAAGAATAAGCCCTAGGGTTTTCATAGAAGAGTCTATTTCAAGGAAATTTCCCCATCAATCTTCACGAATCATTAATCTAAGGTATGTATAGTGTTCATCCATGGGTCCATTTAATCCATGGAGCTCAAGAATCATGTTTAAATTATAAATTGTGATTTACTTGTTGTTTTATGACTATATTCATGTTAATGATTGTTGTTTGGATTCAAGGTTGTGTCTTGATGTGTTTTTCATGAATGATGTGAATAGGTTAGTTAGAAACCCATGAATTTGGGTGGTTCATGATTTCTAAATTTGTTAAGTAGACCTATGCTCAATATTATGCATGCAAGGTGTTTGATAAAATTCTTAGGGTGCTAGAAATTCATGTTTACATGGTTCCATGATATCTAAATGACAAGTCCATGTTAGATATATACTTCAATATAAATTCCACACTATTGATGTGTTGATATTGTTGTGGTATGAAACATGTATGATAATGGAGATATACTATATGTGCATGACATATATCCATTCATTTCCAACCATGCTTAAGATGTTGAAGAACTACATAAAGTATAATTTCCCCTACTTATGACAATGTAAATTGTGGACTCCAATCTTATGATCAAGTCAGTCATGTTGTGTCAGTTTCCTTCTATCGATTCATGGGGGTATTCGTACCCTAAAATATAGCTGTGTACCTAGATCCATGTCATGTTATCATGATACTCTCAGTCAAGCCATGATCTATAGAATTCCATCAGTCATGTGACTCAGTAAAATCCAGTAACCTCAGTAATCTCAGTAGTTCAGTAATCTCAGTGATCTTAATACTCAGTAATATCTATTAGCTCAGTATTCAAATCAATCTCAATAAATTTAGTACTCTCAACCAGTCCTTAGAAATCAATACATTCCGTCAGTCATCGGAATCCTGTAAACTTAGTTTAGCTCCGTTAAACAATCCACTAGTATCAGTCTAGTTAATCATTATCAGTTCAGCTAATCAGTTCAATTAAGTTATTCAGTTCATCCCAGTTATTTAGTTCATTGTCATTCAGATGGGAGTAGGATTCAGCACTGAGTGAGCCTAGGGATGGTGACTCACCCGCTATATTAGGACTGAGATCCTTAGAAGCAATCCATAAGTTCCAGAACTACGTAGCTAGCGTAGGTATGAGATGTCACCCGTTAGCACATTTATATGTATAGGACTGATCCCAGGAGTTACCCACTAGATTAGGACTGACTCCACAACAGATGTCTTTACTAGTAGCGTTGTACTGACACCCTTCCAGTCAGGGCAGAGATTGGACCCCAGTCAGCTTAGATTGTGGCATGTCAGTTAGATGAACACATCCCAAAGTTTCAGTTACAGAATTAGGGCTTTCAGACACAGTCAACTCATCTTAGTAGTACAGATTCAGTACTGTTAGATACAGTCAATGCTTATCATTGTAAATAGACTTCAAGATCATCAATTAGCTAGGACTGATCTTAACTATGATTAATCATTATCAGAATCATTAGATTTAAAGATCACCCGCTAGATAGGAATGATCTCAGACTAAGTCAAATCATCCTTATTATCAGTATACTCATGATCACCTGCTAGATAGGACTGATCTTAGATTTAGTTACTACTAGTAGAACGGAAATCAGATAGTTCCATCAAAACTTAGACTGTAAGATACAGTCGCTCAGTATCAGTTACATCGAATAGGACGATCATCACAGTTATATCAGTTATATCAGTTTTCTGAACTCATGTATCATTCATATCAGTTATCAAAATTCATTATATCAATATTCAGCTTTAGGACTGTCAGACACAGTCAACCAAACCAGTTCTTTATAATTTGAACTGTCAGAAATAGTCGTTTATCTATTCAGTATCTTAGTATCAGTACACTCATATTGTCAGTATTCAGACTCAATAGTTAGTATCTCCACGAGTTGAGTTACAGTTATGTATGCATGTATGGATTCTCACGTTCATATTAGTTAGCATTGTTCATGCATTTAAACCTTTGCATTTAGCCTACCTCACTCGTATACTCAGTACATTCAGACGTACTGACGCATTTGCGCTATTGTGATTTCTCTTATGTTACACCATAGGTTTAGAGGCACAAGCTCCAGATCAGCAGTAGCATTCCAGTGTTCAGAGTTTACAGTGAGTCCTTCTTATTTGAGGACGATATGATAATTCTTATATTTACTATTTAGTTTCTAGATGGAGTTAGTTGGAGACATGTTCCTTTAACTCCTTATTCAGTTCAGTTAGAGGCTTTCAGACTAGATGTCAGATTAGATATTCAGATCTCATTATTTTTAGTATTTATGACTTATTTTTGTATTGTTATACCTTTTTCAGACATTTTGTTATCAGACATTTATTCAGTTCAAACCTTATGGCCTTTTATGTTTTTATTTCCGCATTTTATGATATATTATGCAGTATATAGGTACAAATATCAGTCATGGGTAAGCTTGTGGTCCTTCGGGGTCATAAGCACCGTGTAGCATTCCGGTTTAAAAAATCGGGGTGTTACAAACTTGGTATCAGAGCCTAAGGTTCAATAGAGTGCTAGGAAGTCTAAAAGCCACATCTAGTAGAGTCTTGTGCATGCATGTGTTATGGACCACACCTATGTGCAGGAGGATATGAGATGTTTTAGGAACAGTTTCCCTTCTTTCAGTATTCATGTCGTGCCAGAGAGCAGTCAGATTTGTATAGCTTATTTTCTCATCCTTGCATCTATTTATGCTATCCAAAACCTCAGAGAATGTAACAATTTCAAGGTAGAACCTCCTAGTAGTTGCAAGTTCAGTTCATCTCATGCATCATGCATTAGTTTCAGACTCCCAAAGTTTAGTTATAATCAGTTCGTAGATGCCCTGTGCATCACCCAGTATTTGCGTAAGGTAAGCATTCTTAGAGGGACATAGCATCCCAAGGGGGAGATACCCTACTTTCTATTAACGCTCTCATGCATTAGATCCTTTAATTTCTTCATGCATAACGAATTCTTTCTAGAATAAAGGGTACTCATAAGTTGACCTTCAAGATTGACCTCAGCTGTAAGTCAAGTATTCAGAGGTTCAGTTCAGTTCATGATGTTCAGTCCATATGTCATGCAGCAAAATCAGTCATGTTCTCATATTTTAGTTCAATCTTAGTGCCTTTAACATTGCATGTTCAGTCGCATGTTCGTGAGTCAGTTCAGTCATGTATTCACGCATCAGATATGCGTGGTCGGCTTATCAGTACTTTCAGTCATGCATTCACGTATCATGTCGGTCATATAATCATGAATCAGATATGCATGGATTTAACATATCAGTTAAGCATCAGATATGCATTTTCAGTTTGAGAAACTCAGTTTATCGGAACACTCAATCCTATATTCATAAATCAGCTACCCATGCATCAAATATGCATGTACAGTATGATATGCTCAGTTTTCAATCATGTTAGCCATGAAATCATGATCAGTCATTCATCCTATATATTCATGTAAGTTGTCTTTTCTCTTATCTAAGCCAGTATCACTCGAGGATGAATGTTCCCAAGGTGGAGATATTGTAATACCCCACATTTTGGACTAGAATGAAAATCTGTCATTCCTATGCGTGGATGTTTCAAAAGCCCCAAATCCTATATAAAGTTAGTGTGTTAATAAATTATGTAGTGTGGGAATCTATTTGAGCATGAATTTATATCATATAGGTCCCCTAACTCAAGTTTAAGTTGAAAGCTTTCCTATCGTTCAAGTTTTAGTGAGCGTCAAAACTTGGGTCAAATTTAATCAACCATAACTCATTGTATATGAAGAACTGGGTGGTTTACTATATATAAAATGAAAGTTATTTTAATTATCTTTCCAACGATACCAATTTCTCCTAAATATGATATCGGAGCAAAGAGTTATTCCTATTTTACTCCAGCATGTCAGACTAGAAACAGTGTGACGACATTCGTGGTAGCTTATCACATTTGTGACGCCCTATCACGAAGGTAATCAGCCATAGGAAGAAACCAGCTCCTAAGTGACGACATTCATGGTATCTTAGCACATTCATGATGCCCTATCATGAAGATCGTCAGCCTTAGGCAGAAACCAGCTCCTAAGTGGCGACATTCGTGGTAGATTACCACATTTGTGACACCTTGTCAAAAATGTCGTCAGACTTAGGCAGAAACTATCAATTCCAGCTCTTGTGTTACGACATTTTTGACGGTCTGTCACATTTTTGATGCTTTATCACAAATGTCTTTAGACTTAGGCACAAACCATCAAATCCAGCTCCTGTGTGACGAAATTTTTGACGGCTTGTCACATTTTTGACACCTTGTCACAAATGTCGTCAGACTTAGGCAGAAACCATCAATTCCAGCTCCTGTGTGACAACATTTTTTATGGCTTGTCATATTTTTGACGTCTTGTCATAAATGTTGTCAGCTATGATTTTCAGCAACTGGGAATTTATTTTAGTAAGGATATTTTGGTCTTTTTTCTTCACTTCCCACGACTTATAACCCTCAAGGAGCATATTATCTTCCATTTTCTTTAGTTGAACATCTCAAAAATCTGTCTCATACACTCTAAACCACAAGATTAGGGTTTCCTCTCAAGATAAAAAATCTCAAGAACAAGACCTAGGGTTTTCATAAAAGAGTCTATTTCAAGGAAATTTCGCCGTCAATCTTCACGAATTCTTAATCTAAGGTATGCATAGTGTTCATCCATGGGTCCTTTTCATCCATGGGGCTCAAAAATCATGTTTTAAATTATAAATTGTGATTTTCTTGTTGTTTTATGACTATATTCATGTTAATGATTGTTGTTTGGATTCAAGGTTGTGTCTTGATGTGTTTTTCATGAATGATGTGAATAGGTTAGTTAGAAACCCATGAATTTGGGTGGTTCAAGATTTCTAAATTTGTTAAGTACACCTATGCTCAATATTATGCATGCAAGGTGTTTGATAAAATGCTTAGGATGCTAGAAATTCATGTTTACATGGTTCCATGATATCTAAATGACAAGTCCATGTTAGCTATATAGTTCAATATAACTTCCATGCTATTGATGTGTTGCTATTGTTGTGGTATGAAGCATCTATGATAAAGGAGATATATTATATGTGCATGAAATATATCCATGCACTCCCTATCATGCATAATATGTTGAAGAACTACATGAAGTATAATATCCCCTACTTATGAAAATGTGAATTGTGGACTCCAATCTTATGATCAAGTCAGTCATGTTGTGTCAGTTTACATTCATCGAGTCCTGGGGGTATTCGTATCCGAAAATATAGTTGTGTTCCTAGAGACATGTCATGTTATCATGATACTCTCAATCAAGCCATGATCTATAGAATTCAGTCAGTCATGTGACTCAGGAAAATCCAGTAACCTCAGTAATCTCTGTAGTTCAGTAATCTCAGTGATCTCAGTACTCAGTAATATTTGTTTGCTCAGTATTAAAGTCAATCTCTGTAATTTTAGTACTCTCAACCAGTCCTCAGAACTCAGTACCTTTCGTCAGTCATCAGAATCTAGTAAACTTAGTTTAGCTCCGATAAAGAATACCACTAGTATCAGTCTAGTTAATCAGAATCATTTCAGCTAATCAGTTCAATTCAGTTATTCAGTTCAGCCCAGTTATTTAGTTCAGTGTCTTTCAGATGAGAGTAGGATTCAGCACCGAGTGAGGCTAGGGATGGGGACTTACCCTCTAGATTAGGACTGAGATCCTTAGAAGTAATCCCTAAGGTCAAGAACTATGTAGCCAACGTAGGTATGAGATGTCACCCGTTAGATAGGACTGAAATACTCAGGGGTCACCCGTTAGCATATTTATATGTATAGGACTGATCCTAGGAGTCACCCGCTAGATTAGGACTGACTCCACAACAGATGTCTTTACTCATGGCGCGGTACTGACACTCTTCTAGTTAGGGTAGAGATTGGACCCCAGTCAGCTTAGCTTGGGGAATGTTGGTTAGATGAACAGATCCCACAGTTTCAGTTACAGAATCAGGGCTTTCAGACATAGTCAACTCATCTTAGTAGTACAGATTTAGTACTGTTTGATAGAGTCAATGCTTATCATTGTAAATAGACTTCAAGATCACCCATTAGCTAGGACTGATGTCAACTATGATTAATCAGTATCAGAATCATTAGATTTAAAGATCACCCGCTAGATAGGAATGATCTCAGACTAAGTCAAATCATCCTTATTATCAGTATACTCATGATCACCCGCTAGATTGGACTGATCTCAGATTTAGTTACTCCAAGTAGAATGGAACTTAGATAGTTCCATCAGAACTTAGACTGTCAGATACAGTCGCTCAGTATCAGTTGTATCGGTTAGGCCGATCATCACAGTTATATTAGTTATATCAGTTTTCTAAACTCATGTATCAGTCATATCAATTATCAGAATTCATGATATCAGTATTCAGCTTCAGGACTGTCAGACACAGTCAACCAAACCAGTTCTTCATAATTCGAATTGTCAGAAATAGTCATTCATCTATTCAGTATCTTAGTATCAGTACACTCATGTTGTCAGTATTAAGACTCAGTAGTCAGTATCTTCACGAGTTCAGTTACAGTTATGTATGCTTCTATGTATTCTCATGTTCATATTAGTTAGCATTGTTCATGCATATAACCCTTTGCATTTAGCCAACCTCACTCGTATACTCAGTATATTCAGACTTACTGACGCATTTGTGCTATGGTGCTTTCTGTTTTGTTACACCATAGGTTCAGAGGTACGAGCTCCAGATCAGCAATAGCATTCTAGTGTTTAGAGTTTGCAGTGAGTCTTTCTAATTCGAGGAAGATATGATTATTGCTACATTTACTATTTAGTTGCTAGATGGAGTTAGTTGGAGACATGTTCCTTCAACTCCTTATTCAATTCAGTTAGAGGCTTTCAGACTAGATGTCGGATTAGATATTCAGATCTCATTATTTTCAGCATTTATGACTTGTTTTGGTATTATTATACCTTTTTCAGACATTTTGTTATCAAACGTTTATTCAGTTCGAACCTTATGGCCTTTCATGTTCATGTTTCCACATTTTATGATATATTATGCAGTATACAGGTACAGATATCAGTCATGGGTTTGATTGTGGTCCTTCGGGATCATAACCACCGTGTAGCATTTCGGTTCAGAAAATCAGGGTGTTACAGGTGTGTTTCATTCTCTCCCATTTAGGATTATTCATCCTTGAATGACAGGTAAGGGTAAGAACAAGCACGAGATAACACACTAACACATATCAAGTCTTTCCTTCAACAAAATTAGAAGATGAAGGAATAATTCAAGATGAGAAGATCATAGCATACCCCAAGCACGATTTACACCCCAACACCTCTATTCCGACCTTTTAATAAGTTAAAAAACAAAGACACAAGGAAATCAAATCCTTCCTTTAACTAAGTGATGATGAAGAACACATACCTTAAGCACAAATTTCTTCAAAAAAGAACCAACGTGGATACTTTGACTCCATGTCCTCTTCCGCCTCCTAAATGGCTTCCTCAAACTTTTGGTTCCACCATAGAACCTTCACTGAAGCCATACATTTTGATCACAACCGGTGAACTTGCCAACCCAAAATGCTCACCGAAACCTTCTTAAAGAGCAAACAGTCTGAGATACCAATATCACCCAAAAGAACCAACCAATGCAGAACCACCCACACCTTACCTTAGCATAACCACATGAAATACTGAATGAATGGAACTCATGCTAGAGGGAAAGTCCAATTCAACTTACAATTTTTGAAAGACGCATCAATACAAGAGATGGAGCCTAACCATACACTACTTACATGTTCAAGCCTATCCAAAGAAAAGAGGAATTTATCTTAGGACACAAAGCTCTATCCTTTATATTCACCCAAAACTGTACTCTGCTTCCATCACTATAGCCAAGCGTCATGCCCCATCAAGATTGTCAAGTGTCCAATACAATGATTGGTATATCTATCAATTATAACATTGAAGCCTACCTCTTCTATACATGTAGTATGATATATCATTCCAATGGTTTAGTAACCTCGATCATTTTTCACAAGGATTCTCATCACCTATTCCACTCTTAAACATTCCTGATGACAACAAACTTACCTCACCCTCCGAAACCTTAGCTCTAGTAATCACCTCTGACTCTCTTTCCATAGGGACTTTTACCTCTCATCCATTTTTAAACATCACCACACCTTCACAAAACTACCACCCTTACATAAGAAGGGTTAATAAGGAACTAAAGTACAAGAATTACTCAGGACACCAAAGAAAGACCTATGAAATGAGAAGTGGTACAATAAGAATAAAGTACTTCATAATAACTACCTAGGTCATGAATGAAGAACCATCATGACAAAACACAAGATAGAAGAAGTCCTTAGGATTGGTCACCAAAAGAACGCAACCGCATATACCATGAGTAGTGTAATGCAAAGTCAAGATTCATAACCAGGTAATAAGATAAATGCAGAATGCAAACCGTAGGCATAACTGCAATAAGAATGCATGCAACACTAGTAGAGATTATCTTAATCGAGATAGGAGAGAATTACTAGAATTATCACCCCGACCTTTCCTTAGAGTCCACCATTAAAAGAAAGTTTATGATTAACTTTCGACATTAATCTCACTATACCTATAAGCAGAATACTTTACTCTAAATTTTATCAACAAGGATGATCAATAGGGACGCTTGGTTCTCCTATACCTAAAACCTTATTAATCCAAATGCTACCTTAAGTCTAGCTTAGTCATGAAAACTCCATGCTCTAACCCATCTAATGGATAGACCCCCAACCCATAATTTCTACCTTAACCTTTGGCCTATATGCCAAAGCTTTCACACTAGTGCATTCCCAAGTTCCCAACATTGCCCCACCTTCCGTACACCTAATTCAACCTACCATTCTACTTTTACAATTTTGCAATGTTAGCCCCTAACTAATGCATTTTCTTTATAAGCATTAACATCTACCATTCATACTTAGTGTCTATCAACAACCATGCAGTACCTTAATAAATCACCCCATATAGAATATGCATATGTGGTCCACCCTACAAGAAGGACACCCAAAATTCCTTATTCATCCACCAATAACCTATGCATTTCTTGTGAAAAGCATCCGCCTTATGAATCAGAGAAAGGAAAAATTCCACGATGAATTAAAAGGATGGCTAAAACCTTTTTCAAGAGATCCTTTAATTGCTTTTTAGGCTCCTCTAACCCAACCGGAACCATTCGACAAGCAAAGAATAGAAATTGGACAAGTGTCGGGAACAAGAAAAATCCATAATTCAATCTCCCCATTAGAAGGACACTATAAGGGTCACTAGGAAGGACCTTAGAAAAATCATTCAGCACCAAAAGCAAATGCAAAAAAGGGACTTTTGAGTTAGAATATTTAACCCAGACCAAGTGATAATAGACACATCACTTTGGAAATTAGCCTCTAAGCTCTAAGATATGATATAAGTTTTCCCTTGATAGATAGGGAATCATACTCCCATCTCATAACTGACTCACCAAGGACACTAAAGACAACCTTATGAGGCCGACAGTATAATGACATGTAGCACGAGTGTAACCAATTCATCACCAAAATGACACCAAAATCCACCGAGTTAAACAATTCTACTCAAGCCCCTTTACTACAAACAAATACCACACCCCCCTATAGACTCTTTTAGAAATCACATAGCAACCTACCGAGGTTGAAATAGAAAAAGAGTCTAAATTAACCTTCGGACATAAACCCAAATACGCAAACACAAATAGGGTCACATAAGATGGAGGGGACCCTGAATCGAGTAACTAATACAAATAATTGCAAAAGAATTTTCAACATACCAGTATCTCCATCAGATGATGTCTCAAACTCTTAAGGAATAGTGAGAGCATTAAGATGATCCCGACCAGTATCAAAATCAGAAGTAGCACCCCTTGGTGCAGGATTTAGAGAAGTTACAACTGATATCCTATTTGACCCAATAGCCATCCTTATGGGACACTTCCATTGTATATGACCTAACATACAACAACGAAAACACCAGTTACTCCCTTTATAGCAATAACCGCAGTGACACCAGTTACTCCCTTTAGGGAGGATAATATGGGGCTGACTGAACTCCAGCAGCCTGAAAATGACACTCACCATAAAACTAAGGATAAGAGACACTGAAAACCACATTGAACTCCCCACATTCCCTTTCTTAAATGACAATCCAACACCTCTACAATTTTTTTTACCTCTCCCCTAGTCTAAAAATTGAGACTTCTTGCTCTGCCTCTTTCTCAACATTGCCTTATTCTTTCTTACTCCACTAGGACTAGACTAATATGACATAGATGTCACTATCTTGGTTAACAAATGAATATAAGGCCAAAACTCAACATTGGTATCCTCTCCTAGAGGTAACTGAGCATGAGTACCACCTTTTGATGTAGGTTCAGTGAAGACCGGTGGAACTCCATGGGGAAAATCTAAACCTATGACCCTTTACTGGGTCTGTTCCCCAAAAGTTAGATGAGATCTATATATGCCGTCCTTGAGTGGGACATGTTCGTTTCCACAAACAATAAATCATTAAGAGTACATTATCTAAAAGGTGAAAAAAAGAAAATTTAGGGAAGATTTCTAAACCTTAGACTCTAGAGCCCAAATATATAACAACAAGAAAGTGAAACATTCCTAGATATCTCGTAGCCTCCTGATTATGAGTGTGGTGCACAACACACCCATAAGAAATACTATACTCGACACGACTTTGTGGAAACCCAATGATACAAAAACCTAGGCTCTGATACCAACTTGACACAACCCAGACAAGGGCCTTGTCATAATGGGTATCTCAAATCCAACCAGGATCGAAGACCACGCTCGATACCCACTCCAATCAACCAACATATACCCTGAGTCAGATGAATGCCCAATATATAACAAGCTAGAAAATTAGAAGATATAAGGACTTAGGGATAAGTTTACTTGCTAGACAACCTAATCAAGTCAATCCATCCAATAACCAATCAACCAAACCAAAAATGATAATCCAATGCATATATATATATAAATATATCATGACCATTTCATACCCAAGTCCACATTGTCCATATAAAGCCTCTAAATTAAACCAAATAGTATATAGTCGGGACATGCCCCCGACCTGTCATGACCCGAGACTACCCCTAGTCGTAACATGGTTCATGAAACCACAAGTGATCCCAAGCTAACCCATGAACTCGCATGATACTTGAGCAACTGATTTAGATTATATTAGATGGCTAGTTCTTCTATTCAAAAACATAATAATAATGAAATCTTAATAAGTATATAACTGATAAAACTTTACAATCTGATAAAACTGAGGAAAGAACTCAAATTACAGGACTAACTCTGACTGACATCTTTGAAACATCTAATATACTACTGATAGATAGCTGGGGGATGCCTCCAACTACCACTAATCAATAAAAATGAATAGAAAAAAATAAAGTACGTGAACCACATCTGACAGGAGTCCCCAAAAGTAGGAGAAATCATCAACTTCTAGCTGGAAACTACAACTGTCTGGTCATGATGTGTAGGCTACAACTGGTACCTACATTATGAAAAAATGTAGCCACACAGACATATATGTGGATCAATACATCTGGAAAGTAATGAGCAAGCAGGGGTGAATGCAACAAGCAAAACTATTTTCATGTATAATCTTAAAACATGCATGCTAAGTGCAAGTAGACTCACCAAGGGATTGAAATTAAATAAAATTTAAAGTACCTTAAATCATTAGTAAAAAATATAATCTGATATGTCGGTGAAGCGTTACACTTAGTTTCTTAAAATTTTACTTTTGTAGAATAAGTAGAACTGAATCTGGGATATGAAAAAACATGAATGCACGAGCATACAAAACCAAACATATAACTACCGAGTTAATCTAATTAATTGAATAACTGATATATGGGTGTTCGAATTATTGAAATCTAATAAAGAGGATAACAAGTTCCTATAAACCGAGTAGATGAGATATGAACATGGACTACTAATATCTGAACACTGATTAGCTAATGACGGAATATTAATTATGTAATACTAAACTGAACGTAGTCTAAATAACTGCACTGTGTGGGGTACTGTACATATGAGGTAAGGACTAAATAACAAAACATAAGATAACTAAGTATGAATGCATAAAAACTGAAATATCTGAGAATGCAAAACCAAGCATAAGAATATTTCTGAAATAATTTATAAACTAAAATATTGTAATCTGATAACTAAATAACCGAGAATCATTATGCTTTGGTCAAGAAAACCTGAACTGAAACTACACAAATGTTGTATTGAGACTGTGGGAGGTATAATCTAATCGACATGCCCCAATCTGAGCTAATCGGGTTCTAACCTATAACCCCAGTTGGAAGGGTGTCAGTACCGTGCCACGGGTACTAACACTGGCCGTATGGATCCACTAAACTGGTGTCCCAAAGGACTAAACACTACACTAGCATGAAACTTATGTGATATATGTCAACCGTAAATTGGCAAGAAGACATCTCAAACATATGCTAGCTATGTAGTTCTGTAACTTAAGGATTGCTACTAAATCTCAAACCCTAAACTAGTAGTAATTCCCCCATCCCTGGGTTAGCTCAATGCTGAATCCTACTCCCAACTGAAAGACACTAAAATGCTAACTGGTGTATGCACTAATAACTAATAAGCTCAGGTCTTGGTATTCTGAAAATAACAGTGCATAAAGATTTTGGGGTATTATTCACACATAAACTGATAATGCTCATCATGAATATGGATATCTGAGTATATAGATAAGATTCATAGATTAACTATCTAAATATGTAAAAAACTGAATTTATGTAAATCACAGAGGTATCGGGTGTTGATAACCCACCAACAATGAATGAGTATAAAATATAATATTAAATCATAAAATTTTGGGATTGAATCATGGTTCAAAGACTTAAAATCATAGACATTACATCAAACACTAGGAAATCATAAACTTGAACATGGAAATGTCTTAAACATGGGAAGATAATCGGATAACATGGCTAAATTCATAACTTGGAGATTCATCCTGAAATTAATTGAACATGGTATGGAAATTTCAATACTCAAACATGATGTGGATCATTCTACTTGAAAGAACATGAAACCATAACTCATAATTGAAATCAACAAGAGATTCATGGAGATAATTCAACTTGAAATATGTAAAACTCATATTTTAGTATCAAAAAGGGTTCTTGGGCTCCATGGGTGAAAGGGGGCCTATGGATGAACTTCCAACTACCTTAAACTCTTAATCTTGATAGAGAAACACCAATCTTGAAGGTTCTTAGATAGGGGAACTTGAATTATATGTTTTCTTTGAGAGAAAGTATTGGAATTTGATGATTTTGGGGGAGGAGTGGGTTTTTCTTTTAGAGAAAATTGTAGAAGATTGGCAAATAATACCATAACTGGTATTATAATTCATGAATTGATGAATTGAATTCAGGAGGAATGACAAAATTACCCCTCAGGAAGTTAAACTCGTAACTGGAATACGATTTGGATTATAATCGCGATGTGGTAAGAGTACCATCCCATTAGCACCGCGATGCAGCACGATCGCGGTGACCTGCTGGAATCGTGATACAAACATGGCTCAATCCATGTTTGAAAAATTTAAAACTCCCCCGAGACATACACCTTACAACCTTAAAAATAAATTAACTTAAAAACCAACATCTCAAGGTCAGGAAGACCAATATAAACTACTCGAAGTTAAGAGGCCTTAAAAATGACTAAGTCCCTAACACTAAGCAAAATTTTCTGGATTTAAGCCTCTTATGAATGCAACAAGGAGCCAAACTAAGCTATGAATAATACAGGGTATTACAATAAATCCCCTTGGGAATATTCTTACTCGAATGATACTGGTTATACTGAGATTACTGCACTAAGGTAACTAAGATCATGTACTAAACATGCATTACTTGGAACATGATTTCATAACTGATTCGGTAATATGATACATGAACTGAACATCATGAACTTAACTGATTCCTTGAATACATGCAATAACATGAGAATGTTTATAAGGCTAAGATAGAAACGAAAGAGTCAAATTATGAGTAACCATTACTTTAGGCTTGATCTAATTTCATGAAGAAAAGATAAGAGGTTTAGGACGTGAAAACGTAGGGTATTACAATATCTCCCCTTTGGGATACTTCGTCCCCCGAATAATACTGACTTGGCTGAAATACTAAGGAAATATTGAGATGTTGCATGGGACACTTACAAACTAATTCATGACTGAATATCTTAATCTGAAACATGATGCATGAACTGAATTGAATTCATAATTTACATGGATGCAAACAAACTATCAATTGGAATAGCAATATTCATGAAACTTCTGATAGTAAAACTAGATTGGAAGATGGGAAAACCATAGGAACATGTCTATGTGACGGCTAAACTGAACTGCTGGCTATACAGACTGAATTATACTAAAAACTTATACTCAACTAGAGTATTTCTTTAACACTATTTCTATAAAGTTATAATAACAGTAGAGAGCAAAGAACTTGGGCATGATTTGAATAAGATATATGAGTAAGGACTCTTAATATGTCTATAACTCTGTAACATGGAACATAGACCTATGAAGCATAAATAGAATTTCTATGCCTTAGACAATGCTACTGCCACTCTCAAGCTTAGACATACTCCTCAATTAGTCCCTCAATAATACATTCTACTTCAATACCGCACTTCACTTGAGGCTACTGAAAATATTCACATGGGTACTGATAACTCTTTCTACTAAAGTCTAGGCTTAACTGAATTCTCTCACTATGTTCAAGCCTACTTTAATCTATAAAGTGCACCCATAACTCTATAATACTAGTCAGAATCATGAATTCATACACCGTGCATTTTGAAAATATGTCATCTCATAAATAATTATTATTACCACTTCAACAACTACTTTCAACCTCTTACTAGACATTCACTAACATGTAATACATTCATCCACATATATACAAACATGACATTTAAGTCTATCTTCATAACGACATATGCATTCCTAAACAAACACCCATGAAAGCATCTTTCTCATATCCTTCAAACCTCTATGATTAACAACTTCCATGCATTATTCTTAAGAAAATCACAAATAAAATTTCGACCAACCATGAAATGCACCAAAGTTTTTACCTCAATATTCCTTCAAACTTATAGACTTACATATGACAGACATACAACAATATTTTCCAATACAAAGCACTTACTCTCTCCCATCTAAACAATTGTTCATCATCACTATCTTGACATAAGAAGAGGTCACTGAATGGTTAGAACATGAGGACCTGAAGAATCAAAGAATACTATGATAACTTGAATACTTAACTGAGGCCTGAGAAAAAGAGTATCCATGATATGGATTCAAAATAGAGATAAAAATAGATACATGCCATAAATGGATTTTGCTGATCATTTAAGAGTGTAGCATAAGTACTGGAACTGAACATATAGTAAAGCATGAGTACATAAGTCGTGAGCAGCATGACCTGAGTTTGGAGTTTATAAATTCATGGAACATGATTCATACTACTGAACGAGCTGGAACTCCTCATACTAGGAACTGGGAGAGTACATGATTCTCTATTTTGTGCATGAACATGAACTATAATCGTGGAAATGACATGTAAGGCTGTAACACCCCCGATTTGCTGAACCGGAATGCTACACGGTGCTCATGACCCCGAAGGACTACAAGCTAACCCATGACTGATATCTGTACCTGTAACTGCATAATATTCATATAAAATGCAGAAATATGAACAAAGAGGGCATAAGGTTCAATCTTAAATAATAAGATATCTAAAATAAGGTGGTATCACAGTACCAAAACAAAACTGAAAAGACTAAAGTCTAAATCTAAAAACTCTATAATCGTCTGAAAGCCTCTAAACTGTCTGAATAAAGAGTTGAAGGAACATGTCTCCAACTAACTCCCTAAACTGAGAATAAACTGAAATACTGGAATAATAAATGTAACGATCATGTCCTTGAAATATGAGGACTCACTGCTTACTGAGCTGCTACTGCTGATCTGGAATATGCACCTAAGAACCTATGGTGTAACATAGAAAGAAAGCACCATAGCGTAAATACGTCAGTACAACTAAAGTACTGAGTATACGTGGGGGTAGGCTAAATGCATGGGGTTTATATGCATGAACATGCTGACTAGTATGAACGTAAGAATACATACATACATACATACGTAACTGCTACAGAACTCATGGAGATACTGACTACTTGAGTTTGAACTCTGACAACACGAGTTTCATGATACTGAGATACTGAATGACTGATGACATGGATGACTGTATCTAACAGTCCTAATTCTGAGGAAAACTATCTGAGTTCCAAACTGTATCTGAACATCTGAGTCTGAGATCAGTCCTAGCTGATGAGTGATCTCTGAAACTGATAATGAGAATACTCGACGGAATCTGAGATTGAGATCAAGCTTGTCTGTCGGGTGACCTCTAGATATAATAATAAGCATCTGAATATGGGACCAAGCCTATCTGACGGGATGGTCCAGGAATCAATGGAACTATCTGAGTTTCTTACTGAGATCGATGACTGAATCTGACAGTCCTGATTCCTGATTTCTACTCTGAAGACTGATACTAAAACTGAAATTGTACTGTGACTGTGGGAGGTAGTAACCTAACTGACATGCCCCACTACTGTACTGGTAGGGTCCAATCTTTTCCCTGATTGGAAGGGTGTCAATACCATGCCACAGGTAGAGACCTCTACTATGGTCAAGCCTCTCTAACGGGTGACCCTGAACAGGAAATCAAGCCTAAGGCAATATAATAATCAAGTTTAGCCTTAATCTAACGGGTGACTCCTTTCCTGCGCTGGCTACGCAGTTCTAAAGTTTAGGGATTGCTGCTAATAGTTCTATCTCTCTAATGGGGAAACCTCCATCCCCATACTCGCTCGGTGCTAGTTCCAACTCCTAACTAAAAGACACTGAACAGATTAACTGCGCTGAATTTACTAACTGAACTGAACTGATTCTGAGTTTACTGAGTTCCTTGGACTGACGAAACACTACTAACATCTGAAATCTAGCTAAGTTATGAGATTGCAGATCTTACTGAGTACTTAGTTTTCATAAGATTTCTGAGTCTTTCCTGAGTCACATGACTAACTGCAATCTATGGAACATAGCTTGACTGAGGATGTCTTGAAACATGACACTAGCTCTAGGCACACAACTATAGTTTTCGGGTACAAGTACCCCCAGGACTCTATGGAAGGAAACTGACACATATGAGTGACTTTATCACAAGATTTGAGTCCACAATTCACAATATCATAAGTAAGGATTTCATAATAAGAATAATTCTCAACAAACTATCACATGATCGGGAATGGACATAACATCTATATACTTGCATGGCTTCAATAACATGGTCATTACATATCACAAAAATATCATGAGCATCTTATACAACATCTCCAATTCAAGACAATAGCATGGGGATCACATTGAACATAAACTTAGAACATGGAATAGTCACTTAGGACTTATTATGTCATAAAAGCATGATTTATATTCCCTTAGGTATTTTCACAAACACCTTACATGCACATCATAGGCATAGGTGGATTCATCAAGATTTCAAACATTCAACCACCAATTTCACATGTTTATACGTTAAATACCACCATATCCTCACACAAAACATACAAAGATCCCATCTTAGGCATCATCAAACTCCAACTACATGAACATCAACCACCAACAACATAAATACCATAATACATAATTTAGAAGATGGTTCTTGAGCTTCATGGACGAAAGGAGTCCATGAATCAACTCATGCATACCTTAGAAGAAAGATTCTTGATAATTGACGGAGGAATTTCCTTGAAATCGGATCTTCAAGCTTAGTTATGCAACCCTATTTGTTTTTCTCTTTTAGTGCTCTTTGATGATGAGATTTGAGGTGAAAATAGGGTTGCAATAGGTTTAGAAGCTATATATTTCATAGGGTTAAGTTTAGGGACGTGTAAGGAGTGTTAAAAGACTTAATTACCTTTAAAATAACTCAAGACGAAGTGTTTTTGACACCTGAAATTTACTTAGGCAGCGCCCAAGTGATCGCCTATTCCTAGGTTGGGCGGCGCCTAACCAATCGCCTATTCTTGGGTTAGGCAGCGCCTAACCAATCGCCTATGCTTGCTGTCTCTCACGAAAATGGGCATAACTTTTCACTCGGGTATTGGATTAAGGCAAAATTGGTATCATTGGAAAGCTAATTCAATTATCTACAATTTGGTGGGTCTAAATCATCCAAAATTCCACATTAACATCGAGTTATACTCATTCAAAGATGACCCTTGCAAAATCAAACACTAAAAATTGATGGATTCAACTCTTAGCTTGTATTACCTTAAGTGACTCATATGAACATGCTTAATACATCATAAGCTATCCTATCACTAGGATATTCATTGTAAGTCATGTACTCAAGTATGAATCACAGGATAGGAGATTTCATACGTAGGAATACTTATTCACTTCCTAGCTTAGAAACATGCGGGGTATTACAAAGGCATGAGTAGATATCGTGATGACTGAAGTACAAAACTTGGTACTGAGATGAGAATGGGTCGGGCATCTTTCTCCCCTACTGATGTTCTATAATTCACTGGTATCACTACTAAAACCTGTGAGCCTATCTTGGTTACTTGTTCTATCATCTCCCCTAGCTTAAAGCCAGCATTCTAAGTCTGTAGAAACTTTTTAATAAACTCTAAATTGAACTGCAACCATCTTACTCTAGAGTCCAAAATATAACAATACACATGAATAAGAACTCACCTTGAAAGACTATACTTGAAAGTGCAAAACCCACTGCTAATACTTCCTTCTAAGATACAACTCTTAACTTTCTATAACCCAAATGATCATCAAACAATAGCTTTAAACACTACCTATCTTAGAATCTTCATGAGTATCACCATACAATGAGTTCACACTATCAAGAATTTCAATAATACTTTCTATTAGCTCAATCTTCAATGATTCAAACTTAGATTCTAACACTTAATATGGATATACCCTAACCTTTAATAAAACACACTAACTTTCTTCATAGCTTACTAATATCACATCTATAAATCACACCCATATATTCATACTTAATTTCTAATCAATAAACATAAATTCTTGTATATATTATTTAAAGCCTTCTAGTTCACCTATCTTACAACTAATCCTACTTTACCACTGCTAAACTTCTGGTTTCATGCTCCTAACTCTAGATCACATGCTATCATGGGACTCTGAGAAGGGATCTGAAAGCACAACTACTTTGGCTTAGTGAACGAGTTTTCATGATCATGAATTAAATCCTTAAAACTTCGGAACAAAGTAGAACTGATGGGATACTTTTGATCCTGTGTGTAATTTGATAACTTTCTACGGGGACTATCTGAGAATGCTCTATCTGTAGGAATTTGAGCTTCACTATTTCTGTTACTATGAAAATAAGGCAGAGATGGCATAAATGGAGCAAGATGAGAATCTGTATAAGTTTCTTAGAGAAACTTTTTATAGAATGATCTGAGGTATGAAAGAAGGGAAACATTTCTTAAATGCCCTATAATACACGCGTCTCCATATTATTCTGCAAGAGTCTACTAGACACGGCTTCATAGACATCCAAGGAAACTTGAACTCTATGCTCTGATACCAAGTTTGTCACGACCAGAGACTACCCTTAGACGTAACACAGTGCTTGGCACCACAAGTGATCCCAAACTAACCCATGAGCTGGCATGATACTTGAGCAGCTGATTTAGAATATATTAAATGGCTAATGTTTCTATGTGAAAACATAATCATAATGAAATTTGAATATGCATGTAACTAATATAAATTTACAATCTGATAAAACTGAGAAAAGATGTGAAATTACAGGACTGACTTAGACTAACATCTATGAAGCCTCTACTATACTAACTATAGGTAGATAGGATATGCCTCCAACTACCACTAATCAATACATATGAATAATAAAAAATAAAGTACATGAACAACATCTGACTGGAGTCCTGAAAAATAGGAGAACTCATCACCTGCTAGATGGAAAATGCAACTGTCTAGTCATGATGCGTGGCATACAACTGGTACTTACATTATGAAACAATGTATCCACACAGACTTATATGTGGATCAGTACTTATGGAAAGTACTAAGTTAGCGGGGGTGAATGCAATAAGCAAAACTGATTTCATAGGTAATCTTAAAATATGCATGCTAAGTGCAAGTAGACTCACCAAGGGACTGAAATCGAAAGTAGCTTAAATTATGAGTAACAAACATAATCTTATAAGTTGGTGAATCATTACACTTGGTTTCTAAAAACTTTACTTTTTTAGAATAAGTAGAACAGAAGCTGGGATACGATAAAACATGAATGCACGAGTATACGAAACCAAACATACATATATTGAGCTGATCTAATTAACTGAATAATTGAATAACTGATGAATGGGTGATGAAATAATTAGAATCTAAGAAAAATGATAACTTGCACCTATATACTGAGTAACTGATATATGCACATAGACTATTAATATCCAAACACTCATTAGCTGATGATTGAAAATAGATTATGTAATACTGAACTGAACTTAGTCTGAATAAATGGACTAAAAATGTGAGGTACTATACATATGATGTAAAGACTAACTTAACAACATGAGATAGCTATGTATGAATGCATGAAAACTATAATATCTGAGAATGCAAGACAAAACATAAGCATAATTCAGAAAAAATCTGTAACCTAAAATATGGAAGTCTAATAATTGAATAACTGAGAATCGGGATGCTTTCATCAAGCAATCCTAAACTAAAACTACACTAAATATTATACTGAGACTGTGGGAGGTAACATCTAATCGACATGCCCTAATATGAGCTACTAGGGGTCCAACCTGTAACCCCAATTGGAAGGGTGTTAGTACCGTGCCACGGGTACTAACACTGGCTCTATGGATCCGCTAAATTGGTATCCCGAAGGACAAAAGAGTCACCCTACACTGGAAGGAAACTCATGTGATATATGTGAACCGTAAATTAGCAGGAAGAAATCTCAAACATACGTTGGCTATGTAGTTCTGTAACTTAAGGATTTCTACTAAAGCTTAAACCCTAAACTGGCAGGAATTCCCCATCCCTGGGTTCTCTCGGTGCTGAATCCTACTCCCAACTAAACGACACTAAAATGCTAACTAGTGCATACACTAATAACTGATATGCTCAAGTCTTGGTATTTTAAAAATAACAGTGCATACATATTTTGGGGTATTATTAACACATAAACTGATAATGCTCATCATGAATATGAATATCTGAGTATACTAATAAGATTCGTAGAATTACTATCTAAATAATTAAAAAGAAAAATTTATGTAAATCACAGAGGTATTAGGTGTTCATAACCCGCCAGTAGTGAATGAGTATAAAATACAATATTAAATCTTAAATAATATTATCATTGTTAACCTAACTTGTGTTATAATTCGTGAATTGATAAATTAAATTGAGGAGGAATGACACAATTGCCCCTCAAGAAATTAAAATCATAAGTAGACTACCATTTGGATGATCATTGTAACTCGGTAAGTGTTCTATCGCTATTAGCATCACGGCGTAGCACTATCATGGTGAGCTTCTGAAATTGTGATCCAAACATGACCCAATCATTGTCCAAAAATTCAAAAACTCCTCCAAGACATTCTTCTTACACCCATGAACATGAATTAAGTCAAAAACCAACATCTCTAGGACCGGAAGACCAATTTAAAATCCTGAGAGTTAAGATGCCTTAAAATGACTAAGTCCCCAACACTTCGTGAAATTTTCAAGATTTAAGCCTCTAATGCAAGCAACTAGGAGCCGAATTAAGCAAAGAATGATATGGGGTATTACACGACCATAGATAAACCAAATTCTAAGAGAAGACATAAGTATGTAAAATAATCCATGACATGTAATGGATACATTATGAACTATTGAAGTTCACCACTTCAATCCAACACGGACTATTCCCGAATCTTATCAGTGAGCAGGAGGAGTAGTATGGCCAGTTTTTGTATCGCATTGGGATACAGCCACCCAAACACGGGTTAAGGGGTGAAATCTAGCAAGTACTAAAGATAAGGATAAAAGAATTCCAACCTTTAAAACCAAGTAAACCAACCAAATACATTCTTACTGTGATGACCCGAGACTACCCCTAGTCGTAACACGGTGCTTGGTACCATAAGTGATCCTAATCTAACCCATAAATTAACATACTTTTAAGCAACTGATTTAAAATATATTACATAACTGGTTCTCTTTTGCAAAAATATAATCATGAAAATCTCTGAGAAGAATTATAATACTAATAAAATTTATAATCTGATAGAATTGAAGAGAGAACTGAAATTACATGACAGACTCCGACTAACATCTATGAAGCCTCTACTCTAGTGACTATAGATAGCTGGGACATTCCTCCAATTACCACTAATCTATAAATATGAATAATAAAAATAAGGTACATGATCATCATGTGTGGACTACAACTACTACCTACATAATGAAACAATATAGCCACACAGACGTATATGTGGATTAGTACTTGCGGAATGTACTGAGTAAGCAGGGTTGAATGCAGTAAGTAAAATTTATTTCATACGTAATCTTAAAACATGCATGCTAAGTTTAAGTAGACTCACCAAGAGACTAAAATACACTATTACCTGAAGTGTCTTAAAATATATATAACAGCTACAATCTGATAAGCTGGTGAATCACTATACGTAGTTTCTTAAAACATTACTTTTATAATATAAGTAGAAAGGAAGATGAAAAATAGTAAAACATGGGTACTGTATGAATACAGGGTCGGAAACTATGGGGTGGAAACCAACATAACCCAAGGATCTGAATATACAAATATACTAAGCATGAATACATGAAAACAGTTATATCTGAGAATGCAAGACTAAGTGTATTTCTATTATGTCACTAAGATAAATATGAAATCTAAAAGACTGGAAGCTGTAAAACTGAGTATCTTAAAATCTGTACACTTAGTAAAGCAAACTGAACTGAAATCATACTGAACACTGAATGAGACTGTGGGAGCTATCTATAACCGACTATCTGATCAAACATGTAACCCCAGTTGGAAATGGTGCCGATACCTTGCCAAGGGTACATGTGCTTACTAACAATGTAGAATCCACAAGGCTGAGCTGATGTCCTAAAGAACGAGGGTTACATGCTGAGACCTCTCAAAATCTCTGGTGGTGCCACAGGTCTGGAACTTAGGGACTGCTACTAGTGCCTCCTCCCTAACTGATGGGGAGACACTATCCTTGGGTTCGCTCGCTACTAAGGGTTACTCCCAACTGAATGACACTGAAATACTGACTGGTGTATGTACTAAAGCTTGTAAGATCCGGTCATTTTATTTTGAAAACAACAATGCATATAGATTATGAAGTAATTTTAAACTTGTAAACCAATGTCTTTAACATGAAGTAAAATTGGAACTTTCATTATAAAGGTAATAATCTGAATATGGGAATAAAATCATGATTCTTTCTAACTTGTTACTTAAAATGAAAATCATGTGAAACACATTGGTATCGGGTGTTCATAATCCACTAGCACTGTATGAGTACACAATACTATATAAATCTTGAAACTCTATAATAAGTGATTATGATTCAAAAAACCTAACATGGGAATTTATACAACATATGGGAATCATGAACTTGAACATGGGAATATGATGTACATTTGAAGACAACATGGGTGCATGACTAAATTCATAAGTGGGGATTTAACATGAAAATAATGGAATAGGACATAGAAACTTGTAACTCAAAGCATGAATAGGTTAATTCACTTGGAAACACTTGTAGACATGGAAAAGTTCATAATTTGATATTATAACATGAAATTCAAATACGTCATGGGAATCGAAACTGAAAGCATGAGATAACCAAACTTTTCATGAAAACATCCTTGGACATGAATTTAGTTGAATTACTATGGAAATCATGATTTAAATTCATCTTGATCATATGATAGTTCATAAACAAAAGGGAAAGTTCATATCTTGAAATAAAGAAAAGCTTTTCAGGCTCCATAGGTGAAAGAGGACCCATGGATGAACTCCTACATACCTAAACACTTACGCTTGAAAGGAAAACACCAATCTTGTTGCTTTATTGAAGTTTCTTGAACTTGGGAAATTGAATTCTTGATTTCTTAGGGAAAAGGATTTGAATTCTTGTTCTTGGGGAAGGGAATGGTTTTCTTGAGAGGAAATTTTAAGAAGAAGGGAAAAATTATGCCCAAATCATGTTTTGAACGATTGGGTTGAGGTGGGAAAAGAATCAATTTCCCCTCAATCATTTAAACTAAAAATTCGTAACTGGAATGCGGATTAAAGGCTCATCGTGATGCGGTCTTAGCGCGATGACTTACTGGTTCTGACAAAAATGATCATAAATTATTGCTCGGGATTAGTATTATGGCGAAATTGATACCGTTGGAAAGATAATTCAATTATCTACAATTTGGTGAGTTTTGAGCTGAAAAATTCCACGTTTAAAAAAATTATACACGTTCAAATTTGACCCTTGTAGAATCAAACACCAAACTTCAGAAGACTCAAAGACTCTTAGCTCAACTTTGTTCTGAGTGATTCCTATGAACATTCTTCACCTAATAAGCACTTCACACACTACGATAAGGATTATGACACATCCATTCAAATTATAAATCAATAACTGGACAAAACACCTTCAACGCGATGCAATGTATATGCCATAGGGAATATCACTAAAACACATCCCTATCGCGGTGCCTGGATAGATTCGTGATCTAAACGTGACCCAAACCTTGTTTGAAAAATCAAAAACTCCCACTAGACATACTTCTTACCTCCCTGAACAAGAATTAACTCAAAACCTAATGTCTCAAAGTCGGGAAGACAAAAATGAAAATCCTCAAAATTTAGGGGTCTTAAAAATCCTTGAACATGCATTACTGGGAACATGATTGCATAACTGATTCTAAAACATGATACTTGAACAAAATATCATGAACTAAACTAATTTCTTGTAAACATGCAATGACATAAGAATGGTTATAAGGATGAGATTGAAATGAGAGAGTCCATTTATGAATAACCTTAAATTTAGACAAGATCTAATTTCATAAAGAAAAGATGAGAGGTTTAGGACATGAAAACTTGGGGTGTTACAACATCTCCCCCTTGGAATCATTCATCCTCGGAATGATAGTGACTTGGCTAAAATACTAAGGAAAAACTGAAATAATGCACGGAACACTTACGATCTGAATTAACTGAATTTCTTAATATGAAACATGATGCATGGACTGAACTACATTCACAATTTACATAGATGCAAACAAATTACCTCTTAGAATGGCCATATTCATGAGATTCCAGATAGTATGACAAGATGGAAAGATGGAAAATCGTACGAACTTGTCTATTTGACTGTTAGACTGGATCACTGTCTATATGGACTAAATTATAGTGAAAGATTATACTCAACTATACATTCCACTTCAAAATTGCACTTCACTTGAGGCTACTTACAATATTCATATAGGCACTGATAACTCTATCTACTGAAGTCTGAGCTGATCTGAATTCACTTACTGTGTTCAAGCCTACTCAAAACTACAAAGTGCACACATAACACTTTAATACAAGTCTAAATCTTGAATTTAATACACCTTGTGTTTTCATAACTTCTCATCTCATGAATAATTCTTATTATCACTTTAAAAACTGCATTCAACCCTTACTAGAAATTCACTGACGCATAATGCATTCATCCACACATATATATAAATATGACATTCAAGACTGTCTTCATAACCGCATATGTACTTCTAAACAAACACCTATAAAAGCATTTTTCTCATATCTTCCAACCTCTATCATCAATAACTTCTATGCATTACCTGAAGAAAATGCACACAGAATTTCAACTAATCATGACATATATAAAAAACATGGCCTCAATCTTATTTTACACTTACAGCCTTGGCTAAAATAAGAATACAACAATTTTTCATCAAAAGGAAACATTTACTCTCTCCGATCTAAGCAACTGTTCATTATCACTATCATGACCTAAGCAAAGGTCACTAAAAGGTTAGAACATGAGGACTAAAAGCATGAAAGAATAAGTTTAACACTTAACTAAGGCCTAAGGAATAGAGTATCAATGTCATGAATTCATCAAAGTGGTCTAAACTGAGGATATTCATGACATAATCTGAATTTTGAGGATCATTAAGAGTGTCGCAGGAGTACTGGAACTGAACATACTGTAAAGAAAGAGTACATGAGTCATGAGCTGCATGACCTGAGTTTTGAGTTCATAAGTTTCATGGAATATGATTTGTACTGTTGGGTGAAATTGAACTCCTTATACTATGAATCAGAAGTATACATGATTTTATGGAAAGCGCATGAAAATGAGTTGTGATCATGGATCTGACATGTAAGGAATGAGTAGATGTCGTGAAGAATGAAAATTTTTGCAAAAGGTGAGAAAGGTTGGGTATCTTCCCCCCTTACCGCTGTTCTGCAACACACTTTATAACTACTAGAATCTAAGAGCCCGACTTTGTTTCTTATTCTATCATCTCTCCCTTAGCTTTAAGCCATTATTCCATGTTTGTGAACCACTCAATAAATTACTCTAAACTGAATTTCCATCACTTTACTCTAGAGCCTAGGGTATAATACTGCACATAAATGATAAACTCACCTAGAAAGACTACACCTGATAATTTAAGGCCCACAGCTAGCACATTCTTCTGATACACAATTATTAGCTTTTTATATCCCCAACAATCAACATATAACAACTTACACTAACTTAGAATCTTCATGAGTATTACCATACATTGTGTTCAAACAATCTACAATTTTAACTCTTCTTTCTATAAGCTCAATCATCCAAGATTAAAACTTAGATTCTAACACATAACATGGATATCCCTAAACCTTTAATTCACCATACTAACTTCTATCATACCCAACTAGCATCACATCTCTAAGATTATATATCCCTAAACCATGAAAATTACCATAAATTCTACATACCCATCATCAGTAATATATAATTTTGAATCAACAAACATAAATTCTTGCATACACATATTTAAGCCTACTGATTCACCTTTCATACAACGATCCCTATGGATACAAAATCTGCTCAATATAGATAACACTATCCCCATCCTACTACTACTAAACTTCTAGATTCATACTTTTAACTCTAGATCTTATACTATCATAGGATTCTTGGGAGAGATCTGATACCACATATGACCTTGGATTAGTTCACGAGTTTTATTGGCCTTAAATGAAATCTTTAAAACTTTGTAACATAACAGAACTGATAGGATACTTTTGAGCCTACGTGCAATTCCACAACTATCTGTGGGAATTATCTGAGAAAGATCTATCTATAGGAATTTGAGTTTCTCTATTTTTTGTTACCTTGAAAGTAAGGTAGAATTGTAATGAGTAAAGTATGATGAGAATCTACATAAATTTCTTAAATAACCTTTCTATAACATGATTTCAGACATTAAAGAAGGGAAACATTTCCTAAATTCCATGTATCCTCACGAAGAAAAGTATAGACGTCTTTGTGCAATTCCACAAGACTCTACTAGACATCACTTTATAGACACCCTAGGACACTTGAACCTTGTATTCTAATTCTAAGTTTTTCACGACCCGGGACTACCCCTAGTAGTAGCATGATGCATAGAACCACAAGTGATCCCAAGCTAACCCATGAACTGGCATACTATTAAGAAACTGATTTATAATGTATTGAATAACTGGTTCGATTGTGCAGAAATATAATTCTGACAAAATCTAGGAAGAATTATAATACTGATATGATTTATAATTTGATAAAACTGAAGAGAGAACTAAAATTTCATGACTAACTCTGACTGACATCTATGAAGCCTCTACTATACTGACTATAGATATTTAGGACATGCCTTCAACTACCCCTAATCAATACATATAATGAATAAAAATAAGGTACATAAATAACATTTGACTGTAGTCCTCGAAATAGGTGAACTTATCACCCGTTGGTTGGAAATAACAACTGTCTGATCATAATGTGTAGACTACGATTAGTACCTGCATTATGAAATAATGTAGCCACACCGATGTATATGTGGATTTTTACCTCTTGAATGTACTGAGTAAGCAAGGGTGAATGCAATAAGTAAAACCGATTTCATACGTATTCTTAAAACGTGCAAGCTAAGTGTAAGTAAACTCACTAAGAGACTGAAATATACTGAAAGCTGAAGTGTCTTAGAACATGTATAAAAAATACAACCTGATAAGCTAGTAAATCACTACACGTAGTTTCTTAAAATTTTACTTTTATAATATAAGTAGAATTGAAATTGAAAAAAGTAAAACATGGGTACTGTATGAATACAATGTCTGAAACTACGGGGTCAAAACTAACATAACTCAAGGATCTGAATATACAAATATACTGAGCATGAATGCTTGAAAACTGTGATATCTAAGAATGCAAGACTAAATACATATCTATTTTGTCACTAAGATAAATCTAATATCTGAAAGACCGAACGCTGTAAAACTGAGAATTTGAAAATCTATACACTTAGTCAAGAAAACCTTTACATAAAACGTATTGAACACTAATTGAGACTGTGGGAGATAGCTATAACCAACTGGCTGATCCAACATGTAACCCAATTGGAAAGGATTCCGGTACCTTGCTAAGGGTACAAGCGCTGACTAATAATGTGGACTTCATAAAGTTGAGCTAATATCCCGAAGGATGAGGGTGTCACACTGAGACACCATCCATGGGTTCACTTAGTTCTATGGGTTACTCCCAACTTAATGACACTAAAATATTGACTGGTGTATGCACTAAAGCTGGTAAGCTCAGGTCATAATATTTCAAAGAGATTAGTGCATAGAGATTCTGAAGTAATTTTAAACATGTATATAAATGTCTTTAACAAGAAGTAAAATTGGAACTTTTATTATAAAAGTGATAATCTGAATATGGGAGTAAAATCAAAATTTTGTCTGTCTTGTTACATGAAAACGAAAATCATGTAAAGCACATAGGTATCAAGTGTTCATAACCCACCAGCACTGAATGAGTAAAAAATATGATATAAATCTTGAAACATTGTAATAAGTCATTATGGTTCAAAGACCCTAACATTGGTATGTCATCAAACACTTGGAATCATAAAATTGAACATGGGAAATATGATGTACATGTGAAAACAACATGGGTGCATGACTAAATTCATAAGTTGGGGATTCAAAATGAAATCTTTGGCATAGGACATGGAAACTTGCAACTCAAAGCAAGAATAGATTAATTAACTTGGAAACACTTGTAGACATGGAAAAGTTCATAATTAGTTATAATAACATGAAATTCAATTGGATACTTCGTGGGAATCGAAACTTAAAGCATGAGATAACCAAACTTTTCATCAAAACATCCTTGGACATGAATTTAGTCAAATTACTAAGGAAATAATGATTTAAATTCATCTTGAACATATGATACTTGATAAACAAAAGGGAAAGTTCATATCTTTAATTAAAGTAAAGATCTTTGGGCTCCATGGGTTAAAGGGGACACATGGATGAACTCCTACATACCTTAAACCCTTAAGCTTGAAAGGGAAACACCAATCTTGATGCTTTCTTGAAGGTTCTTGAACCTGGGAACTTGAATTCTTGATTTCTTCGGGGAAAAGAATTTGAATTCCTATTCTTGGGGAAGGGAATGGTTTTCTTAATGGCAAAATTATGCCCTGACTGATACCTAAATTGTGTTATGAACTATTGGGTTGAGGTTGGAAAAGACCCAATTGCCCCTCAATCATTTAAACTAAAAATTCATAACTGGAAAGCAGATTAAAGGCTCATTACGAAGTGGTCTTATCGCGGTGGATTACTAGTTCTGACAAAAATGATCATGACCTTTGGCTAGGGTATCGGATTAAGGCAAAATTAGTATCGTTGGAAATCTAATTCCATTATCTATAATTTGGTGGGTATTCAACTGAAAAATTCCACTCATATCAAAAGTTATATATGTTCAAATATGACCCTTGTAGAATTGAACACCAAACTTTGGACAAATCAAAGACTCTTAGTGCAACTTTGTTCTAAGTGATTCCTATGAACATTGTTCACCTAATAAGCAATTCACACACTAGGATAAAGATTATGACACATGCATTCTAATTATAAATTAAGAACTTGACAAAACACCTTCTCCGCATTGCGATGTACGTGCCAAAAGGAATGTCAAGCGATGTGCCCCTGTCGCGGTGACTGGCTAGATTCGAGATCCAAACATGACCTAAACGTTGTTCAAAAAATCTGAAACTCCCCCGAGATATACTTCTTAGGTCCTGAACATTAATTAACTCAAAAACTAACTTTTTGGGGTTGAGAAGACCAAAATGAAAATTCTCAAAGTTTAGGGGTCTAGAAAATGACTAAGTCCCCAACACTTAGTGAAAATTTAAAGTCTTAAGGCCCTTAACCAGGCAACTAAGAGATGAACCAAGCCAGGATTAGTACGGGGTATTACAATATCTTCCAGTCAAGAATATTCTCCTCGAATGAGACTGGTTAGACTTATAGTACTGAATAAGGACACTGAGATTACATATTGAACAAGCATGACTGGGAACATGATTGCATAACTAAGTCTGAAACATGATTCATGAACTAAATATAATAAGATGAACTGATTTCTTGAATACATATAATGACATAAAATTGGTTATAAGGATGAGATAAAAACGACAGAGTCCACTTATGAGTAACTATTACTTTAGGTTAGATATGATGTCATGAAGAAAAGATGAGAGATTTAGGACAGGAAAACTAGTGGTATTACAATATCTTTCCCTTGGGATCATTCATCCCCCGAATGATATTGACTTGGCTAAAATACTAAAGAAAGACTGAGATTATGCACAGGACACATACGAATTGAATTATCACTGAATATCCAAAACTGAAACATGATGCATGGACTTAACTAGATACATAATTTACATGGATGCAAACAAACTTCCTCTTGGAATGTCCATATTTATGAGATTTTGAATAGTATGACTAGATGAAAAGATGGAAAACCGTAGGAACTTTATCTCTGACTGTTAGACTGGATCACTGGCTATATGGACTGAATTATACTGAAAGATTGTACATAACTATACATTCCACATCAAAATTGCACTTAACTTGAGGCTACTTAAAATATTCACATAGGCACTGATAACTTTATCGACTGAAGTTTGAGTTGAAATGAATTCTCACACTATGTTCAAGCCAACTCGAATCTACAAATTGCACACATAATACTATAATACTAGTTTAAATCATGAATTTAATACACCCTGTGTTTTCACAATTTCGCATCGCATGAATAATTCTTATTACAACTTCAATAACTACATTCAACCCTTAATAGACATTCACTGATGCGAAATGCATTCATCCACATATTTATATAAACATGACATTCAAGCCTAACATCATAACCACATATGCACTTTAAAATAAACACCCATAAAAGAATCTTACTTATATCCTCCAATATCTATCATCAACTACTTCCATGCACTAAACTAAGAAAACACACAAAATTTCAACTAACCATGACATATATCAAAAACTTGTCCTCAATATTGTTTCACACTTACAGCCTTAGCTAAAACAAGCATAGAACAATCTTTTATAAACAAGAAACATTTACACTCTCCCATCTAAAAAACTATTCATCATCACTATCATGACCTAAACAAAGTTCACTGAAAGTTTAGAACATGAGGGCTTGCAAGAATAAATTTGACACTTAACTAAGTCGTAAGGAATAGAGTATCAATGGCATTAATTCATCAAAGAAGTATAAACTGAGGATATACATGATATAATCTAAATTTTGCTGATCATTGATGGTGTAGCATGAGTACAGGAATTGAACATACTGTAAAGCATGAATATATAATTCATGAGCTGCATGACCTAAGTTTGGAGTTGATAAGTTTTATAGAATATGATTTGTATTGCTGAGTGAACTAGAACTCACTATACTAGGTGCAGGAAGCGTACATGATTTTATGGAAAGCCAATAAATATGAGTTGTGATCATGGAGGTGATATGTAAGGAATGAGTAGATGTCGTGAAGAATAAACAACTTTGAACTGAGGTAAGCACGGGTCGGGTATCATCCTCCCTTATTGCTGCTCTACAACACACATCATCACTACTAGAATTTGAGAGCCTGATTTGGTTCCTTATTCTATCATATCCCCCTTAGCTTTAAGCTATTATTCCAAGTCTGTGAACCACTTAATAAATAATGCTAAACTAAAATGCCACCATTTTACACTAGATTCTGGGGTATAATACTGGACAAAAATGATAAACTTACCCTAAAAGACTACACCTAATAATGTAAGGCCTACTGACAGCACTTCCTTATGATACATAATTCTTAGCTTTTTATTTCCCCTACAATCATCATATAACAACTTATATTGAATAACTTAGAATCATCATGAGTATCTCCATACACTAAGTTCAAACCATCTAGAATTTCAACTCTTCTTTCAATTATCTCAATCATCAAAGATTCAAACTTAGAGTCTAACATGTAACATAAATATCCTCAAACCTTTAATGCACTATATTAACATTTATCATAGCCAACTAGTATCAGAGCTCTAACCTTATATTTCCTTAGACCATGAGAATTACCAATACACCAACATACCCATCATCAACAACATATAATTTTAAATCAACAAACTTAAATTCTTGCATACACTATTTCAAGCCTACTGATTGACCTTTCATACAACTAGCACCATGGATACATAATCTTCCAAATCCAGATAACACTATCCCTATCCTACTGCTGCTAAACTTTTGGGTTCATACTTCTAACTCTAGATTATTTACTATCATAGAATTTTTGGGAGGGATTTGAAAGCACATATGATGTTGGATTAGTGCACGTGTTTTCATGGTCATGAATGAAATATTTAAAACTTTGAACATAATGAAACTGATAGGATACTTTTGAGCCTGCGTGCAATTCCATAACTGTCTGACAAATCTCTATCTATAGGAATTTGAGCTTCACTATTTTCTGTTACTTTGAAAGTAAGGTAGAGTTTTCATGAGTGAAGTTTGATAAGAATCTACATAAGTTTCTTAGATAACTTTTCTATAACACAATTTGAGACATGAAAAAAGAGAAATATTTCCTAAATGCCCTGTAGCCCCTCAAAGAAAAGTACATGCATTTTCATACCATTCCACAAGACTCTACTAGACACCGCTTCATAGACACCCTAGGACACTTAAACCTTAAGTTCTGATTCTAAATTTGTCACGATCTGAGACTACCCCTAGTCGTAACACGATTCTAGGAACCACAAGTGATCTCAAGCTAACCCATGAACTGGCATACCATTAAGTAAGTGATTTATAATTTATTAAATAACTGGTTCGGCTATAAGGAAATTTAATCATGACAAAATCTGGCAAGAATTATAATACTGATACAATTTACAATATGATAAAAAGTAAGAGGGAACAGAAATTTCATGACTGACTCTAACTGACATCTACAAAGCCTATACTATACTGACTATAGATATATAGCACATGCCTCCAACTACTACTAATCAATACATATGAAGAATTAAAATAAGGTATATGAATAACATCTAACTCTAGTCCCCAAAATAGGAGAACTCATCACCGGTGGCTGGAAACTGTAACTGTCTGATCATGATTTATTGTTTCTTAAAAGTTTACTTTTATAATATAAATAAAACTGAAGCTAAAAAATAGTAAAACATGGGTACGGTATCAATATAAGGTCTGGAACTATGGGGAGGAAACTAACATAAATTAAGGATCTGAATCTACAAATATAGTGAGCATGAATGCATGAAAAATGTAATATATGAGAAAGAAAGAATAAGTGCATATCTGTTATGTCACTGATATAAATCTTAAATTTGAAAGATTGAAAGTAGCAAACTAAGTATCTCAAAATCTATACACCTAGTCAAGAAAACCTGAACTTAAAACATACTGAACACTTACTGAGACTATAGGAGCTAGCTATAACCAAAAAGCTAATACAAATCAGTGAAAACATAAAACTTGTCTGAACTTGATCAATACAAATCTGAACTTTACAAGATTATAACTCCTTTTTTACCAAACTAAAACTGAAACTAAATATATTAACATCTACTGACTGTATATAAAGCCTCTACTAGTACTGACTTTAGATAGCCGGGTCATGACTCCCAACTATCCCAACTCGCTACGACTGAAATAGGAAAATAAAAAACTGCTCAAACTGTCTATTTGGCTCAAACCCTTGAATTAAAAGGATATATCACCTGCTGATTAGAAGTTGCGAACAGACTAAATCTGAATGTGCATACTAAGTCTCGTACCTACATTATCAGACAATGTAGCACATAGACGTATATGTGGATCAACACTTTGGAAATGTACTGAGTATATAGAGGTGTATGCAATTAAATAATCAATATCATAAATCCTTACAGAAAATATGCTTGCTAGTATAGATGACTCACATAGCTTGAATTAAAACCATCATAATCATGAATAAGAAAACAGGTAATATAAATCACTTGAGTCATTGCACTTCATTCTAAATCTGAATTAAGTCTTTATTCTTAAACTTGTAAGATAGATAAAGTCTTAAAACAACATCTTTCAGAGCATACACTTTAATCTCATAAAAACTAGGAACATATTTGGAAACTTAAAGATTTTCACACTTGAGAGCCTTAGAAATCTTGGACTCATAGCTTTCAAAATACATATACTTTTATCTTAGACAGAGTAGGGGACTACTTTGAGAGTTTCTTCTAACCGACATAAACCATGTGAGCTACATGGATTCCAAAATCTTACCCATGTTGGGGAGAGCTATTCTATCCTTGCCATCGGATAGAACCTTAACTTTAGTGATCACTATCTTAACTCACTTGGGGTATATCAGAAACCTATGGGGGCACATAGTTCTGGGGCATGAGACCTCAGAATTAAGCCTAACTCCATGCTAAATACTACTCCCTTACTTAGCTCATAACTTTAGAAAATCCACCTTAAAACATTTCAATAATCTGCAATGGTAGCCAAAACGCATCCCCTTTATCTCAAAATCAAGGATGTGGATTTCTTTCTTAACTTAAGATCAAAACTCACTTCTTTCGTGAAATCTTGATACACTTATCATGAATAAGATTTAAAGTCTCAATAACATAGAAATATATGTACTCTTCTTGAAACACTTTAAAAAGTATCAATAAGTCATTCTCAAAGGCTCACAATTTTACAATAAGGCTCAATTCACGATAACAAATCTTGGAAATTCTTGAAAATATGATATCAATATAGGAATGTACAATTTATGTCATGAACTCTCAATTTATATCATAATTAAATAAGATTATCATGCAATTCAAGACTTGAACAATTCCATAATGTCATAAACTTGAAATATATCAAAATAATATGAATTCATCTTGAAAATACGAAATTCTTTAAGAAAAACTAAAACTTTTGGGCACAAGAATGAAAGAGTGTTCTTGTTCAAAACCTACATACCTTAAACTTGGAGCATTTGGATGACTTCAAAAATTCCAGAAGGTTATTCATGAACTATTGGGTGTCCCTCGTAGCTCTCTTAAAGGGAAATTCAAATATGCAAGAATTATTGTATTCTTACGGTTGAATCTTTAGATAATTGGGTTTTTATGTTGAAACCTTAACCTTGCGGTTGAAGGTGTGCAGAGAATTTTGAGATATTTAACTAAAGAAAATGGAAGATAATAGTCTCCTTGAGGGTTATAAGTAGTGGGAAGTGAAGGAAAAAAACAAAATACCCTTACTAAACCACTTCCCAGTTGCTGAAAATCTAAGGATGACGACATTTGTGATAGGCCGTCAGACTTGTGATAAGTCATCACAAATATCGTCACTGGGGGGTGGAATTGATGGATTTCTGCCAAGGCTGACGACATTCATGATAAGTCATCATACTTGTGATAACTTATCAAAAATATCATCACTGGGGGCTAGATTCTAACTAAGGAAGACTACATTTGTGATAAGTCATCACACTTGTGATAAGTAATCACGAATGTCGTCGCTCAGTTTTCCAGGCTGACATGCTGGAGTAAAATGGGTATAACTTTTTGCTCCGAAATTGGATTTAGGCAAAATTGGTATCGTTGGAAAGATAATTGGAAGATATTTCATTTGATATATAGTAGGACACCCAGTTAGTCATATATAAGGAGTAATAGTCGATTGAAGTTGATCCAAGTTTCGACGCTCACTAAAACTAGAACGATGGGAATGCTTTCAACTTGACCTTGAGTTAGGGGATCTCTATGATCTCAATTCACGCTCAAATATGTTCCAACACTACATAATTGATTAACATACCAAATTTGCATAGGATTTATGGATTTTGGGACATCTACATGTAGAAAAGATGGTTTTCATTCTAGCCCGATATGCGGGGTGTTACAGTATCTCCCCCTTGGGATCATTCATCCCCAAATATTTCTCTTTAGGTTAAGAATACAGAGAACACCAAGGATACACAGTTGAAATAACTTATTAATCTGAATCTATAAATTTCTAAACTTTGGCATACTTCGATGAATGAATATACTCATGATAAGAATAGCTATCTAATTGAATCTTTGATTAGAGAGGAGACGAATGATGAAAGGTTGTTACCTTCGTTTGAATCTGAGCTAACTTGTCCTTTTTACTTATTTCTTAAGAGCTGACTCATGTTGAGAGTTTAGAATTTACTTGATGTGCTCATGGTGCGATCATACATATAGACTGTGAGTTGATAGGTTATGCAGGCTCAAATCATGAGAAAACAAGGCTAAGATCACACAATGGGTATCACAGTATCTAAGCTGGAATACTTGGAAAACGAAGATCGTTCGGTGAATACTTATGAACTGAATCATGACTAGATATCTGAATTCTGAAACTAATGCCTGATACATATACTGAGTTGAATTCACAAATGCAAAACTATTTCAGAATTACCGTACTTATGAAACTACAAGTAGTAAAACTAGGCTTGTTCGAAAAATGGAAATCCATAGAAATCTATGTTCCTGATTGTTAAACTGAACTTCTGTCTATTCAAAATGAATCATACTAGATACTCATGCTCAAGTGGAGGGTTTCTTCAACACCCCTCTAGGTATTTCTAATGATTTGAAGGAGCCAAGAATTTTTTTGGTCAAGATCTGAACAAGACATCTGAATAAGGGATTACAATATTGCTACAATTCCAAAGCTTGGAATCATAGACCTTTGAGTCGTAGACTGGGGTAGAATATACTAGGTTTTAGGCAATGTAACACCTTACTTAAAACTTAAACACACTTCTAAAATATTCTATAAACTAATCTTTTACCTTAAAAACCATACTTATTGATTCATCTTCTAATTCTAACAAGGCCGCTGATATTTCCTTTTACTCATGTCTAAACTAAACTAAATTACCTCACCATCTTCAAGCCTAACCCACAATCATAGGGTATACCACATAACACTATACTACTAGTCTGAACCATATTTCAACACACCCTGCACTTCATAACTTCTCATCTCATGAAAATCCTCATTACTACTCCAACAACCACATTCAACCTCGTACTAGACATTTTACTAATGTGCAGTGCATTCATATAAATATACAAACATGATGTTCAAGCCTCACTTCTATAACCACATATGCACTTCTAAACACACTCCCCTAAAATAACTTTGTCACAACTTATAAACCTCTATCAAGAACAACTTCCATGCACTACTCCTAAGAAGACATACATAAGATTTCAACTACCCAAATATTTCATATTAAACTTCGACTAACCATGACGGGTATTAAAGATCTTGGCTTCAATCTTACTTCACACTTTACTGCCTTAGCTAAAATAAACATACAACGACCTTCCAGTAACAAGAAATGTTTACTCTCTCCCATCCAGACAACTGATCATCCTCTCCATCTTGACCGAAGGAAAGGTAATAGATGGTTAGAACATAAGGTCCCAAAATATAACGGGATACTATGAATAACTTGACACTCAACTGAGGCTTGAGGAATAGAATATATTGCATCATGGACTTATCAAAGAAGTATGATCTAAGGACATGCATGATATAAATCTGAATTTCGATGATCATTAAAAGTATTGCTTGAGTACTTGGACTGAACATATTGTAAAGCTTGAGTACATGAGTCATGAGCTGCATGACCTGAATTTAAAGTTCATAACTTATGGAATGTGATTCCAACTACTGAAAGAACTGGAACTCCTGATTTTTAGGAACTAGGAGAGTACATAATTCTCGATCATATGTATAAACACAAATTAAGATCATGGAACTGAATGTAAGGCATGAGTAGGTATTGGGAAAACTAAAAATACTTAAATAATATTGGGTCAAGTATTAATCTTTCTCACAGCTATTCTACAACTTACTGGTACATCTACTAAAATTTGAAGTCTTGACTTGGTTACTTGTTCTATCATCTCCCCCTAGATGTAAGCCATCACTCTAAGGCTTTGACCACTATTTAAACTCTAGTCTAATTATAATCACTTTACTCTAGAGTCTGGGATATAGCAACGCACATGAACAAAAGAACTTAACCCGAATGACTACACCTAAAAGCGTAAAACCAACTTCTAATAATCACTTCTGAGCTACACCCTATCTTTCTATAGCCCCAATAGTCATCATACAACACTTGAACACTTACTAAATTTAAACCTGCATGAGCATCCCCATAGTTGGAGTGCACACCATCTAGTTCTTCAACTCTTATTCCTATTAGTTAAATCTTTGAAATTTCAAACTTAGATTCTAACGCTTAACATGGGTATCTCCAAACCTTTGATGGACCATACAACTTCTATCATAGTCTACCAATATCTTTCTTGTAAACTTATGTTTCTAAACCATGAGAATAACATTCATACTTAAAAAGGCTCAACATCTTTGATCATAACTCCTTAACTTATATATCAAGAACATTACTCATTATCTAACTAGTCTTTCTCCACCTAACATCTCAACGGTACTACTGATACTACAACATCTAATAATCCTCAAAAACAAAATAATGCAGCCCCATAGAACCTTGGGCGTACTTCTTCATCATACATACAACGTCAAACTTAATTACGAATCAAGTAAACTTATGCTCTTGCATACACTGTTCAAGCCTATTATATCACTTCTCTATAACTAGTATTATTAGCCAAGAAATCATCACATCCACTTTCATGACCACCAATCATTGAAACTTAATACATAGTGTTGTTCTCACTTGGAAGCAATAGAATAAAACAAATCAAGAATAACTAGCCCACTTGAACCTCATAATAATCATAATCGATTATAAACATATGACCTATCTTATTTACAATCCATTAACACATCCTCCTTATACACATCATTACTATCCACCTATCTAAACACCTAAACTTCTTTCGTAGCTCTATAAGTTTCAACCAACACAAAAACAAAAAGATGCACAACAAGTTGCTAGTGAATCGAAATAGGCCTCACACAGCTTCACTAGCCTTTGATTTTTCAACAAAACAATGATAACAAGGTTACAAGAGATAGAAACTTAACACACAATATTCAATAATGAAAGAATACACATCTTATTATGTCTTACTTGCATGACTCATAAGAGTGAGGACATAAATCTGATCTTGAGAGACTTATAACATACTAGAATGTTACTCTCAAGCCGCTTTGTGTGACTTCTGAAGCTTTTTGCTATCCAATTTGAGAGAGTTATCTGGGAAGGAACTGGAACTTACTAATCATGCTATCTTAAGAATAATACATCGATAGGGATGTATAGCTTTACATTATAGATTTTGAGGAGGAATCTAGATTCACATCTGACTTGGGCTTAGTGCATAACTTTTATGAATCATGAATAAAACACTTCAATCATCGAAACTCAAAAGCACTGATGGGATACTTTCTAGATCTCTTACAATCTAATAACTATCTGTGGAGACTATCTGAGAAATCAATATCTGTAAAGATTTAAGCATGATTGTTTCTGATACCTTAAAAATAAGGTAGAGATGGCTCGGATAGAGTAAGATGAGAATCTGTATAAGTTTCTTAAAGAACATTTATATAGCACGATCTGAGACATGAAAAAATAGAGATATTTCCTAAATGCCTTGTAGCCTCTCAAAAAAAAGTACAGACATCTCCGTACCGTTCAGCAAGACTCTACTAGACACGGCTTCACAGATACCCTAGGACACTTGAACTCTATGCTCTGATACCAAGTTTGTAATGCCCTGAAATTGGGTCCCGAGATGTCACACGGTGCTTAGGGTCACAAGTAACCCCAAGATAACCCTTCTACTGGCATAAATTATAAGCAACTGAATAAACTGCTTAAATCTGTATAAAATCAGTGAGAACATAAAACTTTTCTGAACTTGATCAATACAAATTTGAACTTTACAAGATTACAACTCTGCTTTTACCAAAATAAAACTAAAACTAAATACAATAACTTCTACTGATTGTCTATGAAACATCTACTAGTACTGACTTTAGATAGTTGGGTCATGACTCCCAACTCACTACGACTGAAATAGGAAAATAAAAAACTGCTCAAACTATCTATCTGGATCAAACCTTTGAATTAAAAGGATTCATCACCTGCTAACTGGAAGCTGCGAACTGACTGAATCTGAATGTGCATACTAAGTTTCGTACCTACATTATGAGACAATGTAGCACATAGACGTATATGCGGATTAGCACTTTGGGAATGTACTGAGTATATGGGGGTGTATGAAATTAAATAATCAATATCATAAATCCTTATAGAAAACATACATGCTAGTATATATGACTCACATAGCTTGAATTAAAACCATCATAATCATGAATAAGAAACAGGTAATGTAAATAACGTGAGTCATTGCACTTCATTCTAAATCTACATTTTGTCTTTATTCTTAAACTTGTAAGATAGATAAAGTATTAAAACAACATCTTTCAGAGGATACACTTTAATCTCATGAAAACTAGGAGCTTCTTTGGAAACTTAAAGATTTTGACACTTGAGAGCCTTAGAAATCTTAGACTCATAGCTTTCAAAATACATATACTTTTATCCTAGACAGAGTGAGGGACTACTTTAGGAGTTTCTTCTAACCGACATAAACCATATGAGCTACATGGAGTCCAACTTCTTACCCACGTTGGGGAGAGCTATTCTATCCTTGCCATCGGATAGAACCTTAACACTAGTGATCACTATCTTAACCCACTTGGGGTATGTTAGAAACCTATGGGGATATGTAGTTTTGGGGCAGGAGACCTCAAAATCAAGCCTAACTCGATGCTAAATACTACTCCCTTACTTAGATCAGAACTTTAGAAAATCCACCTTAAAATATTTCAACAATATGCAATGGGAGCCAAAACGCATCCCCTTTATCTCAAAATCAAGGATGTGGATTTCTTTCTTAACTTAAGATCAAAACTCACTCCTTTCGTGAAATCCTGATAGACTTATCATGACTAAGATTTAAAGTCTCAATAACATAGAAATATATGTACTCTTCTTGAAACACTTTAAAAAGTATCAATAAGTCATTCTTAAAGACCCACAATTTCACAATAAGGATCAATTCACTACAACAAATATTGGAAATTCTTGAAAATATGATATCAATATAGGAATGTGCAATTTATGTCATGAACTCTTAATTTATATCATAATTAAATAAGATAATCATGCAATTCAAGAGTTGAACATTTCCATAATCTCATAAACTTGAAATATAGCAAAATAATATGAATTCATCTTTAAAATACGAAATTCTTTAAGAAAAACTAAAACTTTTGGGGACAAAACTAAAACTTTTGGGCGCATACCTTAAACTTGGAGCTTTTGGATGACTTCAAAAATTCTGGAAGGTAATTCATGAACTATTGGGTGTCCCTCGTAGCCCTCTTAACGGGGAATTCAAATCTGTAAAAATTATCAAATTCTCACGGTGGAATCTCTAGACAATTGGGTTTTTATGTTGAAACCCTAACCTTGTGGTTGAAGGTGTGCAAAGAATTTTCGTCACACTTATGATAAGTTATCATGTATGTCGTCACTCAGTTTTCCAAGATGACATGCTAGAGTAAAATGGATATAACCTTTTGTCCGGTATCAAATTTAGGCAAAATTGGTATAGTTAGAAAAATAATTGGAAGTGCTTTCATTTGATATATAGTACGCCACCCAGATCATCATATAAAAGGATTTATGGTTGATTGAAGTTGACCCAAGTTTCTACGCTTACTAAAACTCAAACGATGGGAAAACTTTCAACTTGACCTTGAGTTAAGGGATCTCTATGATCTCAATTCGTGCTCAAATAGTTTCCCACACTACATAATTTATTAACATACCAAATTTGAATTGGATATATGGCTTTTGGAACAACTATACGAAGAAAAGATGGTTTTCGTTCTAAGCCAAAATGTGGGGTGTTACAAGTTGGAAAGGGTGTCGGTACCTTGCAAAGGGTACAAGCGCTAACTGACAATGTGGACTCCACAAGGCTGAGCTTATGTCCCAAATGAAGAGGGTGTCATGCTGAGACCCCTAAAAATATATGGTAGCGCCATAGGTCTGGAACTTAGGGACTAATACTAGTGCCCCATCCCTAATTGATGGGGAGACACCATCCCTGGGTATGCTCGGTGCTAAGGGTTAATCCCAAGTATAAAACACTGAAATACTGACTGGTGTATGTACTGAAGATGGTAAGCTCAGGTCATGGTATTTTGAAAACAGCAATGCATAAAGATTCAGAAGTAATTTTTAACATGTAACCAAACTTTTCTCGAAACTTAAATCATCAGATAACCAAACTTTTCATAAAAACACCCTTGGACATGAATTTAGTTGGATTACTAAGGAAATCATGATTTAAATTCATCTTTAACATATGATACTTCTTAAACAAAAGGGAAAGTTTATATCTGTAATTAAAAAACAACTTTTTGGGCTCCATGGGTGAAAGAGGACTCATGGATGAACTCCCACATACCTTAAATCCTTAATCTTTAGAGGGAAACACCAATCTTGATGCTTTCTTGATGGTTCTTGAACTTGGAAACTTGAATTCTTGATTTCTTTGAGGAAAAAGATTTGAATTCCTGTTCTTGGGGAAGGGAATGGTTTTTTTAGATGAAAGTAGATGAGGGCAAAATTATGCCCTAACTAATGCCCAAATCATGTTATAACGATTGGGTTGAGGTTTGAAAAGACCCAATTTCCCCACAATCATTTAAACAAAAAATTCATAATTGGAATATGGATTTAGGACTCAGCGCGATGCGGTCTTATTGCAGTGTCTTACTAGTTCTGACGAAAATGATCATAAATTTTTGCTCGGGTATGGGATTAAGGCAAAATTTAATGCTGAAAAGCTAATTCCATTATCTACAATTTGGTGGGTCTTGAGCTTAAAAATTCAATGTATATCAATTGTTATACATGTTTAAATTCTACCCTTAAAGAATCAAACACCAAACTTAGGATGAAATAAAGATTCTTAGCTCAACTTTGTTCTAATTGATTCCTATGAACATTCTTCACCTAATAAGCACTTCACACACTAAGATAAACATTATGACACATGCATTCAAATTATAAATCAATAACCAGACAAAATACCTTCACCGCGATGTGATGTACGTGCCATATGGAATGCCACCGCGACTCGGCCCTATCGTTGTGACTGGCTGGATTCGGGATCCAAACATGACCCAAACCTTGTACAAAAAATCCAAAACTCCTCCGAGACATACTTATTACATCCTTTAACATGAATTAACTAAAAACTAACTTCTCGGGATCGGGAATAGCAAAATAAAAATTCTCAAAATTTAGTGGTCTTGAAAATGACTAAGTCTCCAACACTTTGTGAAAATTTAAATTCATATGGCCCTTAAGCAAGAAACTAAGAGATGAACCGAGCCAGGATTAGTACGGGGTATTACAATATCTTCCAGTCAGGAACATTCATCCTCGAATAAGACTGGTTAGACTGAGAGTATTGAACTAAGGCAACTGAGATTGCATACTGAACATGCATGACTGGTAACATAATTTCATAACTTAGTCTAAAATATGATACATAAACTAAATATCTTAAACTAAACTGATTTCTTGAATACATGCAATGACATAAGAGTGGTTATAAAGATGAGATAAAAAGGAGAGAGTCCACTTATGAGTAACCATTACTTTAGGCTAGATATGATTTCGTGAAGGAAAGATGAGAGGTTTAGAACATAAAAACTCGAGGTATTACAACATCAACCCTTTGGGATCATTCATCCCATGAATAATACTGTCTTGGCTAAAATACTAAGGAAAGACTGAGATTATGCATGGGACACTTACGAACTGAATCATCACTGAATATCTGAATTAAAAACATGATGCATGGACTGAACTGGATTCACAATTTACATGGATGCAAATAAACTACCTCTTGGAATGTCCATATTCAATGATATTCTGGATAGTATGACTTGATGGATAGATGGAAAACCATACAAACTTGTATGTCTAACTACTAGACTGGATCGCTGGCTATAATTATACTGAAAGCTTATACTCAACTATACATTTCATTTCAAAACTACACTTAACTTGAGGCTACTTAAAATATTCACATGGGCACTGATAAATCTATCGATTGAAGTTTGAGTTGAATTGAATTCTCTCACTATGTTCAAGCCAAAATGAATCTACAATGTGCACACCTAATACTGTAATACAAGTTTAAATCATGAATTCAATACACCCTATGTTTTCATAACTTCTCATCTCATGAATAATTCTTATTACCACTTCAACAACTACATTCAACCCTTACTAGACATTTACTGACGCGCAATGTATTCATCCATATATATATATAAACGTGACATTTAAGTCTATCATCATAACAACATATGCACTTCTAAATAAACACCCATAAAAGCATCTTGCTCATATCCTCCAACCTCTATCATCAACAACATACATGCAATACCCTAAGAAAGCACACACAAAAATTCAACTAACCATGACATATATAAAAAATTTGGCCTCAATCTTACTTCACACTTACAACCTTAGGTAAAACAAACATACAACAATCTTTCATGAACAACAAACTTTTACTCTCTTCTATCTAAACAACTGTCCATCATCACTATCTTGACTAAAGGAAAGGTCACTGAAAGATTAGAACATGAGGACTTGAATTATTTAAGAATAACTTTGACACTTAATTAAGCCCTAAGGAATAGAGTATCAATAACATGAATTCATCAAAGAGGTCTAAACTGAGGACATACATGATATAATCTGAATTTCACTGATCTTTAAGAGTTTAGCATGAGTATAGGAACTGAACATACTGTAAAGCATGAGTACATAAGTCATGAGCTGCATGACTTGAGTTTGGAGTTCATAATTTTCATGGAATATGATTTGTATTGCTGAGTGAACTAGAACTCTTTTTACTAGGAGCTAGAAGCGTACATGATTTTAAGGAAAACACATGAGTATGAGTTGTGATCATGGAGATAACATGTAAGGCATGAGTAGATGTCATAAAGACTGAAAAACTTTACACTGAGGTAAGAACGGATTGGGTATCTTCCTCCCTTACTGCTTTTCTACAACACACTTCATCACTACTAGAATCTGAGATCCTGACTTGGTTCCTTATTCTGTCATCTCCCCCTTAGCTTTAAGCCATCATTCCAAGTTTGTGAACCACTTAATAAATAACTCTAAACTTAACTGCCATAACATTACTGTAGAGTCAAGGGTATAATAATGCACATAAATGATAAAACTCACCCTAAAAGACTACACCTGCTAATGTAAGGCCCACTTCTATCACTTTTTTTTGCTACACAATTCTTAGCTATCTATAGCACCAATAATCATCATATAACAACTTACATTGACTAACATAGAATATTCATGAGTATCACCATACACTGAGTTCACATCATCTAGAATTTTAACTCTTCTTTTTATTTGCTCAATCATCTAAGATTCAAACATAGATTCTAACAAGTAACGTAGATATCCCCAAACCGTTAATGCACCATACTAACTTCCATCATAACCAACTAGTATCACATCTCTAAACTTATATTTCCCTAAACCCTGAGAATTACCATTACACCAACATACCCATCATCAACAACATATAATTTCAAATCAACAGACTTAAATTCATGCATATACTATTTTAAGCCTACTGATTCATCTTTTATACAACTATCCCCATGGATACATAATCTTCTCAATTCAGATAACACTATCCCCATCCTACTGCACGAGTTTTCATGGTTATGAATAAAATCTTTAAAACATTGGAACATAATGAAATTGATAGGATACTTTTATGCCTTCATATAATCCCACAACTATCTGCAGAGATTGTCCAAGAAATCTCTATCTGTTGGAATTTGAGCTTCACTATTTTTTGTTACCTTGAAAGTAAGTTAGAGTTGCCATGAGTGAAGTATGATGAGAATCTACATTAGTTTCTTATAGAACCTTTCTATAGAATGATTTGAGACATGAAAGAAGAGAAATATTTACTAAATAACCTACAGCCTCTCAAAGAAAAGTACAGACATCTCCATACCATTTCGCAAGACTCTACTTGACAAGGCTTCATAAATATCCTAGGACACTTGAACCTTGGGCTTTGATACTAAGTTTGTCATAACCCGTTACTAACCCCTAGTCATAACACGGTAATTGGAACCACAAGTGATCCCATGATAACCCATGAAATGGCATACAGTTAAGCAAGTGATTTATAATGATGACAAAATCTGGGAAGAATTATAATACTGATACAATTTACAATCTGATAAAATTGAAGAGAGAACTGAAATTACATGGCTGACTCTAACTGACATCTATAAAGCCTTTACTATATTGACTATAGATAGCTAGGACATGCCTTCAACTACCACTAATCAATACATATGAAGAATAAAAATAAAGTACATGAATAACATTTAACTATTTTCCTCGAAATAAGAGAACTCATCACCTGCTGGCTGGAAACTTCAACTGTCTGATCAGGATGTGTGGACTACAACTGGTACCTACATTATGAAATAATGTAGCCACATAGACATATATGTGGATCATTACTTTTGGAATTTACAAATTAAGCAAGGTGAATGTAATAAGTAAAATTGATTTCATACATAATCTTAAAACATGCATGCTAAGTGTAAGTACACTCTCCAAGAGACTGAAATACACTAAAAGCCAAAGTGTGTTAAAATTTGTATAACAAATATAATATGATATGATGGTGAATCACTACCGTAGTTTCTTAAAGATTTACTTTTATAATATAAGTAGAACTGAAGCTGAAAACAATAAAATATGGGTACTATATGAATACAGGGTCTAAAACTATAGGGTGAAAACTGACATAACTCAAGGATCTGAATATACAAATTTACTGAGCATGAATGAATGAAAACTGTGATATCAGAGAATGCAATACTATGTACATATCTATTATGTCACTAATATAAATCTTAAATCTGAAAGACTGAAAAATGTAAACTGAGTATCTGAAAATCTATACACTTAATCAAGAACACCTTAACTAAAAAAAATTTGAACACTTACTAAGACTATAGGAGCTAGCTATAACAGATATGTTGATCAAACATGTAACCCCAGTTGGAAATGGTGTCGTTACCTTGCTAAGCGTACAAGCACTGACTAACAATATGGACTCCACAAGGCTGAGCTTATGTCCCGAATGATGAGGGTGTTATGCTGAGACACCTAAAAATCTATGGCGTAGCCGTAGGTCTAGAACATAGGGACTGCTACTAGTGCCTCATCCCTAACTGACAGGGAGACACCATCCCTGGGTACGCTCGGTGCTAAGGGTTACTCCCAACTAAAAGACTCTGAAATTTTAATTGGTGTATGTCCTAAAGATGGTAAGATCAGGTCATGGTATTTCAAAAACAACAGTGCGTATAGATTCTAAAGTAATTTTAAACATGTAAACCAATGTCATTAACATACTGTAAAACTGGAACTTTCATTATACAGGTGATAATCTAAATATAGAAATAAAATCATCATTCTATCTGACTTGTAACTTGAAAACAAAAATCCTATTAAATACATAGGTATCAGGTGTTTATAACCCATCAGCACTGAATGAGTACAAAATATGATATAAATCTTGAAATAATGTATTAAGTTATTATGGTTCAAACACCCTAACATGGGCATTTCATCAAACTCTTGGAATCATGAACTTGAATATGGGAATATGATGTACATGTGAAAACAACATTGGCGCATGACTAAATTCATAAGTTGGAGATTTAACAAGAAATCAATGGAATAGGACATGGAAACTTCCAACTCAAAGCATGAATAGATTAATTCAATTAGAAATACTTCTAGACATGGAAAAGTTCATAATTAGTTATTATAATATGAAATTCAATTGGATATATCATGGGAATCGAAACTTAAAGCACGAGACAACCAAAATTTTCATGAAAACATCCTTGGACATGAATTTAGTCGAATTACAAAAGAAATCATGATTTAATTTCATCTTGAACATATGATACTTCAAAAACAAAAGGGAAAGTTCAAATCTTTAATTAAAGAAAAGGTTTTTGGGCTCTATGGGTTAAAGGGGACCCATGGATGAACTCTCACATATCTTAAACCCTTAATCTTGAAAGGAAAATACCAATCTTGGTCCTTTCTTGAAGGTTTTTGAACTTGGGAACATGAGTTCTTGATTTCTTTGGGGAAAAGGATTAGAATTCTTGTTCTTGGGAAAAGGAAGGTTTTCTTAAGATGAAAATTGGAGAAGGACGGTAAAATTATGCCTTGATTAATGCCCAAATTATGTTATATCGATTGAGTTAAGGTTTGAAAAGATCCAATTGCCCCTTAATCATTTAAACCAAAAATTCATAACTGCAATACGTATTTAAGGCTCATCGCATTGTTGTCTTATTGTTGTGGCTTACTGCTTTTGACGAAAATACTCATTACTTTTTTCTCGGGTATCGAATTAATGTGAAATTGGTATCATTGGAAAGCTACTTCCATTATCTAAAATTTGGTGGTGTCTTGAGCAGAAAAATTCCATGTACATCAAAAGTTATAGGCGTTCAAATTTGGCCCTTGTAGAATCGAACACCAAACTTTGGACGAATCAAAGACTCTTAGCTTTCTAAGTGATTCCTATGAACATTCTTCACCTAATAAGCAATGCACACACTAGGATAAAGATTATTACACATGCATTCAAATTATAAATAATAAATGGGACAAAACACCTTCACCATGATGCGATGTACGTGCCAAAGGGAATATCACCGCGACGCGGCCCTATTACGGTGACTGGATGGATTTGTGATCCAAACATGACCCAAACCTTGTCCAAAAATTTTTAAACTCCACCGAGACATACTTATTACCTCCCTGAACATGAATTAACTTAAAATCTAATGTCTCGGGGTTAGGAATACATAAATGAAGATCCTTAAAGTTTAGGGGTCTTGAAAATGACTAAGTCCCCAACATTTAGTGAAAATTTCAAGCCTTAACCCCCTTAAGTATGCAACTAAGAGCTAAATCAAGAAAGTATTAGTATGGGGTATTACACATACATACATACATATATATATACACACACATATATACATAACTATATTGGGAAGAGGGAGCTGGGTTTAGCATGCCTTTAAAACCATTAACCTGGGTATGGTAGCTTAACCGTCATAATACACCTACGAACTATATGGGTGTAGTATCACCCCTGGATGGGCCTCAATGCATGTAGCCATGCAAATCGGAGATACCATAGGAGTAGGGGATTCTCGTGTACCCTTCTCTATCCATGATACATATATACAAGTGTTAAGGGATTCCCATGTACCCCTCATGTATATGGTCACTATGACTAATCCTTATGTTGGCAAACATGAGTTTCCAGTGTTTGTCCGTTGGACTCCCACCTTCACGGTTAGCTAGCACACCCCGCTATTATTACCCATTTAAAATAATTTTCACAAAACCAAGCCACCAATTTTATTATTATTAATGAAGGCTATTTTAAGTGGTATCATCATACCGACTATAGCTTGAAAGCAATGTATTTAGCAAACTTTAAGAGTTTCCCATATACCCCATAGGTCACATTATTAAGTTTACTTGGGGGATTCCCATGTACCACACAAGTACATCATTATTAGGCTTACTTGGGGTATTCCTGTGTGCCCTACAAGTATTTCATTACTATATTTTTCTTGGAGAATTCCCATGTACCCCACAAGTCATTCATCATTCAAAACAAATTTCTTAGCCACAAGGCATTACCATTTTAACCATTCAAAACCATTCACACCATTTAAAACCATGTAAGTATATTTAAACCATTTAAAAACTATCCAAACCAATTTAGGGTTCCCTAACCAAACCATACTGTAATGCCTCGAATCTGGTACCCAAATGCTACACGGTGCTCATGACCCCGAAGAACCACAAGCTAACCCATGACTGATATCTATAACTAGGCACTGCATAATATACTGTATAAATTTAGAAAAAGGCTGAAAAGTAGTAAGGTTCAAATATCTAATAAAACATAACCTGTGGAAATACGATATATCAATACCAAAACAAAATTGAAATAACTGTCTGAACATGCTATAGTCTGGAAGCCTCTAAACTGTCTAAAAACTGTGGAGTTGATGGGACATGTCCCCAACTAACTCTGGACTACTAAAATAATAAGGTAATAAAATAATCATTTTATCCTCGAATGATGAGGACTCAATGCTAGTCTGGCTTCTGAACGTCTGATCTACTAAGAATGTTCTAGAGCTCATGCTTCTGAACCTATGGTATAAAACACCATAGCACAAATGCGTCACTATGATTGAATGTACTGGTATGCAAGTGAGGCAGGCTAAATGAAAAGGGTTTATATACATGAACGATACTAACTGACTGAATAACATGAACGTGAGAATACATGCGTGAATACGTGAACTGTAACTGAGATCATAACATCACTAAATTTGAATACTGATAACGTAAGTTTCCTATAACTGATATACTATTATCTGAATGACTGTGTCTGAAAGTTATGTTTCAGATGGAACTAGCTAAGTTCCGTACTTTACTAGGTGATTATATCTGACAGTCCTGAATTTTATAGAACTATCTAAGTTATATTCTTAAGACTTGAGACTGGGACTGTGGGAAGTAGTCATTTAACCGACATGCCTCTAATAAGCTATTTTAGCTGAGTTGGGGTCCAATCTATAACCCCAATTAGAAGGGTGTCAATACCGCTCCACTGGTAAGGACAAGCTGTGAGTGACCCTAATCTAACAAGTACTCTAATGAGAATAGTGGGAACCTCATCTAATAGGTTAAGCCACCTCATCTGCACTCATTTATAAGGTTTGATGTCTCAACCTATGTTGGCTACGTAGTTATGGAGTGCAAGGATTTCCTCTATGAATCATACCCTCTACTCGCAGGTGAGTTCCCATTCTTGGGCTCACTCGATGCTAAATCTTGCTCCCATCTGATTATACACTGAATTAATTATACTGAACTGACTGGACTGAGTTCACTGAGTTCCATTGATTGATGTAATATTACTGAGATATGATAACTGACTGAGATTATTGAGGTTTCCTGAGTCATGAGACTGACTGAATTCTACTGAACATGGCTTGACTGAGAGTATCTTGAAAACTGACACTGGCTCTAGGCACACTGCTAAATTGTCGGGTACAAGTACCCCCAATACTCGATAGCATGAAACTAACAAGACATGACCCTTCTTGATACATGACCATAGTCAACAATTCATAGTACAATTATTAGGGATTTTCATGAAGTATTCACATACTATAAACTTGCACATGAATAGGAATGCATGTAAACATATCATAATTTCATAAGCCTAATCGCATGAGCATTATGTCAATCCATTACAAAGCATAAAAATAATGTGGGAGTCATATAAAACATAAGGGAGAAACATGGATTCATTAATTTTGGTCACAAATGACTTATAAGGCATAATTCCTATTCTCTTAGGCATTTTATCAAATACCTTGCATGCATATCTTTAGGCTTAGGCATGAATATTGAAATAATACTTCATGGTAACATTTTAAAGTTCTAATGCAAGAATTTCAACCACATACTAACATATTTTCATGATAGTCATTAAAGACTTCAACTTGGAAATCAAACAACAACATAAACATGGATATAATTCAATTCATACCACGAAATCCAAAGTTTATATTTCAATAGGGTTTCTTGAGATTCATGGGTGAAATAAACCCATGAATCAACACTTGACATAACTGGGTGGATGATTTCTTGAAGATTGGTGGAGGAAAGCTTTAATTCTTGACTTGGAATTAAAACCTAGGGTTGTTTGTTCTTGGGGATTGATCTTAGAGAGAAAACCTAATTTAGTGTTATAGATGAATAATGAAGTTATGATCTCTGGTCTGGTATAATTAGGTGTAAAAATGGGTGGAAAAAAACCCAAATACCCTTTTAAAAATAGTTTAAAATCACTGATCAGAAGTGGCGACCATGGGCGACGATCCATCGCCATCTCGACGGTTCATCGCTGGCTCGACGGTCTGTCTCTCCTGACCATCGCACTTGGCCAGAACCTGAACTTTCTACTTCGTTTGCGATGGTTTGGGAGACGGTCCTTCACTATCTCGACGGTCCATTGGTCCTGGCCGTCGCACTTGACCAAAAATCGAGCTCACTGCCTTAGTCACGACGGCTTGGGCGACGGTCCGTTGCTAGCTCAACGGTCCGTCGGTCTGATCGTCACTTCTGGGCAGTTCTGGCGGTTCTCTATAAAACATCCATAACTTTTTACTCCTATACCGGATTTGGTCGAAATTGGTATTGTTGGAAAGTTAATTCAATTTCCCACATGATCAAAAGTCAAAATTGGGGAAATTCTATCTTATTTAAATATAAATCATTTAGGAAGTCATCACTAACTCTTTTGGAGACTAAATTTGACTTAAAGAAAGTTTTGGGTATTATACATACCATGCAATAGTTTCAATGAAAGTTCATCAATATAGTAAAAACATTCTTATAAGAATTTTATCATATATATTGAGGGAATACCTTTACCAAGAACAAAACCAAATCATAAACCATCAAGTTTAGGATTACCCATGACCCATTTGTTGAACCACAACCAAAAAGCACGTACATATGAAAACCACCACCAAAAACATGTGAAAACATAGTTCAAGCCAAGAGTAAATAATACCAATCAATATGCATCAAAACCCTCAACATTGATTTTCAAAACCACATTTAATGATCCAAAATCAATGTTTTAAAACATATTAAAGCATGTCTTTAGTTGGAACTATTACTGAGGGAGGAGTAACTTGCCTTATACAAGAAGATTCACAGAAGAAAACTTGACTCTTGAGCCATAAGAATAATATTTGTGGAAACCCTAGACTCAACCTTCAAGAGAGTATTTAGAGAGAGTGTTTTGAGTGTTTTAATATTCCAATGAATATTATGAGATGCGACGATGAGTTTTATAACATGAGAATTAAGGGTTTTGGGATGGGAAATGTCCGAAAAGCCCTCATCTTAAAGGTAGAAAACCAACTCCCAAGAGGGTATGACTCACCCATCTAAACCGTACCCTAGGGTACAAGTGGTACCCGAACACGTACCCTAGACCTCACTATTGAACTCTAAAATGGTATACAACATCCATGCCAAACTTATACCGAAAGGTACGAATGGTACCCTAAATTGTACCTTGGACAGAATCAAATCCGCTAGGCTAACCATAGGTCATCATACAATTTGCAAGATACCTCTCATACCCTATTATACTACTTGTATGATGATTACACGTATATTATACATAACCTAACCAAAACATACTGATCAACATACGAGATAAGGTACCCCAATCCGTATCCTAGGGTACAACTGGTACCCATGAGTCGTACATTGGCCAGAGTCTCAAACTTAGGAAATTTTTTTCTAGGGGTCCAAGTTTGGGGTGTTTTAATTCTTTAGGGAGATTATTTTTTCCATCAAAGATGCACCAAAAGAATTAACCACAAATATGTTCAACATATTATCTCCACCACAATGTGATCCTATTATTTCTAATGTGGAGAATAGTATGCCTGATTAACATGCTCATGAAGATTTTGATGTTTTTGAGGATCAGGTTGAGGATACAGAAGATATCTAACCTGAGCTTCCAAACTTTAGGTTCATATTAAAGTTGTGCCTGATAGACTAATAGCTACTGAAATTGCACCTAGAAACTCCTTGCATGTTCCTACTGATCATAGGGAGAGTTCATGGCATTGCAAACACCTATCAAGACCAGTAGACAATATAGAGCCCCTATTTGGCTCAGTGTTTCTGTCAGTCCCAACGAGTCTTCCATCAATTTCTCTTATCCCATCTCCAAATATATTGTTTATTCCAAAATATCTAGTTTATACCAGGCTTTTATTGGATGTTATTCTTAACTCTAACATCATCTAGATTCTCTCAATGGGTAATAACACGTGTATGCTTGTGGATGTACCTTTGGGAAAATACACTATTGGATACAAGTGGGTGTATGAAATCAAGTGTAAGCAAAATGGTCAGTTGGATATGGTCAAGGCTTGAATGGTAGAAAAAATGTACAATCGAAAAGAAGGGTTGGACTACCACTAAACATTCCCACTAGTGGCTAAAATAGTCAGTTTGAGTATGGTCATTGAAGTTATTTATGATACGGAATGACATTTGTAACAAATGATTATGAACAATTCCTTCCTATAAGGAATTTTATTTTAAAGAATCCGGCATGAAAGTACCACAAATATTCCATAATTAAATGGTAAACGGAGTATGTAAGCTATTGAAAAGCTATTGAAGTCTCTATGTGTATTCAAAAAGTGGATGATCCTGCAGTATGCGGCTCATTTATCCTATATTTGATACGAAATATATGTTCGTAATACTTATATGAGTTATTTCTTATGCTAGTTTGTTTAGAATGTTGGTACTGAAGTCAAAAATACATCTAAGGAGTAGAAAAGGACCAAAAGGAGCAAGGATATGGAAGAATAAGGAGATGTTTGGGAAGGACCATCGCATAAGGGCCCAATGTGCAAAGTATATCATAGAACTGGACAACATTTAAAGAGCTTTAGGTTAAGTTATGTGAGCCAAAATCTACTTTTTCATCACAGCAATAGTGAAAGTCTTTGAAAATATCAAGTATTAGAAGTTGAGTTATGCGAGCATGGAGGGACTTTTTCATATCATAAAATTATTATGTGATCCTGGCACAATGTGCATATGTACTGATGATGGCAAATTTTTAGATCATGTGCTTTAAATTTCCCAAACTATAAAAGAAATTTTTTTACTTCTAAACCATCATTTAACTCTATCGTTAGTTTTGATACTTGGTTATCAAGTTTCTATGTTTTAGATGAAGATATATTTTGAATTTCTACTACTGGACTCTCTAATTTTATCGTGGGTGTTCAATTTCTTGCAGATTTAGTTGATGATATTAGTATAATCACTTTCTTTTTAATTATGCATAGTTATATCCCCAATTCATTAGGGTGTGTAATGTATGAATCTAGCATGTGATTTGGTGTTATTTATTTTCTTCAATAATTACTTATTTGATGTGGGTGATTTAGAGGTTTAAAACTCTAATTAGTCTTCAATTTCTTTTTTTCCTTGAGAGAGGAGATAAGAGAGAGGAGTATTAGTCAACAAAAACTTAATCTCTTTTATTTATAGCTAATTCTAGAGATAGATTGACAAATTTGAGGTTGTAGGTTAGTAGGAATTGCATACACGTTAGGGTTTAAAAAATAGGTGAAATTTATTAATGGATTGAGAAATGATCAATACTAATAAAGATCTAGCCTGACTCGATAGATAATATTATTTAAACAATGTTAATTACCCAATTACAAAGCTTAGGTTCATGCTCGCACACCCCTAAGATCTTCTCATACATTATTCAAATTTGATAAAAAATAATTTTGTTGATAGCTTGTTCTAAATTGATAATTGTGTTGACAAAATAGTTCAAATTGTTTTTAACCCAACTCCCTTTACTTTATTTTTTTCTAATGCGTGCAAACATCTAGTGGATTGATGACACTCTAAAGAAAAATTCATATGTCATTCTCTGAGGGATTGAGCCACAATCTTTAGTTGGACTATTGTATTGCAAACAACATTTAAATATCACTTTTGAGAAATATATTTGGATGTTATCATAAATGTCACTACTGCCGAGGATTGAAGTTGTAGATTGATTGAAATGTTTTTATTCTCATGTGTTTTTCCTTTGTTTAAATTTACATTATTTTTTGTTTTTGATCTCTTTCAGGTAACAATACGAGTAACCATGGTAATGAACCGCAGGTTAGGAGGAACAATTTTATAATGAGGATTACTTGGGTGGTTTATGTGAAAAATAAAAATATGAGATAGGAATTAAAAGAAAGAAATTAAATAGAGATAGACATAAATAAATTCAAGCAATTAAAAAATGTAAGTGGAAACTAACCAAAACACCACTTAATTTGAGACTAAATATACCTAATCTATTAGAATCCTCAAAAAAGTTGAAATCTACTTGGATTTCCAAGGACAAATGTTTAAGTTCAACAATAGAGCCTTCAAGCTCTCAAAAAATTCATCAAAATTAAAAAATCTTATAGTGTAACCCTAATATTAACCATTTATTGTCACAATCCTAGTCTACACCCTAGACGTAACACCGCGCTTAGTACCACAAGTTGTCCCAAACTAACCCTTGATACTGGCATAATTCATGAGTAGCTAAACTATAATATATAACCTAGAAAATTGTAATGCCCTGAGTCTGTACCCCGGACGCTACACGATGCTAGCAATCCTGAAGGACCACTAGCTAACCGATGACTGGTACCTGCTGTGAGCACTGAGTAATAGTAATACTGTAATAATAATATAACTGAGATAAATGCTGAAAAATGCCATTAGGTTCAAATCTGAAATCAATAATGTATACTGGAATCAAAATACTGAAAACAACTGTCTGAAAATACTCGTCTTGAAAGTCTCTAAATTGTCTGAACACATGGAGTTGATGGGACAAGCCCCCAACTAACCCTGACTACTAAGCTACCTATAAACAGAAATACTGAACTGCTAACTATGTCTTCGAACTATGAGGACTCACCATAAAGTCTGTTGCTGATAGATTGGGCTTCTATATGCGATCAGGAGCCCGTGCATCTGAATCTATGGTATAAGACAACATAGCACAAAATAAAAATATGTGTCTGTACTTTGAATGTACTTGTATGTTAAGTGAGGTAGGCTGTAATACATGGGTTCGTATGCATGAACGTTACTGACTAAATGACTTGAGTATAACTGAATGAGAGTAAATGCATTAATACATAAACTGTAACTGAGATCATGATAACACTGGATACTATGTCTGAATATTGATTTATTGATATCTGAGTCTACTAATTCTGCATTACTAAACACTAAATGACTGTATCTGACAGACTTGATTCTTTAGAACTATTCTAAGTTTCGTACTGAGCTGAGTGACCGTGTCTGACAATCCTGAGTCTGTAGAACTGAACTGAGTTCTATACTAAGACTGAATCTGAAACTGAGACTATAGGAGGTAGTCATCTAACCTACATGCCCTATTTTTTGAATAAAGTTGGGGTCTAAGCCTATAACGCCAGCTGGAAGGGTGTTAGTACCGTGCCACGGGTAAAGATGACTGAAGAGATACCCCCATCTGGCAGGTACTCTAACGAGAGCAGTGAAACCCTCAAATGACAGGTTAAAACACCTCATCAACACTCAACTGAAAGGTTTGATATCTCAACCTATGCTGGCTTCGTAGTTCTAGAATGGAAGGATTGCTTCTAAGAATCACACCCTCTACTGGCAGGTCAGTCCCTATCCTTGGGTTCACTCGGTGCTGAATCCTACTCCAAACTGAATAGACACTGAACTGATTTCAGAGCTCATACTAGGCTTGACTGAACTTCTACTGATCGTACTATTTAACTAAACGTGACTGAGTTCACTAAGTTTCCATTGACTGATGGATTACTACTGAATGCTGGTAATAGACTGAGTTTACTGAGGACTGAACTAAATACTGAATGGGATTGGACTGATACTAAGTTTACTAAATTTTTCTTGAGTTCTGTAATTGATTAAGAGTACTACTAATTGTGATGTAACCGAGACTATTCTGTAACTGACACTGGCTCTAGGTATACAGCTAAATTATAGGGCATTAAATACCCCTAGGGCTCGATAGCTTAAATAATAATAAGACATGATAATTCATGGAAACATGATAATACCCAACTGTTCACAATGCAATAAATGAAGCATTTCATCAAGCACTTGAAAGTCATGAACTTATATATAGATAGAAATACATGCTATCATATCATGGTACACTATTAAATTCACATAGGTATTCCAACAACCACTTGCAAGGCATAACTTTAACATAGGAGTAAATTTGGAAGATGTAGTTCTAGCAAGAATTCATTATAAGACCACCCATGGATCACTAGGCACAATTCAATCACTTATTCATTTTTACAAACACATGGGAGACATAACCCTATGCTTAGGCATGAACATTAAACTAATACATCATGGATACCTTAATCAATTGAATTCAAGATTTCAACAAACATGAAAATATAAATTCATGAAATTTATTAAAAATCTCAACTTGGAAACCATACAACAATATCAACATTAGTACAATCTAACCCACAATATGGAAATCATAATTCATGTTTTAAAAAGGGTTTCTTGAGCTCCAAGGATGGAAGGGACCCTTGGATGAACACTTCACATACCTTGATTACTACTTTTGAGAAAATTGAAGTGAGTTCTTGAGACTTGAATTCTTGAACTTGATCAGGCTAGGTCTTGCCCTTGAGAGAGTTTATGAGTAAAGAACGAGATTTTACCCTATAGGCGGATTAATTTTGTGTTAAGGCTAATTAAGGGTGTGGAAAATAACACATTTCCCTCCACAACCCATATTAAAATAATGCTGAACTGGGTTGCCCTCGCATCGAGACCTCTACTTGGGTCAAGTAGCCATCGTGATGTGACCCCTGCTCGAGTCAGACAACCATCATAGCATGACCTTTAGGTTGACTGGTCCTCGCGACGCTGGGCTATCATGACCTTTTACTATTTTGGGCATCCAAACTCGCCCTTATGCTAGTCTGAAAAATCCAAAAATCGCCTGAGATGACCTATAAGTGACCCTGATCATCAATCAATTTCAAAATTGACAAACTAAGGTCAGGAAGGTTGGAAATAAATTCCTCCAAATTTTGAAGGCTAAAATTATTCTAAGTCTTGATACTAGCTAAAATTTTCTAATTCTGGGACCACTTAACATGCTTAAATGACTGAGTTAAGCTAAGAATTTTGTGGGATCTTACAATATCTCTCCCTTGGGAACATTTGCCCTCGAATGAGACTGACTAAGATAGGAGAACTGAACGACTACAAGTACGTACTAGACATACACCACTTAAACATGATTTCATAGACGAGACTACTGTTATTCTAGAATTTCATACTGAACACGCATATCTGATGCATGATTTCGTAACCGATATTACTGATAAGCTGAGTTTATATATATTGAGCATGCATGTCTGATGCATCAGTACATGACTAAATATAATTTATGAATACATGACTGGAGTTACTGATAGGCTAAGTTTCTCATGTTGTACATGCACATCTGATGCATAAATACATAACTGAAAATGCAATGGTAACTGTACCAAGTTGGTAAGTATATCCAAACATGAAACTAAATAGGGTTAGGGGAACTGTTACCTTGAGCTGAGTCTTAATTCATGGTGAAGAGGTGAGGATAGTTGGTCCATATGTCTGCTTCCATTTCTCAAGTATCTCCCTTAACGGATTGATTTTGCCAAAGAACTTTGACTAGAGGGACTTCTTTGTTCCTTGGTTTGTGAGTTTGATCATCAAGGATTTCAACTGGGATTTCTTCGAAAGTGAGGCTATTCTAAATATCTATGCCCTCCATAGGGACTACGGCTGCTGGGTCGCCTATGCATTTCTTAAGCAAGGAGACATAGAACACTGGATGCACTAAAGATAATTTTGAAGGTAACTCGAGCTAGTAAGCTATCTTTCTAAAATGTATGAGAATTCTCTAGGATCGACATATCGGGGACTGATCTATCCTTTTTGCCAAATATCTTTACTCCCTTCACGGGAGAGATTTTTCAAGAACACAAAATCACCCATCCCTAACTCGAGATTATTTACTTAACACGCATGAACGGGAACATGAGAACATAACTGATCCTGAAATATAATACATGGATTGAATATCATGAGATGAACTAATCCCCTGATTACATGGCTTATGGCTGAGATTGGAACTTGTGGGTCAACTTATGAGTACCCACTATTCCAAGATAAATTCATTACATGAAGAGAAACTGAGAGGTTTGGGATATGAAAGCTCAGGAGTTATAGTACATATCCCTCTTTGGACATTATATCTACAAAAACCACTGAATTGGCTGAGATACTGAGGAAAAGCTGGGATGATGCACATGTCACCTACGAATTGAGTCATGACTGAGTATCTGGGATCTAAAAATGAGACATGATATATAAACTAAGTTGATCACGAAACTACTTGGTTGCCCCATCTTGGAATAGGTATGTCCATGAGACTTTGAATAGTACGACTAAAGGAAAAGATGGCAAACCAAACCATACGAGCTTGTCCGCTAGACTTCTAAACTAAATTACTGGCTTTATGGACCAACTTGTGCTAAAAATTTCATACTCGACAGAAGAATTTCCTTGACACTCTTTCTATAAAGTTCCTAGTGACTTTAGGGAGCAATGAATCTTGGCATGGGTTAAACAAAAAATCAAAATAAGAAATCACATCCTGGCTAAAATTTTGTAATAAGAGGCGAGGCCTACGAATCATCATCTAAGATAGGGTGACTAGACCTTATGCACTGTAGCTACAATATTTTAGGTTAGACACATTCCTCGTATACTCTCTCAACTATACTTTCCACCTTAGTACAGTGCTTCACCTGAGACTACTGGAAATATTCATATAGGTGTTAAACACGAACGCATAAACATACTAATTTACCTGATTAACCAAATAGCTGATAGTTGAATACTGGGTATGTAATACTGGATTGTTCTTAGTATGAATAACTGGACTGAAACTGTATAGTATTATGCATATGAGATAAGGACTGACTGAGTAAGATGAGATAACTGAGCATGAATTCGTGAAATACTATATTATTTGAAAATGCAAGACCAAGCGTATAACATGATTCTTAAATAGTTTGTAAACTAAGGTACTAAAATATTGATAACTAAATAGTTAATAACTGTATGCTATGGTCAAGCAACCCTGAAACTGAACTGAGTTACATATCTGATGACTGGACTAAGACTACAATTGAGACTGTAACTAGGACGGTGACTAAGATTGTAATTGATACTATACTAGTGAAGACACGAGGTCCCAAAGAATGAATGAATACTATACCTGACTTGGTACTTAACCGAGGCCTGAGGGTTAGAATATCAACATCATAGGTTTACCAAAAGATCTACACTAAGGATGCACATGGCATAAACTGAATTTCACTAATCATTAAAGGTGTAGCGTGAGCACCTGGAACTGGACATGCTGTAAGGCATGGGTAAATGAGTCATGAGTTGCATGACCTGAATTTTTGGAATTTAAGATTTCAGGGAAATTCATTTGTACTGCTGAGTAAACTAGCACTCCTCGTACTAGAAGCTGAAAACATACTTGGTTTTTCTATAAAGAACATGAATATGAGCCGTGATTGGGGGATCTAACATGTTAGGCATGAGTAGATATCGTGATGACTGAAAAACTTTGGATTGAGATAAGAATAGGTTGGGAATCATCCTTCCTTACTACTTTTCTACACATTCTGGCACTATTACTGGAATCTGAGAGCTTGACTGGGTTACTTGTTCTGCTATCTTCCCCTTAGTTTTAAGTCATTATTCTAAGTCTGAGATATAACAATGCTCACAAACAATAACCTTATTTTGAAGGACTAATCCTGATAATGGAAGGTCCACTGCTAATACTTCTTTTTGATACACAATTTCTTAGCCTTCTATTTCCCTAACAAGCATCATATAGCAACCTTAACACTGACTAACTTAGAATTCTGAACTCCTCTTCCTACTAGTTTAATTTAGAGATTCTAACTTAAATCAAATGAAACTGAGGTACTACCCCTTCATTCAATGATTGATTCTTTTGGAAACTAAAATTGGACAATTTTGTTTATGCAGCCGACTGAGGTATAGTAGGAATGAAGTGAATCTATGCTGAGGATGACATCAAAATCATTAATCTTAAATTTGACTAAGTCTACTAGAGTGATTTTCTGAGATGTCATAACTAGAGAGTTCCTTACCCACCGATCTATGATAGATTTACCCACTGGGTAGATACTGGGAAAGGCTCAGCTAGAATTTTGGGACTGACTCCAAAGTCAACAGCTATATAAGGATTAGCAAAGGACAAAAAAGCTCCTGGATCTAGCAAAGAATAAACACGTAAATGATAAACTTGTAATGTACCAGTGACCATATCAGGAGAACTTTCCTAATCATGACGGGACTGAAGTGCATAGAGTCTGTTTGGGCGTTGCCTACTGGCGGCAAAGAAAGCGTCACCCTACTAATTCGGGCAACCAAATTGAGCTGGAGGATGGTTAGACTGACCCTTTTGGTGCAAATTCTTTCCCCTATGAGCCACTACTCTACATTTCCTCATCCTGAGGCTGCGCATACCACATCCAAAATATACATCACTTCCATCTCTACACACTCCCTTATGGTTTTTACCATATTCCCCACAAAGTGTATGAGTATGAAAACTCTTCCCACAACCCTGTGGCTTAGATCCTGGTGCTCCATCTCGACTGTTATTCCTAGACTTAGGCATTGGCGCCCTGACTAAAAGAAAAACTAGGGCTGAGAATCTCTGATGGAACTGGGAGCGGTTACTACCCCCTGATCTTGGCTTAGAATTATTTTTTCTAGCCCTCTTATTCTTTCTATGCTCCCCCACTCACTCTGTTAAGAGAAAGTCAAAAGCCTAGATAGAACAACTGTTTACAAATTATTCTGAGTAACTACTGAATAAGATAAGGTAGTGAAAGCAGCTCTAAATTCAGTATGAGAGATATGCTCATTCAGGGGATCTGCCTGAACGGGCGGAGGAGCTAACTAATTTTTGTTCCTTTTTCTATTAGCTTTTGTGGAACGCATGTTCTGTAAGCACAAGGAAGAGATAAATTAGACTGAGATTTTAACTTGAGCTTATGCTCACTTGTACAATATGAATACCAAAAGAAGGGAAAATTTTCCTTAAACATCTCGTAGCCTCCTGACCATAAGTGTGGTGTGTTATACACCCATGCACGAGACTCTACTAGATGCAGATTTCAAAATTCCTAGGACTCTATTGAATCTTAGGCTCTGATACCAAGTTTGTAATGCCTCAATTTTGTACCCCGAACACTACACGACGCTAGCAATCCCAAAGGATCACTAGATAACCCATGACTGGTACCTGCTGTGAGCACTGAGTAATAGTAATACTCTAATAAAAATATAACTGAGATAAATACAGAAAAATGCCATAAGGTTCAAATCTGTAATCAATACTGTATACTGGAATCAGAATATTGAAAATACTCTGTAATACTTCGCCAAATTATCCATATATTAGTCTCATTTATTTTGATTTCCTAAGTGAGTAAAGTTTAAACCATATATAATTTCCTTAATTTTGAATCTCTATTAATTGGGAAATTGAATGAGATTTTCGTCGATATAAGATTTTCCCAAATCCGATACCCGGGAAAGAAGTTATGGCTAAATTTAAGTCCTAGTCGTAAAACATCATTATTTTAGTGCTTGGTGCATCGCATAGGGGGGGGGTCTATTTAACAATTATCAAATTCGAGTAGCTTAGCACGATTGTAGCACATCTCGCTGAAGTTCTAGGTCCCAACCAGTGGGACAATGCAATGGATCCGTGTCGCAGTGACACCAAAAATCCCATTCGTCAATCTCCAGTAAGCCACCGCAATAGTGGCGCATTGCGGTGGCCCCTAAAATCGGGCTCCCAGTTATATTTTTTCCAGTTACGTTAAGGGTTAAAAGGGGGGTATTTTAGGAAATTACCCTACCCTCAATCCGTCCATAAACGCACAATCAATGGCATAACAAAGCATTTTATGCGCAAATCTTCCTTCTCTATTAAGCAAAAACCCTAAGCATCTCAAAAACCTTTTCCAAGAATATCAAGATTCAACCGTGGGTTTTTGAAATTGACTGAAGATTTGGAATCCCCAAATCGTAGGCTTCAAGAATCAGTCACTAAGTTAATAATTCAAGGTATGTGGGGTTCATCCTAAAAACTACATGGGCTTGAAAACATTAGAGTATGATTTTAAGAGTTTTATGCATGAATTTCAAAGGGGTTTTTGGCATCTATATTTTAAATTACGTATTTCGAATGCTTCAATGTTATTATTGCTTTGACCTTGTGGTCCTATCCCCTAAATTGTTTTGCATATATGTATATGTATGAAATTTGATATTGAATATTGTTTGACAGCATAAACTATGAACTCCCTTTGTTGTATTGAATTAAAGCTATGGTTTTGTTGGAAAAAGAGTTGACATGCATGTTTCATGATTGAAAATAATTTTCTAAATGTTACAGTGTTTGAACATGATTTCGAGATGATGAGAGGGTGTTTCTTGATATAAATGTGTTTTGTGTTAAAGAGAAAGAGTTATATGATATTGAGACTTTGAAGATGACCACCTCTGTTATTGAATCGTTGATAAAGAGAATTGCTTGCATGGTTTTACATGGATTTCCAAGAAAGAGTTCTTTGAAATGATTTATTGATACGGTGGTTCTAAATTCCTTGATTTGAGAACAGAGACTTAATTTGCTATAAATGGCTCATAGAATGTGACTTGCAAGTCAATGGTATGAAGATACCATAAGTATGTATGCCATAGCAAAGTATGTTTTCAGAGTGTGTTTGCAAAGAATACATGTCTTAAAGAGTTAAAACTGGGCTTAAATAGGGTTAGGTGGTTACCCGAAGAAGGCTTGGGCTCAAGTGACTCTTAGCCTAAAATCGTGATTTGCCGATCTAGGTATATTATTTTTATGCTGGGGACGGCCGTGTGGCATAGCAGAGTCAGAGACTCCAACCCTAGCAGCACACTTGGGTTGGGGGCTTCCCCGCCGAGTCAATGGTGGATTCCATATAGCCCGTGGAATTTCAGAGTTGTAGGGTATAACACCTAGCGCAGAAATAAAACAAAAAGTGTCACAGAGTTCAGATGATTGATCAAAGTCTTTCCAAAATGCCCATGTGATTTCTTACCATATGATATGTTTATGAACTTTTCTAAATTGCTCTCATATATGTTGAATATAAATTATTATTTTGGATTTGCTCTGTGTACCAGTACAATTGTATTGACCCCCTTCCTTCTAGGTACGAAGACTCAGTCTAGGGGTTCGATTAATCAGTAGAGTATCCGGAGAGAAGTGATTCGGGAAGTGGTGAGCCTTTATTGCTCCAGAAGGCCTATTATTTCAGATTATGTTATTCTTTTATTTCGGTTTACTGGGGGCCTTGTCCCAGCTTTTCAGACAGTTACCTTTAGATCATGTAGTAGAGATTTTACAGACTGTTCCAGATATTGTTTAGTTGATATCAAATTTCATTCCTTATTATTAAAACAAATCCAGAGTTTGATCATGTTTCCATATAAAGTTATATTTTTGCATCTTCTTTATTTATATGAATGTTGTGCGTGATTACCGGATAGATTAGGACGTTTGGGCCTTCATGGTTTGGGTTGTCCGTCATGGCCAGGCCCAAGTTCGGGTCGTGACATACTCTAGTTTGAAAAGTCTCTAAACTGTCCGAACACATAAAGTTGATGGGACAAACCCCCTACTAAATCTGACTACTGAACAACTGATAAACTAAAATATTGAACTACTAACTATGTCCTCGAACTATGACCACTCACCATAAAGTCTATTGCTGATAGATTGGGCTTCTATGTGCAATCAGGGGCCCATGCGTCTGAACCTATGATCTAAGACATCATAGCACAAATGAAAAATATGCGTCAGTACTTTGAATGTACTGGTATACTAAGTGAGGTAGGTTGTAATGCATGACTTTGTATGCATGAAATATACTGACTAGATGACATGAGTATAACTGAATGAGAATACATGCATGAACACATAAACTGTAACTGAGATCGTGATAATAATGGATAATGTGTCTGAATACTGATTTATTGATATCTGAATCTACTAGTACTGTATTACTAAACACTGAATGACTGTATCTAACAAAATTGATTCTTTATAAATATACTGAGTTTTGTACTAAGCTAGTGATCGTATCTAACAGTCTTGAGTCTGTAGAACTAAACTGATTTCTATACTAAGACTAAATCTGAAACTAAGACTGTGGGTGGTAGTCATCTAATTGACATGACCCTTTTTCTGAATAGAGTTGGGTTCGAAGCCTGTAAACCTAGCTTGAAGGGTCAGTACTATGCCATAGGTATAGGCAACTAAAGATATACCCTCATCTGGTAGGTACTCTAACGAGAGCGGTGAAACCCTCAACTGACAGGTTAAAACACCTTATTAACCCTCAACTGACAGGTTTGATGTCTCAACCTACACTGTCTACATAGTTTTGGAATGCAAGGATTACATCTAAGAATCACACCCTCTGCTGGCAGGTGAGTCCCCATACTTGGGTTCACTGGGTGCTGAATCCTACTCCCAACTGAATAAATAATAAACTAATTTCCTTGCTCATACTAGGCTTGACTGAACTACTACTGATCATTCTATTTAACTGAACTAGACTGAGTTCACTGAGTTTCCGTTGACTGATAGATTACTACTGAATTCGGCTAACTGACTGAGTTTACTAAGGACTGAATGAATACTGAACATGACTGGACTAATACTGAGTTTACTGAGTTTTTCTTGAGTTCTGTAACTGACTGAGAGTACTACTGATTATGATGTAATCAAGACTATTCTTTAACTGACACTGGATCTAGGTATACAGCTAAATTGTAGGGCATTAAATACCCCCAGGACTCGATAGCATAAAGAATAATACGACATGATAATTCTTAGAAACATGACAATATCCAACTATTCACAATGCTATAAATGAAGCATTTCATTAAGCACTTGAAAGTCATGAACTTATACATGGATAGAAATACATGCTATCATATCATGGTAAACTATTCAATTCATATAGGTATACCGACAACCACTTGCACGGCATAACTTTAACATATTTGTAAATTTGGAACATGTAGTTCAAGCATGAATTTATTATAAGACCACCCATGGATCACAAGGTACAATTCATTCATTTAGGCATTTTTACAAACACATGGGAGGCATAACCCTATGCTTAGGCATGAACATTAAACTAATACATCATGGCTACATTAATTAATTCAATTCAAGGATTTCAACACACATACTAACATAAATTTATGAAATTCATTAAAGATATCAACTTGGAAACCATACAACAACATCAACATGGGTACAATCTAACCACAACATGAAAATCATAATTCATGTTTTAAAAAGGGTTTCTTGAGCTCCAAGGGTGGAAGATACCTTTGGATGGACACTTCACATACATTGATTACTACTTTTGAGAAGATTGATGTGAGTTTTTGTGACTTGAATTCTTGAACATGATAAGGCTAGGGCTTTCCCTTGAGAGAGTTTATGAGTAAAGAATGAGATTTTACCCTATAGGCTGATTAATTTCGTGTTAAGGCTGAATAGGAGTGGGAAAAATGACCCATTTTCCCCCACAACCCGTATCAAAATAATGCTGAACTGGGCTCCCCTCGCATCACGACCCCTGCTTGGATCAAGTAGCCATCGCACCGCGCCCCATCCCGGGTCAAGCAGCTATCACAGTGCGACTCTTACTTGGGTTGATTGGCCTTCGCGATGCGGGGCTATCGCGACCTTTCACTGTTTTGGGCATCTAAACTCGCCCTTACACTAGTAAAAAAGATTCCAAAACTCATCTGAGATGACCTACAAGTGACCCTGATCATGAATCAATTTGAAAATCGATAAACTAAGGCCGGGAAGGTCAGAAATAAAATATTCCAAATTTGGAAGGCTAAAATGATTCTAATTCTTGATACTTGGCTAAAATTTTCTAAGTCTGGGACCCTTTAACAAGCTTAAACGACTAAGTTAAGCTAAAAAAAAATTTAGGGTCTTACGAAAATAGATACTGATAATATGTGTGTAAGCAAAAATATGGACTATCTTGTTTAATACTTCACTGCTAAAATTCTTACAACTACCGTAATACCAAAACAAAAGAAATTGAATACTATAGTTCTAACTTATGATCTATGAAGTATGTACTAATACTGAGAACAATTATCCAAGATTTGACCCCATCTACCTCTAATTAATAGAAACTAATTGATATACATGACTATGACTACTAATTGGATATAGTTTCAATATAATGAGAAGTCATCACTTGCTAATTAATCTTCCTAACCTTGATCTTGTGAGCTAGCACTGATCCCTACATTATGAAACAACATAGTGTGGGAAAAGTATGCGGTTAGTACTTTAAATGTACCTAACACTTGAACCATGCTTTAAAACAAAGAATATAACTATTTATTGTAATATGAATTGAATCATTTGTTGTCCCAACCTGAGAATACCCCTAGTCGCAACACGTTGCTTAGCACCTCAACTATTCAAAGCTAATCCAGGGAACTAGCATGGTGCATGAGCAACTAAATATAGACATATATAAAAGCTAAAATGACTAAGCAGAAGTTTAATCATAAAATAAATTAGTTCAATACATCACTATTAAAAGTTTATAACAACTGTAATCTAAAGAAAGAGAAATTAGAACTACATAAAAGAAATTGAAACTAAATACAATAATTTTGACTAACTATATATGAAATCTATTCATTGAATATAGGTAGTTGGAACCTGACCCCCGATTATCCCTAATCAGTTGACATGAATAGGATAAAATACTATCGCAACAAATTGACTTAAGTCCTCGAATAAAGAGAACCATCACCTAATGACTTAAATTTATTATCTACCTGACATAATCATTTGAGTTAGAACTGAAACCAACATTATGAAATAATATAGCAGAAGAATATATGTGATCTGTACATTGAATGTACTACGCATGTTAGATATGCAATAATCATGAATAATACTTAAATCATACTTTTTAACTATGGACGTAAGCCATGTAGTGTAATATAAATTAAATCTTGTTTATGCTAAAAAGTAGTTAGGTATAAAAAAAATCTACATCATAAGCTAAAATTTTTCCTAAAATACTAAAAAATTGTAGAAGCATAAATATTTCATGAGATTTAAAACTACTACAAAATATGGAGTATATCTGTATAAAATGCTTATTGAATGCAAAGAGTTGAAATATAGTACAATGACCGTATATAAATGTGTTTGTGTATGTGTGTGTGTATATATATATATATATATATATTGATACAAAATTATAATCTATAAAGTCATAGTTTAAAAAAATGTAAAACCGATTTGGGGGTTATTTATGAATAGTGACTCTTAAACCGCGGGAGCTACTAATAACCAACATACAGATCTAAATAGGGCCTAACTAGTAACCTAGATGTATGGGTGCTTTGGACCTTGTCAAGGGTATGAACAATGGTTTGCGTGGATCCACTAATCTGATTCCAAAGGACAAGTTGTCAAGCCTATATGATCTATGAACCTTTAAAACCTACGATGGTAACATAGTTCTAGTACTTAGAAACTTCTACTAAAGGTCTAATCGTAATTGATTGATAATCCTTCATCCATATATTTGTTTGGTGCTAAGTACTATTCCCAACTAAATTTATACAAAATAACTGATAAGCTCATAAATATTAAATTTTGATACTAAAATATAGAAACTTTATCTGAAACCATCCTAAAACATGTGATAATAAAGGAATAACTATTCGATTATCAATGCATGAGAAACTAAGTCATTGGGAGTTCATAACCCGCCATCTTTGAAGAATACACGTATTTATAAAAATTTCTATATTCTCAAGAGAATAGAATTCATAAAAGTATAAGCCCCAAAATAGTGAATATTAATATACTACTAATCCCTGAAATGGCAAGTCTATAAAGGTACTGAGTTGCATGAGAAAACATGTCATGTCAAACTAATATATCCTGAAATTCACCAAAATATGCATAATTCATTCTGAAAGAAGCTGAAGTCAATAAAATATGCAAAATTCTTTACACATTAAATAACTATGTTAAATCAATGGAAATGATGAATAATAACTTTAACAAGAACATAAATTATGAAATAATATAATGAAACCGACTTTTAATAAAATATGCATAGTTGGGCATAAACCCTAAATTATGAAAATTCATGCTAAGCCTGCAAGTGAATAATTCATGTGTGAGATACAATAGGTAACCCATGAAAGTTACAAGTTCTTGAAAGGAGATAGATTATGAACGATAAGGATGCAATACACTTCAAAATCATGAAATTTGTGCAAAACCCCAATTGAGTAAATTTATGAACCTTTAATAAAATTAAAGTTTAGATCACTATGATGAAGTAAAAATTCTCGTTGAATAACCACATACATGAAAGAAGAAGAATCTTTGGTGAAAAGATGAATTCTTGGAGAAATTATTGAACTTTGGAGATTTAGACCCTTTATGTTTGAAAAGCCCTTTCTTGAGTTCTTGAATTTTAGGAGTGAATAGGGGTGAGGATTTTGAGATAATTGTAATTATTTTGTAATGAAGTTAGGGGTAAAAGAAGATTGGGGAAGTTACATGGGGTTAAAAGACTAGTTTTCCCCTATTTAAATAAGATAAATGAAATTTAAAATGCCTGGAGGGGTGCTCCACATTAAACACACCAATGTGGAAGCTAACTAGATGCTTTATCTCACCATATCCACCCTGCACTGCCCATCACACACCTAAGATTGTGCGTCACTATAATGTCAATATCTTTCTACTCCAAAATTGGAGTGACAAATAGTAAGGGGCTCTGGTAAGAAGATTCAAAATCTTTTCATTTGGTGAGCAATAGGCCTCATAACTCTTTATATTATAGGATAAATATGTGTTTGAAGTTTCACCTTAGTAAAATCTTATATGGAAATTCAATCAATACAAAATATTTCTATTCAACTCTGTCCTAATGATTCCTTATGATCTTAATTCATATCCAAATCTATTCCCACACTACAAAATTGATCTCATCAATTGTGTAAAATTAGAAAACATTTGATTCGGTTCTATATGCATTTAAAGAACAATTGCGATTTATCTTATATTTTCTTTGGGGTGTTACAACATATCACCTTTTAGATTTTTCATTGTCAAATGAAGTATGTAACTAGGCTGAAATGATAGTAACCACTAACATGAAGCTAATTTCTGAATTTGATGTTTGTCATGGCTAGGATTAATTTAGATTAAGTAAAGACTCAACTGAATGTACACATAGCACATATGCACATATGAAATCACATGGAATTAGTACAAACATGAAACTTATGAGACTAGGACTAGACAAAAGAAGGGGCAACTACAGGAACTATCAATTTGGTTCTCTAAATTATTGTCTATAAGGATTGATTCTTACAGAGTACTTAGAACTTAAATGGAGAATTCATAACACAAACTTTCACATAGAACCAGTAAAGTGTTATTCTAAGTAGATAATAGAGTGAAAATTTCTAAGAGTCATTGGGAAAGGAATGTGTGTTTCCTCTAAAGATCCTTATTAGAAGTTCTACTAACATTTGAGGAAATAACTCAAAGGCATAATCAGAGTGAGACCTTTGAATACCATATTCTAACATAGTCTGATCATCCTATTGTATGAATTTGAGTTCATCAAATATGAATGGTATAGATGTTAACATGAGACATTTTTGTTCTAAAATTATTCATCATGGAACCTGGGCATCTGGACTAGAAGTGACAATATGACTACAATGCCTTAAGAAATCTGACTAGTAACTTTTCCAACATAACAAAACTTCTTAAACATTCTCATTCCTAGGAAACACTACACTTCACTGTCTTCAACTTCAAGTACTCTTAAGGACACAATACTAAAAGCTACTAAACTGCATGAATTGATCAATGTGTTATAATACAATATTCAAGCCTATCACTAGCCACTTAATAGGATTACATATAACCAACTGACCTAAGATCTGTCCTATTATTTTAACATCTCTATCAGCTATAATTTCTTGAACTACTACAAAAAATAATAACATTCTCATCTAAACCATTATCAAGCCACTTTAACCACCGTTGTGTTAATATAAGAAGGGTCGTTAAAGAAATTCAACACAAGGATCTGAAATAAGAGGGATAATGTGAAATCTTGACTGAAGGATTTTCATAACTTTGACACTCAATTAATGCCAAAGGAGTAAAATATAGTATGCACAATCTTTTTCAAGAGATTTGAGATAAGAATATAGTGGCGTATTGTGATTCACTAGTCACCAAGGATGTATCATGAGTTCATACAATTGAGTGTACTTTAAAGCATAAGTGGACTGGTCAAGAACTGTATGACATGGGTGTGAAAGTCATAGATTTATAGAGTATGAATGGACTACTAGGTAACCTATTACTCATACTAGGATTTGAGAATGGACATGCATCTATATGAAGAGCATGAATATGAGTTATGATTATGACACTGACATATATGATATGAGTAGGGCGTCTTAATTACTAAAGTATGAGGATTGTACTAAAATAGGAATAGGTTGAGTATCTTTAACCTCAAGCTCCATTCTATTACTAACTATGATTATCACTAAAATCACAACACCCATCTTGGTTCCTTTACCTATCATCTTATTCCTCAAATAAAAATCAATATTCTAAGCTTGTGGATCTCATCAATAAACTCTAAAGTAAACTATAATCATTTTAGTCAAAGCGAGGGGCAGGAGAGAGGGGGATAAATATACATACAAGTACTAAACTCCCATTTAAAGATTATATTTAGAGATGTATATCTGCTGCCATCACTTCTTCCTAAGATACAACTCTTAACTTTCTCCAGTGTCTATAGTCATCATACTATAATCTAAAACTTTTGCTAACAAGCATAACTAATTTCACAAGTACTTCATAATCTAAATTTTGTTCTTATTCTACTGACATTACACCCTTAGGTCCATAACTTTCCAAGAATCATATGTTTTCTCTTTAACTTATAAGGTAATGTCTAGATCTGCAAAACTCTCAACCACTCTATATTTTTTGTCACTCCCTATACTTGACTCTTACAAAAGCATTGACATAATTTAAGTCATATTAATCGATAACTCTTTGTCCGTAGTATATCATAACATCTACACAAACTCATCATAGACTTAATGGATATAAGACCCCATCTACTATCTCCAATAAATCAATATCCCTGCTCTATAACTACTACACTTCTAGGTTCATACTTCAAATACTAGGGTCATTTTTCTACTATAAATCATAACATCTTAAACCATAAAATCTCTAGGGTAAGAACTACCAAAGAATCTAATTTGGATACCTACTTCCTTCCTTTTAAGGAGTGATTTACAATTAGGTTCTGAGATGAGATTGGAGAGTACATCTTACTTTGGTCTCAATACACAATTTGCATGAACATGAGTGGATTATTTTGAATTACTAAACTTAAAAAAAATAGTGGGATCCTCTCAAGCTCTTGTGCAGTATTATAACTATATGTAGGTTATATCTAAGAAAACTTTATTAGGGACTATTTTCTTTTCTAGAACATGAGGCATTGTCAATAGAATTAAACAATGCTCTAAATTGCATATATTTGGAAGATAATAGATTTATGGTATGATATGGAATACGAAATAAGGGAAACAATTCCTAAATATGTTAGAGCCTCTTAAAGAAAATTGCATACATCTATGTAACATTTTATAAGACTACTGGACACGAATTCATAGACACCCTAGGATACTTAAACTATGTGACTTGATACCAAGCTTTTCACGACCCAAAACTACTACCTTATCATTAACATGATTCTTAAAAACTATAAGTAATCATGGAAAATCAATGATACTGGTGTTGTTCATGAGAAATTAAATATAAAAATATATAAGAGCTAAATTGACGGAAGAGAATGATAATCATGAAATAAAACTATCCAATACATTGCTAATGAAAAGTTTATAACAACTATAATGTAAAAGAAGAAAAATTCGAACTAAATACAACAACTGTAGCTTACTATCTATGAAGACTTTACAAATACTGACTATACATAGCTGAAAAATGATAGCTATCCCTAGTCAATATGTATGTGTAGTAATAAAATACTAGGAATACTAATTTAACTCTTTGAATAAAGAAAATCATCACCTATTGATTGGAAGCTGTGATTTGTCTAACCATTATCTTATGAGCTAGAACTAATACCTATATGATGAAATAGTATAGCGCAAACAAAATATGTAGTCATTGAATGTAATGAGCATGTGAGATATGCAATAATCATGAATAATACTTAAATCAATCTTTTAAAATTAAGGACATAAACCATGCAATGTAACATAAATTAAATCATGTTTGTACTAAAAATCTATGAGACAAAAAACAATCCTTGAATCATGAGCTATAACATTCATGAACAACTGAAAATTTCTAAAAGCATAAATATTTCATGAGATTAAAAACTAATGTTGAATATGTTTTAAATCTATATAGAATGCTAACTGATTGCAAAAAGACAAATAGTATTATAATGACCCAATATATATATATATATATATATATATATATATATATATATATATATGAAATGATAATCCAAAAAATCCTAGTTTAAAATTAAGGAAAAATAAATAGAGGGTTATGTACGAATAGTGAGTTTGAAACTGTAGGAGCTACTACTAACTGACATACCCCATCTATGCAAAGGACGGTCCCAACTTGTAACCCAGTTGATGGGTGGTCTATACGTTGCCAAGGGTATGAACACTAGATTGTATGGATCCACTAATATAATGTTTCAAGGATTAAGTTGCAAGACTATATGATGGATGATTCTTTTAATCCTATGATGACAATTTAGTTCTAGGACAAGGAACTTCTACTAAAATCTAATCATAACTAATGAATGATCCTTCATCCCTTTATCCTCTCGGTGCTAAGTACTATTCTTTAATAATTTTATACTGAATAAGTAATAAGCTCATATATACAGAATTCTAAAACTAAAATATAGACACTTTATCAGTAAGCATCCCACAACATGTGACACTAATTGAATAATTATTTGATTACTAATTGTCGAGAAACTAAGTCATCTGGTGTTCATAACCTGTCATCTTTGAAGAATACACGAATTCATAATTTTTTTTATCTTTTAATAGAATAAGAATTCATAAAAGTAGAAGTCCCAAAATACTCAATATCAATGTATTGAAGATCTATAAAATATCAAGTATATAAAGGTACAAAATTTCATGGGAAAATATGTAATGTAAAACTAATATAGAGAAATTCATCAAATTATGCATTATTCATTCTGAAAAAAGTTGAAGTCTATAAACATGAATAATTCTTCACATATTAAAATTAATTGAGTTAAAAGCATGTAAATAATGCATAAAAACTTTATCAAGAACTTACTTCATGAATTAACATAAATAAACTAACTTTCATGCTAAGACTGCAAGTGTATAAATCATAGGTTTTGAATTATGTGTGAAATATAATAGGTAAACCATGAAAGTTGAAAGTTATTTTAAGGAAATAGATTATGAATAATATGGAGGCAGCATATTTCAGTATCATTAAATTTTATAAAAGCCCCAATTGGGTGAATTCATGAACTTTTAAGAAATCCGGAGTTTAGGGTACTAGGATTAAAAGAGAAGCTTAGTTGAATACCCACATACTTGAAAGATGAAGATCATTTAGTGAAAATCTTAATTCTTGGAGGAATTTTGTAACTTGGGAGGTTTAGAGACTTATGATTTGAAAACTATTTCTTGAGTTCATTAATTTTGGAAGAATAGGGGAGTGAGTGTTTTGAGATGATTCTAATTATTTTGGGATGAATCTGAGGATTAAAATTAGATTAGGGGAAGTAATATGTGGTTAAAGGACTAGTTTGACCCTAATTTTATTAGAGAAAAGCAATTTGTTGTGCTTGAGAGAGATTCTCTATGATGCAGACTCCAATGCAGAGGCTAAGTAGTGGCTTCCTCTCACCAGCTCTGCCCCGCGTTGCTCATCACACACTTGGGGTAGTGTGTTACTAAAAATCTTATATTTTTTTAATTTGAACATGGATTGACAAATAATTTATGAAGTTTAGAAGAATACTCTAAAACCTTTCATTTAGGGATAATGGTCTATATGATTCTTCATATTCAAGGAAAAATGGTCATTTGAAGTTGACCCTAGTGAAATAATATACGAATAGTCAATTGGTATAGAAGCTTTCCATTCAAATTTGTTCCAATGGATCCTTATGACCCTAATTCCAATACAAATATATTCCATACTTAAGAATTTATATTATCACATGTAAAAGTAAAAATCATCATATTTTGTTCTATACACATTTAATATGTGATTCCATCTTAGATTCGAATTTTTTTCTAATATTACATGTCTTTACCACAAATATTAGAGACAAATAAATCTCTAAATTATGATCTAAAGCATTTTAAGAATTAAAAATCTGAAGAAGCATAAATATTTTTTATGATTTAAAACTAATACTGAACATGGTGCAAAACTAGTTTAACTGAGTTTGCACTTAGAAAATATACTTAGTTAAAGTAAAAGAACTAAAATGAAAAATCATAATTTGTATATCTAAAGTCAGCAAAACAAGGGGTCAAGTACAACAACTATGTACAACTATTAATATGGGAAAATCAATAACTGATAGAAATCATGTGAGCTAACGTGTTGTCTGATGTATTCGCCCCAGTGAAAGGACCTATTACACATTGATAGGCTATAAATGCATGAATAAGGTGGTCACTAAATTGATTCCTAACTAATAGGTCTAAATAAATCTACAGTGGCATGTAATTTTACGACTTTAGTGAAACTAAGACTCTTGTCTAACTCGATGCTTGGTACTACTCTCAAATTGATAATATACTAATAGCTAATTAAAATTGATGTTCTAAAAGTTGGGTCAAAAACTTTTAATCTTAAAATACTTTATAACTAAAATCTGATCGTGCTTGTTCACATTAGAATTCTAATAGTCTTAAAGGCGATTCAGAAGCATAACTGAGTCATATACCATATGTTTAAAATTTTATTGATATTCAATTTTTATAGGATAATATCATACTGAATGTAAATCCATGGAAAAACATCACTTTATGTCATACTAAAATATATTGAAATCCATAAAATAATTTCATAATTCATTCTTAACATATCATGTCATACTAAAATATAGCGGACTCCATCAAATCATGAATAATTCCTTCTAAAAGAAACTAAAGTCTTTAAAATTTGCATAACTGTTCAAGTATTAAATAACTTAATTAAAGCAATGAACATCATGCATAATAACTTTGAATGAGGATATTATCATTAAATATAAAAAGGGAACTAAATTTTGAGTATTAAGCATAATTTAATGTAGATTAAAAGTTCATAAAAATCATAACTAAAAATCATAATTTAAAACTAGGTTTTGGTAATAAGGATGAAAGGAATCCTTTGTTGAATATCTATATATCTGATTAGTAAAGATTCATGAACTGGAACATAGAGGGCTTGAACCTGGAGAAGAAAACTCTAGGCTTGGAACCTTGAGAGAGACTTGAGAGCTTTTCATTTCAGACTTTGGAGTGGTAATCGTAAAAATGAGGGAATGGGTCAACTATTTACCCTTCAATATCCATCTAATAAATCTAAAAATAATAATATAGGGCTTAAAAGTATAGAAAAGGACAAAAAAAACCTTTAAAATTAAATGGAAAGTTATTGGTGCCTGATACCATGACCCATGTCACAAGTCATCACTTGGGGGGACGATTCGTGGTCCAAAATCATGATTTCGATGAACGAGTTTGCAAAATGACTCATTTCCTTAACTAGTGACTTATTCCTTCAACCAAAAATTCATTTTGTTGAGTTGTGGTCACTAACAACTTTGATACCACTCCACTAAAATGTCCATAACCTTTTACTTCAAAATCAAATTGACCAACGATAAGTGGAATTGTAATGAATATTCAAATATCTTTAATTTAGTGGTTATTATGCCATCTAAATCTTCTTATAGTAGAAGTAATGGTTATTTGAAGTTGAACCTAGTCAATATTACACTAGAAATTAGTTGATAGAGGAGTTTTTGAGTCAACTTTGTGTTAGATGCTTCTAATGAGCTTAAATTGCACCCAATACTGCTATTACACTTCTATATATAGTTTGTGGTAGTTAATATATTGTGGGAACAAGAAAAGGACTATTTTAAATTACTACTAAAACTTGATAGGAACCTACGAGTCATACTACAACTCGTGATCTGAGTAATGATGACTATAATTCTTTGAAAAGTTTTGAAAGCTTATCACGATTCAACCTTCAACTTATGTTTCATTGTACGATCATTCAATGAGTCGAATTGGTATGGACATTAATTTTTAAGCTGGATTTTTGATCTAGGTTTGAGTTTTATTCATGGAATTTTTTTGGGGTTTTACATCTATACTAAAATGCCCTTTATTAAAATTACAAGTTAATTAAAATGATATAAGACTTATAATATTAAATACCTTCAAGTCATCCATATTTGAACCTTCCAAAGATTCCATATTCATCTATTAACATGCAATACTTGAAGGTACTTATCTTTACTTCTAGTGAAAGGCCTCCTTGAAGTAATGTCACTTTGATCTACATCACTCACGCATTTTGTAGCTACCCAAAATATCGTTACGTCAAAAATTTCTTCAAAAAAAATTGGGAGAGTAAAATCATCTTACGGACATGATAGAATTTAATTTATAAGGAAAAATCAGGGCCCAATATAACTATTACATGAATTTAAATAAAAATAAAGAAGCCAACCTACTGCATACTGTTACAACAGTAACCCAGGAAGTAGCCAACCAAAATTTATCTTACATTCCTTATTTGTTCCTACCTCCTCAGGTTATCCATCTTTACTAAAAACTCCTCAAATAAACCCACACCTTCAACGATGAAGTTTCAAAGTCCATACTTTATGAGGGAATTATTGAGACATACACGTCAAGAATTCGACGTGGGGATAAGCTTAGCATGTGGGAGATGACTTCCTCATCTTAGTAGCCACATAATTAATATGTGAGGTATAATATGGCTAAATTATAGTAGAGTGGACTATATGAATTAACAATAATAGTAATATTGGAGGTTTTTATGCCTTAGACCTTCAAACAAGGTGGTTGGATGGATGGAAATGATAATAACAATTTATATTTTAATTATTTAGAAATTTATTGTTACACTCAGTAGGTGAGAATTTTTAGCATGAATTGGTAAATTTTGTGAGAGTTATACTTAGCTTAACGAGTACTTTCACATGTCGGGGGGCAGAGTAGGGTTAAGGATGACCAAAAATAATAGAAAAGCAAAGGATAAATTATGTTGCTCACAAGACCCTAAAAAAGTTGTAGACATATATATTAGAGAGAGTTAAGGAAGAATAAGTATGAATTAAGGACTAAATTAGTAAAGATACCTGAGTTTAAGTGACATATGGTCTTAATTAAGTTGACGAGATGTCTTAAAGTGAAGCCTAGCAGGAAGGTACATGGAAGAGTAGCTAATGTGATAAAGGTAGTTAGACTACCAATGCAAAGATATATAGGTTGAGCGTTAATATTTATGTTTGAGGTTTTAGTAAAAGGCATAAGAAAGATTTAAAAGTATGAGTGTGTTCCAAAAATATGGGATGGGCATTGTCGACCTAATGGAATACTTGAAAGAACTTAGGAGGTGTGTGTACATATAAATAGTACTATATATATTGATATATATATATACATATATATATGTAAATGAATCTTAAGTCGTCCATAATAGAATGTGGAAGCGCTAAGAGTGATTTAATACTGTAAGGGTTGATATATATATATATATATGGAAATAAGACTTGTTGTACTGGTGCTTTTATGTTAATCACATATTCAAACTTGCTTTTGAGCACTGCTTTGATTCATCATGTTGATAATGGTTGTGATGATGTTGTGAAGATGAGTACATGATATTGACTATGGTAATATGATTATGTTTATGCTGATATTGATGATATTGAGTTGATGATTATGATAATGATGTTGGGATCATTACACAATTATAGATGTTGATGGTATTGATAATAGAAAAAGTAGAGTTGCAAATCTTGCTTACATGCATTAATCATATGCATTGGATGTACATTCATTTTTATATGTTGTAATATACTTGTTGTTGGAAATTTATTACTATTCATAGATAATTGTTGTATTTTTTATTTTCTAAAGAGTTGGAAGGTTATATATAATAGGATATGGATGTATACTTAGTTATATTATCCAAATTAAGTGACAGGAAAATTCAGGCTACCCATTCGGTCCCCTTAAAGTATAATATAGTAAAGTGAATAGGACTGTCTAAAATAATGTAGGCCTAAAATACATAAGATAGAATGGATTGTCAAACGAAAAAGATACACAAAAATTTTAAAGTACAGATAAGCCACATAGAGTTTAAGGAGTTAATACTTATATGGATAAGCTTTAATAACTGGAATTTTACTTGATGCCAGATTTCTACTTAATTTCTATAAATATTATCTATTTCTAGCCCTAGTGATTCGATGATATGTAATTGTATGAGCAATTGTACTTATACTATGCTTACTATATTTTTGGGGGGTATCTCCATGATACAGGTCATTTAGGGTTTCTATAAAAGGGAGGATGATCACTTTGAAACCTATCCTCTTGATCTTAAAAAGATGTTGTGTCTTGATATTATAAGGATATTGTGTCTTGGAGTTCCCTATTCCTTGACAAGTACTCTTGCACTAATTAGATTAGCTTTGGGAATTAGCTATTGGTTATTGTAATACCCCGTTCATTTCTATGTCCATCTCATCCCCTAGTACTTTCTTAAGATTCTTATAACATGAAAAATAAGACTTAAGTGTTGAGGGACTTAGTCACTTTTGAATTCCTTTATATTCGAGGACTTTTAAGTTGACCTTTCAGGGTCTAAGACGATGGTTTTTAAGTTGATTCATATTTAGGGTTGTAAGTAGCGTATCTCGAATAAGTATTAAGTTTTTCAAATAAGGTTTGGACAGGGTTTGAATTTTCTAGGTAGCAGCTGACCGCGATTAGACCACGTTGCAGTGAGTATAGAAGTTAAGGAGGCACTACATCATAGTGATTGGCAAATCAACAATGGTCATTTCCATTGACTCACCGTGATTTCACCGCATCGCAGTGAGTATAGCAATGAGGGCATCAACACATCACGGTGAATTCATAACTGACATTCTAGTTCCCAATTTTTAATGCAGAAGGGTAGTTTCGTCTTTCCCCCTCATTTTAACATGGGATTTAGGTCCCAAAATGGCATCTTTGCGTTATAATTCATATTTCTCCCAACAATAAAAGTAATTCCTCTAATGAACAAACTCTGACCCCGTCAACATTAAAGATTAACTCTTAAGAAATCCACCAAGAACCTTCAAAAATTCTTCAATTAAGGTGTGTTAGATGTTAATTCGTGGACCTTTTTAATCCATGGAGTTCAAGAACCCAATTTTAACGTTTAATTATGATATTAACATGTATTTATGAATCTTATCCATGAAATATCATGAATATTCACTTTATACCATGTTTACATGTGTTTTTTGTTGGAGTTAGTTCTTGACATGTTGAAGAATGAAAATTGCATGTTGAAATCCCTAACCCATTATTTTAGTGAATAATTTGTGTTACTATCCTATGTATTAAATTAATTTCATTCTTTAACTCACGAACCCTATGTGTTTTATGGAATGTCTCATAGATGAATTTTGAATAATGACTATTTATGAAGTTCTCCAAGTTGTATTATGGTTTCAAATGATCTTATGTGATCTTATTGGTATTACTATCGAATCCTGGGGGTTATGAACACCCAAAAACTTTGTTTTTTACTTAGTTTAAATACTTTCGAAAGGGTTTCATATATATTAGAGTATTATTAATTCAGTTAGTGCATCATGTCAGTCAGCTCATTTCAGTCCAGTAGTTAGAGTCAATTCAGTTGGGAGTAGGATTTAGCACTGAACAAAACCAGGGATAGGGTCTCACCTACTAGTTAAGGGTGTGACTTTTAGTAGCATTCCCTGCATTCTATAACTACATATCCAGTGTAGGTTGAAATGTTAACCTACCAGTCGAGGATTGACACATATCTCATTAAGGCCCTGCCAGTTGAGGGTGACCCTTAGTCCTTCAGGAAAATACTTTAGTTTATCAACACAACCAGTGTTAGTACCCATGGTGTGTTACTGACACCCTTTCAACTAGTATTATAGGTTGGAACCCAATTTACCTTATTGGGGCATGTCTTTTAGATGATAGCTCCCACAGTCTCAGTCCAATGTTCAGATTAGAGTTTAGTTTTCAGACTTGCTTGACCATGGCATACAATTATTAGTTGTTCAACATTAGTATTTTAGTATTTCAATTTTTTTACTATTCTAGTATCATGTCATATTCTTGGTCATTCATTCTCAGAATTTATAGTATTTCTCACATACTATACATCAGTTATCTCATGCTATATTTTTAGTCAGTATCATTGATGAATATGAACCATGTACGTCAGCCTAACCTCATTTAGCATACCAGTACATTCAAAGTACTAACATCATACTCTTTTCTTGTGCTATGATGTCTCATATCATAGGTTTGGATGCTCAAGTTCCTGACCGTAACTAGACATCCCTAGTACATCTGCAGCAGTAGCAGTGGTGAGTCCTCATGTTTCGAGGACCATTTGTTTTTATTTCAGTTCAGTTTAGTAGTCAGTCTGAGTTAGTTGGGGACTTGTCCTATCAACTCCACAGTCAGTCAGTTAGAGGCTTTCAGACACTTTCAGTCAGTTATTCAGTTCTCAATTGTTATTGACAGTCTTACAGTATTGTTTTCAGACAAACATTTTCAGTATTTTTATTCACTATTCTATTCATATTTAAAAGCTTATGGTATTTTATGTTAAATTTCGCACATGTTCTCTATTATTTTATTCAGTGCTCACAGAAGGTACCAACATGGGTTAGATTGTGGTACTTAGAAACTATAGGCACTATATGGCCTCCAGGGTGTACTCTCGGGGCATTACAAACTTGGTATCAGAGCCTAAGGTTTTAAGTTTCCTAGGGAGTTTGAAAGACACGTTAAGTAGAGTTTTGTGCATGGGTGTGAAGCGTGTCACACTTATGGGCAAGAAGCTACAAGATATTATAGGAAAAGTTTCCTTCTTTCAGTGTTTATGTCCTGCGATTGGGCATGAGCTCAATTTAAACTCCCTTTCTAATCCAATTTTCTTTTCATTTACATAACATGCCTCCCAGAAAGACTAATGGAAAAAGAAACGAGAATCAGCTCACACCTCCACCCATTTAGGAAGATCCCCTGAATGAGTCTGTCTCTCATGCTAAATTTAAAGTTGCATTCACTACCTTATATCACTTACTAGAATCTATAATAATTAGTTGGTTGCCATCCTAGATATTCCGGTGGATAATACTGTCGTTGCTAGGGTTCAGGACATCACTCGAATGAACCCTCCTTAATTTTTGAGATCTAAATTTGATGAGGATCTACAAGAATTCCTTGACATGGTTCAAAAGGTAATTGATATTATGGGTGTGACTTCTAGTGCTAGTGTAGTGTTGAGTTATTACCAGTTGTAGGATGTTGATCACACCTAGTATAAGTAGTGGAAGGGAAATAGAGGTGCAGATGCAGTACAGTTTAATGGGAGGAGATTTCTACCGCTCTTCAAGATAGGTTCTTTCCCTTGGAGTTAAGGGAAGCTAAGGTAAATGAGTATATTGATATAAGGTAGGGAAACGTGAGTGTGTAGGAGTATTCTCTTAATCTTACTCTTCTAGACAGGTATGCTCCTAATGTTGTGTCTGATGACAGGTCTAGGATGAGTAAGTTTGTCTCTGGTATAGCTGATAGTGTAGTTAAGGCGTATAGAACTGTGGCATTGATAAAATAGATGGACTTGTCTAGGTTAATGGTCCATGATCAACATATCAAGGACCAAAACTTTAAGGAAAGAGAGAGAGAGAGAGAGAATAAGCAATCCAGAATAAGTAGCTTCAATTTTTCTCAGCCGAGGTTGGAGGGTGGTAATTGTCCTCCATTTCATCAGAAATCTTTAACCTCAGCTCCGTCTTGATCTAGTACGCCAGATCCAAAGTCTAAAAATAATAATCAAGATAGGGTGTGTGTAGAGATAGAAGTGATGTATGATTTTGTTGTGGAAAGCTCGGAAAAAGGGTCAAGCACTGACCATAGAGTGGTTAACAGGGTCAGTCCCGTCATACCCCAGTTTTATCCGGTCTCTTGAATCAGCAGGGTGCCGCTTCCAGTGCCACCAGTGGGCAATGCCCAAACAGGATTTATGCACATCAGTCCCGATAAGATCAGGAAAGTTCTCCTGATGTGGTTTCTAGCATGTTACAGGTCTTTTATTTACATGTTTATGCTTTATTAGACCCCTGAGCTTCTCTTTCTTTTGTAACTCCCTACATAGTTGTTAATTTTTGTGTCAGTCCTGAGATTTAAGCAGAATCCTTCTTAGTGTCCACTCCAGTAGGTGTTTTTATTGTATCCAGATAGGTATACAGAAAATATACGATCATAATATCCCAAAGATTAACTTTAGCAGATCTCACAGAGTTAGAGATAACTAATTTTGAGGTTATTTGTGGCATGGATTGGCTCCACTCATGCTATGTCTGAGTTGATTATAAAAACAAAGTTGTTCATTTTCAGTTTCAGAATGAACCAATCCTTGAATGGAAGGGTAGTACTTTAGAATTTAGGGGTCAGTTTTTTTCGTACCTTAGAGAGAGAAAAATGATAACTAAGGGGTGAGTCTACCACCTTGTTCGAGTTAAGGACTCCAATTCTGAGTGTAACGACCCGATTTTCTGGAATAGGAACGTCGCACAATGGTCATGATCCCAAAGGACCACAAGCCAACCCTCTACTGATATCTGTACCTGAACACTGCATAATATAGATAATAAATATGAAAACTGGCCATAAGTTTCAAAACATCTAAAAATACTCAAAATTGAAAACTGAATACTAATACATCTGTCTGAAAAGCCTCTAAAATGTCTGAGCTGTGGAGTTGATGGGACATGTCCCCAACTAACTCTGTATACTAAAAATAAACAAAATATGATACAAAAATGATAAAAGGATCATCCTCAAATGAAGAGGACTCACTGCTTCATCTATTGCTGCTGATTTGCACTGAACTGCTAAGGGTACTCTGGATCTCGTGCCTCTGAACCTATGGTGTCAAATAAAACACCATAGCACAAATGCATCAATACGGGAATGTACCGAGTATGCAGACGAGGTAAGGCTAAATGCAAAGGTTCATGCATGAACAATGACTTAACTGAATAATCATGAGAGCACCGAATGAGAACACATACATGAATGCACAAACGATAATCACAATCATCACAACTCTAACTATTGAAACTCGGGTACCACTTTGCTGTCATATGAACAGACTACTAACGCTGAGATACTGAATTCCTGAATCATCTAATACTGATAATTGAGTACTGAAGCTGAGATAAGTCTTATCTAGCGAGTGATCTCAAAATCTGAGAATACTGGAACTGATTAACTGAATATACTCACATTAATGACTGAACTCGGAGCTCACTGCTCTCGACTGACTCAATCGGAGATCAACCTCTCTAACAGATGATTTCGGAATCTATTATTAATGATAAGAAAATGATAATGTCCGAACCTGACCACAAGAATACTTAACCGAATCTGAGACTGAGATCAAGCCTATCTATCGGTGATCTCTAGATCTGATAATGAGACTACTCAACTGATTTTGACAAGTTCCATGACATTCGTATGATTTTATCAAACGATGAACTCCAAATGTTTGATAAAATGCCTATAAGAGTGATTAATTTAATAAAAGCCTTCACACTTTGTCCTCCAAGCTTTAGTGTCATTTTACTATTATTGTTTTCGAGTCTTGGGGTATTGAATACCCTAAAACCATAGTTTTTTACTTAGTATAGTCTCAATACATTAAAGAATAGTTTTCAGAACATACTATGAGCATTATCAGAACAGTCAGGTATCGGTCAATTAAACTTAGATCAGTGTAGTATTTTAGTGTATTTCAGTTGGGAGTAGGATTTAGCACCGAGCGAGTGTAGGGATAGAGGCTTCCCCATCAGATAGGTAGAGTCGTTAGTAGTAGTCCCTATACTCCATAACTACATATCCAGGATATGAGGAGTCACCCGTCAGATTAGGATTGACTATCTCCCAGGGGTCACCGGTCAATTCAGGCTTGAAACCCTTAGTCCTACGGACAGTATATCAGTATATTGGATCCACGCAGCCAGTGTTAGTACCCGTGGCACGGTATTAGAATCCTTCCATCTGGGGTTATAGGTTGGACCCCGATTAGCTCAGATTGGGGCATATAGGTTAGATGATAGCTCTCATAATCTCAGTCCAATAATCAGACAAGTAATTCAGTCTCAGTGTTGTTTGATCAAAGCATAAATATATCAGTATTTCAGTTTAAAGACTTTAATTCAGTTTATGTTATATACTTGGTCATGCATCCTCAGTATTTACAGATTTCATGCACCTTTAGTATTTACAGGCTTCCATACATACACAGTATTTACAAATTTCATATATTTCTAGTATCTACAGATTTCATGCTCTCTATTCAGTACTCTGTGCATTACATGTATATTCAGATAATCTATTATTCCTGTTCATGAAACCATGCATATCATCCTACCTCATTTAGCATACCAGTACATTCAAAGTACTGATCACATACCTTTTCTTACACTATGATGTATTATAGCATAGGTTCTGAAGACCAGTTCTTATACCACACTTAGACATTTTAGACATCTCAGTAGTAGAAGTGGTGAGTCCTTGTATTTCGAGGACGGAGTATTTCTATTTCATATTTTCAGTCTAGTAGTTAGTTGGAGTTAGTTGGGGCCTGCCCCATCAACTCCCAGTCATTGAGTTTAGAGGTTTTCAGACATTACAGTCAGTTATTTAGTATTCATAATTTAGTTGTCACTACAGTTAGTTATTCAGTTTATTCAAATTCCAGTGGTTTTATTAGACTCAGATAACTATGTTCTTCAGATTCAGAATTCAATTTTTAAAACCTTATGGCATATCAGTTATTATTCCGTATTTCTGATTATATCATTCAGTGCTCACAACAGGTACCAGCTAATGGGTTAGCTTGTGGTCCCTTAGGACAGTAAGCACCGTGTGATGCCCACGGTGTACTCTCGGGCATTTCACTAAATCACTTATCAAACTATCAAAACATGATTTTTTACTTTGCATGTACTCGAAGCATGGTTGTAATATGTTGTTGGATTTTTAGGGTGTTATAAAGATAAATAAACAAAACCAATGCACTAATCACAACCTATTCAAGAATAACACCAAGATAAAGAATTAGCTACTCATATAGAGAGAGAAAGTAGAGATGTACCCAAATTTCCTTCAATTAATCCATATAAAGTAAAGAAAATATAATATAAAAGCTTTAATTTTCAATAAATCTTTGATAAGAAATACTAATTTTTCACGTGAGAGTTTCTCCAATGTTTCTTAGCTCAAGAAATGTATAATGATAGTACAATAATGGTGGTAATGAGATGAAAACTCCCCTTTTGACTGCAAATTCTAATTTTCCAAATATCACTAAAATACCACCACAGTGTTTATCTACTTGACTATATCTAGAGTAGTCAGGTTGGGCGCACCTTAGGTGGATCTTGGGTGCACTTGGGCAAAAATGACATTATGTTGTCCATTTTGGCCACCTTATTCGTGTGGCATCCTGGGACATCCATATGAACTTTAACTCTTCTTTTCTTGCGTATTTGATCTCACATTGACTTTAATAGCTTGAACATATCACTTCTTAACATTTACCTGAATAAATAAGCATTATACATGAGATTAACAAAAAATAAAAGTAAAGGAGTAAAAAAATATTAAAAGGTTCTAACAAGTCATCGAATTGATGACATATCATATTTCTATCATGAAGAAAGCAACCAATGCAAATACAAAGTCAATAGTATCAGATAAAGCAACCACACAAGCAACATACAGTTAATATCATCTTAAGACACCACCAATAACTATATAATCCCCCACAAGGGCACCCAACAACAATAATATCATTGAAATATGACTTTCGTGATTATTACCCATACCCGTATATATATATATACATATATTTTTTATATATATACTACCTAGCCCAATCTTAAGAAAGTTAAGACCTGAAAATATCAAGATCCAAGACTAAAGACCTTCAACGTGGAACTTTTCCCTCTCGAATGGCCTCAGAATTAACTAAAATGTACAAATATAGGATCTACGCATTAAAAGAAAGCCAATGATACTTAGAGTGCTATTTTCAAGTCAGGGTCAAAACGAACCCCCAAAATGATTTTTCAAAATAAAAGGGTAATTTTGAAATTTTTATTTAGGAAAACCTTATCTATGATTAAAGGAAGTCATGGGTGAAAACTCATATGAAAACGGTCTTAAAATGGGATTTTAATCAAAGGAATACCATTTAGGACTTTCGGCCCAAAAGTCCCTAAATTCTAAATTGGAATTGATATTTAAAAAGGTTTTAAACTATATAATCAAAGTAATAAAATTGAAATAGAGATTTAGACCTTACCCAAGCTTGAAAATGTAAGAAATAGACCAAACATCCCTTAACTCAACGCTCAGAGTCTTAAAAATTGAAGAAAAATCAAGAAATGGGTTTGTATAACATTACAACTATGACCTATAAAGGTGTCAAGACCCACACGAGGATGCTAATGCAGTCTTCTACCACTAAAGCAGTAACCTCTTAAGTGGTCAATTGTCTACTTTAGCGGTAGTTGTCCAGTCTGCCAGGTATGATAAAGTGGTGCATGGGCCTCTTAAGTGGTTGCACCAGATTCAATAGGAGTAACAACTTTGCTAAATTTCTAGGTAGTTGATCAAACCCTCGAAATTCAGTCTGAATCCCGTGAAGGAAAATAAAATATGCTACTAGAATAAATTCAATATTTCAAACTCAATGGCAACATCAAATTTTTGAAAAGAGGTTGTTTTCAAAAAATTGACCCCTGAGACTCAAATTTTCTAATTTCCATACCAAGGGTTGAAATGAGATCCAAAAGCCATAAAATCAAATCATCCATGCTACCAAGCATCTCCACACCCCAAAAACAACACACAAAAAACACGGGGAGGGGTAAAATGATCAATACACATAAAAAGAGAAAATTCACAGAATCAAGTAATTACAATATCCACTACTAAGAATCTAGTTCGGGCTTGAACCAAAGTCAAGATAATACCTGTATCGGTGAAAATTTGGGGGTAACTACTATGCATGCAAAACTCGATTTCCCAAGTATACTCATGTACATAATGGTCTCTCCAATGGACCTTAACTACTAAAATATCTCTAGAACACAATCGCCTAACATCCTGAGAAAAAATGTAGACAACCTCCCCAATAACGGAAATCTCTTATCTAACTGTATTGTGTCTGAACGAGTGATATGAGACTCATTTAGAATGTAACATCGTAGCATAGATACCTGAAAAATAATATGAATGGCTTAAAAATCTGGGGTCAATGCTCACTCATAAGCTGCATCACCAATAGTCCAAAGAATCTCAGATGGCCTGATATAGCTGGGGCTAAGCTTCCCCTATTCTGAAATCTCAGCATGCCTTTCATGGGTAACATACCAAAGAAGACTCGATACCAACCCTAAAACACAAGGCACAAAGTCTATGATCTGTATAGAACTTATGCGTACTTCAGTAGTACGAAGTCTATCCTAAATGACCTAAACTATATCAAAAGACTCGCGAAGCAAGGAAATACCTCAAGGTATAATCTCTGAAGTCTCAAACCAACCAACCAGAGAATAACAATGCCTACAATATAAAGTCTCAAAAGGTACTATCTCAATTATCGAATGGTATCTATTATTATATGCAATCATTACCAAGGCTAAGTATTGCTCCCAATGACCTCCAAAGTCCATAACACAAGAGTGAAACATATCCTAAAAAATTTGAATAGTCCACTGATAATGCTCAACTTACATATCAATTTGAGTGCAAGGCAGTCATTGTCAATATAATTACCTAACAAGAGTTAAGGTTGAATCCATGAGGAACAATGTGAGTGGCGATTGAGTAAGTCCAAAGTAACAGTTGCTTGCTAACTACAAACCTATGGTACAAAATGGTTTGGAGGTTCTCAATATTTTCAAATGTGAAATTAATTCTTCGACTTCTAAAGGACTAATTCGAGACTAAGAATAATTAGAGTGTAATCAATTAGGCATGGATCATGGGATTATGCTCTCCTAGGGGAAAGTCATTCATGGATTTGTTAAAATTTGATGCAAACTTTAATTTTTGATCATGTGGTAAGATAGGACAAAGATCTATGTGTTTAGTCTTTCAACAAAACCATAAAGATTTCACCCATTGGCTCTTTCGAGCACCTAACAAATGTGTCAACAAAAGCCACCCAATACCTCAATAAGGCACCCCTATTTCTAGGATGGTACCCAGGGGATAGTGAACCTCATATTCACCCTTATGTCTAAGATGACGAATATTTGCAAACTAACCCTAGTAATGGTCGACTATTGACTTTGTTCCCATAACTGTCTTTCAATGATGATATGGGTTCTAAAGATTCACCTAAACCCTTCTTTTAAGAATGATTTGATCTTTCAAAAGATTGGAATTTTCACCTATCAAACCCATATGGGTATTTGGGGCTTTCTCCCATATATCCTAACAAATTTAGTCAAGTAATAGAAAACCCCATCACCAGCAAACTAGCATATGCATAAATGAATCACAACCCATACATAATTGCACCCTATTCTAATATAATCCCAAGAGAAAGAAGTAGCTACTCATGATGATAATAAACAAAAATAAACCAAAATATCCATTATATTGATTCATCAAAAATAAAAAGAATGCAAACCATACATTAAGTTCCAATGAATCCTCAATGGAATTTGCCAATTCTCCACTTCAAAGTCACTCTAATGTCTTGTTACCTCAAGATTAGTACAAATATAGCTTTAAGCTCCAAGAAAATTACAAAAACTCTCAACTAACTATGGGAGGTAGGATTTTTGATTGATATCTCTAGAATTGAAGGGTTTTTGAGCCATAAATAGGATTTTGGGGTCGGCTGATCAAAATGATGTTTCTACCCTTGAGCCATTTTCCACCCTCACACAATCGCGTAAGATCGGTCGTGATCGAACTCATCGCGATCGCGATTAGTCCATTTCAATTGTAGTTGGTTGACTACCTTGATTCTGCGCAATCACGGGCATGTGATCGCGGGCTAACGCCCGTGATCACGATAACTGAGAGCTAGATCCTGATCTTGCTTTATCTTGTCCAACTCTTGCACTTTAATTTACTTTTTGATCCTTTTCAACTATAGTTTTCTTTGTTTGTTCATAGCAATCGTACACCTTTAAAATATGGGAATTAGTACATTTAACCCCAAATGTGTCTCACTTCTACATTCAAATCATAGTTGTGTGCACGAATGTTTAGTGTAAATAAGTAGTAAATTCACCACTCTTCATCCACAATAACTATCCATCAGTCTAGGGTTGAAAAGTTATTCTAAGATCAACTCGGGCACCCAAATCTTCCTGGAAGGTCTTTTAGAAGTGAGAAGTGAAAACTAAACCTTCATCTGAGTTAATAGATACTGGTACATCATGGATACACACTATCTCATAAACATATATATGTGCCAATATCTTACCACTTAAGGAAACCTAAATAAGTATGAAATAAGCAGATTTGGTTAATCGATCAATGATGACCAAAACACTATCAAACCTACGAGAAGTACGAGGCAACCCAATCATGAAGCCCATAGTGATTCATTCCTACTTCCACTCGAGAATGGGTAACCTATGGAGAAAACCACTAGGACTTAAATGTCTGACCATCATCTGCTGGAAGCATACACAATAAGCTACAAGATCTACTAGATCCTTCCTCATACCACCCCACTAATAGTGCTATTGTAAATTATGATACATCTTAGTCACCCCTGGATGTATGGATTACCTAGAACAATAGTCGTCCTCTAAGATAAATCTCACCTAATCACCCACTCTAGACAACCAATACTCAAAACACCATAAAAATCAAGTAAGGCTTCCTTAGCATCACCACTCAACAACTTATCTTAAATCACTCTTAAACCAACATCATTAAACTGGTGAGCTTGAATCTTCTCCATCAAGGAATATCTAGTCTCCACAAATCACAAACCATACCTACGTGTCAAAATATCAAGCCAAACCATCTGGTTATCCAAAGGCTTAACCTTTAAATCCAAAACCACTTTTTGGTCAAAAGATATGACAACCTACCCATACTAGTAGTCTTCTAGATCAAGGAATTCAAAACTATATTACCGTTTCCCAAATATTAGAGAAGAGTTAGATAATAATCCTTAAGTAACTCAAGCTAATGAAGATGCCTCATATTAAGATCTCGCTGGTCAAAGGAATACTAAAGGATATCGTGATTCGAAAAGATCTCACAACAGAATACATAAAAATAGTATCCACAACCTCAAAGCAAATATAACCGCACACAACTCCAAATTATAGGTAAGGTAATTAATCTCATGAGGCTTAAACTAATGAGAAGTGTGTGCAATCACCTTACCCTTTTATATCAACACTACACGTAACCCAATACAAAGAGTATCACAGAAAATAGTAAAGCCCACGTCCTTCTTAGGCAAAGTCAAGATTAGAGGTCATGTCAATATATCCTTAAGCTTATGAAATCTTTCCTCACAAGCATCGAACCACTGAAATGAAATCTTCTCTTAAGTCAACTTTATCAAAGGATCCATAATAGACGAAACACCCTTAGCAAAGCTGTAATTGTAGCCTATTAAACTTACAAAACTTTACATCTCAATAGAAAAAGTTGGCCTAGCCTTATCACAGACCACTGAAATCTTGGGTGGATTAACCATAATACCTTCCATGGTCTTAACATGACCTACAAAGGAGATAAACTCTAGCTAAAACACGCACTTGGAGAACTTAGCATACAACTTCTCATCTCTCAACCTTTAAAGTATAGTCTGCAAATGTGCCTCATGGTCGGCCTCACTTTTGGCGTAAACCTAGATACCATCAATAAATATAAAGACAAAAATATCAAGATATGGTCGAAACACTCATTTTATAAAATCCACGAATAGGGTTGGGGAATTGGTCAACCCAAAAGACATGACTAAGAACTCATAATGATAGTAATAGAGTCTGAAAAGATGTCTTTGGAATATCCAATGGTCTAATCCTTAACTAGAGATACCTGGACCTCAAATCAATCTTTGAAAACATGGAAGCACCCTGAAGATGAAAAGCAAATCATCAATATGAGAAAGAGGATAATTATTATTAATTGTCACTTTGTTCAACTACCTATAATAGATATACGTGTGCATAGAAACATCCTTTTTCTTCAGAAACAAGATAGGCACACCTCAAGGAGATACACTAGGTTGGATAAATCATTTATCCAATAATTTCTGTAACTAATCCTTTAATTACTTCAACTCTATTGGGGCCTCTTATAAGGAGGGATAGAAATAGGCTTGGTGCCCATCTAACTTTAATAGCAAAGTAAATATCATGATCCTGTGGCATACCAGGCAAATCCTTAAGGAAAATATCAATACACTCATGAAAAATATAGACAGAATCCAAAGGAGGTTGTGAAGAAACGCTAGTATAACAAATATGCACCAAATAAGGCAAGATCCCTCTTTACCAAGCGACGGGCACATAGAATTGATATAACTCTCTTTGGACCTAAATGAAACTTAAGTCACTGTTTTAGTATAACAGTATAGAATAGTATGATAGGGAGCTAACCAATCTATACCCAAGATGACATCAAATCTACTATGTTTAGGATAATAAGATTTACCTATATCTTACGCCCATCAAAGGTCATAACGCAGGATCGGTACACCCGATCCACCAATAAAGAGTCTCTTAAGAGGGTATATAGATGAATAGTAATGGACAAAGTATCACAAATAAAATAAAAAACAAAAGCAAAATGCACAAACACATAGGAGAAACTCAGTCCTGGATCAAATAACATAGATAAAGATCTAAAGTTAATTGGGACGATACATATGCTAACAACATTAGAAGCCTCTGCCTCAGGTTTATAAAGTATAGAATTGTAATGAGCACATCACTATTGAACTGAGCAACCTCGCAGCCACCACCATGGGTACCATCAAATTTGCCTCACACACATATAGTAGTACCTCTACCACCCTTTGTGTCACCTATTACTATTGATATAGTGGTATGACTGAAAAAATAATGAGGAAAATCCTTGGTCACATGGACAAACTCATAACACACATAATAACCTCTCTGGACCGACTAAATCTGAGGAGGTACAGTTAAGCTAAAATAACCATCCTCGAATGAAGCTCGACTGCCCATAGCCGTTGAACCTAAAGAATTACTACCTGAACCCTACAAAGCTGCCTACTTTGGTCTACCATGGTACGTACAGCGACCTCTAAAATCTCTACCTTGGGGTGTGTGGCCATTGAACTCACACTTATGGTGCACCCTTTGGGTGCCTTCCTGAGTAGATAAAAGAATAGCCTCGATCATATTTTCATGATCCACATACTCTAAATGATCCCCTGAAACTACCATCTAGGAATTAGCCAACTGAAATATAGCATCCAATACCTTCACAAAAATTTGAGTCTTCTCAGACTCTATGGCAATAATAGCAATAAAGTATCTAGACAAAGCATGGAAACATGCTTTATACTCGGCGATAGTCATGGAGATTTACTCCAAGTGACAAAACTTATCTCTTATCTAATCTCTTAAATTTTAGGGCACACATCTTTTCAAAAAGGCCTCAGCAAACTGATCCTAACTCATCTTTGGTGAACCAAGGGGTCTGCACCTAACAAGTAACCTTTAACAATCCCTAGCTATATCTCTCAATTGATAAGTGGTGTAAGAAATACCATGAAACTTAAGTAATCCAAGGTTATATAACTTATCTCCCTAATTAATTAAGAACTCGTAAGCATCCTGTCCAAAAATACCACTTAACTTGGGTGGACCCAAGTGAGTTAATCTCAAAAGCCTCTTTCAATCCTCATTGGACATGACAGAACTCACAATAATAAGAGAAATAGTAAACTAACTGGTTGTAATCCTACATAAGGGGGAAACATAGATGGAGGTTGTACTCTTGAACTTGGAATACCATTATCAGATACTAGCACAGATGAAGAAACAACATTCGAAGCATGTGGAATACTATAAGAAGATGTCATTACCGATAATAGAATCCCACTCAAAACTGAAGGAACACTATAAGAAGAATCTAGAACTGATGATGGTATAATACTCAAATCTAGAGGTATACCAGGTGCACTATAATGCCCCAAATCTGGTACCCAAAATGCTACATAGTTCTCATGACTCCGAAGGACCAAAAGCTAACCAATGATTGATATCTATACCTGAACATTTCATAACATACTATATAAATATGGAAATAAAGGCTGAAAGGCCATAAGGTTCAAAACTGAGACATAATATTTGATAAAATATAATATCTGGGTGGGGTATGAAATACCCAAAAAACTAAAATAACTGTCTAATCATGATAGTTTGAAAAACCTCTAACTCTCTAAATAAGGAGTTGATGGGACATGTCCCCAACTAACTCCAGCTACTGAAATCAACTAAGTACTGATATGATAAAATAATGCTCATATCCTTGAAGGATGGGGACTCACTACTGAATTTGACTTTTGATTACTGGAATGCTACTGATGCTCTGGAGCTCGTGCTTCTGAACCTTTGGTATAAATCACTATAGTACAAATGTGTCAGTATGTTTAATATACTGGTATGCAAGTGAGGAAGGATAAATGCAAAGGGTTCAAATTCATGAACAATGCTAATTGACTGTATAATATAAATGCGATAATATATGCATAAATAAGAGACTGTAACTAAATTAATGATAACATGATTACTGAGTCTGATTACGGATAACATGAGTCACTGATAATTGATATAACTGATACTGAGTGACTGTATCTGAAAGTCTAGGTTATGATGTAACTAATTGAGTTTTGTACTATTCTGAGTTGACTGTATCTGACAGTCTTAAAATTCTGAAGAACTATCTAAGTTCTATTACTGAAATTGAGTCTGAAACTATAACTGTGGGAAGTATTCATCTAACCGAAAGACGCCTAATATGCCATTAAGGCTGAGTTGGGGTAAAATATGTAACCCCAATTAGAAGGGTGTCAATACCGCGCCACTAGTAAGGACAAACTGTGAGTGACCCTCATATAACTGGTTTCTCTAATGAAAAAGGTGTGACCCTCATATAACAGGTTAAGCCATCTCATCTACCTCATATAATAGGTTATGATATGTTAACCTATGCAGGCTACGTAGTTCTGGAGGGCAATGATTCTTTCTAAGAATCACACCCTCTAATAACAGGTGATTTCCCATTCTTGGGCTCACTCGGTGCTAACTCCTACTCCTATCTGAATAAACATTAAACATGATTAACTGAACTGAACTGGACTGAGTTCATAGAGTTTCGTTGACTGATGAAAAACTACTGAGATTACTGAATTACTGAGCTTTCTGATATTACTGGGATTACTGAGTTTACTGAGTTTTCCTGAGTTATATGACTGACTGAATTCTACTGAACATGGCTTGACTGAGGATATCGCGAAAACATGACACTGTCTCTAGGTACAAAACTAAATTGTCGGGTATTAGATACCCCCAGGAATCGATAGCATAATATGTAAATCATGACATAATCCTAAAAACCCAACAATGGCTATATACTCACGATTCATTCATTAAGACATTTCAACGAACACTTGAGGTGTATCACTTGTACATGAATGAGGAATACATAATTGCATAATATATCATGGCATTAATCTATTCTCATGGAAAATTTATCAAACACTTGCACATAAACTAATCATGTCATTATTTCTTCTCTTATTAGTTCACAGAGGCAATTCATCAAGCACATAATGAACATAGTATATGTAGACAACATTGCACAACAAGTAAACATCATGATTCAATTCTAATTTCACAATTCAAGGGTTTAATCATGGTTTAACATGAATATACTCATATAATAACTAATTCCACATAAAATGTATCACCAAACATGAATTAGAATTCAATTGGTCATTATCAACATGGACAAAAGCAAACCCAACATGGGATTCATAAAAATCCATTTACTTGAACTTTAAAAAAGAAATTCTTGAGCTTCATGGATGAAAGGGACCTATGAATTAACACTTGACATAACTTGATTTTAAGTTTCTTGAAGTCCTTGGAGAGATTCTCGGAATTGGCTTTGATTTCTTGAAAGCTAGGGTTTTGTTTCTTGGGAGAGAATATTCTTGATTTGGGGGAAAAAGTGAGTAAATAATGATTTAAAACATTTTTAGGGATTAAATACCGCACCTGGACATGTTAAAACCGTGGGAAAAGACCAATTTATCCCTGGATGAAATATTTATTTTTTGTCAAAATTTCCCAATTTGGTAGGCTGGCGCGATGCGGTGCTATCGCGGCATTTCTCTGGAATTTGACAAATGGAAAATTGGGAGATGGCATGATGCGGAGCTATCACGTTGCCACATTGTTTGTGACCTGTAAGTTTGGCACGATGCGGAGACATCACGGAGGTTGAATGGAAAAAAAGGTCAATTGGGATTTAGGAGCCCTCCGCGACGTGGTGTAATCGCGGAGTCTTACTGGAAACTGACAAAGGCCATTTTGTCTTATGGCGCGATGTGCCACTGGATGAAATGAAGTTGTTTTATGAATGAAACTTTAAATTTCCATAACTTCTTACCCGGTTATCGGATTTAAGCACATTTGGTATCAATGAAAGCTTATTTAATTTCCTACACAACAAAAAGTGAAAATCTTAAAAATTCCACATATATAAAAGTGTATTCATCTTTAAAGCATGTATTTGACATCTTCAGGATGAATTTAAGCAAGGTAGAAGTATGGGGTATTATATGCACTAAAAGAAACAAACACAGATGAGTCAGCAAACAAATCAATAAACCCTCTAAGACTGGATAGTAGTACTCTGGAATTTGAGTAGGTCCCATATCTCTAACATACTCAACCTCGGGCTTAGCGGAGATCCCCCAAACGAAGATCCTCGTGCCAATCCTCTATCTCGATCTTGTTTCTGACCCATGACTCGCCCCTAGGTTGTACTCCCTCCCCGAATGCTAGCTCAGCATCCCTAGCATCCCTAGCATCATGGGATCTAGTCCTCACCGTCATTATAGAAAAGAGTGAAACACAGTTTAGAAATTTAAACATGGAAAACCCGCAAGATAAGAAACAAAATAAGGAATTTTCCTAAAGCTGTTTTATATACACTACAAGAAATAACGCCTTTAGTGGCAAAGTTGCAACTAAATCTCCAAAAGTCGCAGCAAAAGACATTTAGTGGCAACTGGGGGGTCGTTGTTGTTACAACCGTAACGAAATGTTATTTGTGGGCGATATAAAAGAGTCGCCACCGAAAGAGGCTTTTTTTGATGATTTCCCTCGCCAGAAAAGATTATCTATATCGCCACAAAAAATACTAGGCAAGGTGTCCACCAAGAGGGTCCCCACTAAATGAAAGAATTTAGTAGCGACCCAAGTTCTCCACAGAAAATAACTAGAGGTGACTTCACCTTGCTACCATAGGTAATTTAATATAGAGGAAATACACCTTTAGAGACAACTTATAGTCTCCACTAATATTATTATTTTTGAAAAAAAAATTAATATAAATTTGTTGTACAATTATTTCTTAATACAAAATTTAATGTCTTCAGACTCCTAGTCAATAATTCTCCATCATTTAAAAGACCTTTCCCTTTAATGAACAAAGTAAAGAGTCATTTCGATAACTTAAAATTGAGAAAGAAAAGATTTGATCACAACAATAGAAGAAATTCATGCTAACTAACATTTTAACATAAATGTATTACAAGTTTCTTACTCACAACTACACCGTACACATGGATATACACACACCCAATGTTGCAATAATTCCTCAAACAAAAGATAAACAACAAAGCAGTTTCTTATCAAATATTCACATAAATAACTAAATTTTCTTTTCTTTTTCTTGAGTTCACTCTTAGTTAAACATTCAAAAAAATGTCTAGAGTGCACTGTAAGCTAGATATTCTTGTACAAATCAACTAAGGGAAGCTACAAAGAAAAAATCAATATCGAAAGGTACTTTTTCTAATACTGCTTATTGGTGGTCACAATACTGCTCAACGAAAAATTGCCATATAAATCAAAACTTGGAAATCATAATCTTATTCATTTCCACTGAAAATCACTTCCAAAATTTCCCACACAAACTCATTTAACCTAGGAAAATCAGAATCATACACTGATGATTTATAGGAATTAAAGTATATAAAAAATAATCTCCACTAATACTCCTAATATTAATCAATAAAAATAACAAAAGATGCACAAGACACACATCTGATTCATTCTAATGAGCACTACAAAAATATACTCTCTCCATTTCCACTTATTTTTTGACTTTTAACTTACCACCTATGTTTCTCGAACTCTTTAAAAATGTCGAAACGTGTTGAGTCTAATCCTTCAAAAATTATATATTTTTGAAGGATCCAACATGGGTAAGGCAATATTCTTGAAGAGTCTGAGAAACATAGTTTGCCACTACCTCAGGAGGTAGAAAGGATGCTTCTAAAGTATCCCTAGCTCGTAATATGTACTACGACAACAACTAACAGAACAAATTTCAAAAAGGAACATGAAAGACTCATCGAAAAATCATTTTGAGTAAATTATCAAAAGAATCTTTCATATATTTTAGACAAGAACCAAAGGACATGCTAAGAGTTACAACATCAGTTGTTACACAAAGAAATTATCCAAACCAGTAGCACAAAAATATATTCACAAGTAACCAAAAATCAAACCAACTACATACCTATTTATGTAGAACTTCAACATTAAAGTATAGCAACCCCATCTCAATACTGACAAGGCAAGTTCTAAATATTATTCTACCTTGAAATGAAGAAAAAAGATGAACATTCCCTTGATGAATTAGGCAAAAAAGAATTATTTATGGGAAATTAAAGATGGTCATTCTTCTCGTGTAAATAGTTTTATCTGTTATGTATTCTAGCTTATGCATTTATAGAATGTCAACTAAAGAACATTCATAAAAATCTAAAACATTTTAACTCCTTTAATGAATTAAAAAATGATTGATAGCTTCGAAAACTAAAAGTTAATGGTGAAAAATGTATAAGCGACATGTCATAAGCTGCTCCTTCCATACCAATAATTTACTATTTTCCTAGAAAAAGACCATTGAGGATGGCACTCAATAAAGTAAAAGGAATACTATTTGGACAGTACATCAACTGGCATTTCATATCCATATTTAAAACAAAACTCGACAGCTTCATTTCGAGATTTTTGAACCAAAGCTCTTGCATCAGCTGAAATTGAAAACATGTTGAAACAAATTATAGAATCATAGGCTCTAGAAGGATCTATGAGTTTATATTCACATATTGACAGTTGTATGACCCATATCTAAATAAACATAAAATATAATAAATGGATAATTTCTTAAACTCAAATTGTCCCAAATTAGTTCATTAACCTTAAACTATAGCCTCAGTAGAAAAGCATTCTCTTTTAGGGCTAAGCAATGATGCTAAATGAGATAAATAGGCATCCATATAGGAAAGTTAAGGGTGCAAGTTTTCATATTTTTTTCAACAATTATATGGAATCACAAAAAGTATGATATATCGATATGTTCCCTTGATTCCAGAGGAAAAGGTAGATAGATATAAGATGAATCTTTATTAACTGGCAGTCTATTAAGAAAAGATTAAAAACATTATTTTCCAATGTATTCTTGCATAAAGATTGCAAACCTGTCATTTCGGTAGACAATATTCTGAGATATTTGGTAATAGGGAACAAATGGGAAACACTTGTCTGATCGAATATCTTATCCTGCTCAGCCAAAATACATATAATGAATCAAACTCCACAGCATGCCTAAATTTTCAAAATTACAGGTCTTAGGACCCCTGACTTAGGATCGATAAGTGTATATAAACTAGTATGGTATGCAAAATAAACTAACATTGATAGCCACAAGCGCCACCAACTAATCAAAACTTTAATCCAAGCAGAGTTATCATCTTTGTTAGAGGACCAAACATAGGACTCTTTACACAATAAAGATAAGGTCATTTTTTGTTGATTTGATATGGACTTGTATAGAATATTTACAACATGTTGGTTACCTCAAATCTAGCAGGTTAGATGCCATGAAATCAATAATTTTTCTAGTATGCGAATTATGAGTTTCTCCATTTATACATATCAGGTACATTCCAATTCTATTGAACTTTCACAAGATTTAAGAGTTCATATTCATTAACTTATTCGATTTCCAAATTGATCGAATGGTTTCTCTTGATAATTTTTCTGACTATTACTTTAATATTTGGTTTCATTACCATCAGATAATTTAAATATAAATCAAATTAGTGTATTAACAACCCAAAATTTTAAAATCCAACTATTTCCATATTTTTTTCCAGTTAGCTTAGAATAGCTAATAGAGTTACTATAAACAGTCTACACTTAAAAAGGAAAAGGATAGAAACAATAGACAACACATAAAAAGTTCATCAAAATAATTAGGAAAAAGAATAGTGAATTGATTACATGTAGGAGGACGATCGTATTAGAAGAAAGCGGTGGGTCAGCGTTGGCATTGATGATGCATTTCTCTGACTGGTTTGGCGGTGGTGGCTCGGATCTGAAGCAACGATGATGACTAGGGTTAGGGTTTGGTTGGTGGTGGAGAGGAGGAAGAGAAAGGGGTCGTATGGTCGCCGACCAGTAGCAGCCATGATGGAGAGAGTAAGAGAGATAAAGAAAAGGTAGAGAGAGAGGGGTCGGCTGGTGAGGACAAAAGTGAATTAGAGTTTAGGTTAATTGGGATAAAAGGAAACAAAATGGTGTTGGGATCTCAGCCGTTGGATCAATTTTGATCAACGGTTGAGATTAAAGTAAATTTTAAAAAAGTGTTAAAAATAGAATAATATCAAATAGGCTAAAATTGATATTAATTAAACACAAATTGGCTAGAAATTAAATAAACTAGGGAAATAAATTTAAATTAGGCTGCTATTTAAATATAATAATATAATAAGGTGTCGTTATTAAAATTGGCAACGCAGGTAAAATTAAGATTGCGTAAAAAGAAAAAAATATTTTAGAAATTTGTCGTGAATAATGAATTAGTTGCAAAATAATAATAATAATAATAATAATAATAATAAATGAAAACTACATAATGTATTAGTTGAATTAATCTTGGTTCATTTATGATGTGCATAGTTGAGATTCTTTCACTGATTTTTTTAAAACATTTAAATTTTTTCTTTGTCTATTGAAAAAAGAAATAAAGGAACAATAATGGACTTTACCTGAAAACGGGGAAAACAGTCGAGCAACAGCAACCGACGCGACTCCAGTAGGCGGAGGCACCGACGCAAAACTGTCTCTCGATATTTTTTAAGTATCAATCAGAACTCATATTTTGTAACCCTAGATTGCGCTTAATGGGGTTCTGGATTGTCTATATATAAAATATATAATCAAAATATATTTACAAATAACTTAATTTATTTTTTTAAGGAAAAAACAACGCAAAACGAAAATTTGAACTTTCGATTTGGTTACCTTTTAAAACTTTTTGGGCTTTTAATTTAAATCATTAATTATTCTATATTTTATTATTATTGTAAATAATTTTTATTTGTAACTAATGTAGTAAAATATCTTGAGCTGAGAGTCTTATCAGAAATATCTTTTTTACCCTACTAAGATAAAAGTAATATCTACGTACATCTTACACTCCCTAACATCATTTGTGGAACTACATATCCAGTCAGATCCCTCTATAATGTCACCTTATTATAACCATTTTTTTTAATTTAAAACTGTTTCTGTGGTCACTGAAAGTCGTCTCAAAAAACTATATTTTTTGTAGTGATAGCCTCTCAAATATAGATACGCACGTCAATATATTAATCCGTGAGACTCTACCAGGCAGCTTGTTATTACACTTATGAGATCTATGAATGTAGCTGCTCTGATACAAATTTGTCACCACCCAAAAACTAAGGTCATGACGACACTTATCGTGGACAAACGTTGTTAGTATGCCAATCATCCAAACTTATAAGTAAGAAAAAAATAATACAATAACTCCCAAGGTGAGATTCTAGAGAGAAATCAGACTACAAAATTATAGAAGTCCGAAAAATAATGATATCATAAAAACATCCCAAAACCTAGTGTCATAGTGTAAGAACAATCACAAATACAACTCAAAACTAGAAATAAAATTGAACCCAAAGAGATGATAAATCTATATCTAGATATAAAATAAAGACTTTAATTGAATTGGAGGAGGTCAGAGGTTGACTCTGATGGCATAGAGTAACCATTACCTCAAAAATGTCAATAACCAACTACACGATCTCAGCTGCAGCACAACGCACTGATACCTAGGTTTTCACTAAAAGTGCATAATAGAGGTGAGTACGGTTCATTTGTACTAAGTAGGTATCATAGGCCAACAAAGCAAAGTAGAAAAAATGTATAAAAATACACAGTATACGCATGTCACCGCAATTAGAAAATGTCCCAAATGGTAGCTCACACCATCTCCCTTAACATTTCTAAATATAGCACATGAACGAATAGATAGGTACATGAAAGAAACATATTTTATATGTAGAGAATAACATACAAATAACACAACACTAAAGAAAAATATTATATACGCAATTATTAAAATAGAGAACAACACACTAAAGATGCATAATATATGAAATGCAATGATAATTATTATGATTTAATATGCTTGAGCTTATCGTATAACCTTCATATACACCTACCAAGAATCAACATGTCCAAGTAGGACCCATGAGGAGGGAAGGGAAAGGGGGTTCACAACCCATATACTTTCTCAATATTCAATCCCAATCTCAACATCCATATTTTCTCTCCAACTCGTGGAATATGGCAGGGGGTTTTGTAAAAGTTTCTTATCTATGTCAAAATTTTTATTTCATCAATGGTACTAATGTATCATGAATATATTTATGATATAAAGATGTATTGCTCACAACCAATACAATATAAAGGTCTCAAATCCATTAAATATGTATATACATATAAGCTCAGATTCCACTCAATATATAAACTATCGATGATTTAGTATAAGCATTGTACCATTGGAATAAGAATGCATGTGAGGCATCATTAATATCACATTAATCCTAAGTTCTATAATAAAGAAAAAAACCAATTTATATACAAGGTCAATAATATTAGATAAATTCTCCACACAGGCAACATTTAGTCAATATAATGTCAAGTCACCAACAACAATAATATAAGCTCCCATATGGATACCCAACAACAATAATGTCATTGAAATATGGTTTAAGTGATTATTACCCATGCCCATAGCATGCTTACATGTATGTGTGTGTATATATATATATACTACCCATCCCAATCTAAAAAAAAGTTAAGGCATAACCTACCTTTTGACATTAAGATCTAAGCCTAAAGCCCTTTGACACAGAGTTTTCCCCTATCGAACAACCTCGAAATCAACTAAAACATACAAATATAAATTAATGCATTTTAAAAAGTCGATGATTCCCATATGGCCTAATTTCAAGTCAGGGTCAAAGTGGACCCCCAAAATGGGTTCTCAAATTGAAAGGATAAAATGAGAATTTTTGTAAAGAAAAACCTTACCCATGATTAAAGTAAGACATAAGACAAAAACCTGAGAAAAAATAAGTTGAAATGGGTTTTAATCAAAGTAATACCATTTAGGTCTTTCGAGCCAAAATCCCCAAATTTTGAATTGAAATTTAGATTTAAAAGTGTTTTAAAAAATATAATCTAAGTAAAACAATTAAAATAGTGATTTAGATCTTACCCAATCTTGAAATTTGAAGAAAAAGCCCAAAATCTCTCAAACCAAACCTAAAAGTCTCAAAATGGAAGAAAAATTTGAGAAATGGATTTTTATACCATTACAGCTATGCCCGATAAAACTATCAATTGACCGCTTAAGTTGTCCAACCCCACATGTGAAGCTGCTAAAGCGGTCTTCTACCGCTAAAGCGGTCTTCTATAAAGATTCAATTGTCTATTTTAGTTTTTGTTCCCCAATCTGCTAGGTTTTATAAAGTGGTGCAAGAGTCATTTAAGTGGCTACCGATTAAGAAGTTCTTTAGACGATTGAGCAGCTATAACATAATCAGCTTGATTAGGAACTTTTAAAAGTTGCAAGGTTGTTGATCAACCCCTCGAGATTCATCCAAAATCTCATAAACGCAAACTAAATATAATAATTTGGACTCAATAACAACATTGGGTTTTCAAAAAGATGTTCTTTTCATATAATTGACCCTGAGACCTAATTTCACTATATCCAGAACCAAGGGTCAAAATGAGATCCAAATGTTATTAAACCGAAACAACCATGATACCAACCAAAAATTGATGTTTTGAATCTACTGACATAGCCTGTTTTGCCATTCAAGACACAAAACAACAAATGTTGATGGAATTTTAATATAAGGTCGTTTTGACATCTAAAAATCACAAACTCGCACAAATCATTCCGAATGGCATTGAGAACTGTGATAATCATCCCCACATCCTAGAAACAAACAACACATAGAAACCACAGATAGGGTGAAATGGACAAAACATATAGAAAGGGAAAATTCACAATATTAATTCATTATAATAACGTAGAATAGTTTCATTCTTCAGAAAATCGCTGACCTTAAGCAAGGTAATCAAAATTTAAAAAAATAATTAAACTAGTTAGATAAATTTATACTATGAAGGATTTTCAAATAATCATATAATTGGTGTGGAAGCTTCACTGAATAATTTATGAAAATGCTTTCTACTAAAAAAACCATATATTAGCCTAATTAGCCTTTTTAGTAGGAGAAGATGGTTGTGGCGGCCATTGGTCGGCCTCCACCGCTAGTGGTTTCTCAAATCACAAAAAATAATAATTCCATCAAAACATAAAAAGTCACTTTCGCCAATACCATAAAATCACCAGCCCCATAATATAAACCCATCCTGTTAAAGGAAATAACTTATATACATGATGAACAACATACAGTATGGGAGAAGGAAGAGGTGAATCAAATGATTATAAATGATAATTTGCAATATGTGATTGTAGGAAAGTTCTCCTATGCTTGGTTAGAGATGCAAGTTGAGGAGATTGATACCAAAACAATATGAACCTAGGGGGAAGTTAGAATTGCTTTGCACAATAATAGGTATGTTTTGATATAAGATACAGAATTAGACGATTATATTAACCACCTATTTAAGGTACAATTTTACATCACTTATAACTATTGTCCTATCTAATAAGAACCCTTAATTGGGATCCAATATTTGATTCGAGGGAGAAACAACAATAACAATAGCTTGGGTCTTATTTCCATCATTTGCACCCCAACTTCTTTAAAAAAAGAAGTTTTTTTTTAACTTGGTACAGCTGTTGGGAAACTATTTCAAGTTGATCTAGCAATATAGAATAATACTAGGCCTAGTTGGTGTGAGGTTTAAGGTAGAAGTTGACCTTTTGGGGGGAGATTCCTAAAAGTATTAATATGGGTATGAGTAAGAAATTAGGTGAAGCTGTTAAAAAATAGATTACATCCCTAAGTACTACAACGAATCAAGTTGCAGGGTTACAATAAGAAGGAAAGATTCATTATGCACTTAGAATTATACCTAAAAGAAGAAAAGGAAAAAAATAAGGAGAAAAAGGAAGAAAAAGACTAGACCAACAAGTAAAAAAAGGCTAAGACAAATAAAGTGAAGGAAGTGAAGAAAGAGATAAGGTAGAGCAAAATAGGTAGATAAGCAAAATTGTAAGTGCAAAAGGAAAATGGATAGATAAGGGAGAGGCAACACTCTAAAGAAATAATAAAACAAATATGGAACCCAAGACCTCAGCAACAAAAGGAGCAGAATATTGTTGTGAATAATAAATTTGACACTCTAGATGCGGAGAATAAAACAGAAGGAGGAAAGACAAAACAAGAGGTTGGGAAAAAGGTTGGAAAAGAAAATAAAGAAAATAAAGATAGTGCTTATAAGAAAAAGATAAAAAAACCAAAATATACAATAATAGAAAATGAATAAAAACAATAAAAATAATACAACCTGAACCAGGGCCTAGTCGTGTCAGGTGCCTCAAGTCCAACCGTGATCGGAGAGCACCCTTAATACGAAACCATAATAGCGCTGCAACCTATGTCAGATATATTCTTGAACATATAACCAGATAGAATAATATTAAATCAAAGACATTAATAAAATCCATAACCATAACCCATAGAACATCCAACAAAATATCCAATCGGTGTCAACCCCAATGCTAATACTAATACCAAGGTTGACACCAATACCGACAATGCCCATGCCCATAGTAGTCACACAAAGCCTCTAAAGGAAAACAAGAAATAGCTTGTTGGGACATGCGCCCGACCATAGCCAAAATCAAAGTCCAAGAAACAAAAACAAATAGAAAAAGTCCATAGCATAAAATGGAGTCTTCCAGAGTATGAAAGTTCACCACTACAATCTAACTCTGAGTTGTCCCTAAATCCAAGTCATTGAGCAGGAGGAGTAGTATGGCCGATTCCTTTATCGCGTGGGGATACAACGCCCAAACACTGTTTGGATAATTAACACTAGTATGTACTCAGGAATAAAGATAAAATAATTCCCTTATTCAAAACCAATGTATAGCCATATGCAATAACATACATATATAAATATATAACATGCCAGGAAAAAGAACCGGGTTTAGCATTCATTAAAAACATTAACCTGGGTTGTGTAGCTTGACTGTCCTAAAGCCACCCACGTAATCTATGGGTCCAGTGTTACCTCATGAACGGGCCTTAGTGTGTGTAGCCTAATAAATCGGAGATGTCATCAGGGCCAGGGATTCCTGTGTACCCTTCACCCTTCATGATACATATATGCAAGTATTAACTTAGGGGATTACCGTGTAACCCAAAAGTATATGGTCACCATGACCAACCCTCACGTTGTCAAACATGAGTTTTCAGTGTTCGTCCATCCGACTCACACCTTCACGATTAACTATAACAACTTGCCATTATTGCCTAATTAAAACCTTTAGCACATAATCAAACCACCAATTCTAGAATTTAATTACAAAGGCATTATGAATTGGTATCGTCGTACCGACTATAACTTGCAAGAAATGTCATAAGCCAACACTAATGGGATTCCCATGTACCCCAAAAGGTTTCCAATTAAACCAAAGCCATAGCCACCAAGGACTATCCATTCAATTTAAAACTAACCAAACCAATTTAAGTTCCATTACATTACTATGCAATATAAAGATTTAAAGAATAGTCAAACTATGTGACAAAATAATTCTCATTGGTATTTTATCAAACATGTTGAGGGAATATATTTTCCAAAATCAAAACCAAGAACTAGTTGACCATTCCTATGCAACCACATGTTCAAACCATAACTTTAACATAAAAGACCATGAGTTAAATATGGGAAAACATTATCCAATCTAGAACAACCAAAACCCCTAACATATATTTCAAAACCAAATCACTACCATCTAACCATGTGAACCATTCATTAAAACATGATTTTAGTTGAACTAACATTGAAGGAGGAGTAACATGCCTTAGAAACGAAGGAAGACCGGGAGAAACCACCCTTTGAAAGCCCTAATTGATTACCTTGAAGAAACCCTAGCCTTTTCATAAAACAAGATCTTGAGAGAGATTTAAGAGTGTTTAGAGAGAGTTTAATAGTAAATAATCGGTTATGAAAGCCTCCAAAGGTGGTTTATGTTGTGGGGTCAAAAGGGGTTAAGAGGGAAAATATCCATAATATCCCCAACTTAAACTGTAAAAATTCCCACAGGTGAGTACGATTGGATGCCTCAATTTGTACCCACATCATACGAGTGGTACCCTCTAATTGTATCCAAGATAGAAATTTGGACACCATAATCTATCAAACATACGACTCACTTGTCCAACTAGTGGCAAGACCATACGACTCGTATGGTCCAGTCTTAGCAAAGCCAGAATCAAAAGGGATTGGACACTAGAAAACATACAGCTAGACTATACAACTCGTACTCTATAGTGACGACTTTAGTGATCCACTCCTACTCTGAGCCAAGTCATGTCACTAAATTTTAAATTAAGTGAAGGATCAACCGAATGACCCATTACCTAACCATAAAACCCGTACCCTTCAAGTTGTACCCATATCAAAAAACCAACCATCGCCCACTGGACACCTTAAAAGTTGGGTCACTTGACCTACCATATCACTCGTATGATGTGTCGTTACAAGATCAATAAATTTCAAAAGATCAAAACCCAGGGTATTTTAATTCTCCACACTTGGATCATTCATCCTCGAATACTGGAATAAGGTAGTGCAAACATGATTTACACCCTAACACCTCTACTCTAACCTCTAACTAAGTAAGTAAACAAAGATGCAAAGAAATCAATCTTCACTTTTACTAAGTTAGAAAACAAAGATTTTATGAAGAACACATACCCTCCACAGGAATTTTAGAGCAGAAAAAAAGAATGGATAATTCAACTAAATGTCCTCTTCATCTCCCCAGGTAGCCTCTTCAACCTTGTCGTTCCTCTATAGAACCTTTACTGAGGCTACATACTTGGTCCATAATGATAAACCTATCGATCAGATATCTTAATCAGGATCTCCTCATAAGATAGAAAATTTGAATTACCAATATCCTTGATGGGAACAATTTTCAATCAATCACCCATACTCTTCTTTTACAAAGAAACATGGAACACCGGGTGAATGGAGCTCAAACTAGAAGGATACTCCAACTCATACGAAATATTACCAACCCTCTTTAAAACCAAGTATGGACCAACATACTGAGGACTAAGATTCCCCTTCTTACCAAACCTCATCACACCCTTCATAGGAGATATCTTCAAGACACCCTATCCCTAACCTCTAACTTTAACTCTTTTTGCCTCACTTTTGTATAGGACTTTTTGCGACTTTATGCAGCCTTAAGTCTATCCATAATTACCTCACCTTCTCTATGGCTTAGTGAACCAAATTCGAGCCAAGCATCTCCACTTCACCAACCTCGAACCACTCAATAGGATACCTGCACCTCCTACTATACAAAGCTTCAAATGGAGCCATCCCAATGCTAGAGTGGTATCTATTATTATAGGCAAACTTAATAAGAGGAAAATGCTTAACCCAACTACCACCATATTCAATCATGTAAGACCGAGGAATATCCTCGAATGTACGAATAGTTCTCTTGCCTTACCCATTCGACTAGGGGTGAAAAGTAGTACTAAGACTCACCTTAGTCCCCAAACCTTTCTAAAACGATTGCCCAAAGTTAGATGAAAACTTAAAACCATGATTTGGGATGATAGAAACTGTTACCCCATGATTCTTCACAATCTCATGGATATATAACCTTGCATAATCCTTGACCGATAAGTTAGTCCTTACTAGCAAAAAGTAAGCAGACTTTGTCATCCTTTCTAAGATGACCCAAACAAAATCAGATTGATTCTGAGACCGATGAAGTCCGATAGTAAAATCCATATTTATCACTTCCCACTTCAACACAACCAACTCAATTTCTTGATATAATCCTCTGGGCCTCATGTTCTCAACTTTTACTTATTGGCATGCCATGCACTTCTCTATAAAACTAGCTACATCCTGGTTCATATTATTCAACAAATATATCTCCTTGAGGTAATGAAACATTTTAATTGAAACAGTATGAACAACATAGAGTGACTTATGTGCCTCAGCCAAGATCATTTCTGACAAACCATCGACGTCGGGAACACATAATCTCCCTTGGTGACACATAGTATAATCATTATAAATCTTAAAGACCAGCATCTTCTACCCTCCAACATCACCCTTAATCCACATCAATATAGGATCTAACACTTGATTTTATTTAATATCAACACCTAGAGATGAATATGCCACTTTCTAAATGAACACACCATCATCCTCAGAGTCCAACAGAAAAACTCCAAGGTTAACCAAATAGTGAATATCCTTCACCAACTTTTGCTTCTCCTTATCCATATGAGCTTGACTCCCTAAAGATAACCTACTAAGAGCATTAACAACCATATTAGCTTTACTTAGATAGTAGTCAAGAATCATGTCATAATCCTTGAGAATATCGAGCCAACTCCATTATTTGAGGTTAAGCTCTTTTTGAATAAAAACATACTGCAGGCTATTATGATCAGAAAAGATATCCACATGCACTTTATACAAAAAGTGATGCCAAATTTTCAATGCAAACACCACAACTAACAATTCCCAAATAATGAGTTGGATAATACCTCTCATGAACCTTCAACAGTCTAGAGGCATAAGTTATCACCTTATCATGCTGCATCAATACATAGCCAAGCCCCACACGGGATGCATCATAATAGACCACAAACTTATTAGTGCCATCCAAAAAAGTCAAAAATTCAGAGCTAAAGTTAGATTATTCTTGAACTTATCGAAACTAGCTTCACAAACATCAGACCACAAGAACTTTACCTTCTTCAATGTTAATTTTGTCAATGGGGCAGCTATAGAGAAGAAACTCACCCCAAAACTCCTATAATAACCAGCTAAACCTAAGAAGCTCAGAATAATAGTAGGAGTCATGGGTCTAGGCTACTTTTTAACAATTGTAACCTTCTGCGGATGCATAATAATCCCTTCACTTGAAATGATATGCCCCTAAAAACTGATAGCGTTCAACAAAATTCATATTTAAAAAATTTGGCATACAATTATTGCTCTTTTACGGTCTGCAATACAACACAGAGGTTATCTGCATGATCCACCTCACTCTTAGAGTGTACCAAAATATCTTTTATGAACATAATGACAAACAAATCCATAAACTAATGTAAGACCCTATTCATCAAATTAATGAATGCTAGCGGGGCATTGGTAAACCCAAAAGACATAGCTAGAAACTCAAAATGCCCATACCGAGTATGGAAGGCAGTCTTAGGAATATCCACCAACCTAATCTTTAACTGGTGATATGCGGATAAAAGATCAATCTTTGAGAAAACCTTAGCACCCTTCAACTAATCAAACAAATCATCTATCCTAAGAAGAGGGTGATTTTTCTTTATAGTAACCTTATTCAACTGTCGGTAATCAATACACATTCGAAGAGATCCATCCTTCTTATGAATGACTAACAACGATGCACCTCCTGGAGCTACACTAGGACAAAAAAAACCTTGTCTCAAAAATCCTTTAGCTGCTCCTTAAGCTCCTCCAACTCAGCCGGAGCCAATCTATATGGAGGAATAGAAATTAGACGTGTGTCAAGAATAAGATCAATCCCAAAATCAATCTCCCTATCAGGAGGAGCACTAGGAATGTCAATAGGGAAGACCTTAGAAAATTCATTCACCACAAGGACGAAATTCTATGAAGGACCCTCCAAGTTACAATCTTTAACCCAGACTAGATGATTGAGACACCCCTTGGAGATTAATCTCTAAGCTCTAAGATACGATATGAACTTTACCTTAGGAGCTAGGAAACCATCCTCCCATTCAATAACTGTCACGTTGGGTAATTTAAAGACAACCTTGCGGGTCTAACCATCTAGAGAAGCATAACATGAGTGCAACAATCCATCACCAATATGACATAGAATTTTACCATATCTAATTCAAGCAAATCCACCATAATTGTTTTACTACTAATACATACCACAACCCTCTAAAGATTCTCCTAGCAATCATAGACTAACTACTGGGGTAGAAATAGAAAAAGGATTTAAAATAAACTCGGGACCAAAACCAAAATACACAGCCACAAATGGGTCACATAAGATAGAGTGGACCCCAAATAAAGTAAATAGTACATATCATGAGAAAAGTATTTTCAATATACCAGTCTCGACATCAGTTGATGCTTCAAAATGCTAACAAGTAATGAGAGCATAAAGATAGTTTTGACCAGTTCTAGAGCTAGATGCTACACGCTTTAGTGTCGGAGCTAAAGAAGAGGCATCCAGAGCCTTGTTTTCCCTTAAAACAACCTTACCAACAGGACAGTTTTAAAGTATGTGCCCTGGATGACAACAGTTGAAGAACTTATCCCTTTCCTCGTCATAGAAACCCTATTTCAAGAAACCATAAAATATGCAAATAGGATATAATGGAGCTGACTGATCCCTACTAGCCTAAGATTGGGCACTTTATGCCCTAAAGTTGTCGCCACCATAAAGACGTTTGTCAACCAACAACTTTGGGTAGGGAGCACTAGCCCTCTAGTAAGATAAAGAATTGACACACTTCTAACTGGGAAATTTTCTACCCTCCAGGCCACTCTACTATTAGCTACCACCCTACTTAAAATATCTAAACTTCTAGCCCTTCCTCTTTCCTAACTCAACCTGCTTTTTCTTCTCTTACTCAACCTTCTGTATGTATACTACCAACCTAGAGATATCCATGTCCTTGTTTGACAAGGCAACCTTACTCTATAAGATCAGTTCTTGGGATAAACCGAAAGTGAACTTCCTTATTCTAGCCCTCATTCTAGAAACCAACTCTGGAGAAAACTGTGATAACTGGTGAAACTTTAAGGAATATTCCTTACTAACATCTTACCTTTCTTTAGATTAACAAACTCCTCTGCCTTTGCTTCCCTCAACTCTTTAGGAAAAAAACTGTATAGAAAAGCATTAGAAAAATCCTTCCACAGATAAGACTATACATTGTAACCCATTGACTAATCCCATTCGTCGTATTACTGGTATGCCATATCTTTCAGCTGGTAGGAAACAAACTCCATACCCTCCATATTCGTGGTATGTATATGATGTTGGGCGTATTTACATGCCTAAGCACCATAATTTACCCATGTTTCAGCTAAGTTTTGAGGATAAAATATATAATTCTTGCACTTTTAGTTCATTTTCCTTTAAGTGAGCTGACCTATGTGATTAGCATGTTTTTAGGTACTAGTGATGAAGATTTCAGCACTTTGTGGACCTGTGGGCAGCAAAGGAAAACTTCACATAAGAGGAAAGGCAGCTTTTGGACTGAAAGTGATGCATGGGAACTTTTTCCCAGGCAAACCCAGTATTTTTAAATACTTAAGGATGCAGTAGCAACTTATTAGACAAGGATTCTATTAAAAACCTTATTGCTGAATTTTTCAGCAGCATTAATCATTATCATTCGACATTATTGATTATTCACGTTTGAAGGTTTTGTACGAGTATTGAGAGCAAAAAACGGCTCACTTGAGCAACGGAGAAAGAAAACACGTTTCATCTCCATAGCCGAGATTTCTCTAAGTTTTGGTATGATGATGATGTCTACTTTGATTTCCGTTGTATTCATGAGTAGCTAAACTTATCTGTTAGGGTTATGGAAACCTTGTAAGATACTATCTATTACTATGAATTTGTGAATTCTTGATGTGTTATGCTACTTATATCATTACTCTCTTCGTTTTGATTGAATTCTTATGGTTACAAACATAGAGAATACACCATTATAGCATTAACTTGTTTGAGAGAAAAGTTACATGTTTGGAAAAGAGAGTGTGACAAGGAAATAGGGTTTCCAACCTCTATTTACACGTTAATACCTTAACCGGATTAACTTCTTGGAGAATTTGTACCATTTGTTATACACTTTAGGCTCGGGAGAGCTAAAGTGAAACAAATCCTTGATGGTTAGGAAACACTTGGATTTAGAATTAGAATACGATTCTCTATAAGTGCATGCATGTCTAAATTCTGCGTTACTCATAGTTAATAGAGAAGTAGAAACTACAAGGTGGACATAACCCTAACTTATCAATCTTTGTGATTAAATCTTACTACGCAAATCGTTCCATTGTTACTTTGATAATATTTGTTCACGCCTAAACCAAACCCCCCTTTTTCCTTGGAATTTTCAACCAACAGTCTACTAATAATTGCAACACTTAGTGACCAGAGTATTCCCTGTGGGATTCGACACCCAACCCAGTTGGGTTCTATATTTGACAGCGACCGCTTACACTTTCTAACGAGAGTTGTAATTTGGGCATATCAAATTTTAGCGCCGCTGCCGGGGAATACGGTTGTCAACTAAGTTTGTGATAGTTACTAGACCCTTTGGTCAAAGATTCTCGAATTTTACTTTTTGTTTGTTGTTTGTTGTTTTGTTCAGGTTTGGTAGAGTGCATGCCAAATACTCAAAGATCTGGTCAGCCATTATTACCCATAAATCCCGAACCACAACTTATTGGCAGAATGGATGCACAACGTGACATTGAAAGAAGGGCTGCTCAACAGGAGCAGGCTAGGTTAGCTGCGTTGGCAGCTGCTCAAGTGCATCAGTAGAATATTGATGACCCAGGTCCGACAACAAATCCTGATGATGAGGACCTGGGTGATGATGAGTTACTTAATCCACGACGTGCAGATGAGGTGGCAGCACCTGTGAACAGGAGAGATCGTCAAGCTAGAATGAGACCTGAATGCCGAGCTGTGCAGGCTCCTTTTGATGATGATGATGACGATCTGGATGGGGCTGGTGCCACAGGGGCTATTATTCCTCCGCCCTTGGCACCCGGAGCCAAGTTCAATATCACTAGCACCATGATTCAGCTATTGCAACTTAAGGGGTTATTTGGTGGTCTTGCAGGCGATGATCCGAATATGCATCTGATCAACTTTATCTCAATATACAAGTCGTTTGATAATCCAGGAGTTGGACAAAATGCAATTCGACTGCGCTTATTTCCATTGTCTCTATTTGGAGAGGCAACTCTATGGTTAAACGGGCTAACTCCTGATTCTATTACTAATTGGATGCAACTGAAAGACGCTTTCCTAGAAAGATTCTTTCCTCCATCAAAAAGAGCACAATTAAGAGATGAGATCATCAATTTTCGACAGCTTCCAACTGAAGCTCTCCACGAAACATGGGAGAGGTTCAAGAAGAAGCTTATGTGGTGCCCAAACCATCAGATGACCAATATCCACTTGATGGAGATATTATACAGGTCTTTGAATTCGGTGACTAAGCCAGTGGTTGATAATGCTGCATGTGGGTCATTCATGGACCTTACTTTTATTGAGGCAAGTGATATGCTAGATCGTATGACAAAGCAGAGTAGAGATTGGCATACCAGGGATTCTGAGGTAGCAAGCTCTACTGTATCTATTGGCTTGACGGCAGAACAAAGGCGAAGAGAAGAGGAACGTGACCAGGATATGGCTCACATAAAAACGCAGATGGATCTTCTTACCAAACATTTATTATCAGAGAAGACGGAAAAGGTTAAGGATGTTGTATCACAGGGAAGAGATGAATCTGATTCTGAGGAGGAAGCAAATTATTTGAATAATCAGGGGGGTTTCCGAGGCAATGCCCAAGGAAACCAAGGTCGGAACTATTATGATAAATCCGGATACAAGAATAAGACTGACAAGAGTGGTTTGTATGTTCCTCCTGGAAATCGTGAGGCTGCGGCATCTGGCTCTGGGAAGATGTCCATGGAAGATATGATGGCTAAGCTGTTGAAAGGAGTGGAGGCAATCAACACGGGAGTAACGGAGGTAAAAAATGATTTGTCCTCAATAAATCAATTGGTTGATTCACATTCCACTTCAATAAAACAGTTGGAACAACAATTGAGTCAACGATCAGCGGCACTCAATCAAAGAAAAGCTGGCACCCTACCTAGCGACACCGTGCAAAATCCAAGGAATGATGGATCATGTATGGCTATTACTACTAGGAGAGGTAAGGTGTTGGAAAATCCATCCAAAGGAAAGCAGGTGGTTGATAATACAGAAGAGAATGTGATTGAAGCAGATTGTGATGATTTTGTAGAAGCTGAAAGTCAGAACGTTCATGAAACTACACTTAGACGTCACCATCCTGAAAAGATTGATAATCTGAAGCAAGATAAAAAGGAAGTGGTGGAGAAAACTATTCCCCTTCCACCACCACCTTTTCCTCAGAGACTGAAGAAGAAAGCTGATGACACCAGGTTCAGTAAATTCATAACTATGTTGAAGCAGCTGACTATTAATGTTCCTTTGGTGGAGGCGCTGGAACAGATGCCTGGGTACACTAAATTCATGAAGGACCTTTTGACAAAGAAGCGGGAAGCAAGCTATGAGCTGGAAGATAATGTTCATCATTGTAGTGCAATCACTACAAGATCATTAGTTCAGAAGAAGGCAGATCCTGGTGCTTTCACTATTCCTTGCACGGTTGGATCTTTGGATTTTGCTAAGGCATTGTGCGATTTGGGAGCTAGCATCAATTTGATGCCGCTATCTATTTACAGAAAGTTGGGGTTGGGTGATCCTACTCCAACCAATATGCGGCTCATTATGGCAGATAGGTCGGTAAAATGACCTGTTGGTATCTTAGATGATGTATTGGTGAAGGTTTCCACCTTCATTTTTCCTTCAGACTTTGTTATTTTGGATTGTGAGGTGGATTCTAAAGTTCCCATAATCTTGGGGCGTCCTTTCCTTGCAACAGGAAGTGTGCTTATTGATTTAAGAGATAATGAGCTTTTATTTAGGATGAATGACGAAGTGGTCCATTTTGATGTATGCAAATCAATAAAACAGCCCAAAGATATGAATGTGTTCTATGTAGCTGATGTTTATTATGAAGATGATAAAGAATTATCTGTAGAGAAGCAGCTTATTGTTGATCCATTGGCTGCTGTGCTTATAAATTTTGAGCGTGAGGATGTTGAAGAGTATGAAGAAACTATTTGTCCTCTAACAGGAATAGGATCATATTCTCATGCTCCTAAGAAGCTGGACCTTAATCTTAAGAATCGACCTTCACCACCAGCAAAGCCATCCATTGAAGAACCACTAGTGCTAGAATTGAAAGAGCTGCCCAGCCACCTGAAGTATGCATTTTTGGGAAGTGGTGATACACTTTCGGTTATTGTTGCGGATGATTTACGTGAGCAACATGTTGCGGCTCTTATTTCTGTTTTGAGGAGATACAAGAGAGCCATCGGTTGGACTATTACTGATATTATTGGTATCCCTCCTGGGATATGTATGCACAAGATTCAGCTCGAGGAAAATTGTGTGCCTACCATTGAGCATCAACGACGTTTGAATCCACCCATGTAGGAGGTGGTGAAGAAAGAAATTATTAAGTGGTTAGATGCTGGGGTAGTATATCCAATCTCCGACAGTAAGTGGGTAAGTCCGGTACAGTGTGTGCCCAAGAAAGGGGCCATGACGGTAGTTGCGAATGAAAAGAATGAGCTGATTCAACTCAGACCTGTCACAGGGTGGAGAGTGTGCATGGATTACCGAAAGCTGAATTCGTGGACGCTAAAGGATCACTTCCCAATGCCATTCATGGACCAAATGCTTGATCGATTGGCAGGGAAGGGATGGTTTTTTTTCTTAGATGGTTATTCTGGCTATAATCAGATTTGCATTGCTCCTGCAGATCAAGAGAAGACAACTTTTACATGCCCGTATGGTACGTTTTCTTTCAAATGTATGCCATTTGGGTTATGTAACGCACCGTCCACTTTTCAGCGTTGTATGATGTCCATTTTTTTTGATATGGTTGAAGATACCTTGTAGGTGTTCATGGATGATTTTTCAGTAGTAGGTGAGTCGTTTGAATCATGCTTGGTAAATCTGAGTATGGCGTTGCAGAGATATGTTGAATTCAACTTGGTGCTAAACTGGGAGAAGTGCCATTTTATGGTGAAGGAACGCATTGTTCTTGGGCATAAAGTCTCTGAAAGAGGAATTGAGGTGGATCGAGCCAAGATTGAAGTTATCGAGAAACTACCACCTCCAATTTCTGTAAAGGGAGTTCGTAGTTTCCTCGGTCATGCAGGTTTTTATCGGAGGTTTATTAAAGACTTCTCCAAGATTGCTAGTCCATTATGCAAACTTTTGGAGAAGGATACAAAGTTAGACTTCGGTGAAGATTGCTTGAAGGCATTTGAATGCCTCAAAGGGAAGCTAGTTGAAGCTCTTATTATTGTAGCACCCGATTGGTCTCTACCGTTTGAAGTGATATGTGATGCAAGTGGGGTAGCTTTGGGTGCTGTACTTGGTCAGAAAAGAGAAAGGCTATTTCATCCAATATACTATGCGAGCAAGGCCTTGAATGGAGCCCATAAGAACTATACCGTCACGGAATAAGAGCTTCTAGCAGTTGTTTATGCTGTTGAAAAGTTCCGTGCTTACTTGTTGGGAACCAAAGTGGTGGTTCATATAGATCATACGACTCTGAGATATTTACTGGAAAAGAAGGATGCTAAGCCAAGGCTAATTCGGTGGGTGTTATTGCTACAAGAATTTGATTTCGAGGTAAAGGATAGAAAAGGTTGCGAAAACCAAGTAGCTGATCATCTATCTAGACTTGAGAGTGAGCACATAGCGCAACCCAACCTTGAGATTGATGATCCATTTCCCGACAAAGAGATCCTAGCCACTATGGTGGAAGACTTACCGTGGTATACAGACTTTGCGAACTACGTGGTAAGTAAAGTGATGCCTGAGAATCTCTCATTTCATCAAAAGAGAAAGTCCATGCATGATGTGAAACACTACTTCTGGGATGAACCGTATTTTTTTTGACGATGTGCTGATGGTGTTATTAGGCGATGCATCTCTGATGTTGAGGTGCCTAGCATCTTGGAAGCAAGTCATGCTTCCCAAGTTGGGGGTCACCATGCAGGTGATCGGACAGCCAGAAAGGTATTGCAAAGCGGCTATTATTGGCTTTCATTATTCAAGGATGCCTATGATTTTGTGAGAAGATGTGATCAGTGTCAGAGGCAAGGCGCGATTTCAAAGCACCATGAGATGCCCATGTCTAAAATTCTTGAAGTGGAGCTATTTGATGTATGGGGTATTGATTTCATGGGCCCATTTGTGAATTCGTTTGGGATGAAATATATCCTAGTTTCTGTGGATTATGTATCCAAATGGGTCGAAGAGGTAGCGCTGGCTGATAATGAAGGTAAGCGTGTTGTAGCATTCTTAAAGAGAAATATCTTCTCTCGTTTTGGGGTACCACGTACCATCATAAGCGATGGAGGATCACACTTTTGCAACAAGCTGTTCAGAGCCGTGTTGGTGAAATATGGGGTCAATCAACATAAGGTATCTACACCTTACCACCCACAAACTAGTGGGCAGGTAGAGGTTTCTAATCGGGAGATCAAGCTGATCCTTGCTAAGACTGTAAATGCTAGTAGAAAGAATTGGTCCCGAAAGATGGATGATACCTTATGGGCTTATAGGACTGCGTTCAAGACACCAATTGGTATGTCACCTTACCAACTATTTTATGGGAAGGCTTGTCACTTGCCAATCGAGCTCGAACATAAAGCGCTGTGGGCGTTGAAGTGGCTTAACCTGAATTGGGATAATGCTATTAATCTGAGATTGGAACAGCTGAATGAGATGGATGAATTCCGTCTACACGCATATAAAATAGAAGACCTCTACAAGGAACGGATGAAAAAGTACCATGATCAGAGGATTATCCAATGAAACTTATAGAAGGGTGATTTGGTACTTCTTTTCAACTCCAGACTGAAGCTATTTCCAGGTAAGTTAAAGTCTAGATGGTCTGGTCCATTTAAAATTAGCCAAGTCTACTCGTCTGGAGTAGTAGAGTTAGAAAACAATGATGGTGGTGTCTTTAAGGTGAATGGCCAATGAGTGAAGCCATATATCGGTCCACTTGACTCGATAAAATGTATAGCCACCGTCTATCTCGATGAAGTCTAAAGTAATCGAGATAACTATGTCGTGCCACAACAATAAATCAAGCGCTACATGGGAGACAACCTATCGTTTTTAATAGTTTTGTTTTACTAGGAGTTTTGTTTTGTTAAATAAAAATCCAAAAAGAAGAGTCGAGCCACGACCAAAACTAAGGCGCTTGGTGGGAGGCAACCCATCCGTCTAATCATTTTTTGTTGTTTTTGATTAAGTGTAGGTGAAAGATGTATAAAAGAGGAGATTGGTCCTAAATTTTGAGTTGAAAGTGAGCCATGCTAAAGGTGGTAAAGTAGGAATGATGGAGCAAATGCTATCAGCTAGGCATTCCCTATGCTAATCTAGGCAATAGACAAGGTAATGCCTATACTAATCTAGGCAATGGACAAGGCACGACCTATGCAAATCTAGGCAATGGACAAGGCAAGGCCTATACCATTGCCTATGCTTACTGCCTCACATAGGAAACGGACAAGGCATTGCCTATGCAAATCTAGGCAATACCATAGGCGCCGCCTATGTAAATCTAGGCAATACCATAGGCGCCGCCTATGCCATTGCCTATGCTCACTGTTTCAACAAGGCATTGGCAAAGGCGCCGCCTATGCCCAACAAGGCATTGACAAAGGTGCCGCCTATGTCAAACTAGGCATTGACAAAGGCGCCGCCTATGCTAAGCATAGGCAAAGCATTAGGCCCCGCCTACTTATGCCTTTTTGTCTCCTAACCCGATTTTACATGGATCAAACCCGACCCATGGCTTAGTTTATAAATAGATCTTCAATCTTAGAACAAAATGCACTTGTTTGCTTAACCTAGGCGCCGCCTAAGCTTCCCAAATCTCTCAAAATTTTTCTTTTTGCTCATCTAATCTTGCAAGATCATCTTCCAAAACAATCGCCAAGTAAGTTATTCTTTTATATCCCGTAGTTGTTGCAATACTACACTTATAATGGTATTTTAGATTTTTGAGTGGTGTTTGGTGATAAGAATATGATTGGTTTGTTATGATACATCTAGATTGAGTGAAAGAATACGTGTGGGCATTCTTGACTTTGTTCCGACTTGTACTTGATTGTTATACACTGTCATATTTTTATGGAGTCAAAATTTTGAAGTTAATGCGTAATCTTGAACGTTGTAAGCTTGAATGTTTGAATGACTCATTCATTGAGGTATGGATTATGATTGACCACAAGTATACGATGGTGTGACTATTTCTATGCAATAACCTGATAAGAACTTTATGTGGTAGTCTTGTTCAAAAAGTGCATAAATCCATTGAAATAAAGTTGGAAAGGATAGTCAAGATTACATGAAAATATGACTGTGCTAAACATGTTGTTGGAACATATCGCTTAAATGTATGCCGACGAAGTCTGAGTAATCGACATCACTCACTTAATTAGTCTGTGCCAACAAATTAAGTGTGGGGTGGTGCCATCACTGGTTGTTGTTTGATTATAGTGAATCTTCCGAGATGAAACTAACATGACTCTATTTTGATCTCAGGTAGAATGGCTCCAAAAGGACGACAAGGAAAAGAAAAAGTGTCCACCTCACAGAAAGGTCAGAAACGGTCAAGAAAAGAGCAATTTGAGTCCTCCTCTTTGCAAGTGCCTCGACGCACTTTCGGGATAAAATGGGTCCTAGAGGAGGAAGGAAAGGAGTGGTACAAGAACAACAAAGTAAAAAAATATGTTCACGTGGATTTGATGCAGAAGGAGAGTCTAGCAAAGAGAGAGCCCCGCATTTTGGCTAAAATCATGGAACTAAATCTTGATTTCATTTTCCGAGATATAGGGGAATGCAATCTTGATCTAACGCGAGAGTTTTATGCCAATTGGTCCCCAAAGACTACCGGAAGTGAAGTAAAGATTCGGGGATAAGTCTTGCAACTGAATACGGAGTTCTTCAACTCTTTTTTGGGCCTTCCATCTGTGGATCCATCACCGCTCATGGAGCTTTATCACAGACCACCCTACAGGGCAATCAGACACACACTGTACGGAACAAGGTCCATGGCCCGGTGGATTCGTCACAAGGATAACGGTCGGCATAATACCTTCCCGTATGCTTCCTTGAACAGAGAAGCTCGTATATGGTTGAGGATAGTCAAATCTTGCCTGATTCCTGGGACACATTACACAAATATCACACGTGATAGAGTATGCTTGGTGTACGCTCTAATGACTAATATTCCCATCAACATTGGTGCGGTTATACGATCGTCAATGTGTAAGGCTAGGCTGCACAAAAGGTCCCATTTCAGATTTGGCAATTTGTTGACTGCGATCTTAAGGAAGGAGAACATTGAAGAGGAACCTGCAAATCATAAGCTTCCACACAACCCGAAGAAGGTTGATCTTACGAAAGTTAAAGAGCCTGAAACTGGTCATGGCATCAACCTTACCACTGCAGAAAGACATGCTCGAGATGAAAGTTTCTTTCGCCATCTATATGGCATGACTCGGTTTACCATGATGAGTGGGGGTCGGGTTCCGACTGATGCAGAGCTTCAGCAGTTGGATTATGACTACCCGATGAATGAGCATGCGCGAGATATGTGTGGAGTAGGGGTACATTTTGAGGAACCTCTCGATGATGACGTGCCGACTGATGATAATCGCTGACTTCCAGACTCAGACGTGGAGGATAACTCTGATGACGACGACTCTGATGATGATTCCGACGCAGGGGGTATGACCCCAGACATAGAGGAAGAGTCCGACTAATCAGGTTCTCCTTATTTATTTTCCACTGAGGGCAGTGTGTCCAGTCTAAGTGTGGGGTGCTGGTATTTGTATGCTGTATGGTACTTCTTTGCCTACATTTATTCTTGTTTTTGCTAATTAGTCGTAGTTAGTTAGTTAAATTTTTGAATTTTTTTTATATTTTGCATGAAATTGCTCTGATAGACGGCATGGTATTATAACAAGAGTTTTTGCTAATTCATTACTATTGAGACGCTTAGGATCTAAGTTGTGACTCACTGTGTGATAAATTGTTGTGGTTTAATTCATTCATCTGTTGGGTCAAGAATCTATAATGCTCCAAATGAAGTTGACCATGTGCCTTTTGTGTGTGAGGATATTGTATATTCTTTGTTGTGACTGATGCTAGAACTTGCCTGGTGTGTGTGTGAAGCGAAATAAAGATTGTGAGTGTAGGAGATGATTTAGGCATTTCTTTGGCAGCCCTGAAATTGTTTACCTTCTTTTTACCTACCTTTGTACATTGTCCTAGTGAACTCCCTTTGAGCATTTAGCTATTTTCTTTGGCAGCCTCATATGTAGCCTAATCCATTTTTTTTCAAGACCATAATTTGATCCAAACTCCTAAGCGCTTTAAAATTGTAGAATCATGTGGAAAAATAAAAGGAGAATGGTGAAAGTGATGCCTCAGGGTGTATTGGTACTTGAAATTGTTGTGAAAAAGAGTGGCTATTATAGGGATGCTTGCTTAATATAAAAAAAAATAAAAAATAAAAAATAAAAAAAATTAGAAAAACAAAAAGATAGTTGTGTTTATGATTGAATAACAAAATGGGTGAAAAGGGGTTGGTAGATGAAAGAGAGGTAGAGTGGTTGTTAAAAGATAGTGTAAATGGCATATTGTAGTGTATTAAAGCGCTTAGGGAACATAGTCACTATTTCTGGCCAAAATAGTCCTACCTATCCCTTAGCCTACATTACAACCTGTAAAGACCTATTTGATCTTAAACTTAGCAGTCTGATATTAGTAGAGCATTACACTAAGGGAAATCCTATGGTCATCAGTTGCAATATAAGAATTCTTTGTGAGAGCGAGAGCAAGGAGAGTCTTATACCCATGTTTCAAAAAATGCAAAACTATGAGTGATTATAGGTGATATCTTATGTGAGCACACATGGTTGATGGTTGCTGGGTAGTTTTATATGTTTCTTTGTGGCTTAACGTGTGGATACGAATTAACCATCCTAATGAGTCTATATTGGAGGTTGAGCTGTTTCTAGTAGTGATCGAGAAACCTACTCTTTGTTAATGATTGTTGTGCATGTCTTGTTGAAAATTTTGTGTTGCTATTGTGAAATTCTAGTTAGGTGTTTGCATGGATATAATATTTTGTTCGAGGACAAACAAAGCTTTAAGTGTGGGGTGGTGATGTTGGGCGTATTTACACGCCTAAGCACCATAATTTACCCATGTTTCAGCTAAGTTTTGAGGATAAAATATATAATTCTTGCACTTTTAGTCCATTTTCCTTTAAGTGAGCTGACCTATGTGATTAGCATGTTTTCAGGTACTAGTGATGAAGATTTCAGCACTTTATGGACCTGTGGGCAGCAAAGGAAAACTTCACATAAGAGGGAAGGCAGGTTTTGGACTGAAAGTGATGCATGGGAACTTTTTTCCGGGCAAACCCAGTATTTTTAAATACTTAAGGATGCAGTAGTAACTTATTAGACAAGGATGCTATTAAAAACCTTATTTCTGAATTTTTCAGCAGCATTAATCATTATCATTCGACATTATTGATTATTCACGTTTGAAGGTTTTGTACGAGTTTTGAGAGCAGAAAACGGCTCACTTGAGCAACGGAGAAAGAAAACACGTTTCATCTCCATAGCCGAGATTTCTCTAAGTTTTGGTATGATGATGATGTCTACTTTGATTTCCGTTGTATTCATGAGTAGCTAAACTTATCTGTTAGGGTTATGGAAACCTTGTAAGATACTATCTATTACTATGAGTTTGTGAATTCTTGATGTGTTATGCTACTTATATCATTACTCTCTTCGTTTTGATTGAATTCTTATGGTTGCAAACATAGAGAATACGCCATTATAGCATTAACTTGTTTGAGAGAAAAGTTACATGTTTAGAAAAGAGAGTGTGACAAGGAAATAGGGTTTCCAACCTCTATTTACTCGTTAATGCCTTAACCGGATTAACTTCTTGGAGAATTTGTACCATTTGTTATACACTTTAGGCTCGGGAGAGCTAAAGTGAAACAAATCCTTGATGGTTGGGAAACACTTGGATTTAGAATTAGAATACGATTCTCTATAAGTGCATGCATGTCTAAATTCCGCGTTACTCATAGTTAATAGAGAAGTAGAAACTACAAGGTGGACATAACCCTAACTTATCAATCTTTGTGATTAAATCTTACTACGCAAATCGTTCCATTGTTACTTTGATAATATTAGTTCACGCCTAAACCAAACCCCCCTTTTTCCTTGGAATTTTCAACCAACAGTCTACTAATAATTGCAACACTTAGTGACCAGAGTATTCCCTGTGGGATTCGACACCCAACCCAGTTGGGTTCTATATTTGACAACGACCGCTTACACTTTTTAACGAGAGTTGTAATTTGGGCGTATCAGTATAATATGGAAGATTTTTTCCATCTCATCCAAAAATCCTTGAGAATCATCCTTAAACTTAAAACCATTAAATATCGGAGGGTTCAACCTCATAAACTGGCCAACACTTGTGACCTTAAAAATATGGAGTTGTATGAAAACCATGCTTAGAGTGAGAATTTACCAACTGTGCAAACGTATGAATAGACTAATGAAACTCAATGTTTATAACTTCAGCCTGAGGAGCTCGGGAAGAACTAAAATGAATCATTGGATCTCTAGGATAATCAGGAACAACACCTCAAGCCTAGGTGTGAACCTCATCAATACAATGGGTCTGATCAACATTGTCCTTGGGTAGAGTAGAGGATTTCCTATAAGCTTAAAATTGTTGAGGAGGAATGATTTGAAAAGCTAACAAGAAGGAACTAGAGAAGGATTCAGGACCTTAGAATCTACACCTCAAAAATAGATCACAAGAAAGAGAAACATACGTAAATTCCTTGTAGCCTTTCCTTTATGAGTGTGGCATGCTACACACCCTTAGAAGAGACTCTACTTGACAGAGATTTGTGGACTCACAATTGACCATGAACCTAGGGATATAAGTTGTCCCCTAATCAAAGTCATTGGGCAGGAGGAGTAGTATGTTTGATTCCTGCATCACATGGGGATACAATGCCTGAAGATGGTTAGAGTAATGACCGCTAGCATGTAATAAGAAATAAGGATAAAATAATGTTATTATTCAAAACCAAGGTAAATAAAAATGTGCCATCACATTCATATACACATATATACCATTCCGAGAAAGAAAACTGGGTTTAGCATAAATTTAAAACTTTAACCTAGGTTGTGTAGCTTGACTATCCTAAATCAACCCACAGGCTATATGGTTCAAATTTTACCCCTTGAATGGGCCCCAGTGCATGTAGTTCTTGAACTAGAGATCTCAGAAGGACTGGGGATTCCTGTGTTCTCCTTGCCCTCCATGATGCATATATATAAATATAAACTTAGGGGATTCCCATTTACCCCACAAGTATATGGTCACTATGACTAACCTTCACTTCGGCCAATATGAGTTTCTAGTGTCCGTCCATCGAACCTATACCTTTTAGCTATAACTACCCGCCAATATTTCCTACTTACAACCTTTAGCATAAAATCAAACCACCAATTTAAGAATTGAATTAGCAAGGCATTATGAAGTGGTATCGTCATACCAACTATATCTTTCTAGCAATGTTATTAGCCAACACTTAGGGGATTCATTGTACCCCACAAAGTTTCAACTTAAACTAAAGCCATGGACACCAAGGTCTTTCTAATCCATTTAAAACCAATCAAACTAATTTAAGTTCCATTACTTTTTTATGAAATGCAAGGATTTAAAAAATAGTCAAACTATGAGATAAAATTATTCTCATTGGAATTTTATCAGACATGTTGACAGAATATAGTTTCCAAAACCAAAACCAAGAACCAACTGACCTTTCACATGAAGCCACAAGTTCAAACCATAATTATAAAATGAAAAACCATTAGTAAAATACTGGAAAACATTATCCTACCAAAAACAACCAAAACACCCAATATATATTCCAAAACCAAATCAATAATACAATATAACCATGAAAATCATTCATTAAAACATGATTTTAGTTGAATTAATAATGAGGGAGGAGTAACATACCTTATACACCAAGAAATATAGAGAGAAACCACCCTTTGAAATCCCTAATTGATCACCTTGAAGAAACCCTAGTTTTTTTTTGAACCAAGAGCTTGATAGAGATTTAAGAGTAATTATCGAATGCTTGATTGAAAATAATAGGTTAAGGAAGACTCCAGAGGTGTTTTATGTCGTCTGATAAAAAATGGTTAATAAGGTAAATATCCAAAATACCCCCAACTTAAATTGTAAAAATTCTCGCAGGTGTGTATGATTGGACACCTTAACTCGTACCCAAATCATACAAGTGGTGACCTACAATCATATCTATGATAGAAAGTTAGACACCATATTCTGTCCAACATACGAGTCACTTTCCCAACTCATGACTAGACCATACAATTTGTATGGTCCAGTCGTACCTAATGCAGAATCAAAATGGGTTGGACACTAGACAACCTACAGCTAAACTATACCACTCATACCCTATCCTCATGAATCTTAGTAAGCCACTAGTACTCAGAACCAAGTTAAGTCACTAAGTTTCAAATTATGTGAATAATTAAACCAATGATCTATCACCAAAACATATGACTCATACCCACCAAGTTGTACCCATAATAAAAAACCAACCATCACCCACTAGATACCTAATGAGTTAGGTTTTCTTACCCGTACCCATACCATATGACTCATATGATGAGTTATAACAAGAACAGTGAGCTTAAAGATCAAGAAATTCCCAAGGATGAAAACCCAAGGTGTTTCAAAAACACATGGATAAAAAGAGTGAGTCTATTAAAGAAGCCACTAAACCTAGAAATTCCAACTCAAAAGAAGTAGAATTTGACTCTATGTGTGAAATCTTTACACTAGAATGTTTAATATCAAAGGTAATCGAAGTGGATTGGAAAAGTTCAGCAAAGCACACTAGCCTAAAAGGTGTAAATAAGCATATCACTACTCAATATGAAGACCCTACAGGGAATATGTTAGGGGATAAAATTTTCAATAATGAAACAAAAAAATTAAAGTTGAGATGAACGACAAAGGAGATTCCACCAGTTTTACACAAAGAGAAGTTCTTGAGATACCAAAAATTCAAAGTTTATCACAGAAGGCAAAATAAAATAAGAAGTATGTAGAGGAAGATAAGGACATGGAAGAAAATATTAATCAACTAAAAGTGAGAAATATGAAGAATTATAAGAATACAAAAGGGAAATCATAAATAAATACAATGAGCAAAATAATGTCCAAATTAAATAGTGATTAGTGATTAATAAAGCTCTTTATTAGAATATTAAGTCAGTGAGAAGTCAAAACTCTATTAAGAGTCTAATATAACTATATAGAATAAATCGATACTTATACATTACATTACTAGAGCCTTTGAAAGCCTTTTAGAGATGAAATATTATAGAAAAAGATTAGGAATGCCAAATACAAAAGTAAACTACTCAACAAAGACATGGATTTTTAGGGAAGAGGTTTTAAAGGAATTAGGCTCATCAAATACAGTACAATAACTAACTATGGAGTTTAAATTGAGAGTACATAATGAAAGTTTCAAAATTACTACTGAGTATGCCAATTCTGTAGAATTACGGGATGATGTAGAATAAGTATCAAGTAATTATTAATGTCCATGGTTTGTAGAAGAAGATTTTAAGAATATTCTTAATAATTTAGAGAAAATGGATGGCCTTCAAGTGACTCAGTAGGAAATAGTTGATTTTTGTCAATACATTAGCTCATATGCACTGATTAAACTATAATTCATTAGTATTGCTATACATGGTGGGATGGAAAAATATAGTATGGGAGCATCTTTAAAATCCTTTATAAAGTATTTGGAATTAACAAATTCATGAAAATATTATAAGACTATGAGGTTCATCACTTGATTAGACAAAGGTAAGATTGCTCCCCTATGTCTTTAGCAAAACTTCATTGGAGAAAATCACCAGGACTTTTAGATTTTATTTGTTTTAGACAAAGCACAAGAATAGTCTAAAAGTGGTGGAAGAGAATTGGAAGGGGGAATAGGACAAAAGATCACCTTTAATAATAGTACAAGCTAAACTAAATAAGGTAAAGAATGCGCTAGCATAATGGAGTAGAAGCTCTTTAGGGGATATTTTATATAAAATTGCAATACTGTACGATGTGATCAAAGAAAAGCATATTCAACTGGAAATTTCACCTACAACAAAAATAGGGAAGATTTGAATGAGGTAGAAGTAGATTTAAAAAGACTATTGAAAATAGAGAAAGAATTTTGAAGATTGAAGGACAAAATAAAATGGTTCACTTATGTGGATAGAACTACAAAGTTCTTCCATTAATATATCAAGGAGAAGAGAATGGGATTAGTTATTATAGAGATACAAACTATGCATGAAGCCAATATAGACTCAACTCAAAACATTGGGGAAGACTCTATTAATGTGTTCATGGAGAAATTCAGAGAGACTTAGGAAATAAGAAGCTATGACATATTGCACAACATTAACAAAAAAATCATAGTAAAGAAAAATGAGTTTATAGAAAGACTAATGCAAAAGAGGAATTGAAGAAGGTAGTTTTCTCATTAAATAGAGAAAGTGCTAGTGTGCTAGATGTTTTCTCAAGATAGTTTTCCCGAGTTGTTGGCACATAATTCAGGAAGACATTACTAATATGGTTAAAGCTTGTTTTGGCAGATATGAGCTTCCAAGGTACATGAAACATACTAATTTAGTTCTTATTCCTAAAAAATAGGTAGTGAGTAGCTTTGGGGATCAGAGACCTATTAGTTTAAGTAACTTTAATAATAAGATAATTTCAAAGTTGATCCATGGATGAGTAGTTATAGTTTTATCTGAAATTATTTCAAAGAATCAGACTAGTTTTGTGAAGGGAAGAATCATCACGCAAAATGTCATATTTGCTAAGGAGAATATTAGGGACATCAACAAAATCAACAAGTTGCATAATGTAGTGGTAAAACTAGATACAATAAATGATTATGATAGAGACTCCTGGATTATCCTAATTGAGGTGATTAGGAGGTTTGTTTTTTTAAAAAAAAATCATATATATGATTGTCAAGCTGATTAGTAACAAGTTTTAATTTGTATTAATAAATGGAAATCTTTTGGTTTCTTTCAATCTTCAAAGGGGGTTGAAATAAGGAGATCCTATATCACCTACTTTGTTTATATCTGCAGTTGAGGTATTAGCAAGGAGTTTAAATAAAGTGTTTAGGGAGTCAAATTTAAAAGAGAATGGAATTCTTATGTGGAAACCAAACATCTACCATCTATCCAATGCTGATTACATAATATTATTTTGCTCTAGAAAACCTACTTTTGTAGAGAAAATAATGGCATTCATTATAAAGTATATGGAGGTTTCTACATAGATGCTCAATTCAGATAAAAGCTTGGTGTAGCTGCATTAAAAAAAGCTTGTTAGGTGGTGTAATAAAATCAAGAAAATAATCAACATACGATAAGGTTCTTTCCCTTTTACTTAGGATGGACCATTTCTTATGAAATATAGAATAAATGGTAGTGTGAATCTCTCATTAAGATAGAGATAAAAAGGTTAAAATCATGACAGAATAGATTATTCTCTTTTAGCGGAAGATAAGTTTTAATTGTATATGCTTTTCAGTCTATGCCTATCTATATATTATCTTCTATGAATCCTCTAGTGAGTGTGACTAATCAGTTATATAAGATTTCAGTAAAATTTTTTGGGGAAATGCTACAAGATAAGAAAGGAAACAATAGGTGGCTTAGGAGGTATAAGGTTCATATCATGACATGATATGTCTAAAGCTCATTTTTCAATGATATATTAGAGAATTTGAATCTCCACTTCTTCTATTTAAAGGTCTTATATGTGGAACAAATATTGCAAAGCACTGCATCCTTTACTAGCTAAAAATAAAGGGCTTCATATGCTTGAAGAATAATGATCATAGATAGGGAGAAGGTGGAGTTAACATCTTGTGGAAGATAAAGAGGAGATTCTAGTTTTTTGATTAATAATGGACTAAACAAGGTGCATTATACTATACCAAAGGGGACAATACTAGAGATGTATGGAGATATAAGTTAAAGTTTTTCTTAGAAATAGAGAATGGCATAGAAGTGGCTTTTATCTCAAGTCTTAGAGGAAATTCTAAGAGTTCATCGTTGGCAGTGTTAAACCTCCAATGAATGATAACTCTAATAATCTTTCTTTGTGGAGTTTATTATTACCAGTATTAAACCTCCAAGGAATGATAACTCTAATGACATTCCTTGGTTTATGGACAGTACTAATATGATGTTCTTTGTGAAAAGAGCTTTGAATTTGATTAGCCACAAGGAAAAGATAAGGATATATAATGATTTTATTTGGACAAAGGTTTGCCTTTTAAGGTGAATTTCGTTATGTAGAGGATCTGGAAAATGAGAATTTCAACTGATTACAACTTAAAAAGAATGAGAATACAATTTTTATCAAGAAGTTGGTGTTGTGATGAAAAGGAGGAGTAAAAAATATCCCACGTATATCTAATTGCCCCTGGAGATATAAGTCTATAGAGACAGTTTGCTTATTTTGCAGGTATTTAAGTGAAGAACAAGAAACTTCAATAGCTTATAGTTTCTTGGCAGATAAAGGTGGCACCAATAAAATTACAGGTGAAGCAATGCCAATAATAATAATATGGATTTTATGGGAGAGAAGAAACTGTATCAAACCTGGAGGAGTAATATAGTTTATAAGAATTGTCATATACATACCAGAGGTGGTGAAGAAGGTTACAAAAATTCAATATCCTTGGATAACAACGGAGACATGGACATGTATAGATGTGATTTCCAATCTAAGAGTATACAAGTCTAATTTACACTATCACATTGTGATCTGGAGGATGCCTGAGACTCAAAGAGTAAAGTGTAATACTAAAGGGGCGTGTAGAGAAATCCTGGGATAGTTAGTATTGCTAGAGAATAGGTATTAGGAGTAGGCACTAACACAAAAACTGAATCATTGGGAATAAAGGATGCTTTGAAGTAGCATTAGACAAAAGAATATAAATTAATTTATTCTTAAAATAGATTACCTTGGTCTCAAAAAAATGACTTAGAGATATGGGAAAGTCCTTGGGAATTAGCAGAGTTGATGTTTGATATGATAAATAAAATACAGGTTCTAGATATCACAACCATACATATTTTTAGGAAAGGAAATATTGTGGCAGATACCTTAGCTGCTGAGGTAATTTAATAACGATTGACAAAAGATTTACATAATTTCCATGACCTACCAACAAACACAAAATATCTTCTAACATAAATAAAAAATCAATTTCGAGCATCAGGATTAAAATATGCAAGATAATTCCACAAGACAAGTAAGGAAAAAAAATATAACTACTGGAAAAGAGGAAACTAATTAAAGTTTTACAATCATAGATGTACCAATAATATTTAAATAGCTTTACTCATAAAAAACACCATCAAAACACAATTACTATAACATTATTCCTAAAAGATGACATTACAATAGTGTAATTAAAAACTAGGACTAAAATAAAAAACATTCACCAAAAAAAGAGGTGTTGGGGTGTTGCACTACCATGAATAACCAATTATAGATAAAAATGAATCAATCCTGCCACACTCTCAATACCACCATAAATATGGAAGAACAAGTCATAAATTTGAAGAATAAAGTGTAATAAAAAGAAAAAAAGAGATACGACACTAGTATCTTATGATTTGATTGAAATGGTATTCGTTTTATGATCACCTGAAGTTGACCCTTTTACCACCTATGAGATCAAAATTTGGATTAGTGAAAGAAAATAAAAAAAGGAAAAATTAATAGCAGGAATATCACAATGTAATAGTGAAGAGGATAAAAAGAACTCAACAATAACCATATTAGGCTCGAACTTGAAGATGACACAAAGAAGGAAAGAATTTAGTTGCAAGTTGCATCTACAATGGTTCTATTTGCAAGGCGGTGACAAGTAGATTGAAAGATTACTTTGTTCTCTGATAATACAAAGGGTAGATATTTTTATTACTTTTTGAAACTTTTTATCTTCCCTTTTATTTTGGTTTGGGTCTTCTTTTAATCCAGTGTGTTTTTTTCTTTTCTGTTTGAACTTGTCCTGTTGGTCTCACTGATTAATAAAATGACTTTGAGATTGCGAAAAATACTTTTTAAAACCTAGTTTAGCAATAAAATAATCTAGTTTCCTTTCAATTTTATGTAATCCACTTTGTCTCTCCTCTATCTCAGATGAATTTGAAGTTTCTGGGGAGATGGACTATTGAAAGCAATTCTTTGCCCAAACTTTCTAACATAAAAATTGAAAACTGCAACTGATCAAATATCCATATGATGTGAGTAAAGGTATTGAGTTTTTTTGGTCTTTTAGACATGATCTTGATTTATTTTAGTATTACAATATGCACGTTTTACTAATTTCTTTGTTGAAAATGTTCGGGTGAAGTTAGGCCCAGAATTAGTGATAAATTAATCAAAAAATAGATAAATTTACACTTTATTAGAGTGGAAGGGCTTATGAAATTACACAACGTCAAGATTCAATCACACAAACAATGCAGAATAGGAGTTGGTTGCTAGTAGCCAGTATGGTCAACTGCGCAAAGTGGTCTCCAACCGCGCGGTTGTGTGGAGACATGAAAAAAGAAAACAATTTATGGATATTTTCAGGAATTCACAAAGGACCACCCTATTCATTTTAAGTTGAAATTTTTCCAAATATTAGGTTATCACTTTTAAAGCGACTAAATCACTCTGGTCCAAAACAAAAGTTGAGATTAACAGTAGTTTATAATGTATTCTAGTGGCTACTTTTTGATAACTTGTTATTTCTATAGAGTAAATTCTAAATATGGAAAGACAAGATGATGTAGGGTTGTTACTATTAGATTATGCTCTTGTATGGATGCATAGAACCATGAATTGGTATTCATATTGGTATTGAAAAGTAAATGATCTTTTGTATTTTAATCGAAGAATATGGCCTCGATATTATCTTTTCATCTTATGGTTCAATTCTTGAATGATAATTTCATGAATAAATAGAAAGAGCTTAGGAACTGTTATTAAGAATTAAAGTTAGAATGTATTCAGAAGAAAATTTCCTAGAACTAGCCCTTCTGGTACATCCGTTCATAGGTTTACTTTGTTTTCTATTGCTAGTCTATTGGAAGTCATAGTCAATTGAATAGAGAGTTTTACTTATTGATATAAGTAGTAACAAACTTCATTATTCGTGAGAAGCAGAAATATTTATTTGTGGGCCTTGAACTATAGCATAACCTTAAGTCTGCACCTTTGCCATTTTATTGTCTGTTTCCCTAATCTCCTTAATTGATTATAAGATTTTGCTAATTTTTTTACAAATTTCATTGCATAACCGCAACTAAATAATTTATATTTTCAACATAGTGGTTTTACTAAACAACTTTTATGTTTTGATTCCCTAGATTATTCTGAATGAAATTGTATTGAATTTATACTAAAATTGATTCCCATGGATCTTTTTCTAGCGACGCATTTAGACATATTGTTATTTTCTCTTGTCAAATTTTAGTGTTGTCAGGGATTTACAAAAAGTAGTTTTGATAGAGTGTTGTATATTAATTCAGGTTCCTATTTTATTTATTTTCTGTAAGCATTCAAGTTTTCTATTATCGGACACTATAGATACTAAACCACAACTCTAATGTATGATAGAATCTTTCTGAGAAGAAATTGTAAAATACAACCTAGAGTTGAAAAGAGCTTGATGCCTTCTCAAAAAAAACATTTAAAGAGGGTTTTTGGGTAGTCTCGAGTCAAAACACAATGTATGGTGATGTTGGAAATTCATCACTAAATGAACCAATCAACCCCCACTAATACGAACCATCTACCTGAGGTAGAAGATTGGGATGTGAACTTGGTGGTTTCTAATTAAAGGAACAATCATCCACTTGTCATGATGAAGGACTAAATGGACCAAAATAATTATGGATTAGGGAGATTGTTTGTAACACCCCATATTTTCCTAGATTAATTTAGATCTCAGTATATGAGAATTCTTATTAATAACTTTCATTCTAGGTGGACGTTTCTAATTTAAGACCCACCATCTTGTAGGAAATTTAGTTAGCTTTCCAACGATATAAATTTTGCACAAATTTGATTCCGAGTGAGAAGTTATGACACTTTTAGTGAAACAGTATGTCAAAATGAACAACACTGCATTACGGTGAGGGTCAAAATGGAATTCGTCATTTTCTAGTGTGCCATCGCGATATCACCACATCATGAAAATGTGTTAATTAACATTCATCCTTTTCCAGTGAACCCAACGCAATTTCATCGCGTTGGGCCAAGGGCATTTTCACATTTGTCATTTTCTAGTGAGGCACCCGATGATGCCGGGTCACGCCAAAAGTTCAGTTTGTAATTGTCCCTTTTCCAGTGGCTCAATGCGACTGGACCGCATCGTGCCGGAGCTAAGAATCGGGTTTCTCAATTCGCGATTTAAATTTCCAAGGGCCATTTATTCATTTTCCAGAGCCCCTAATTAGTCTAAACACGTTAATTAACCCCTAATAAAAAAGTTAAGTCATTAACTCAATTTTACCCAAAATCAAGAACACGCTCCCAATTAACAAAACCCTAGCCTTCAAGAATCAAAACCAATACTCAAGAATTCCACTAAGAAACTTGAAGAACTCATCCTCCCAAGTATGTTAGATGTTCATCCATGGGTCCTTACAACCCATGGAGCCCAAGACTCCTTTTTCAAAATACAAGATTGAGATTTCATGAATTACATGTGTGAGTTGGATTGTGTTCATGTGTATATTATTATTTGGTCTTCAATCCATGATAAATTAAAAGTTTCATGAACTTAATATAGCATGTGTGATGAATTATATGATTCTCATGTTAAATCCTTGAATTTACAAGTTGAATATTGTAGCCATGATATTTATATATGTTTATTATTATGTGAAATTATCATGATCCCCAAGTGTTTGTTAGAACGCCTATGTAAATTGAATAGTGAGATCATGACATGTTATCATGTGTTCCCCTTTCATGTAAAAGTTCATGCCTTTAAGTGTTTGACAGAATGTCTAAATGAATGCATTATTAACAAGAAACTATTGTTGTTCTTTTAAGATTATGTCATGATTTACTATTAATGCTATAGAGTCCTGGGGTTATTTAATACGTAAAAATCAAGTTGATTATATATATCACAGTAGCTAAAGAATAGTCTCAGCAATGTCATAAATAATAGTACTCAGTTCGTTGTAGAAATTAAAGAAACTCAGTCCATTTCAATTTAGTTTAATAATAGTGTTATTCAGTTAAGAGTAGGATTCAACACCGAGAGAACCCAAGGATGAGGGCTCATCTGTCAGTAAAGGGTATGATCCTTAGTAGCGGTCCTTGTATTCCAGAACTACGTATCAAACTTAGGTTGAGATATCAATATACCATTTGAGGGTTGATAAGGTGTTTTACCTTCCAGTTGAGGGTAATACCGCTCTAATTCGGGAACCTGCCAGATGAGGGTGACTCTTTAGCCTGTTAGTACCCATGGCACGGTATTAGACCCTTCCAACTGGGGTTACAGGTTCGAACCCATACCAACTTAACATGGGGCATGTCGGTTAGATGATTACCTCCCATAATTTCAGTTTCATTCTCAACATAAAACTCAGTTAAGTTCTACAGAATCAGGATAATCAGAAATATTCACCCAGTTATATGTAATTTAGTTATTAGTAATCTTAGTTATTAGTTACTCAACTATCAGAAATCAGTACTCAGTTTTAGTATAAGTTTCATACACGATATATATATATGTACATGCATAGTTTTGCATAATCAATGCTTATAGTAGATTCAGTTATCCATGTACCCTCATTCAGTTATACTTATATCGCACAATCAGTTATTGTTCTTGTATATGAACCCATGCATTTTAGCCTTACCTCATCTAGCATACCAGTACATTCCATGTGCTGATACCATACTCATTTCTTGTTCTATGATATGTCATATCACAGGTTCAGAATTCAGGTTCCTGACCATGTTTATCCAGATTCAATTAACAGCAGTAGATTCTGTAATAAGTACTCATCCATCAAGGATATTATTTATTTCAGTATTATAGTACATTCAGTATTTTATTAGTAAGATTTAGTTGGGGGGTTTGTCCAATCAACACCATATTCAAACAATACAGTAGAGGCTTTTCAGGCGAGACTACTTCAGAAAGTATTCAGTTTTTAGATATTATTCTCAGTTGCTATGTTTATCAGTATTTAGATTAGGAACCCTATGGAACCTCAGCCTAACTTCTGCATTATTTTAGTATTATTATTATTCAGTGCTCATAATAGGTACCAGTCATGGGTTAGCTTGTGGTCCTTCGGGGACGTAAGCACCATGTGACATCCGGGGTGCAGACTCGGGGCGTTACAAACTTTGTATCAGAGCCTAAGGTTCAATAGAGTCCTATGAAGTCTTAAATACATGTCAAGTAGAGTCTTGCACCTAAGTGTGAAGCACGCCACACTTATGGACAAGAGGCTTTGAGGTGTCTTTAGGAAAAGTCTCACTTCTTTCATTATTCATGTCATGTGAGTAAGTATGAGCTCAAGTTACACTCTCTATTTCATTTATTTATTCATTTTGTTTATTGAATATTCCTTCTAAAAGACCAACAGAAGGAAAACTAGAAACTAGCCAGCACCTCTGCCCATTCAGGAAGATCCCTTGGGCGAGTATGTCTCCTATGCAGAATTCATAGTTGCGTTCACCACTCTAGCCCATTCTATAGTAGCTCAGAATGAATGACCAGCTATATTTCATGCCAACATAGTGCCCAATACTACTGCATCCAGGATTTGGGACTTCACCCGAATGAATCCTTCCCTATTTTCAGAATTTAAGCCTAAAGATGATCCACAGGAGTTCCTCAATCAGGTGTAGAAAGTCATAGATATTATGGGAGTGACTTCCATTGAGAGTGCTGAGTTATCTTACTATCTTCTACAAGATGTACCTCATACATTATTTAAGCAGTGAAAGGTAGATAGGGGTACAAATGTAGATCCCATATAATGGGAAGAGTTTGCTACTACTTTTCTAGATAGATTCATTCCCTTAGAGTTAAGGGAAGACAAGGTGTTAGAGTTCATCAATCTCAGGCAAGGCAGTATGAGTGTGAAATATTATTCCCTCAAGTTTACTTAATTATATAGGTATGCTCCACATGTACTAGCAGATAATAGGTCCAGGATGAGTAATTTCATGTCTGGGGTATCAGAGAGTGTGGTTAAGGAGTGCAGAACTGTGATGTTAATTAAGAAAATGGACATATCTAGGCTAATGGTCCATACTCAGTAGCTAAAAAAGTCTAAAAATAAGGAGAGAGAGGGAAAATAAAAGAGCTGGAGAAGGTAGCTTCAATTTCACTGAGCTAAGTCAGAAGGCGGAAATTGTTCCCATTTTCATCCAAAATCTTTAGTTCCAGCTCTGTCCTCAGCCAGTGATCCAGCACCTAAGTTAAAAAATAGTAATAAAGATAGGGTTCTAGGCTCTAAGTCTCAGGGTAGTATCAACAGTGCTCGAACAAATCCTCTTTGCTAGAAGTATGGTAAAAACCATCAAGGTGTCTGCAGAACTGACAGTGATGTATGTTTTGGGTGTGACAAGCCAGTCTATAGAATAAGAGATTATCCTCAGTCAGGTTCATAGTATCAGTACAATCGTCCCCAGCTTAGTCCGGTAGCCCGAATAAGCAGGGTGCCACCTACAATGCCACCAATGGCCATCGTCCAAACAGGCTCTATGCACTTCAGTCCCGAAAAGATTAGGAACGTTCTCCTGAAGTAGTCACTGGTATGTTACAGATCTTTCATTTACATGTTTATGTGTTATTAGATCTAGGATCTTCTTTGTCTTTTGTAAATTTTTACATAGCAGTCAACTTTAAAGTCAGACCAGAAATCTTAACCGAACCTTTGTCAGTCTCTACCCCAGTGGGTCAGTATATCATATCCAGGTGGGTATACAGGAACTATTTTATTATGATATCTCAGAAAGTCACTTTAGCAGATGTAGTGGAGTTAGAGTTAATGGGATTCAACGTCATTCTCATCATGGAATAGCTCCATTCATGCTATGCCTTAGTTGACTATAGAAGCAGAGTTGTTCATTTTTAGTTTCTAAATGAACCAGTCCTTGAATGGAGGTGTAGTACTACGGCGCTTAAGGGTAAGTTGATTTAATACCTAATAGAAAGAAAAATCATATCCAAGGGATGTGTCTATCATCTTATGCAAGTCAAGGAATCTAGTTCAAAGATTCCTAGCTTGAGTCAGTTCCAATAGTAAAGGAATTCTTAGATGTGTTTCCAGAGAATATTCCTAGAGTTTCTCTGGAAATGGAAATCGACTTTGGAATAGACCTTCTTCCAGATACTAAGCCTATATCTATTCCTCCAAACAGAATGGATCCAGCGAAACTCAAAAAGTTAAAAGAATAGTTAAAAGACCTTTTAGACATGGGGTTCATCAGACCCAATGTTTCCTCGTGGGGTGCACCAGTCTTATTCGTGCGTAAGAAAGATGGGTCATTTAGAATATATATAGATTATTGTTAGTTGAACAAATTTATATTCAAGAACAAATACTCACTTCCTAGAATCAATGACTTTTTTGACCAACTTCAGGGCGCCAGCTATTATTCTAAGATAGACCTTAGGTTAGGCTATCATCAGCTCAGATTCAGAGAATGTGACATTTCGAAAACATCTTTCCGAACTAGGTAATGTCACTTCAAGTTTCTAGTCATATACTTTTGTCACACAAGTTCCCCAGAAGCCTTCATAGACTTAATGAATTGCGTGTTCAAGTAGTACTTGGATATGTTCATCATAGTCTTCATAGATGACATTCTTGTCTATTCTCAAAGTGAGAATAATCATTTAGATTACCACAGAATCATACTTCAAACTTTCAAAGCCTATCAGTTGTTTGCCAAATTCGGTAAGGGCAAATTTTGGCTATGGTCAGTAGAATTTCTTGGTCATATTATTTTCGGTGATTGCATTAGAGTTGATATTCAAAAGACCGAGGCGGTGTGAAACTGTCCTAGACCCATTTCTCTGTCAGATATCAAGAGATTCTTAGGTTTATCTAGTTATTACCATCGGTTTGTTGAAGGGTTTTTGTCTATTGCATCCCCCATGTCCAGATTGACACAAAAAAAAGTCAAGTTTCAGTGGTCAGATTCCTATGTAAAGAGTTTTTAGGAGTTGAAGACTCAAGTCATTACATCCCCAGTTTTGAATTTACCAACATGGTTTAGATGGATTTGTTGTGTATTGTGATGCTTCTAAAGTTTGTTTGGGGTGTGTTTTGATGCAGAGAAGTAAGGTTTTTACCTATTCCTCTATTCATCTTAATCCGCATGAAAATAATTACCCCACCCACGACCTTGAGTTAGCAGCTGTTGTGTTTTCCTTAAAGATTTAGAAGCGTTACTTGTATAGGGTGTATGTTGATGTGTTCACAAATAACAAAAGCTTGTAGTATGTGTTATCTTAGAAACATTTGAATTTACATTAGAGAATGTGGTTAGAGTTGTTGAAAGATTATGATATGAGTGTTTTGTATCATCCGAGCAAGGCTAATGTAGTCACAGATTCTCTCAGTAGGTTGTGTATGGATAGTGTTGCTCATGTTGATAATGGTAAGAAGAAGTTAGTTCAGGAAGTTCATTAGTTTTCCTAACTAGGTGTCCAATTAGTCGATTCAACAGTGGGTAGTGTGTGGGTGCATAATAGTTCAGAATCATCTCTGGTTTCCAAAGTGACGGAAAAGAAGGACAGAGATCCCAGTCTAGTTAAGTTGAAAGAGCTAGTCAGAGATAATAAAGTAGAGGTTTTGTCCTAATGGGGAGATGGTGTGCTGTGTTACTAGGGTCAGTTATGTATGCCAGGTGTAGATGACCTGAGGCAACGAATTCTTGCTGAAGTGCACGTTGTGCATTACTCTATTAATCCAGGGGCCCCTAAGATGTTCCACGATTTGTGGGAGATCTATTGGTGGAGTTGGATGAAGAGGGTTATCACTGAGTTTGTAGCTAAGTACTCTACATGTCAGCAGTTTAAGATTGATCACCAAAAGCCTAGTGGGTCCATGCAAAAGTTCTGTATTCCCATATGGAAATAGGAAGAAGTGAATATGGACTTTGTGATGAGTTTCCCTCGTACTCATAATCAGCATGACTCGATTTGGGTTATCATAGATATAATGACCAAATCCATGTATTTCTTGCCAATCCATACTTCCTATTTAGATGAGGACTACGCCAAACTCTATATCAAAGAGTTGGTCAGGTTACACGGAGTCCCAGTATCCATCATTTCAGATAGAGGTACCGAGTTTACCTCTAATTTTTGGAAAGCATTCCAAAAGGGTCTTGGTACCCAAGTTTACCTCAGTACAAATTTTCACCCTTATACAGATGGTCAAGCAGAAATGACCATTCAGACTCTAGAAGATATGTTAAAAGCATGCGTTGTTGATTTTAAAGGAAGTTGGGATGACCACTTGCTTTTTATTGAATTCGCTTATAATAACAACTATCATTCTAGTAATCAGATGGCTCAGTTTGAGGATCTTTTTGGTATGAGATGTAGATATCCAATTGGTTGGTTTGAGGTAGGTGAGGCCACAGTAGTAGGGCCTGATTTAGTGATTAATGCCTTAGAGAAGGTTTAGTTGATTAGAGAAAGGCTTACGGTAGCCTAGAGCCGACAGAAATTGTATGAATATGTGAGGAGAAAGGTTCTCGAGTTTGATATTGGTGATTTTTTGTACTTGAAAATCTCTCCCATTAAGGGAGTAAAGAGGTTCGACAAGAAAGAGAAGCTCAGTCCCCGATATATTGGTCCTTACAGAATTCTCAGCTGTTTCAGAAAGGTAGCTTATGAGATTAAGTTGCCTTTAGACTTAGATTCAGTGCACCCAGTACTCTATGTCTACTTGCTAAAGAAATACATAGGTGACCCAGCAGTTGTACTCCCCTTAGAGGGTGTAGAAATTTAGAATGAACTCTCATTCGAAGAGGTTTCAGTCCAAACCCTTGATCTTCAGATTCATAGACTAAGGAACAAAGAATTTCCCTTGCTCAAAGTTCTTTGGCGGAACCTGTATGTTGAGGAAGCTACTTGGAAAGTATACACAGATATGCAGACCAAGTATCCTCACCTCTTCTCTGCAAACTCAGAATCAGTTTGAGGTAATGGTATTTTTTAGATTTACTCAATTCCATGCTCAGTTATAGTTCCAAACTTGGTATCAGTTACCATTGCATATCATCTACAAAGCAATCAGGCATTCATGAATCATTTTTAGACATGTATTCCATGCTTCAGTTATGCATAGTTCAATATGTAAACTCACTGTATCAGTATTTCTCAGCTTAATCAGTCTCATTCTAGGATGAATGTTACCAAGGGGGAGATATTGTAGAACTTCATATTTTTCTAGCTCAGTTTATCTCTTAGTACATGAGAATTCCTATGTATAAATTTTGTTTTAGGTGGATTTTCGAGTTTCAAACCCATCATCCTGTATGATATTCAGTCAGCTTTCCAACGATATAAATTTCGCCCAAATTCAATATACAGGTGAGAAGTTTTTACCTTTTTAGTGAAATAGTATGTCAAAATGAACATCACCGCATCGCGATGAGGGTCAAAATGTCGTTCATCATTTTTCAATGTGCCTTTGTGATATCACCGGGTCGCACAGATATGTTATTTGACGTTCATCCTTTTATAGTGAGCCCAACGCTATTTCATCACGTCGCACCAAGGGAAATTTTTGCGATAGTCATTTTCCAGTGAGGTACTGCGATGATGCCACATCACACCAAAAGTTCAGTTTGTAATTGTCTCATTTCTAGTGGCCCAGCGTGATTGCACCACGTCGCGCCGGAGCCAAAAATCAAATTTTTTCAGTTCGCGATTTAAATTTCCAAGGATAGTTTGGTCATTTTCTAAAGCCCCAATTCAGTCTAAACACGTTAATTAACCCAAAAAAACCTAGTTAATTTGTTATTCACTCAATTTTCCCCAAAATCAAGAACACTCTCTCAATTAACAAAACACTAGCCTTCAAGAATCAAGAGCAATCTTTATGAATTCCACCAAGAAACTTCAAGAACTCATCCTCCCAGGTATGTTAGATGTTCATTCATTGGTACTTACTACTAATGGATCCCAAGACTCCTTTTTCAAAATACAAGTTAGAGATTTCATGAATTACATGTTTGAGTTGAATTGTGTTCATGTGTGTATTGTTTTTCAGTCTTAAATCCATGATTAATCACTAGTTTCTTGAACTTAAGATAACATGTGTGATGAGTTATGTTATTCTCATGTTTAATCCTTTAATTTACAAGTTGAATGTAGTAGCCAGGATATTTATATATTCTTATTATTATCTGAAATTATTATACTCCCCAAGTGTTTGTTAGAATGCCGATGTGAATTGAATAGTAACATCATGACATGTTATCATGTGTTCCCCTTTCATGTACAAGTTCATGACTTTCAAGTGTTTGACAGAATGTATAAATGAATGCATTGTTAACAAGCAACTATTGTTATTCTTTTAAGATCATGCCATGCTTTACAATCAATGCTATCGAGTCCTGGGGATATTTAATACCTAAAAAATCTACCTGATTATCTAGATCACAGTAGATACAGAATAGTCTCAGTAATGGCACAAATAGTAGTACTCAGTCAGTTACAAAACTCAGTGAAACTCACTGCAATTCAATTCAGCTTAATAATAGTGTCATTCAATTGGGAGTAGGATTCAGCACCGAGCAAACCCAAGGATGGGGGCTCACCTGTCATTAGAGGGTGTGATCCTTAGTTGCAGTCCTTGCATTCCAAGACTATGTAGCCAGCGTAGGTTGAGATGTCAACCTGCCAGTTGAGGGTTGATAGGGTGTTTTACCTTTCAGTTGAGGGTAATACCATTCTCATTAGGGAACTTCTAGATGAGGGTGACTCTTTAGCCTGTTAGTATCTGTGGAACGCTATTAGAATTCTTCCAATTGGGTTTAAAGGTTGGACCCAAACCAGCTTAACATGTGGCATGTCATTTAGATGATTACCTCCCACAGTTTTAGTCTCAGCATAGAACTCAGTTAAGTTCTGCCGAATCAGGACTGTCAGAAATAGTCACCCAGTTATCAGTAATTCAGTTATTAATAATCTTAGATATCAATTACTCAACAATCAGAACTCAGTACTCAGTTTTAGTTAAGTCTCAGACATAATATATATATGTACATGCACAGTATTGCATAATCAGTGCTTACAGTAGCTTCAGTTATCCATGTACCCTCATTCAGTTATATTCATATCACTCAGTCTGTTATTGTTCATGCATATGAAACCATGCATTTCAACCTTAACTTATCTAGCATACCAGTATAATTCACGTACTGATTGCATACTCTTTTCTTGTGCTATGATGTATAATATCATATGTTTGGATGCTCAAGTTCCTGGCCTCGCTTAGCCAGATTTTGTTAGTAGCAACAGATTCAGTAGTGAGTCCTCATCTATCGAGGATATTATTTATTTTAGTATTATATTAGATTAAGTATTATATTAGTCAGAGGTAGTTGGGGAGATTTTCCTATCAACTCTACATTCAGACAGTTCAGTAGAGGCTTTTCAGACTAGACTATTTCAGACAGTATTCAATTTTCTGATATTATTGTCAGTTGCTATGTTTATCAATATTCAGATTATGAAACTTATGACACTTTAACCTAACTTCTGAATTATTTAAGTATCATTATTTTTTCAGTGATCACAGCAGGTACAAGTCATGGGTTAGCTTGTGGCTCTTTGGGACCGTAAGCACCATGTGATATTTGGGGTGCAGACTCGGGGCATTACATTGTTGTGAGATTATGTAAGGCCAAACTACAATGGGAGTGAATCTAGTGTGAGATTCTCAAATTTTATAACAAATAACTCTGACATTAAGCACATTATATCCAAGCAATATAGAATAACTATATGTTCATAGGAAAGCAAAATAAAGATCCAAAAAGTAATTTAATGAACTTTTATGAAATCTTTAATACCTTTCACTTTAATAAGGTATCATATAACATGATATATCTTAGGGAATTCCTATTTTCTCTGAAGGATGATACAAAGATATGGTTGGGAGGATACTATCGGGGACAATAAGAACTTGAATAGATATATCAACAAAGTTCCTGGATAAGTACTTCTCAAAGGAAAAAATAACAAGGATATACAAAGAAATCATTAATTTCACAAATTTAGATATAGAGATCAGGTTTGAAGAATGGGAACGGTTTAAAGAATTATTATGAAAATGACAAGGATATGCTAATTTCACATTGTGAAGAGTATTAAATAATGCAGTTGGGGGTCCAATTATTTAAATACTAGAATAAGATTAACAATGAGTTGGTGGAGGATCCAAATCAATGGGCTGCAAACATTTTGGAAAGAATGAATACAGTTGGGGTACACCAAGTTGATTTTAACATAACATTGCAAGACTAGATTTTAGCTATTGCAAAATATGTGAAACAATTGACCATATCCAAAGATTTAATGGCCACACTGATTATATGTGATATTTGTGGAGATGGACATCTGACTCATGAATAAAACAAGGGGCAGTTATAGAAGAAGAGGTGAACGTACTTGGTAATTATAATAGAGAATACTATCAGGGAAGCAAGAACTTCAATTCTATGTGTCAAGCATCCTAGTTTCTCATGGATTTTACCAAATGGTATTCAAAATACACGAAATCAAAATAACGCTAGGGGTCAATTCCAAGCACCTCAAAGTTATCATAACCAGTAGAGTCTACAGGGTAACCAATCAAGTCTAAAAGATATCACGAAGACTTTATCATAAAGGTTTCTTATAAATTTGATAGTAAAGTTAATTCTATCAAAAATTTTGATAAATAAGTTGGACAGATTGCTAATCAGATATCTAAGAGACCGCCTAGAATTCTTCAAAGTAATACCGAGAAAAACCCAAAGGATATAAAGGTTTTGACTTTGAAATGTGGAAGAATGCTAAAATATAATTGCAAAAGTAAGTGTTATGAAGAAACAAAGATCCAATATAAGATAGAGAGTCTAGTGATATTTAGAAAAAAAAGGAGAAGTCAGAACTAGAAGATGATTCTAAGGACATGTCTATATAGCCTTTTCCACAAAAGATGAGATGGGAGAAATATTACAAGTGTTTCAACATGTTATTAGAGATGCTGAAGAAACTTCATGTGAATATTTCTTTTATTGAGGTGATCACTCGAATGCGTATGTATTTTAAAGTTTGAAGGTCTAATCTAGAAAGAGAAAATTAAAGAAAACATCTGTTTTAAAGTTTAATGCTCCTTATAGTGCTATTCTTCTAAATAAGATACCTTAGAAATATCGTGATCCAGGAAATTCTAGTATTCCCTATGAAATAAGTAGTTCTTGATTCAAGAAATCATTATGTGACTCAAATGCCTTAATAGATCTTAAGTCATTGTCCATTTATAACAAATTAGAGGGAGAGCTAGGAGTCATAAATTTTATTCCAGTATATTTAAGTCTACAATACCAATCTACCATTATTCCTAAAGATATTGTCAGAGATATCCTTGTTCGAGTAGACAGATTTGTATTTTGGTAGATTTTTTAGTGCTATATATTAAAGAGATTAAGGGGGTTTCCTTAATTTTTTGGAGTCCATTCCTAGCAAGGGGAAGAGAAATTTTGTATATTTATAAAGGGCAACTTATGCCTAGAGTTGGTAATGAAAAGGTCATATTTAATATGAAGAGAAATGATGAAATTTACTAAAGATAAGGAAAATGACTATTCATACTTTAGGGTAGACATTTTGATTGACCTAGGTAATGAATACATAAATCAAAAGTTGGTTGGGGACTCACTTGAATAATTCATAACTTAATCTAGTAGTACAGGGGATAAAGATCCATAGGTTAAAGAAGCCGTAGAGGCACTGGAGTCTGACAAAATAAAGGTCATTGGAGAAGAAAAGTAGAATGAGCCAATGAAACTGAGTCTAGATCTTAAAGGGCTAACCATGCACCTGAAGTATGTATTTATAGAACATGATAGTTTTTTAATAATTATTTTAGTGTATATTATTGGTGAATAGAAAGAGAAGCTTTTTACTATTTAGAGGAACTACTATAGGGATATTAGATGGTTTATAGTATACATTCAGGAAATCAGTCCCTCTTTATGCATACACAAAATCTTGTTGGAGGAAAGTAAGCCTACAGTTTACACATAACAAGCTAATTAAAAAGATGGAAACAGTTGTACAAAAGGAATTTATAATGCTTTTGTATGCTAAAATCATATTTTTGAGTGTTGACAATAATTGAATTAGCAAAATACATATGGTACAAAATAAATGTGGAATCATTGTGGTGAAGAATTATAACAACAAAATTGATCCCTCTGTAAATAGTTATAGGATGTAGGATATGCATATATTATAGAAGGTTGAATGATGCAACTCAAAAGGGTTATTTTTCATTTATGTTCATTGATTAGATTCTTGAGAAGGTGTATAGGCAAGAATTATATTATTTTATTGATGGGTATTCAAGGTAAACCAAGTACCTATTGCACTTGAAGGCATAGAGAAAATCACCTTTACTTGTCTATCAAGAATATTTACCTACACTAAGATGACTTTCAGTTTTGGAATGCACCATCAATATTTCAGAGGTGCATGATGTCAATATTCTTAAAGTTAAATGTAAAATGGTTAGAGTTTTCATAGATGACACTAATATTTTTGGTGATGATTTTAATAGTTATTTGTACAATCTTGAAGTAGTTCTTAAGAGATATGTAGAGACTCACTTAGTCCTAAAATTGGAAAGATGTCTTTTTATAGTGAGAGGTAGAATAGGGTTTGGGCATAAGGTTTCAACCGATGGGATTGAGGTCGATAAGGTAAAGGTGGATATAATATCACACTTCCACAACCTACATTAGTGAAAGGAATAAGAATTTTTCTTGTTCATGCAGGATTTTATAGAAGATTTATAAAAAAAATTCTTTAGCATTTCAAAGCACCTGACAATGTTGCTCCAAAAACAAGCCAAGTTTGTAATCACTGTTGATTGGTTGCAAGTTTTTAACATGGTAAAGAAAACTAGTGAACCAATAATATTATACCCTACTTGGAATTTATTATTTAAACTCAAGTGGGATTCCAATGATTTAGTTATGGGGGAAGTATTGGGGGAAAAGTTAGATAATCTCTTCAGGCCTATTTGCAATGCTAGTTGTACTCTGAATATTACCAAAATGAATTATCAACCATAGAATAGAAGGTTTTTATGTGGTCTTTGAATTTGATAAATCTAGGACTTAATTGGTTGGGAACAAATTAATTATTCATAACGATAACTCTACTCTCACTTATTTGTTTTATGAGAAGGAAGGAAAGCCTAGACTTTTGAGATGAATTCTTTTATTTCATGAATTTGATCAACAGACCATTGATAGAAATGTATAGTAATTTAGGTCATTGGACATCTTTATGGACTTAAAATCCCTCTGGTGGAAAGAGTGTCAATCAAGGTAGAGTTTCCTAATGAACAATTGTTCTCAGTGTTGTTAGTAGTGGAAAAACCACCCTTGTTTGATGATATAGGAAACGTTTTGGTTAGTCGATGGATGCCCTAATATTTAAGATATACAAATAAAAGAAGACTCTAAAGAGAGGTAAATCCTCATTTTTTGAATAACCCTTTTTAAAAATTATGTGTGTATGGTATTATCTAAAAATGCATTCCTGAAGAAGAGATGACTAGTATCCTATCATTTTCTTATAATAGAGCAGTTGGAGGACATCACGAACGAAATAAAATTATTAAAAAGTAATGAAAATAAAATTTTACTAGCCATCGCTATTCAAAGATGCTCTAGAATATGTGACAATGTACAATCACAGTCAAAGGTCAGGTACCATAGGTAAATGACATGAGATTCCTCAAAAATCCATCTTATTTGAGAAATTTGATGTGTGGTCCATTGATTTAATTGATCCATTCCCATCCTTCCACCCTTTTGAATATATTTTAGTAGTAGTTGATTATGTATCCTAATAGGTTGAGGCAATTCCTTATACAACTAATGATGCTCATGTGGTGTGTAATTCTTTATGAAAGAATATTTTTTCTAGATTTGGTATATCACCAGTTATCAAAAATGATAATGGATCCCATTATAAACAAATAATTTCCATCCTTGTTGGGAAAATATGGGGTATCTTATAAAATAGGAACCCTATATCATGCCCAAACTAGTAGGCAAGTTGAGATAGCTAACTGTGAGCTAACGGAAATTCTTGTAAAAATAGGTAGTACATCACACAAAGATTGGTCATTATGGTTGGATGAAGCCTTGTCAGCATATGGAACAATGTTCAAAATTCCTATAGGAACATTTCCGTACTAATTAGTTATTGGAAGGTCTATTATTTACCAATGTAAATAGAGCACATATATTATTGAAAAATTAAATTGCTTAATCAAAACCTTAATATTCTAGGTATGAGTAGACTTATGCCGTTGAATGAGTTGGAGGAGTTTAGATGAGATATGTATGAAAATTCAAGCATATTTAAGTAGAAGTCAAAGGTATGACATGATTATCTCATCAAGACAAAAGATTTATAGGGACAAGGTTCTACTCTACAATAGTAGACAACATCTATGCCCTCAGAAAGAAAAATAAATATGGAAGGACCATGCGTTGTTAAGAATGTTAGTACATAAGGATCAATTAAAATTTCAATCATTAGGCATTGAAATCTTTAAGGTCTATGGGAACCATTTAAAGAAATATGTCTCTGACGTATTTGAAAAACAATCCTCCAACATAATCATTACGTGGGACCAATAAATATTTCTTGCATTATGTCGTAATGTTAAATTAGGAGCTACTTGAAAGCAATCCAAAGGGTAAGTATTTTTGTTTTTTATAGGAATTTTTATTCATTAGCTTGGGTAATCATGCAATATCATGAAAATACACAACATAAACATTACCTATATCAGGTGATTGCACAACAAGACATGCTACTAAATGGATCTTCTCATAAAAGAATCAATAGTTGAGGCTCTCACTGCCTCACTTGCAGAATCATGCAGCTGAAGTTCAGTTCGCACAACACTTCGCATAGAAAAAATATTTGATTTTTTTTAAAAATAAATTAAAATTATTTTTTGTTTTAAACCTACATCCTTTCTCTCTTTCTTTCTCTTACTACTTCTTTATTTTATTCTTCTCCTAAAACTCTCAAGAACCCTAACCCCTCATCTTCCATTAAATTAAAATATCCATTAAAGTCAAAGTTTCATTACATCTACTCTCTTATGAACAAGCTATCTTTCTCTCTTTTCTATTTTATAAATGGTTGTTTAAAACAAGTACAAGTGTGTATGAAGAGAGTTGTAAGATTTTAGTTTTGGTTATAGATTGATTCAATTGAGCATGAATTCATCCTATTTCTCTTGATTCAATTGAGCATGAATTCATCAAATATGTTAAGATTTTTTAAAATTGAGCAACCAACTTGATGTAACTGAAGTGTTTGATAAAACTTCTCAATGATTAATAAATATACTAAATTGTAAATTGTAGGTGTTGTGTTTGATTGTTGGGTCTTGAATGGGTATGGAATGAAATTCCATATTATTATAAGTAGTACACACACAAAAAAATGTTTTTATGTTGTTAACAAAGACTATGGGGAATTGTTGAGCACCTACTAAAAAAAAGCTAATGTTAATGCACTTATTTATAATATGTGAATTTGGTTTGTTTGATTGAGAATTTCAGAATACTAAGAAAAAAAATGGATTCAACCCACAAGAGGATACATCCAAGTGTTTCACCTAGTAAAAAACATTCACCTTAAAGAAAACAAGTTTTACGGCATCCAAAGGAAAAATATCTAAAGCTCCAAAAGGGAAGAAAAAGGAATCTTTTCGACTATTTGATAAAATTAAGTTTTTCTTAAGGAAATATGAAGAGCATTTTTATAACCACCTTTTTTTGTTATGGATAAGTCTCTTGTCTAAAACTATCATTTTTGTTGTCTTCATTTTGTAACATGGATTCCAATTAGTATCTAGCAATCCAAATTGGTACTAATTTTCTTCTATCTTGTGTCCATAGAGGGTGACTACTAGGTCAAACAAAAACAAAGCAGCACTGGCAAGGGTGTTTATGAGTTCTTGGTTTGTTGAGAGGATAAGATCCATAATTTAGGCCTAGTTAAGTGTCATGGTGTGGATTATAACACTTTTCAAATAGATGAGCTACTCGATACAGGTGGATAGGTCATTTTGATTCAAATCTAGCTGGATCTCTCCCTATGACATGGACTTAGTTCTTTGAGGTTTTCCTTAGAGAAGTATATGCCTTATATCCTTAAAGATTATTTGAAATACCAATTCTCGAGGATGGAGCAGGGATATATGTTTTTTGTGGAGTATGAGGCTCAGTTTTATGATTTGTTTAGGCATGCTACATCTATTTTACCAATAGAGTATGAGTGGGTTTGTTATTTTATTCAAAGATTAAGACTTTTTCTTTATATGGCTATGTAGTGTTTGGTTACAACTGATAGATATTTTACTAAGGTTTTCAATCATGTATAATTTATGAAGGAGATACATCGTGATACATAAGGGTGCTATGATTAGAGACTGCAAAATCAAGGTAGTTTCAGTGGGAGCCATAGTGGCTCATGATTCATACGTAGTGATTCTAAGGATAGGTAACATCTGTATTAATCTTATCAATATCAGGGTCAGTATAATAGTCCTCTCAATGCCGCACTTTAGATTACTAATGAAGGTTAATCTAGTTATAGCGATCATTTTATCCAAAGTAATGATAAGTATATTAGGGGATGATATTCTAGTAATTCATGTCTTTGTGGTTATTCTGGGTTGGCTGGATCTTTTGGTTTCAGTACTATGCTTTGGGCATGTTATGGTTATAGGGCCTTTGGCCATTTCTAGAGATGGTGTCCCAATCGTGGAGCAGTGGTTCTGGCATCTCAGAGTGTTAAAACCTTTAGGACAGTATCTCCCCCAGCTATAGGAGGTACGCATATTTGTTAGGGTAGTCTGCATTGTGTTTGTTGAGGTACTCAGGTAGGTAGAGTAGAATATCAGTTAGGAGCCTAGCTAGGTGGCGGGCGTGGTTAGTTGTACACCATATCAAATAGACCCGTAGTTAGAGTTTTCATATGATTCTTCATTTGTGTTGTTATATGTATCTACTCTTATGGGTGATTCTTTAGTAGTGCATTAGGTTTATAGATCACGTGTTGTGACGGTTTGAGAGTTTTATACTCAGGATGATCTTAATGTATAATATATATGGATTTTGATATAATTCTGAGCATGGAATACTTATCCCCCTATTGTGCGGTCTTTCGATTATTATTCCAAGACCTTTATTGTAGTTATTCCCTCCATACCCCCGTCTCGTAGCAGGGATCTATTAGTCAGAAGATAACGGGGATTATTTGTGATGTTTAGGATAGGATACTTATTTTGAGGGTTGCAAGTCTTATCTTTGTTATAGTTATGATATTAGTGTGGAGAGTCCCTCTCTTGACTCTATTCCTATTGTTCATGAGTTTCCTAATATTTTTCTATTGATATGTCTAATACCCTGTAAGGTCCTAGACTCATTTCCTACTATAAGTAGCATGTTTAAAAGGTCCAAAGTCATTATTTCACACTAAGTACAAGAGACCTAGACATTTTATGACCCAAGATTTTGAATATTTTATTTTAGGCCTTCTCAAGTTTTAAACTTTGATTTTTGAGTAAAAATATGGTAAGTGATGTTAAAAGGTTCATCCGGGAGAGTTTCATAATTTTTGTAATAGGTTCAGGGTATTTTACGACCACAAAGGTAGAATGCCTTCATTATTTGGCATCTAAAAAAGGCTGGTTAACCCTGATACATGGCTTGTCATGGAGAATAGTCTCTACAGTACACGCTATGTCACGGAGGCTAGTCTCCGTGATAGCCTCTTTCCCATAGAGTCTGTATTTTCCTGCATCATTATTTAAAGCCCAAGATGGCATTTTGGTCTTTTCCCCTTTCCCCAATCATCCAAATCATGAATTAAAGTCCGGGGGGGGGGGTATTATTTTCCCCATTCCTCATCAGTTAACAATGAGAAAACACCGTCTTCCCAAGAAATCAAAATTTAAAGCTTCTTTCTAAGGATTCAATCATTCAAGGTCTCAATTCCAATATTTTCATCAAGAATTCAAGTGACTCATCTCTGTGGGGTATTATTCATTGGGTTCTTTCACCTATTGAATCCGCAAAATCATTTGTATTTTATGCATAACCCCTTTTTCCTCTTTTTATGATAGTCCAATGTTAAGTATGAATTTACTCAATATTCTCTTAATGGTTGTGAATTGAAGCCATGCTAAGATATTTTCCCATGAGAATTTCATTATTACATGCTTTAAATTCAAGTCACTCATATCATTTTTAGTTGATACCATGTTATCTTACCAATTCATGAATTAAACGAGGTAAGTATGTTGTCCTCATAAGTTCAACATATTCTTATACTCATAATCATGGATTCCATCAGTTAAAGATATATTCTATGCTTTAGGTTTCTGAATCATTAATTTCCTTATAGTTTTTAAAATAATGTTACTGTATTTAAAGTAATCATTCAGTGCTGAAGGGTTATGAAAATCCAATACCCATACGTTTATGCATATTTCAGATTTCAAGTTACGAGTTATTCACCATGTTTATTTCATTACATTCAGATTATAAATGCTATGTTAGTTTTCATAATAACATGTTTGAGAAAATTAGTTATCAATGCATGTATTAGTTTGTGTCTTATGTAAGTTCAATTGGGAGTATAACTTAGTATTGAGTGAACGCATAGTGGATCTCCCGCTAGCTTAGGTGTAGTCGTTAGTAGCAGTCTTTATAGTCCAAAACCATGTAGCCAATGTAGGTTATAAGGGGTCACACGTTAGTTTAGGATTGATTTCCTCTCAGGTTTCACCCTTCAGTTTAGACTTGACACCCTAGTTCTTTGAGATAATAGATTAGTGGATCAACATAGCCAATGTTGGTACCCGTCGTAAGGTAGTGACATCCTTTCAATTGGGGTTACAGGTTGGACTTCGATTAGCTCAGATTGAAGTATGTCGGTTAAATGTTAGCTCCCAGAGTCTCAGTTCATGATTTAGACTATATCATCTCAGGTTTGTATCACTAAGTGTTTAGTTTATCAGTTATGAAATTATCTAAGTTCATGCTTTACTTGATCTTGTATTCATCTTCCACGTTTATGCATTCTTGTTCAGTTTCCATATGTATTCAAATTAGTCTCTATATCACGTACCAATTCATTCAAAGTACTAACTTCATACTCTTTTTTGTGCTATACTATTTTCATAATATAGGTTTAGACACTCAGTTCCCCGATCTCCCTTAGTTAGCTTAGTGCCTCTTAACAGTAGTTGTGGTGATTCCTCATCTATCAAAGACAAGTTATCTTTATTTATTTTCAATATTTTCATTAACTTAGAGAGTCGGAGTCAGTTTTCGTTTTGTCCCATTAACTCCAGTTGTTTTTAGAGGCTTTCAAGAAGTTAGATTTTCTTTATGTTTTTATCAGTTTTGGTGATATTTTAGTACTCCACCTTTAGGCATTTTTGGTGATGTTTTAGTATTCCACCTTAGTAGTATTTTTACTAGTTCAGTTTCCGCATATGATGCTTTATTATTATCTTATTTAGTGCTCACAACAAGTAGCAGACCATGGGTAAGATTGAGGTCACTTATGGCCTTAAGCATCGTGTTACAATTAGGGGGTAGCCTCGGGTCATTAGAAAACTTGGTATTAGAGCCTAAAGTTTCAAAGTTCCCTAGAGTTTTTGGGATCCACATTGATTAAAGTCTTAAGCATGGGTGTAAAGCGCACCACACTTATGGGTAAAGGCTATGAGATATTTTAGGAAAGTTTCCCTTCTTTTAATATTCATGTCGTGTGAAAGAGAATAAGCTCTATTGAATTAACTTTCTAACTCATCCTTCATCTATTTATAGAAGATACTCCCTGACGAAACAACATCACAAGAGATAAGGATCAGCATGCACCACCACCCGTTCAGGAAGATCCTCTGAATGAACATGTTTCCCACACTAAATTTAGCATTGATTTCACTATTTTGGCCCAAACTATGGCTGTATAGAATAACCAGCAGGTTGTTTCCCCAACTAATTAATAATTAAATATTGTTGCATCTAGGATCTAAGCCTTTACATAGGTGAATCCTCCATTTTTTTAAAGATCCAAGATTGAGGAGGATCAATAGGTGTTTTTGGATGGTGTACAAAAAGTGAAGGACATTATGGGTGTCACTTTTAGTGAGAGTGATCATTTAGTTGTTTAGAAGTTGTAGGGAGTAGCTCACACTTTTTTAAAGCAGTGGAAGAAGGACAAGGGAGTTAAGACAAGACCTATAGAGTGGGAGAAGTTTGGCACGACTTTCTTAAATAGTTACTTTCCCATAGTCTTAAGAAAGGATATGGTGTAAGAGTTTATAAATCTAAAGCATGGTAACATGAGTGAAAAGGAGCACTCACTCAAGTTTACTCAGTTGGCGAGATATGCTCAAACTATTGTGGTTGACTCTAGGTCCAGATGAGTAAATTTGTATCTGGTGTGTCAGATAGTGTAGTCAAGGAGTATAGAACAAGTATATTTATTAAGTAGATAGACTTTTCTTAGCTAATTATTCATGCTTAGAAAATTGAGGAGGAGAAGCTCAAAGAAAAGAAAAGAGATAATAAGAGGGCTAAAACTGGTAGCTTTAATTTCTCACAACAAAGGTTTGACGGGGGGAATCATTCTCAGTTCCTCAAGAAATTCTCAGCTCCAGCTCCATCTTATGCTAGTGCATTGGTGCGTAAGTTTAAGGAGGACTGTCGATATAGAGCGTCAACCTCTAAGTCCAAGGGCAGAGTAAATACTGGTCGCACAAATCTATTTTCCAAGAAATATGGAATAAACTATAAGAGTGAGTGTATGGTAGGCAGTAACGCATGCTTTGGGTATGGAAAGTAAGACCACAGAATCAAGAAGTGTCCTGTAGTTGTCCATTAAGAAATAAATGATCGTCAGTAGGGATAGAAAAATTCTTCAGCAGCACCAGCAAGTCATACTATTCAGTAGGGTACCACCTCCAGTCCCACCTGTGTGTAGGGTCAGAATTGACTTTAAGCTCTCTAGACTTAAGATCATCAAGAGAGTTCTCATGGTGTGGTTACAGGTACATTACAAGTCTTTTAAATTCATGTTTTACATTGTTATATTATACTTTCTTTTGTATCTCCTTACATAGTTATAGACTTTAGTGTCAGTCCTTACATATTAGTAGAGCCTTTCTCAGTGTATACCTCAGTGGGTAGCTCTATTATGGCAGACGAGCATACAAAAATTTTCCCGGTCACAGTGTCTCAGAACGTTACTTCAGTTATACTTATGGAGTTAAAGATGCCTGACTTTGATGTCATTCTCGTCATGGATTGGCTCTACAAATGCTATGACTCAGTTGATTGTAGAAATAGAATTGTCCAATTCCAGTTTTCTATCTAACCCGTCATTGAATGAAGGGGTAGTAGTTTAGTCCTTAAGGTTCAGTTTGTATCCTATCTTAAGGAAAGAAAGATGATATCCAAGGGATGTATTTACCATGTCGTTTGAGCTAAGGACTCAAATTCTTAAACTTTTAGTCTTTAGTCAGTTCCAGTAGTGAATGAGTTTCCATATGTGTTTCCTGAAGATCTTTCTAGAGTTCTTCCCGAGAAGGAAATTGACTTCAAAATAGATCTCCTCCTAGATGCCCAGCTAATTTCAATTCTACATCTCAGAGTGGCTCCATCTGAGCTTAAGGAATTGAAGGATTAGTTGAAAGATCTTTTAGATAAATCTTTCATCAGGCCTAGTGTTTCTCCATGGGGTGCTCCAATTCTCTTTGTGCGTAAGAAGAATAGTTCCCTCAGAATGTGCATTGACTACCATCAGTTGACCAAAATCACAATAAAAAATAAGTATCCCCTCCCCAAAATTGATGACTTATTCAACCAATTCCATGGTGCAAGCCATTTATCTAAGATAGACCACATATATGGCTATCATCATCTTAGATTCAGGGAACGTGACATCTTGAAGGCAAACTTCAGAAATCGATATGGTTCCTTTGAATTTCTAGTCATGTCATTTGAACTAACAAATGATCCTGCAACTTTTATGGACTAAATGAACAGGGTGTTCAAGTAGTACTTACACAAGTTCATCATAGTCTTCATAGATGATATCCTCATCTATTCTCATACTAAAAGTGATCATGTCGACTATTTGAGAATTATATTATAGAACCTTAGGGATCGCCAATTCTTTTCTAAGTTCAACAACTACAAATTTTGGTTCAAATCAGTAGCCTTCCTTGGTCACATCATTTTTGGAGATGGCATTCAAGTTGACACTCAAAATATCAAAGAAGCAAGAAACTAGCCTAGACCTATCTCTCCATCAGAAATTAGGAGTTTTTTAAGTTTAGCTGGTTACTATAGATTGTTTGTTGAAAGGTTTTCTTCTATTTCTTCTCCCATGCCCTAACTAACCAAAAAGAATGTCAAATTTTAGTTGTTAGATTCCTATGAGAAGAGTTTTCAAAAGTTGAAGATTCGACTCATTTCCACTCTAGTCTTAACTTTACCAAATTGTACTGATAGGTTTGTAGTTTATGTTAATGCTTATAAAGTTGATCTTAGTTGTATGTTAATGCAGTGAGGTGGGGTCATAGCCTATTCCCCTAGATACTAACCCTATGAGAAGAATTTCCCGACCCAATGTACTTGAGTTAATAGCAGTTATCTTTGGCTTTAAGATTCGGAGGCAATATCTATATAGAGTTCATGTTGATGTGTTTACCCATCATAAGAGTTTACTATTTCTGTTTACAGAGAAAGACCTAAATCTTCATTAGAGAAGGTGGCTAGAATTATGGAAAGACTGTGATATGAGTATGTTGTATCACTCGGGTAAGGCTAATATAGTAGTTGAAGCCCTTAGTTGATTGTCCTTAGGCAGTGTTGCCCATGTTGAGGATGATAAGAAGGAGTTAGTCCATGAGGTTAATCAATTTTCTAGGTTCGGTGTTTTGTTGGTTGATTTGTCCAAAGGTAGTATATGGGTTTAAAATGGGTTTGAATCTTCATTAATGGCTAAAGTGAAAGAAAAGTAAGACAGGGATCCTATTTTGGTCAAGTCGAAAAGAAAGTTCGAGATCAGAAGCTTGAGGTTTTATCCCAAACAGGATATAGTATGCTTCATTGTCAAGGTAGTTTATGTGTTTCATGTGTTGATGGTTTGAAACAACAAATATTAGTTGAAGCTCATGGTGCTTGAAATTCTATTCCACCAGGAGCCACTAAGATTTACCCTGATCAGTGGGATATCTAAGTGTTCAAATTGTTAGCAGTTTAAGGTTGAGAACCAAAGCCCTAGTGGTACACTTAAGAAGTTCAGCATCCCCACTTCAAAGTGGGAGGTAGTGAACATGGATTTTTTGACAGGGTTACCTCAAATGTATCATCAACATGATTCAATTTGGGTTATGTTGGATATAATTACTAAGTCAGCCTATTTAAAGCCATTTCATGCGTTGTATTTAACTAAGATTATGCTAGAATTCATCTCAGAGACTTGGTAAAGTTGCATGGGGTTCCATTAACCTTAATTTTAGATAGAGTTACCAAGTTTACCTCTCACTTTGGCAAGGATTTTTAGAATGATCTTGTACCCAGGTTCATCTCAGTTTAACTTTCATCCTCAGATGGATTGTCAGGTAGAGAGGACCATTCAAACTTTAGAGGACATGTTAAGGGCTTGTGTTATCGAATTTAATGGTAGATGGTATGACCACTTACCTTTGATTGAGTTTTTCTACAAAAACAACTATCACTCAGTATTCAAATGGCTCTATTTAAGGCTCTCTATGGAAGGAGGTATAAATCTTCTATTGCGGCTTTGACAGGGACATATTCATTGTATGAGGCGATGGAGAAAGTTTAGTTGATCATAGAAAGGATAAAGATGGCGCAGAGTCATCGAAAATCTTATGCAGATGTGAGGAGGAAAGATCTTGAGTTTGATATTAATGACTAAATTTATTTGAATATTTCTCTCATTAAAAGAGTGAAGTGGTTTGGTAAGAAGCAGAAGATGACTCATTTCTTAGTTGGTCAATAGAGGATTTTAAGCTCTTTAGTAATGGTAGCTTGTGAGTTAGAGTTTCCTACAGACTTAGCATCAGTGCATCTAGAATTTCATGTCTCTTTGCAAAAGAAATTTATTGGTGGCTCAACTTCTGTTGTTCTTTTAGAGTTTGTGGATGTGAAAGAGAGTATCTTCTCTGAAGAAGTCCCAGTTGAGATCCTTAACTGCCAGACTCATAGGTTGAGGAATAAAGAAGTTCCTTAGTTAAGGTTCTATGGAGAAATCAGTTCATTTAGGGAGCTACTTGGGAAGTAGAAGCAGATATGCGAGCCAAGTTTCCCCATATTTTTTATACTAGTTCATATTCAACTTGAGGTAATGGTTTCCCTTAACTTGATTCTATCATTTTCAATCTCAGCAATCCAACCATCCTTACCTCATAGTATGCATTCATGAATTCAGTTTTATCTGTGTGTCAAAGTTCAGGTTCAGTTACTTAATCATGATTCTTCTCATAAGTATTGAGTACACGATCTTATATTTCTTAGTATCCTAGATTAAATAGTTTATTTTTGAATGAATGATCCTAATGGGGAGATATTGTAATACCCTGTAAGATCCTAAACCCATTTCTAGCTATTAGTAGCATGTTTAAAGGGTCCAATGTCATTATTTCATACTAAGTACAAGAGACTTCAAAATTTTAAGACCCCAAGATTTCAAACATTTTATTTTTTGGCCTTTACCTGTTCAAAACATTGATTTTTGATATTAAATATGATTAAGGTTGTTAAAAGGGTCATCCGAGAGAGTTTTGGAATTTTTAGAATATGTTTGGGGTTCTTTGGAACACGAAGGAAGAATGCCTCATCGATTTCAGTGTGTCATGAAGACTAGACCTCCATGATGCATAGCGTATTATGGAGGTTAGTCTCCGCAATACACGTCCTATCATGTAGGCTAATCTCCTCGATAACCTTTGTGCCACGGAGGATGTGTTTTCCTGCAATATCATTTAAAGCCTAAGGCAGCATTTTGGTCTTTTCCCTCTTTCCCTAATCATCCAATTAATGAATTAAAGTCTAAGAGGAGTATTATTTTCCCCAATCCTCATCAGTTAACAACAAAAAAATATCTCTCTTCCCAAGAACACAAAATTTCAAGCTTCTTCCTAAGGATTCAATCATTCAAGGTCTTAATTCCAAGATTTTCTTCAAAAATTCAAGCAATATTGGTAAGTGGAGTACTCATCAATGGGTTTCTCTACCCATTGAGTCCAAAGAATCTTTTATATTTTATGCATAAAAACTTTTTTCTCTTTTTATGATATTCCAATGATAGGTAGGAATTTACTCAATATTCTCTTAATGGTTTTTAATTCAAGCCATGACAACATGTTTTGCCATGAGAATTTCATTATTACTGCTATAAATTCCAATTACCTATATCATGCTTAGTTTATACCATGTTAATTTCCCAGTTGATGAATTAAACAATATAAGCATATTGTCCTCATAAGTTAAACATAGTCCCATACTTATAATCATAGATTCCATCAGTTATAAATATATTTTATGCTTTGGGTCTCTGAATTCTGAATTTCCTTATAGTTTTTTAAATGATTTAAAGTAATCATTCAGTGCTGAAGCGATATAAACACCCGCTAACCATATATTCATACATATTTTAGATTTTAAGTTACGAGTGATTCACCATGTTTATTTCATTACATTCAGATTGTAAAAGCACTATTAGTTTTCAAAATACCATGTTTTAGAAAATCAATTATCTGTGCATGTATTAGTTTATGTCTTTGTGTTAGTTCAGTTGGGAGTATAACTTAGCTCTGAGTGAACGTAGAGATGGCATCTCCCCTGTAACCTTAGATGGGGTCATTATTTTCAGTCCCTAAGTTCCAAAACTACATAACCAATTTAGGTTATGAGGGGTCACCCGTCAATTTACACTTGACTTCCTCGAAGGGTTCAAATATCAATTTAGTCTTGACACCCTAGTCAATTGGGTCAATAGATTACTGGATCCGCACAACCAATGTTGGTGCTCCTGGCAAGGTACTGACACCCTTCCAACTGAGGATATAGGTTGGACACCAATTAGCTTAGATTAGGTCATGTCGGTTAAATGTTAGCTCCCACAGTCATAGTTTAGCATTCTGACCATATCAACTCAGGTTTGCGTGACCAATTATTTAGCTTATCAGTTATCTAGTTGTTCAGTTTACATGTTATATAAGTTCATGCTTTACTTATTCTTGCATTTGACATCCATGTTCATGCATTCATGTTCAGTACCCATATGCATTTAAATTAGTCCCTATCTCATGTATCAATATATTCAAAGTACTGACTACATACTCTCTTTTGCTATATTGATTTCTCAATATAGGTTCGGACGCTCAGTTCCCCGATCTTCTTTAGTTAGCTCAGTGCCCCTCCACAACATATGTGGTGAGTCTTTATCAATCGTGGAGAAGTTATCTTTAGTTATTTTCAGTATTTTATTTATCTCAGATAGTCAGAGTTAGTTAGGGGTTGTCCCATTAACTCCTCCTATTTTTAGTGTCTTTCAAACAAACATATTTGTTTTTATTTTTATATCTAGTTCAGACATGTTGGGTGATGTTTCTGTATTCCACCATAGTAGTATTTTTACCAATTCAGCTTTCGTATATGATACTTTATTATTATCTTATTCAATACTCACAACAAGTACCAGTCCATGGGTTATCTTGAGGTCACTTGTGGCCTTAAGTACCATGTTACGACTAGGGGTTAGTCTCGGGTCATGACAATATGCCTAGTCTTCCTCCTGAGTGCAATATTGATTTTTTTATTGATCTTGAGCCAAGCACCCGACCTATTTCTATGGAACCTTACCATATTGCTCATTCTAATCTTAAGGAGCTAAATTGTCATCTTCAGGACCTTCTAGGTAAGGGTTTCATTAGACTAAGTGTGTTGCATTGGGGTGCTTCTGCCTTGCTCGTGAAGTCGAAGAATAGATCCTTCCATATGTGTATTGATTACACACATCTTAATAAGGTGATGACAAAGAAAAAATATCCTATACCTCATATTGTGTATTTATCTGACCACTTTTAGGGAGTGACAATGTTCTCTAAGATTTAATTGAACACAATTACAAAGGAATCCTAGTAAGTCCTAAACAAGTAGTTCTTCAAATCCTTGAATTCTATTGGGGCATTTATAAACCCAAAATACATCACCAAGAACTCTTAGTGACCATAACAAGTTCTAGAGGTTGCCTTTAGGATGTCCTCATCTTGAATCCTCAACTAATGTTAATTAGACATCAATTAAATATGAGGCATACTTGTGTATTTGAGGAGTAGAGAGGAGCATATGCAATATTTGAGGATTGTGCTCAAGACTTTGAAAGATCACAAGCTTTGTGCCAAATTCATAAAGTGTGAGTTTTTTCTTGAGTCGATGAAATTCCTAGGGCATATGGTGTCTAACAATGGGATTATTGTGGATCCAACAAATATTGAGGCTACTCATGATTGTTCTAGGTCCACACACCATTTGAGGTTCATAGCAACATTGATTTGGTCAGTTACTATAGGAAATTCATTGAGGGTTTTTCTACTATTGTAGCATCAATGGCCAAATTAACGCAGAAAGCGGTTCTTTTCTAGAGCTTCTTTAAGCTCAAGGATTTTCTCATTACAGTTTCTATATTTCCTCTTTCTATTGAGGGAGATGGATTCAGTATATATTGTGATGCTTTCGTATTGGTTTGGGTTATATGTTAATGTAATATGGTTGGTCTATTGCTTATGAGTTAAAGAAGCTTAAATTGTTAGAGTGTAACTACCCTACTTATGACTTCAAGTTTGCAATGATAGTTGTCACACTTAAGATTTGGATGAATTATCTTTTTTGCATGCATTGTGAGATCTATATGGATCATAGTTGTCAAATATATGTTATGATCTAGAGAGAGCTTAATTCTAGGCAGTGTAGAATGACTAATTTTCTTAAGGATTATGAAATCTCTATTTTATATCATTCGATAAAGAAAAATACAGTAGTGGATGACTTGAGCCAGAAAGCAATGAGTTTGCATAGCTTTGCTTCTATCTTAGTTTCTCAAAGGACATTGGCATACACATCTATTCCTTAGACAGTTTGATAGTGTGACTTATTATTACTAACCTAGGATGATTCTTGCTAGTGTTGAGTCAAGGTCTACTTTATTTTAGAGATTTAGAGTCATCAGTTTGAGGATATATGGCTTTTGTATTATCTGTGATCAATGTTGAGTGGTTAATCAAAGAGTTCTACCATATATTTTGAGGTTTTTTAGATATGGTGGCCCCATTTATGTTTCAAAGTAGGAGACTTGATGCATCAATATTGAGTGAGGCTCACAGCTCTAGAAATTCTATTCCCCCTAGTCCATCTAAGATGTATAGAAGGCAACATTATTGGTATAGTGGCATGAAGAGAGATATGGCAAACTTTGCAACTCGTTTCCTATGTTATCAACAGGTGATGGTTGATGATAGGCGAATTTACACGCCTAAAGTGCTATATTTTACCCATATTTTAGCGATGTTTTGAGGACAAAATATATAATTCATGCACTTTTAGTCCTTTTTCCTGTAAGTGAGCTAACGAATATGATTAGCAAGTTTTCAGGTATAAATGATGCAGAATTCAGCATTTTATGGATAACTTGACGCCAAAGAAAGCTTCACGAAAGGAGGAAAGCAAAGCTTGTATGCCAAGGACCAAAAGTGGCGCATGGAAAATCTGTCCCGGACAAAAACAACAATTCTGAAGACTTTGGGGACTAGCAGTAACTTATTAGGATAATGATACCTTAACCTAGTAGGATTGGGTTAAGTAATTCATTAGCTTATTAGGAATAGGATATGGGTATTATAAATACCCTATTTTGCTAGAGATTTTAATAATTCTCATTCTACTTTTAATTCATTCTTCTATTATTGATTCCTCTACTCTTCCAACCATTCTAATAATTCTACTTTTTATTCTTCTTCTATTCATCTATTCAATTCTTAATTTCCGCAACAAGAGAAACGTTACTTTGCAAAGAAGTCACGCCTAACGCCTACCACACCTTAATACACGAGATCTTTATTGTGGTATAATAATAATGTTTATTGTGATTTCCTTCGCACTCATGGGTAACTAAACTTCTCTGTTGGGGTTATGGAAGCCTTATGAGATACTATCTATTGCTATGAGTTTGTGAATTCGTGACACGTGTGTTGCTTATATCATTATTCTCTTCATCTTAATGCAAATTCTTGTGGCTGCAGACGCATAGAATATGCCAGTATAGCATTAACTTGTTCGAAAGAAAGGTTATATGTCTGGAAAAGAGATAATGTCAAGGTAATAGGGTCCCATCCCCTATTAAAAAGTTAGTGCCGTAACTGGATTAACCTCTTGGAGAATTTGTACCGCTAGATACGCTTTAAGCTCGAAAGAGTTAAAGTGAAATAGTCCTTGTTTAGGTCGAAAGACGCTTGGATTTACCATCGAATACAATTCTCTATAAGCACACGCATGTCTGAATTCCGCACAACTCATAGCCAATAGAGACGTACAACTCATAAGGTGGACATAACCCCAACTTCTCAATTCTCATTGTTTTACATCCTACTAAACATTCTTTCTTTTTGCTTTGCTATTTTCCATTTTTACTTTAATAGTTTGGTTACATTACTTGCACAACAAAACTCCCCCCTTTTTACGAGACTTGCACTAAATGTCTAGTAATCTTTGCTTACTTGTTGACCAGGCTATTCCCTGTGGGATCGATACCCAACCCAGTTGGGTTCTATATTTGACAAACGACTGCTTTACACTCCGACGAGAGCTGTAGATTGAGCGTTATCAAAAATTGGCGCCGTTGCCGGGGAATACAAGTGTCAATTAAGTTCGTAATAATTACTAGACCCTTTGGTCAAAGATTCTCGTACTTTTACTTTTAGTTTTTGTTTTTGTTTACTGCAGGTTTTTATTCAGTGCATGCCCCATACCCGAAGTTCTGGTCAACCGTTATTACCTATTAATCCTGAACCACAATGTATTCGCAGAATGGAGGCACAATACGCAATTGAAAGGATGGCTACTCAACAGGAACAGGAGAGACTAGCTGCGCTAGCCGCCGCTCAAGTGCATCAACAGAATATTGATAACCCTGGGCGAGCAACAAATCCTGATGATGAAGATCTAGGTGATGACGAGCTACTAAGCCCTAGGCATGCCGCTGAGATCGCAACACCTGCCAACAGAAGAGATCGTCAAGCTAGGTTTAGGACTGAACGCCAAGCTATGCAGCCAACTTTCGACGATGATGATGATGATCTTGATGGAGCCGGAGCCACAGGAACCATTATTCCTCCACCATTGGCATCCGTAGCCAAGTTCAACATCACGAGCACCATGATTCAATTATTGCAACTCAAGGGATTATTTGGTGGACTAGCAGGCGATGATCCGAATATGCATCTCATCAACTTTATTTCTACATGCAAGTCGTTTGACAATCCCGGAGTTGGTCAGAATGCAATTCGGTTACGCTTATTTTCATTGTCTCTGTCTGGGGAGGCAACTCTATGGTTGAATGGGCTGACTCCTGATTCTATTACAAATTGGAGGCAATTGAGAGACGCTTTCCTAGAAAAATTCTTTCCGCCATCCAAAAGAGCACAAATGAGAGATGAAATCAGCAACTTTCGTCAGCTTCCAACTGAAGCCCTTCATGAAACATGGGAGAGGTTCAAGACGAAGCTAATGAGGTGCCCAAACCATCACATGACTAATGTTCACCTAATGGAGATACTTTACAGAGCCTTGAATTCAATAACTAAACCAGTTGTGGATAATGCAGTTGGAGGATCATTTATGGATCTCACCTTTGGTCAGGCAAGAAATATGCTAAATCGTATGACGAAGCAAAGTAGAGCTTGGCATACTAGGGATTCTGAGGTAGCAAGACCCACTTTATCTATAGGCATGACTGCAAACCAAAGAAGAAGAGAAGAAGAACGTGATCAAGATATGGCGCACATGAAGACACAAGTGGATCTTCTTACAAAGCATCTATTATCAGGGAAGACCGAAAAATTCAAAGCTGTTGCGTCAAAAGGAAGAAATGAATCTGATTCGGAAGAAGAAGCCAACTACTTAAACAATCAGGGGGGTTTCCGAGGCAATGCCCAAGGAAACCAAGGTCGGAACTATCATGGTAAATCTGGAAACATGGACCAAGGTAGTTGGAAGAACGAGAATGAAAGTAGTGGTTTGTATGTTCCCCCTGGAAGACGTGATGCCACCACATCTAGTTCTGGAAGTATGGAAGACATGATGGCTAAACTATTGAAAGGAGTGGAAGCAACTAGCACGGGAGTAACGGAGGTAATAAATGATTTGTCCGCTATGAAGAAATTAGTTGATTCACATTCCACTTCAATCAAGCAAATAGAGCAGCAATTGAGCCAACTTTCAGCAGCACTCAGTCAAAGAAAGGCTGGCACTTTACCTAGCGACACTGTGCATAATCCAAGGAATGATGGATCATGCAAGGATATTACTACTCAAAGTGGTAAGGCGCTGGAAACTTCATCTAAGGGAAAACAAGTGGTCGACGATGTAGCAGACAACGATGATAAGGCTAATGAAGAAAATGCCATGGAAGCTGACCAAGACGTACATGACGTCACCCCTAGTAGGTTGCAGCCTGAAACTACCAAAATTCGGAAGCAAGAGGAGAAGAAAGTTGTGGAGAAAACAATTCCATATCCACCACCACCTTTTCCTCAAATATTGAAGAAGCATGCAGATGATACAAAATTCGGCAAATTCATGACTATGTTAAAGCAGCTGACCATTAATGTTCCGTTGGTGGAGGCACTAGAACAAATGCCTGGGTATGCAAAATTTATGAAGGATCTTTTGACAAAGAAGCGGGCAGCAAGCTATGAGTTGAAAGATACTGTTCATCATTGCGGTGCTATTTCCACCCGATCACTACTTCAGAAAAAGGCCGACCTCGGTGCTTTCACTATTCCTTGCACGGTTGGATCTATGAATTTTGCCAAAGCATTGTGTGATTTGAGAGCTAGCATCAATTTGATGCCACTATCCATCTACAAAAAGTTAGGGTTGGGCGACCCTACACCAACCAATATGCGGCTCGTGATGGCGGATAGGTCAGTAAAACGACCTGTGGGTATCTAGAATGATGTGTTGGTGAAGGTGTCTACCTTTATTTTTCTTGCAGACTTTGTGATTTTGGATTGCGAGGTGGATTCTGAAGTACCCATAATCTTGGGACGTCCTTTCCTTGCAACGGGAAGTGTTCTTATTGACATGAGAGCTAATGAGCTTTTATTTCGATTGAATAAAGAAGTGGTCCGCTTTGATATATGCAAAGCAATCAAGCAGCCCAGCGATATGAATGTGTTCTCTGTAGCTGATGTTCATCATGAGGATGAGAAAGCATTATCTGTAGAGAAACAGCTTACTGTTGAGCCATTGTCTGCTGCGCCACTGAATGTTGAGCATGAGGACGATGAAGATTATGAAGAACTTATGGGTGCTCTAACAGAAATAGAGTCCTATTCCCAAACTCCTAAGAAACCGGACCGTGATCTTAAGAATCAACCATCACCAACAGCGAAGACTTCCCTTGAAGAGCCACCAATGCTATAATCGAAAGAGCTCCCCAATTATCTAAGGTATGTGTTCTTGGAAAGTATAAATATACTTCCGGTGAGTGCGGATGATTTAAGTAAACAGCACGTAGAGGCTCTCATCTCTGCTCTGAAGAGATTCATGAGAGCTATGGGTTGGACTATTGATGATATAATTGGTATCCCTCCTGGGATAGGCATGCACAAGGGTCATCTCGAAGAAGATTGCATGCCTATAAGTAAGCCTCATTATCATCTTAATCCATTCAGAAAACGATCCACCATCTATCTCGACAAAGTCTAAGTACTCGAGGTAACTATGTCGTGCCGCGACAATAAATCAAGCGCTAGATGGGAGGCAACCCATCGTTTATCATTTTTCATTTTTCTTTCGTTCTATTACGTGTTTGCTTTTGATAAATAAAAATCCAAAAATAAGAGTCGTGCCACGACCAAAAATAAGGCGCTTGAGGGGAGGCAACCCATCGTTCTAATCGTTTTTATTGTTTTTGAGCAAATGTAGGTACAAGAGGTGTAAAACGAGGAGATTGGTTTCAAATTTTGATTTGGATGTATTGCATGTTAAAGGTGGTAAGTTAGGAATGAAGAAGCAAAAGACTATGGATTAAGCATTTCTCATGAAAATATAGACATCGAACAAGGCTAGGCCTAGGTAAAACTAGGCCACGAACAAGGCAAGGCCTATACTATGGCCTAAGGTCTCGGAATCTAGTGTGCCATAGCATAGGCGCCGCCCATGCCCAAGTATGCCATAGCATAGGCGCCGCCTATGCTAATGCCTTTTGTCTCTGAATCTCATATGCTAAGTGAAAGGCGCCGCCTATGCCTAGGAATTCCATGGCATAGGCGCCGCCTATGCTAAACAATGCTTTGCAAAAGGCGCCGTCTATGCCAAGAATAGGCAAAGCAAAAGGCGCCGCCTATGGTCACTTATTGTCTCCAAATCCTATTTTAAATGGGTCAAAACCCGACCCAACCTTCTCCTATAAATATGAGACTTAGTCTTGAACCAAAAACACATTGGAAACCTAGCTTAAGTGCCGCCTATAGTCCCCAAATCCTCTCAAAAAATTTTCTTTTTGCTCTCTTACTTCACAAAAACAGCATCCAAAGTCATCAATCAAGTAAGTGCTTCTTTGTTCTTCATTTATATTCCGTAAGTACTACATTACTACGCCTATTATGAATTGCTAAATCTTGAAGTAGTATTGATGATTTGAAAGTGATTGAATTGTTATGATACAACCAAGTGAGTGAATGAATACGTAAGGATGATCGTAACTTATTTCCAACTTGAATTTGATGCACTGTCTTACTTTTGCGGAATTGATATGGTCACAAAAATTGCATAATATTTTCACTTGAATACTTACATGTTGGAATGACTTGTTCATCGGGATAAGAATTATAGATGCCTACCGACATAGGAGGTTGTGATTTTTTCTAGATGCTATACCTTGATTCAATCTCTATGTAGTAGTCTTGATACCTCACACATGCAAGTATTGCCAAGATTACAAGAAGTATGACTGCACTGATTTTATTGTTGGAATAGAGCACCTAAAACGTATGTCGATGAAGTCTGAGTAATCGACCACTTTCACTTCACTAGTCTGTACCAACAAACTAAGTGTGGGGTGGTGCCACTACTGCTTGTTTATAGATTGTATCCATCGAGATGATGCTAACATGAACATTATTTTAAGTCTCAGTTACAATGGAACCCAAAGCAAGACAAGGCAAAGATAAGGCTACCACTTCACAAAAAGGCAAGAAAAGAGGCCGAAAAGAGCAAGGAGAACCCTCCTCGCTGCAAATACCTTGACTCTCTCTTGGAATTAAGTGGGATACTTATGAGGAACTTCTGAGGATGACGACTTTGATGATGATTCCAATGAAAGGGGTATGACCCCAGACATAGAGGATGAGTCCGACTAACCAGGTTCTTCTTATTTATTTTCCACTGAGGACAGTGTGTCCCGTCTAAGTGTGGGGTGCTGGTATTTGCATGCTATACTTCTCTATCCACATTTGCATTTATTTATGTTTGTTTGTTTTGTTAGTAGTTAATTATTTTTTTCAGTAGTTAATTTTATTTTTTTTAACTTAGCTTCGCATGAAATTATTCTAATAGGCAGCATGAGATTATGACAAGAGTTTGTGCTAAAATAATGACTATTGAGACGTTTAGGCTCTAATTGTGACTCACTATGTGATATTGTTTGGTTTAATTCCTTCATCTGTTGGGTCAAGAGTCTATACTACTCCCAATAAAGTCGACCATGTGCCTTGTGTGTGTGAGATAATAGTATATTCTGTGCTTGTGGATGATACTAGAACTTGCCTGGTATGTATGTAAAGCGAAAATAAAGAGTGCAAGTCTAGGAGATGATTTAGGCATTTCTTTGGCAACCTATGATTATTTACCTTCTTTTTACCTACCCATGGACATTATCCTAGTCAACCCCTTTTGAGACTTTAGCCTATTTTCTTTGACAACCTCATATGAAAGCCTAATCCATTTTTTTCAAGACCATAATTTGATCAAAATTCCTAAGTGCTTTAAAGTGTAAAGTCATGTGACAAAATAAGAGGAGATTGGGTGAATATGATGCTTTAGAATGTATGGGTGCTTGAATTCATTATGAAAAAGAAGTGCTATCATAAGAGGTATGTTATGAAAAGAAAAAAGAAAGGAAAACTAAAATGTTGGTTATGTCTAAAATTGAAAAACAAAAGAGGAGAAAAAGGGTGGTAGATTAAAAGAAAGTAGAGAGGTTGTTTGAAAGAAAAGTGTTAATGATATAATGTGATGTATTAAAGCGCTTAGGAACATAGTCACTATTTCTGTCCAAAATAGTCCTACCAGTCCCTTAGCCTACATTACAACCAGCAAAACACCTATTTGATCCTAAGCTTAGCATTCTGATATTTAGTGGAGCACTACACTAAGGGCAAGCCTATGGTCATCAGTTGCAGCATATGAATTCTTTGTGAGAGTGAGAGCAAGGATAATTTTATACCCATGTTTCGATAAATATACTATACTTGTGAGAGATTATGGGTAATATACTGTGAGACACACATGGTTGATGAGTTTTGGGTAGTCGTATATGATTCTTTGTACCTCAACTTGTGAACACGAATTAACCACCATCACGAGTCTATGTTGGATGCTGAATTGTTTCTACTAATGATCAGAAAACTACTCTTTGTTGATAATTGTTGTGCTTGTCTTGACGAATATTTTGTGTTGTTGCTGTGAAACCCTAAGTAAATGTTGAGAGGGACATGATATTTTGTTCGAGGATGAACAAAGCTTCAAGTGTGGGGTGTTGATGATAGGCGAATTTACATGCCTAAAAAGCTATATTTTACCCATATTTTAGCGATGTTTTGAGGACAAAATATATAATTCATGCACTTTTAGTCCTTTTTCCTGTAAGTGAGCTAACGAATATGATTAGCAAGTTTTCAGGTATAAATGATGCAGAATTCAGCATTTTATGGATAACTTGACGCCAAAGAAAGCTTCATGAAAGGAGGAAAGCAAAGCTTGGATGCCAAGGACCAAAAGTGGCGCATGGAAAATCTGTCCCGGACAAAAACAACAATTCTGAAGACTTTGGGGACTAGCAGTAACTTATTAGGATAATGATACCTTAACCTAGTAGGATCGGGTTAAGTAATTCATTAGCTTAGTAGGAATAGGATATTGGTATTATAAATACCCTATTTTGCTAGAGATTTTAATAATTCTCATTCTACTTTTAATTAATTCTTCTATTATTGATTCCTCTACTCTTCCAACCATTCTAATAATTCTACTTTTTATTCTTCTTCTATTCATCTATTCAATTCTTAATTTCCACAACAAGAGAAACGTTACTTTGCAAAGAAGTCACGCCTAACGCCTACCACACCTTACTACACGAGATCTTTATTGTGGTATAATAATAATGTTTATTGTGATTTCCTTTGCACTCATGGGTAACTAAACTTCTCTGTTGGGGTTATGGAAGCCTTATGAGATACTATCTATTGCTATGAGTTTGTGAATTCGTGACACGTGTGTTGCTTATATCATTATTCTCTTCATCTTAATGCAAATTCTTGTGGCTGCAGATGCATAGAATACGCCAGTATAGCATTAACTTGTTTGAAAGAAAGGTTATATGTCTGGAAAAGAGATAATGTTAAGGTAATAGGGTCCCATCCCCTATTAAAAAGTTAGTGCCGTAACTGGATTAACCTCTTGGAGAATTTGTACCGCTAGATACGCTTTAAGCTCGAAAGAGTTAAAGTGAAATAGTCCTTGTTTAGGTCGAAAGACGCTTGGATTTACCATCGAATACAATTCTCTATAAGCACACGCATGTCTGAATTCCGCACAACTCATAGCCAATAGAGACGTACAACTCATAAGGTGGACATAACCCCAACTTCTCAATTCTCATTGTTTTACATCCTACTAAACATTCTTTCTTTTTGCTTTGCTATTTTCCATTTTTACTTTAATAGTTTGGTTACATTACTTGCACAACAAAACTCCCCCCTTTTTACGAGACTTGCACTAAAAGTCTAGTATTCTTTGCTTACTTGTTGACCAAGCTATTCCCTGTGGGATCGATACCCAACCCAGTTGGGTTCTATATTTGACAAACGACCGCTTTACACTCCAACGGGAGCTGTAGATTGAGCGTTATCAATGGTCAAGCATCAGAGGCTTGGAATCTTGATTAAGATATTACACATTCCACAATAGAAGTGGGAGCGAATCATTGTGAACTTTATTAGTAGTTTGACGCGTACCTCCTAGGGTTCTAATGGTATTTGGGTTATTGTAGATCAAATTAACTAAATCAGACACATTTTATTCCTATTCACATGTACTTTAGTGCCGAGAGATTAGCCTGTATCTATGTTCATGAGATAGTTCACTTCCATGGAGTACCTATATCAATAATTTAAGATCGAGGTTTAGTATTTACTTGTAGCTTTTAAAGAGATTTTTAGAAAGAGTATGGTACTCAGTAGTATCATAGCACAACCTTTCACCCTCAAACTGACCGGCTGTAGAAGTGGACTACTTAGATTCTTGAGGATATGCTCCAAGACTGTGTTATGAATTTTGGAGGTTAGTGGGAGTATCCCTATAGTTTACATATAATAATAACTACCATTCGAGTATTGAGATGGCACTATTTTAGGCATTAAATGGTAGATAATGTCAATCTCCAATTAGATGGTTTGAGATTTAATATTAGACCTTGTGGTACAGACTTGCTTTAGGAGTTATTGGATAGACTTGTGGTGATTCAGGATAGGCTGAGGGTAGCTCTAAGTAGGTAGAAGGCTTATGCTGATTGTAGATGTACTGCCTTGAGATTTTGAGTTAGAGATCAGGTATTCCTTCTAGTATCACCCATGAAGTATGCGATGAGGTTTGGGAGGAAAGGAAGGCTCAGTCCCAGATACATTGGATCTTTTGAGATCCTTCAAACAGTTAGAAAAGTTTCATATGATATAGCCTAGCCCACAAATTTTTCTACTATTCATCTAGTTTTCCATGTTTATATATTGCAGTTGTACATTCTCGATGAGTCTCACATGTGCTCTGGTAGGACTCAATTTAGACGGATGATAGTTGACATTTGTTGAGGAGCTGGTGTTTATATTATCCAGGGATATCATGCAATTATGGTCTAGAGAGATTCCAGTGGTTAAGGATTAGTGGAGACACCACCTAGTAGAGAAGGCTTCTTGGGAGATCAAGAGGAAGATGCGCTCCCAATATCCTCACCTATTCGATACTTTAGGTACATCCTAACCCTTTACTTTTCCAGACAAAAGTTTGTTTAGTAGTAGATAATGTAATGGACCTCCAGGTCATTTTTTGCATTTTTTCTAATTTTCGCCATTTAGAGACTTCCTATAGCTGGCCTAAGTCATTTATGGTTTGCTGGAACTAATAGTTCGATTATCGGGTAATTTATTTGGTTTTAAAGCCAATTCATTATTTTTAAATTTTTACTGGTAAGAATTTGATACAGGGAAAAAACTATAGTCAAACTACCTCGTATTCCAATTCTAGCAATTCTAACAACTCTAGATAATAAATTTTAGGCTATGGGGATCTTTTGTTTGGGTCCTAAGTCTCCGGACTCATACCGAGCTATTATCAAAAAATTGATAAAAATGGTACTTAGGTGTGTGACCTAATTTTATTGAAAAAACTTTGGATAGAAATATTAACTTTGCCACGAAATCCAAAACGTCAAATTTAATCGGGTACCATAGTTCATTTGTGCAGACGGGGTTTTTGATAAGTTTAGGGGGTCAGTGGGGACTTGGAAAAATTCTAAGTCTTACCCTGTGCATCTGCTAAAGTGGACCTTTGGGCTCTTTAGTGGAGGCCTCTTAAGCAGCCAACCAAGCTCTTAAGCGGTCCTGGCCTGCCCCAGCGAGATGCTTTAGTAGCAAGCTGAAATCAAAAGTGTATGCTGCTTTAGTTCTGGCTTGTCCTCTTAAGCGGTATGTCAATCTCTAGTCAGGTACAACATTAGTGGTACTTGGACTATTTAGCGATAATCACTTAATCAACCAAAAGTCCACTTAAGCGACAGCTGGAGATCCCTTATCTACCCGATTTTCTTCCCATTTCCCCAAAAGTTTCAAGAGTGAAAACCCTAGAAAGTGTGAAAAATTGAGGGAAACATTGTTAGGTGATTTTAGGGTGTTTGTGAGATTAGATTTCTCATTTCTTCTTCAAAATCTTGGTAATTTTCTATTAATTTCATGATTAATCTCTTAATTATTCCCAAAATCCTAAAATTCTTGTTGAGTATATTAAGGAGTTATTTTAAATTTTAATTTGCCTATTCTTGAGGGTACATGTTCCTTGAGCATCGAGGGATGTGTTGGTGGTTTCAAAAGTGCGATTGCATAAGTGGGCCCCATATAGAATTTTATGTGATTTTGGACCCAAAACATAAAAATTCAAAACGGGTACCGTTTTCTGGTATTAATGAGTATATTATCATTTTGATAGTAAGGCACCATTTGAAAGCTTTTCCAAAGGGGAAATTTATGATTTAGTGTATTTCATTGTTCTCTCTTCGACTTTCAGGTAGACTACATTTACCTTTCTCATTGATAGGGATAAATTATAGTATATTCATGATAATGAGCTAATATTGGTTTTAAAGTAGGACTTAGAGTTAATTTAGCATGATTGAATTAGTTAGCCGATTGCAAATGGTAAATTTAGAATAATGGACTTAGCTACTCATTCTTTAGGTAGAATTGCTATCTTAGGGCTAAATAGTGTCTTATTTAATGTCTAGTGGTGAATTTAGATACTTAGCCATGTTTGGGGTGGAATTTACCTTAGATGGATTTTGGTGATTAGAAGAGGGCCCTTCAACCCATCTTAGTTCAATACTACTATTATCTCCTTGTATACTTTATTGGTGTGTTACATCTTGTAAACATATATCAAAGAGCTTGAGGAGGTCAGATATGTTATTCTTTCTTCTACATGGATACTTAGAAGATGGAATTTATTTCAATTTGAGTCCCGTGATTTATCTATTTACTTTTGATTTGAGTACCACGATTTGTGTTATTGAGTTTTGATTTAAGTCCAACAAATGATGATATGAGTTTTGGTTCAAGTCTGGCATTCCGAGGATATCTATTACATTTATGGATCCATTTTGATTTTGATGATTTTAGTATGGGAGGATTCATGTTTATGATTTTTATATATGTCTATTTGGTATAATTTTAGTTATTTATGTCCCTTTTGATTGCACCCCTTAGGTTTATGGGGGCCAATGTTGGGATATTTACTTTTCTTCTCTTCCTGGGTTATAGGGACCAGTTTAGTAGTAATGGATATATTTTCTTTACTATTATTATTTCAGTTATTTATTTGCAGTGTTTGGTGCTTTATTCAAGGTTTTACCTTTTATCTTGACTTAGTTTATTTATCTTGTATTTTTCTTATGTTTATATTATGATTTGGCTTAGTCGGGTTATGATTCCTATTAAGTACCCATGGATTTGGTACTCATACTACACTTCTGCACCTTTTTGTAGATTCGAGTACTATTGTTCACAGTTGATGTTGAGGTTTGTGCGGTCAGAGTTTAAAGAAAAGGTGCGAACTCGAAGTCAGAGTTCACCTTTTCTCCTTATTCTATTTTTGCTTGGTCGTTCTATATTCAAGACTAATGTATATTAGACTATGATAGTACTGGTACTATTTTGATTTAGTGGTTCTTGTACCAACACTACTAGGTCGTGGGTTGTTGTTATTTCTCTTATTTATCATTTGTCTTATTATTACTTATGACTTGTTATGTTCAAGCCTTTACTTACATATTTCCAACATTTAAGCCATTCTCCACTAAATTAGCCCATTTCTATCAGCTTCGAGCTACAGTTGAGCTTACCTACTGCCAGGGTAAAGTAGGTGACATCATGAATCATAAATTGGGTCATGACACCTCGACTTTAGCCAACAGTTATAGAGTTTGATTCAAGGGTGAGCAACATGATCGGGTAGCCATTGAATCTTTTGACTTATGTTCATATTATTTATTTTTGGACTAAGACATTTTCATTGTTTATTTCATATTTTTCATTATCTATAGGAATGGTTTGGGCATTCTTAGTTGTTCTTGTATGGTAAATTTAGGTCCCAAAATTGTAGTAAGTAGAGACATTATGCATTCTATCCCATACTTATGACATTAATTTAGTTGGATCTTATTTTAGTTGCTTATTATTGTGTTTAGTAACTTCAAAAGAAAAAATTGATGAAAATAACTTGTGAAGTGTTAGATTGACTTGATATGGTTGGGGGTTAGATGGTTCACCCATCAGAGTGTTAGGGTGGGCACCATTAAGGAGTATTTGGATCATGACAAAGATGGTATCAAATCATTTGATTCATGTCACAACCCTGCATAGACCTTGGACATAACTGGCAACCCAGTCTAATGAAGACTTGAGACAAACTCTTAGTAATACATCATAAGCCTAATCTTATAAAATACTGAAATAAAATAGACTAAAGAGAAGTCATTCAATTTAAATGAAATAGAAAGAGGAAAAACAAAGTAAAATATGACCCAATAACATCCAATTAAATCAGTCTATAAAGCCTCTAATATAAGAAAACCATCTAAGCCGGGACAAGAAATGTTAGACCCTAAAATAAAAATGTTTTTTGATAGATATCATGCATTATAAGGTAATATATTTGTTGATAAATGATACGAAGTTTTAACGAGACCACTAGAAAGTGTTTTAGAAATTTCAAAATGCGTTACGAGGCATTTTGTGACCTCAAAATTGTAAGGGCCCATAATTAGGGTGTGCCCCATAGGCATGGAATGGCTTAATGTAAAAACCAGTGGACTGGTGCAATTAGTTCATGCCAAGATTATTGGCTGCGCATTAAGGACATGCCATACCCTTGGCATGGCGCAATAAGGGTGTGCCACGCTAAAGGTCGCAGCGACATCAAATTTCAGTTTTTTCTTTAGTTTTTCAAGAGTAATCTGGTATGTTACCTCTTTTCCTCCTACAACTAATACTATACAAAATTCCCCATTCCCCAACTAAAAATTCCATTGTTCATCTTCTTCCAAACTAGAACATAGATAAGGGTTCTTCTCCAAATTCAAGCTCCCGTGCATCAAATTAAAGCTTCTTTCAAAGAAAAATCATCAAGTTCAAGTATGTGGGGTTTGAACAATGATTCTTCTATCCTTGTGCCCAAAATTTTATTTTTTACTTGAATATAAGAAATTGATAACTAGGGTTCTACCAACTTTTTTCATGCTTTGAGATTATGATGTTTCCGCAAGATTTGAATTATATTTAGCACAAAATTTCATGTTTATTTATGTTTTTACCCACGAAAGTGATCTTATGCAATGAGTTTTGGTATTTTGACATGAAATTTTGATTAGATGGTAAATGATTAGGATTTGAGCGTAACATACTTAGTTTAAAGGAAGTTCAAGTTACAAAATATTGCAACATGATTAAGGTTTTATCCTTGATCCTATGTTCTCTAGTATAAGATATGAAATCCATAAATTTCTTATGGGTATGATTTAAGAAAGAGAAGCATAGTTTGTTTTCTATTTTATAAACCCATATTCTAATTTAAGGTAAATTTCATAAGTATGTGCATTAGTGTACATATTTTGGGAGTAGTATTTAGCATCGAGGGAAATGTGGGTTTAGCACATCCTATTTCCTAGAAACAATGTGACATCGTATGTTTAAAGGTCCTCGCTAGAGAGTATCTCACTAGTCCAAATGGGCTAAGTTTAGTGATCACTCTAGTTAAGGTTCTATATCGATGGCAAGGATAGAACAAGTCTCTTCAAAATTGTTAAGACGTTGAAATCCATGTTTGCTCACATGGTTTATGTCGATTATAATAATCTCCCACAGTAAAGAAGATTTTTGAAACTAAGTGTAATGGCTCACAAACTTTACTCAGATGTTTTTTATGAAATATGCTTATGTTAATTTTGTTTTCAGTTCTTTCATGATCGTGGTTAGTGTATTTAAACTTAGCATGCATGTTTTATGATAATGATCTGTATAAGTTTTACTTATTGCATTTGCCCCTATATACTCAGTATATTCTATAAGTACTGACCAGATATATGTATGTGTTGCTACATTGTTTTATAATGTAGGTTCTTGTAATTGTACTCAACATTACGATTAGCCACAATCACCACCTTCTACATCCTTCTAGTTAGTGATTCCTCATATTCTGAGGGCCAAGAGTATGCTTGTTTTCAAATGTTTTATTACTATCAGTTTAGACTTATATTTTTTATTCTTTGGGTTAGCTGGGGTCTATCCCTGTGGCTCTTCAATAGACTTAGAGGATTTTGAAGTATAATCAGTTGGATAAATTTCTTTTCTTTATATTCTTATGAGTTTTATATGATATTAAGTTTATAGTATTTTAATGAGATTGTTCATCATATTGAACCCAATTTATAACATTTCAGTTTCCCCTTATATTTAAGTTTATTCTATCATGTTTCAAGTGCAGAGTAGATATCATGGTTTAGCTTTGGCACTACTCTTAGTCCTAAGCATTGTGTGATGTCAATAGGTAGCTCAAAAGCATTACACAATCCCCTAGCAATATAATAATATGAAAATACTATATCTCTAAGATAAACCACCTTTTGAAGGATAAAGGACAAACCAAAAATTGAGTTATCTGAATGAACTTAGTGCAGCAACAGTATCATTAGAATGTGCCTTCAAACCTATATCATTAAATAATGTATCCACTCAGAGATGGTCAATACATTGAATGTGTTTGCATATATAATAGATAAAAAGACAAGATATGCCTCATATAAATATTTATAGGAGTAAAATTCAATTTAAAATGAAATATCTTACTAGTGACTCCAAAAGTTGAAAACATATACTTTCTATTGTTTAGTTCTGAACTAGATGGTATCACTGATATCCGTTAAAACTACAACACCCTGTATTTTATTTGTACTTGTTATAATTATAGGGATCTTGATATAGCCTTGTGATATAGGTAATAGACTAGATTTATTATGTGAGTATTGATGGTGCAAATAGGTTTCTAGAAACCTCCCGTGCATTTTAATGTGACGCAACCAAATTAACATTGATAAAACTATATAACTTGGGATCATAAGCAAGGATTTGACTATTATGTTTAAAATTATTAAGTTTATACAATTTTTAAGTAATATTAAAGAGATTAAGAACATAAAATGGAATATAATATTAAGGTGCTTGCTTGACTTAATTAATATAGTAAGTGAATCAACTAGTTGATCTATATGGACCACATTAATGGATATTATTTGGGCCTATATTAATGTACTCATTTGAGCCTAAATTAAGTAAAAGATAAATAAAATGGAGAAAGGGCCCAACACTCAAATCTCTCAAGGCCTAATTTAATTGAACCCAACAAGGAATAAAGAAAGTAGGTGCATCACCTACTTTGACCTATTGAACAGATTGATCTCCTTAAGTAGGTGCAGAACCAACTTGAACCAATTTAACTAATTTGAGGTCCAAAATATAGATAAATAGATATCCAAAATAGGGACTTTATAAGGAAAAGTTGCTGGTCGTTTCCTTCAATTCTAAGTTACAAAAAAGGACCATATTTCATATGTTTTTGCTACTTCTTGCTAAATCATCAAGGAGAATCCCTAATTCACCTTCTAGGGTACTTAAATAAACCCTCACCTTTTCAAGCAAAGGTAAGTGAAAACACTTACCATTTAGCTTAATTCTCTTATGGAAGATTGCGAAAACATGTTATTCATGCTTAATTAGAAATGTAGGGCAGAATATAAAAAAAGCTAACTGCTCACTAATCTTTCTTATTAACAAACTTATCTTTTCTTCTTTGGTTTAGAGTGTGAAGGAAAGTTCAAGTTAAAAGGATAAGTGAAAGAAAACTGAGGCGAGGTGACTTCCCTATTTTATACTCTTTATGTATGAGTTTGGGTAAAGAATTATGTATGTGTTGTTATTAAGAACTCAAGGGATGATGAGTTCAATATTTGGTTGCTATGATAAAGAAAATTTGGAGTTTTTTTGTAGGCAATTTTATCAGTACATGTTAGGGACTGTCGAGTTGATGTTGTAGAAAGGTGTAAATATTGAATAAGGGTTGTAGTGGTATGCCACCAAACTAAATGTTGTGTATGTTTACTTCATGTTCCCTTTTGTACATTGTTTTGAGAGTGTAATGGAGCCACAATGATTTTAGGGAATATAAGAATATATATGGTATGTGGATGTAATTGGGGGAGAAATGGGTTAAATAACACCTTTGATTTGATAAATTATGGGCTTACTGCTCGGCTACTATTTTGGTAAAGTTAAGTAGCCCAATGTATTGGTCAGTTACTAATACTAGTTGTACCATATACTTTATTATAGATAAGTAATCCAAAAGGCAGGACATTAATTTGGGTTACTATCAGAGTTGTACAGAAAGGTATGTAAGGCATACTCTATTTCATACTCTTTGCCATGAAATCCAACACTTGTGTTACAAAGTAATCTTCTAAATTTTTCCATTAGAAAATGATGCATAGTGGAAGTGCAAGATCTCCCATGTATCTAACGACCTTGTCCCACTCTCTAATATGTTAAAACATCTCAATATGTGCTTATTATAAAGTCTGCATATCTACTTTGACTAGCAAGTTTCACAAGTTCTCCTTTAAGTCAAATAATACCCATGTGTTTTTTTTAGCTCCTAAACACTTCATTTATATACAAAATACTTCCTACCTCATTTTTATTACATTAAGTACTTATTCACAGGTCTCCTATTAGTAGATTATTGTTCCAAAGTACCATAATGTTATAACCAAAAAAGTAACAATCTTAGGCTAAATAAACTAAGTAACACCAATTTAATTGAACGGATCACAACTCAGGGGCGTAAGCCTAGCATGGGCTGATCCTGATACCATTATATGTGAGTGGCAGCTTATGGGAGAAATCCTATCATGGGTTGATCCCAATCTATTTATAGACGGTGGCAGCTCAAAGGCATAATACTTGCATGGGACGATACCAATTTGTGTATTTACCACTGATCAACTAATCATTTATATCATATGGCTTACAAAGATTATAAAGTAAGACGGGTAAAATTAATAAAAGAATGTAAAGAACTTATCCTACAAGTATATGTAAAGGTGATATACTTTAATCATTTATACAGTTGTATCTGATTTCAATTAAGATCTTGCATCATGTATAATTACTTTCAGCCTTACATATTTTTTTACTAATGTCCCTAACGAGGGACTTGGATTTTATGTTGTAGGCACAGATGTTTCAGCTAATACACCTTCTCAGTAAGAGAACAGGATATCCAGCAGCTATTGGTGACCTCTAGACTGATTCGAGGCATTTCAAGCTTATTACATATGTTTTGGTATTGTACAGTAGTAAAAATTAGGGTGGGTTTTTTCCCCAAACTTAACTATATCTATGTATCTCTACAGGCTTTGTAGAGCGATGTATGGTGTTTTAGTGTCTTTTCTTTTAGATGTTGTGGCCTCAACGACCATGTCTTTACATATAGTTTTGTTCTTGCCTATATGGTTTATTCTTGTCAATGCATTATATCCATATTTGGTAGAACCTTTGGTTATTATATTTACATGTACGAGACATATAAGATCATAGGTTTGTGCACTCGGGCCTTGATGACTACGGGTGCTTGTCCACCCCATTTGGATTTGATGAAGGACAAAACAACATGGGCCATGTAGATCTGATCAATGCTTGACAAGCTCCAATCATGTTTGCCACATGAATCAAGATTAATTCATTATGTCCCACACAATCATCCTTATGGAGGAAATTATAAGGATCTAACCATCCTCATGTCGGAAAAACACAATTTTCTGGTGTTAATCCATTTAGACTCATATCTCCTTGGTTAACCACCTAATTCTCTTAAAGCCCAAATATTAGCCTTTTCACATAATCAAACATCATTAAAAATTATTCTATTTCTGTTAATGGAATAGACTATTGTTAGTAGATCATACCAAGACTTGCAAGTCATTTGTTCCATTGTTTATTAAACCATAGGGTCTATCATAAATTTCTTTAATCATCCATGTAGAAATCATGTATAAAATAATCATTTGACATCCATCCAATTTGTTAATAAAACCCATTAACTAATTAGGAGTCATAATTCTCAAAAGCCATATGTAAAATAGTATAACATTTAGGTCAATTCATTCATGTCTCATTAGGAAATTGATAAAAAATAAAACCCATCAAAATGGTAATATCTTTTAACCCAACAAATCATTCAACACTTTAAATAATGGGTAAAGCAAGAAATATTCACCTAATACTTTCAAGGTTTAAATAAATATGTAGTCAATAAAAATTCCAAGTAAAAGATAGTTTATTTATGATTTCATGCGCCTTTTGTCAATTATATATATATAAACTTGCTGCCCTAATTCATTATTTGAAAATTCTATGAGTTATAAGGGTTTAGAAATTGATAAATTATATTTCTAATGTTTACTTATGAACAAATCATTATGTATACCTTTTTGATGAGGAACTATAGAGCTAAAACTTAGAGATTGACCTTTAAATCAACTATGAACTTGACTTGTTTCATAACATAAAGAGGATGAGATGAGGGGTTTTCAATCAATTTAGGGTAATTATATCATAGGTGAAAATATTTTAAAGTAAAAGGAGATGGTTTGCCTAGTATAAGGACCAAAATACCCTTAAAATAACATATATTAATAAAATCGCATCAGGAAACACAAGGGTATGCGACATACACCCTAAGGCATAGCCACCCCTAGTGTGATATGAGTCCCATCTAGGCTAGGCCCTGTGCAATGCATAGGCCACTGCGATATCAAGAAAATGTACCCTTGCACTGGTTTTTGCAATGCAAGGCAAGGACATGGCCTCCAAGCGCGCAACACATGGTCCCCTTCCTCGTCCTAAATTTCCCCATTACTCTAAAACACATCCCTAAACTTTTTCTACTCATTCTAAGGGCCGTATAAGTTTATTTCTAATCTTAAAAGGGATGTAATGTTGTATGAGGAATTACATTATTCTCCCATTGGAATCATTTGTCCCCAAATGATGATTATGGATATTTCTAGCATGATAAAAGTATTTGCATAAAACATTGAAAATAAATACCAACAAGATTGAAAGATAAGTGTGAGACTAGTACCTTAAACAACATCATCCAAAGGCAAGAACAAAGAAAAAGTATCTAGCTTTATTTGCTACTCAACTTTTGAACTTGTCAATATAAAATTTCTATATGATTATTTTTATAGGACAAAGAATATTTTTCACCAATATTCTCTGTGGAGACAATGAGAGAATAGTCATCCACACACGTGAAACACTAAATGAGCCGATGACAAACTCGTGGGCAAGTCCAATTTATAAACAAAATCTGTAAAATTCCTCATAATCTGATAAGGAAAAATGTAGCGAGGATAAGCTTACCTTTTCTCCCAAACCTCATCACTTATTTAATGGGAGAGACTTTCAAAAACACCTAATTTCCAATACAAAATTCTAACTCCCTTCATCTCACATCAGCATAGGACTTTTAATGACTTTGGCAGTTTTTTGTCTCTGTCAAATTATTTTAACTTTCTCCATTACATGGCGCACAAGGTCTGGTCCTAATAATCCAACTTTTCCCACCCCATACCACCAAATAGGTGACCTAAACCTCCTACTATAAAAACCTTTAAAAGGAGCCATCTGGATACTAGAGGGGTAGCTATTACTGTAGGCGAATTCTATAAGAGGCATATGATATAACAACTACCCTTTAATTTAATAACATAAGCTATCAACATATTCTCAAGGATATAAATAGTGTCCTACACATGTCCACACATCTAAGGGTGGAAGTTGGTGTTGAGGTTCATCTGAGTACGCAAACCTTTCTAAAAATCCATCCCAAATTAAGAAATAAATTATGTTCCTCTATCTAATATTATGGATATAGGGGCTCCATACAATCTAATAATCTCCTAAATGTATAATTTTGGATAATCCTCTCCTGAATAAGTCATCCTCATAGGAAAAAAGTAGGAGATTTGGTTATTTTATCAATGATGAAATAAATAGTATCATATGGATTGTAATAATGTAGGAGACTGGTGATAAAATCCATATTGATCATTTCCAACATCCACACGGGGATATCAATGTCTTAAAATGTACCTCCAGGTAATAGGTGCTCGACCATAACATTTTGACAATTAGGGTACTTAGAAACAAAATTATAAATATCCTATTTCATATTATTACACCAATAAACTTTGTTCAAATCATTTTACCATATTGTAGAGCCAGGATAATTGGTACACTAATGTACATCATCTTTGGTCAAGATTCTCACATGCAAATTATCAATATTAGGAGCACATAATTTCCCTTGGTACCGTAAAATGTCATCTTCTCCAAAATCAAAATCCATTACTTTATCAACAAATATCTTCCCTAATTTGCACAAGTATAGGATCATTATCCTATTTATCCTTAACTTAAGAACCTAGGGATGACTTATCCATTTCTTCAACAATAACTCCCCAATCCTTGGAATCCAAAAGATAGGCCCCCAAATTAGAAAGCTAAAGGATGTCTTTTATCAACCCTTTTCTTCCCTACTTAACATGAGAAAGAATCCCCATAGAAAACCTGCTAAGAGAATTATCAACTACATTAGCTTTAGCTAGTAGTTGTGCAAGCTCATGTCATAATAATTCAATAGTTCTAGCTGCCTTCTTTTCTTGAGGTTCAACTTTTTATGGGTGAAAACATATTGTAGGCTCTTGTGATTATAGTAAATGTTCACATGCACTCCATAAAAATAGTGATGCCAAATATTGAGTGCAAAAACCACAACTACTAACTCAAAGTCATGAGTTAGATAATTTCTCTCATGTACATTTAGTTATATATAAGCATAAGCCACAAACTTTCCATGTTTCGTAAGCATACACCCAAGTCCCAACAAGGACACATCACATTCTACCACAAATCCTTCAATACCTTTGGGGAATGTGAAGACAGGGGTAGAAGTCAAAAAATATTTTAATTTCTCAATACTTCCCTCACAACATTAGAGCTTAGGAACTTTACCCTTTCTTATGTCAGCTTAGATAACGAAGAAAATATAGAAGAAACCTAAGAAACTCCAAATATAAGTCAGGATCATGGGTCTAGGCCACTTTCGCACCGCCTCAACTTATTAAGGATCCATATTAATTGCATCACTAGAAATAATGTGATCGAGAAATTCATAAAATTTAACTAGAATTCACACTTATAAGATTTTACATAAAGCTCTTGATCTTTGAAAGACTAGAGTACAATTTGGTGATTGGCATTTTCCTCCTTACTTCGAGAGTAGGCCAAGATGTTCATTACAGACTATCATGGGCATGACCAACATTTTCTCCAACACCCTATTCATAAGATCCATGAATGTTACAAGAGAGTTAGTTAAACCAAATGATATAACCAAAAATTCAAAGTGACCATACCGAGTAGGAAGAAAGCCTTGGGAATATTATCTTCCATAAATTTCAACTTATGATGACTCAAACGGAGATCTATTTTTGAGAAACACTTAGCATCTTGAAGTTTTATACGATTCGACCCACGAGGACTCGAATCTAAGATGGAAAAATAAAGATAGAGGATAGATAGATTACAGATAAATAGATAGACTCAAGCAAGATGAAAGAATCAAGAACTAAAGATCATATTAATCTCGAAACCCCATAATTCAATAATCCACGAGCACCTAACTCTTACGCGACCGCAAAGGGGATTAGATCGCCCTTACAACAAATATTTCTAAGCAAGATTCAACAAATGCTTTTCCAAGCACTATAACATTCCCATGCATCTCTCATGAATACATCATATAAATTTTATGATAAAAAAACTACCTAATGAAATGTCTAAGGCACCTATTTATATTAGTTGCCTTTGTAAAACTAGCCTATTACAAAGATAGCCCAAAATTGGATATTTAGGAAATAATCAACAGTCGCTCTTCAAAACAGGCTCTAAGCCCCAAGCAATTATCCATACATGGAATTGTGGATTTAGGATCTTAAAAAGGGTCCTTCAAGTGCGTTCTTGAGCTCCTTTCTTGACCATGGCTTGGACCTCTTTCTATTGGCCCCGAATGATGTAATCAAAAGATATAATAGCTATTTGGCTTGTATCATCCTCCCCTTCTTTAAAAGGATTCGACCTTGAATCCGACCTTTCTAAACAAAAGAAAGGACAACGAACACAAACTCCTTATAGCATGAGGTTTAAGGTTAGCACAAAAATCACCTCAACATACGAAGGTTTCACATAATTTAAATATAACCAAGGATCATTCATGTTAAATACTAAAAAGTAATTGAAAAATGCACAAAGGATTTGATTATTACAACCATCAAGAGATAGGGAAACTACAAAGGCCCTAATGGCATCAATTAATCGGAAAGGTAGAACTACCTTCACCTTATAAGCAATAAGACACAATTTCTTCTTTATCTCTTCAAGAGACCACACCAACGGTGGTGTCTCAATTGATTCTGAAGTCCACAAGATCCATATAGCATTATTACTCACACAAGTGGACAAACCAATAATTTTCCTACCTTTACATAAAATAAATCCAAGAGTATGCTAGATATCTTCATGAGCAAAGATATAGTATAGAAAGGAATCAAGTGTAAAGTCATTATCCAAGGTACTATTATCTATGAGAAAGAAAATTGGCTCAAAAGACTTAGCATATAATGCAGACAAGGATGGGATCAAAATATTTAAGCACATACAAATTCTTCCTTTCAAACAACTTCCAAAAGAATAGGATTTTAATAATGGAGTAATACTATGGGGGAGGGTAGATAATCTACTATACAACAAAACAATCCAAGACAATTAGTTCTCTCAAGAAGTTTTTGTCCCTCTATTAACAAAGTTAAGCATACTCCTAAGAGCCCCACAAGATTCTTCAAATTGTCCAACCCTATAAAGGTGATAAGAAGACCTCAACATTCATGGGCTCTTCCACAAACAAATGAACAACTTGGCATCCACAAGTTCGGATTCACTAAATTTAAGTATAAGTGTGCCAAGCAAGGAAGAAAATTTATAAGACACATCCAAAGGATACAATGACACTTTTGCCCTCGGGTTTTAAAGAATGATACCACCATGGAGAAAGAGGTCATCAATTCTAATCAAGTATTAAAGAAGGGAATCAAAAGAATAGGATTCATTCAAAGTAGTTTCAAGAGAAGGCTCTCTTCTTAACCTATAAGTTCTGAAAATTTGGTCAAGAGGGGAAACACACAATGGATAACTCTCTTGGAGCTGTATATTACTCCCCTTCTTCAAAGATCTCTCATCTTTGTTGGAGATCTTTCACTTACACAATGTTGGTCTCTCAAATGGATTATGAATTCTCGAGAAAGACTCTCTATCATAGGGAAGGATACCAATATTATCAATCAAACTTTGCTTGTCAGGTAATCCAAGAAATATGTTGGGTTTACAAAGATAACCATTTCAAAATTTGGAACTAGGATCAAATGAAAAGAGTGGCCATAGACATGAGTCTATAAAACACACCCTTTCCCCATAGATTTCACCCAAATAGAAGGACAAACTCTCTATAATAGCATAAGCATCATCAAAAGCAAGTATAGAGTAGAGAAAGGTATCCCTCAAGTACACTTCAACAAAGGTGTCACTATGTAGATACTCACTATTAGATTAAAGATCATCACCATGAGTATTCTAAATAATAGGGTCGCACAACGTAGAAGAGGAAGTTATGTCCGAACAATGGATACTTTCTCTTTCCATGGAAGAATCCTCAAGTAGACATATTCCACCCCTAACATCAAGGGGATTATTACTTAGGCCTTCACAAGAAGCAAGTAATTCATCTTCATAGGTATCAAACAAGGGTGGGGTGTAAGATAGGGATCACAACCACAATTATTTTCAAAGGAACAATCACTTATTGGGTTTTTTAAACATTCAAGAAACTCAAAGTTATCATCACCTAATTGATTATTTCTTTCCAAGACCTCACATTCCTTTTCCTTAAGAGTACTCTCATCTTCCAAGAAGAGATTTCCATCTTTAGGAGGAATATTGTCACACCGTAGTGGGTTAGCATATAGTTTATAGCCTTCAAAACAAGCTATACATTCAACATCATTATCACCACTAGGTTCATTAGGAGTGAGCTTACCATCATAAAAAAAGACATTGTCCTTAAAGAGATAAAGATCTTTCCGTAAAGAGGATGTATAACATACAAATCCATTCTCTAAAAGACCATTATCAAGTATCAAAGAGGTTTCAAGCACATGATTATACCTATGAGTCAAGCAAGTATTAGGATCTTCACTAAAGGACATGATCAAAGGGTCCCTCCTATTTTCTTGACCAACATTCTCAATTTCATCCTTTACTTGAGGTTCTTTAATTACACTAAGCATATCCTCAAGTGGTGGACTAGTTTTGAACACAAGTTGATCAACACAATTTTCACAATATGATGTACTTTCATTCAACACAAAGACTTCAATACTAGGTGGACACAAATAGATCTTACAAGAAGAGTCAATTTGATCATCAATGGGATTAACTAGTGTATCGATACTTATAATGGCTTCAACAGTTGGTGGACATAAATCGATCATTTAAGAAGAGTAAATTCGGTCATTAATAGGATTAACTAGTGTATCCACAATCACAATATGTACATAATCAACAAGAGGCAAAGAATCAACATACCAACATATAGGTAAGCTACTACTCACACTCAATGGGCTACTAGACAAACAATCATTATTCACATGCACAAAAGTGTAAGAGTTAGCTATTTTACCTTGAAGTTCTTGAGAGCATTCTTCTTTACCTTGATGTGAAGGTCTTCCACAAGTTTTGGAATCTTCTATGATCTCCCTAGTCAAATCTTTAAAGGGAATCTTTTCTTTTGGAACTTATTCTCCTCTGATTGCTATATTGGTACTTACAAAAATGTAATTATTAAGGAAAGGAAAAACAATGTTAGCTCCCATTGGTTGATAATGCTCAAACTACATTCTTGAATGGGTGTAAGAGATTGTTGTCAATATAAAACCCAACTAAGTTGGGGTCGAATCTTATAGGGAATATGGTGTGAACTCAAGTCGTTTGCGATTTAATTCACTGATAGTTTAACGTTTCCAGAAATGGGGGTTTAATTTTCACAAATTATTGTTTTACATTTTAATTTTGATGTTTGTAACCAAGATTTTAAGAAATCACTAGAATTATGTTCACTAGGGCTTACGGTACATGACAGATGCTAGAGGTAACTCAAGATTCTCACGGTGGTTAGGATAACAAGCTATCTTTATCGATGATATTTTCAAATGTCTCTCGACCTATTTAAGTGTCTAATTTCCTAATCCTCTCAGACTTAGGGAATTTCTGTTCATTGTCTAGATTTTACCTCAGGTTAACCAAACCTTGTTACAGTGCTGATTATTAAACAAAGTATTTCTGAGTCCCTGTTGATAATTCACTTCCTACTGTATATGATTTCTTTATAATGCAAATAAAATTAAATGTTTCTACTATTTGCAACCAATAGACGTTAATTAAAATCTCAGAATTATCAAGAAATCCTAACACCTATTAAATCTTGAGTGTTTAGCACATCGTCATGACATAACCTTAGATCCCATAATTTAGGTTAATGGAGTTTAGCTATTCATGATGCAAGGAACAAGTACACAAATTGAATTCATAAGTGAGAAAATTAACTTATAACGATAATGAAAATCAAGAAGTATCACTTGAATTCAACCATGGTACAAAACTCCAAAAATATTTTGAATAGCGAGAGAGAAATATCATATGTTTTTCGAATAATAATGAGTCCAAAAAAAAATAATTATTATCTAGATAACCCTAAAACAAAGCTTTAAATAGTTTAACCTAATTAAGAAAATAAAATCAACGTTATAGCTTTCCTCGAAATAGATGACGACGTCCGTGATGGCTTATCATGAGTATGACGGCTTATCACAGATGTCGTCAGCTCCTCTACACTTTTTTCTTTTGCTGCCTAGGGCTGACGATGATGATGATGCCTTATCACCAGCCTGATGACGTGTCATGGATGTCGTCAAAAAACTATCTTCAACTTTCATCTTCTATTTAAGACTGACGACGGCCTTGATAGCTTATCACCAGGCTGGCGACTTATCATGAATGTCGTCAGCCATACTTATCCTTTATTTTGCTTCACTTTTCAAATTTTTATCTTCCATTATTATTTGTTCTCCTACATCTCAACATTTACTGCAAAAATCAAAGTAAACTAATAAAAAATAACTAAAGTTTCTCAAGACCTTACAATTATTTAGAGTTAAAAGCCTCAAATGTTTTTGAATAGGCTCACACATCAACACCCTCAACTTAAACAATTGCTTGTACTCAAGCAACCATAACATACCAAAGAGAATACAAAGTAAAATTTGGCAGCTAACTACTCATACTAGTTCAGAATACATTCAACATCTCCAAGGTCAATCAATTTTAAAGCTCACTGTTGATGTTTTGGAAAACAACCATGAAACTCACAATAAAAAAGATACGACAAAAATTCAGCAATAACAACCATGAAATACCAAGATCACACTTATCTAAACAAGTCAGTGACTAACAACATACACAGTGTGCCCTCACAATAATGAAATCCCTTTTTTATAATATCAGAATTCAAATACATAAACAAAGGGATAAAACAAGAATCACTCTCAGAATGAAGTTCCAAACACTTCATGTCAAATGCCATAGGCTTACCCTTATAGTCAGTACCCATGTTTTTAGACAGGTAAGTTAGGATCACTATAGGGATTTTCTTAAGCTTGTAACGTAGGCCAGGGGATGGTATGATATTCATGAATATTTTAGAGTGACTATGCCTCCTTGAAACTACACTAACCTCTTGGGTTTCAACTCTCAACCTTCTTTTCTTCCTATCTTTTATTGATCACACATGCTCAAGATGGATGCGGTCTTTTCAATTATCACATTATCTTTTTATCATCTTTTACACAACTTTCTCACTTCTTATTCTTTTTTCACCGCACCTAACTTTTTATTCTTTTATTTTATTCTTCCTCTCTTCATACTTATTTTGTATCACGCACCCCTATGATAGATACCCTCAACTTAGGCTATTTTCCTAAGTCAAGGTGCACAGTGTCCAAGAAGGACCAAGGCCAAAACATATTTATTGTAATGTAAGCGGGAAGGTGAGAGGTGTCATAGAAAGAAATAGGCTAATTAGGTTCTAACAGGGATCAAGGGATATTATTCACATTGGGAAGGTCATTTATGCTAAAAGTGGACTAATCATAAAAAACGGCCAATGATTCTTTCCTAACTCCTATCCTATGACTATGGAAAGACTAACCGGGCAAGTTCTAGATTCAACACATAACGGGAACTGAGTAAGACCTTACACACACATAGAATACAGGTATCTTGCATATCACTACTTATTTGGTTCATGTACTTATTTAACAAAGGATATTCAGTTTCCAGACTAATGCCACAAAAAGAAGCACAGTGGTCACAAATGGATGCAATTCACTTATTAGACAATATATCAGACCACTGGAAAGGTACTCAAAAATCACAAAACAAGATAACTTCCTCAAGTACTTGTATTACTCATAATTATCTACAAAATATTCTACAACAAAAACCTACCCTTTACCCTCAACTTAAAATCAAAAATAAATTGATGTAAGGGTTAGGGTATACCTGAAGGCAATCAAACACATGGATCCTGGGTCTCCGACCCTGCTACTGCATCATCTGTTGTCTTCTCTCCATCGGGAGCATCTTGATTTCCAGTAGATGGAGCCCTGCTAGATGAGGCACCTGAAGCCCTAGCTCGGATGACTGCCTTCCATTTGTCGTTATCTACTAAGGACTCGATTTCTGCCCTTTTCAGATCCTCCTTCTCCTTATTCTTTCTTTCCCACTTCTCTACTTTTCGTTCTTTATAACTTTCGGGCCTCTCTCTTTTTCCCTTACCTTTCTTCTTACTTTTCTTTTTTTTCTTTGGTGAGTCTCCAGTGAGGTCCAGCATTGGAATTTCTTCCTCAGATTTATGCATCGCCTGACCTGTTGGCATCATAAATTTGTGTTGCTATAACACCCCGACATCTTCCTTTACCTTGTCTAATTCCTCTCTAAATCTAGCAAGATCAGCCCCTGACATTTCTTTTGCCCGCGCATCGAATCGGTTCTCCAAATCTATAACCTGCTCAGGCAAAGTCACAAAAGACTAATGGTCATCCTTGATTCTGTTTTCCACTACAACAACAAATTGTTTGGCAAAATTATGTAGCTGTGTCTTACACCACTTGGCTAGTTTAGCCACTTTTTGGATATCGATTAGATGAAATACAAAACCTGTTGCTGCTGTAGGAACTGAAGGGCTGGCTTCAGTCTCAGGCACTGATCCTTCCTATGCTAGAGAAGTTGGATGCACAACCTCAGAATCTTGCACTTCCACATGAGGTGTTGCACCGGCATCTGTAACTGGAGGTTCTGCTGCTATCTCTGCACCTCCATCAAGTGTCAATCCTGACTGATTTTCATCAAACTATATGGGGTTGTGAGTCTTTAGGGCAGGAATATCATTATCAACTCCTGCAATCTTTGGCACATTTGCATCTTGGCATAACTCTGTGATAAAACAAGGGAAAGGGTAAGCTGTGTCGATTATCGACATTCTAATCTTTATCTCATCAGCAATTGTTTCCCCAAAATTTAGGGGAAGGTTCTGTACCATGCTTGACACTAGAATAGCTTGGCCATCACCAAAAATATTTTCTCCATCAGTGGGCATTAGACAGACACGCACTATACCCTACCAAAACTTTGCCTCTTGAGTCAAAGAAGACTTGCAGATTCTTTCATTTGGGTTTGTTACCTATGCTAAATCTCCTTCAGCTATGATGTTGGCTAACCATGAACGTTGTTTCTCCTGGCTCCTAATCCGAGCATTGACTGATCGTGTGGTGGCCTGAGGAGTAAAGTTGGGACCATGAAAGAAACTGTTGATGGTTCTGATAGAGATATCTACCCGTACACCCCTCACCTACACTCTATCCAATAGGGGTTGGTCTGCTACTCTTTCACCTGGCCTGCACATGTTTTCCAACTGAGCCTGGTAATTCGCGTAGAACTCCCAAACCAGTGTAGGGAAAAATGAACCTCCTCCTTTTGTGGTCCGTCCCTACCCATACTCTTGGAAGTTCTGTTCCACTTCAGGGTACCTTCGCAACCCTCTCTGGTGATAATCATTTTTTCTTCCTGAATTAGCCTCCTAGTACTTCTTCTATCATTTCTGCGGAGCCCAGCAATGAAGATGCTCTCTTCCCTGGGAATTTGCCACCTAGCATTATCTCAAACTTTGGGGTTCTTATATTTGATAAGTGTTCCCCAAGATGGAGACTCTTTATCATCTTCTAATTCAGTGGATGGGGATCCAAATGTTGTTCCCTCAAACTCAGACACCTCAGACACTTCATGCACCTCTTCTTCAGATTCGGCATAGTCAGACTCATGCTGTTCAGAACCATTTTGCTTAGAGGCAGTACATTCAGAAGCTGCACCTTCTGGTGGTGTTGTAGTCTCAGTATCATCACTATCCTCAACTTCAATGGGTAGAGGTAAGGTTTCTTCGAACTTTTCTTCTTATTTTGCTTCCTAAGCAGAGGTTCCTCCTCCTCTTAATCAGATTCCTCGTCGATGAGCTTATGACGTACACTTTCTTTGGTTGCTTTCTTTGGTGTTTTGGGGCTTTTTCTTTTGGGTGCCATTTTAAGGTTCCAGTAGCTGTAGAAAAACCATTGGTTAGTCCACAAGAGCACAAACACAAACACATTAATCATTTCATGTTATTCATGCTTTAGGTTCCAGGTGTGACATCAATTCTTAATAAGCCTTCATGATTGTGATAGCTTATCACAATGGTCATCAACCTTAGATAGTACCTTCAAAATTTTAACAACTTTTGACTACATTCCTAATAAGTCGTCACAATTGTGATAGCGTATCACGAATGTCGTCATCTCTAAACAGAAACCACTTTATTCCTGTCAGCCTTTGATGATATTCCTAATAAGCCATCACAATTGTGATAGCCTATCATGAATTTCGTTAGCTATTATCAGAACCCACTTTTTATTTTGACTCAATTTTTGGTCCCCATTATTTCTCAAAATCCACTTGAATTCTGAGAGTGGGCTGTCTTTTTAAACCCTGGGCCTGCACAGCAGACCCTAGGTGCGATTTTAGCTCCTTTCCAAGTTGAACTTGGTTCAAGCATCTTGGAGACTTGGGTTTTCATCTATAAATCACTTACCACAAAAAAAAGAGTTAAAGTTAGAGTATACCTGATGGGGGCCCTTAATCTGATTACACGCAGAAGAGGAAGTAGGAAGTAGAAAGAATCTCTTGATTCTGAATTTCAAACCCACGCACAAGGGAACTTGTTTTCTTGAAGTGTTTTGCAAAGAGTAGGAAATAAACTAACTAATGAAAGAAATAAACTAAAGTAAAAGAATTAAAACTAGAAGAAATTTGAAAAGGTTTTTGTGTTGGGCCGGGTCGAATTTGATTTAAACTGGGCCTAGAATTTTATCTTTTAAGTCTTTGGGCTGACAACGACTTGTGATGGCTTATCACAAGTGTGACAGCCTATCAACAACGTCGTCACCCGTTAGTAGAGGTTGCCTCAAGTTTGTCTCTGATGATATTTCTGATAGCTTATCACAGAGGTGATGTCTTATCAGAGATGTCATCATGGCCTTTCAGCTGATCTCCTCATTTTTTACCTTCTCTGTACTAAATCCTAAATATAAAATTTAAAACACTTTCTTAAACATAAAAAATTTGAGTTGCCTCCCAATAGCGCCTGATTTACTGTCGCGGCACGACTTGGTTGTCTTGACTACTCAGACATCGCCAAGACAACCTGCTGATACCACTTTACCATCATCATAAAAGACGTCAATGATTGAGAAAACACTCATCTCATGTTGCTGAGTCATGGATGAGTGTATTTTGAAGCGTGCTTCTTTGTCATTAAACCTGAACATTAGCTCATTCAACTCCATGTCTACTAGCACTCTCCTAGTTACAAGTAGTGGCCTACCTTAGATGATGGGCACTTCAAAATTCACTTCACAATCTAGGACTACAAAATCAGCAGGCAGAAGAAAATCGGCTACCTTTACTAAAACATCGTGTAGTATGCCCACAGGCCGCTTCATAGATCTATCTACCATTAACAATCGCATATTTATTGTGGTAGGATCCCCCAAACCTAATTTCATGTACAAAGCTAGTGGCATTAAATTTATACTGGCTCCCAGATCGCATAGTGCTTTTGTGAACTTCAGTGGGGCAATAGTACACGGGATGCTAAACGCTTCCTGATCTACCTTTTTATACACTAAAGACCTTGTAGAGATAGTGCCACAATGGAGAAAATTGTCCTCCGGCTTATGGATAACCTTCTATTTCTTGGTTACATGGTCTTTCATGAACTTTTTATATCCTGGAATTTGCTCAAGTGACTTAACTAAAGGCACATTAATTGTCAATTGCTTGAGCATTGCCATGAATTTGCTGATTTGGCATCATCAACCTTTTTCTTCAATCTTTGAGGAAAGGGAGTTGGTGGCCTCGGGATAGATTTCAACACCACTTCCCCTTTTTTTTTATTTCTCTGAAGCATAAACAAAACTATCCAGCTTCTCAAACTCCACTGGTTTGCTTTCTTCAGATTCATCAACAACTACCTCAACATCTACAGATTTGCCCATAGAATGGCCAGGTAAGATCTTACCACTCCTAGTGGTAATCGCCATACATGAGTCATCATTTCGTAGATTCTGAACCATATCACTAGGTAAAGTTCCACTTTTTCTTTGTTTCAGTGTTGTGGAAAGTTGGCTCATTTGCTTCTCAACTACTTGATAAAAGTGGAGTGTGAACTAACCAACTGACCCAGGGTAGAGAATTCACTCTTCATAGTGGTTAACCCCGAGTTGGTAGCCTCAACTCCCTTCAACAATTTTTCTATCATGTCCTCTATGGATATCTTGCTAGATCTAGTTGGTGAAACATCTCGACTTCCAGGAGGAACATACAAACCACTCTTATCATTATTGCGTCTCCAGTTTTCTTGATCACTATCTTTATAATCATGCTTGTCATAAAAGTTTCGACCTTGATTCCCTTGGATATTGCCTCGGAAACCCCCCTGATTATTAACAAAATTTGCCTCCTTATCTATATCCATAGAAATAGTGCACTGAGATTCTACAACCTTAACCTTTTCAGTCTTTCCTGACAGAAAGTGCTTGGTCAGCACGTCTATCTGAATCTTTAAGTGGGCCATGTCTTGGTCTCTCTCCTCATCACTTCTGCACTGCTCCGCAGTCATACCACCAGAAATAGTCGGGCTAGCTACCACATAATCCCTGGTATGCCAAGCCCAACTCTGTTTGGTCATTCTATTTAGAATGTCTGAAGCATCTTGAAAACAAAGGTCAATGAATGAACCACCTGCAGCATTATATACAATTGGCTTTGTCACAGAGTTAAAAGCTCTGTACAAAGTCTCCATCAAGTGTAAGTCTGTCATGTTGTGGTTCGTACATTGTGCCATATTCTTCTTGAATCTCTCCCAAGTTTCATGCAATGCTTCAGTCGAGAGCTGCCTGAAGTTACTGATTTTGTCCCTCAATTGTACCCTCCTGGAGGGTGGAAAGAATCATTCTAGGAATTCCTTTTTCAACTGTCTCCATTTGGTTATAGAATTGGGCTCTAGCTTATTTAACCATATTGTTGCCTCCCCAGACAGAGACAATGGACACAATCTCAATCGGATTGCATTTTAGCTCACTCCCAGATTATCAAAAGAATTGGAAATGGTGATAAAGTTCACCAAGTCCATGTTCGTATCATTACCTGGCAAGACTCTAAACAACCCTTTAGATTATGGAGTTGAATCATAGTACTTGTTATACAGAATTTTGCACCAGGTGCCAACGGCATAAGAATGATATCACCCGTTGCACCTGCTCAAACCATTTCTTCGTTATCGATATCAACCTTATAATGGACAGGCTATTGACCATACCTTCCTCTGACTTGATGGTTTCTGTCTAAATTTCACTGCACTGGTACAGTAATTTCCTCATCTCGCCTTGGGTTTTGAGGATTCAGTAATTCCTCATCACCCAAGTCTTCATCATCATGTTTTGGGTGACGTACTTGTTGACCCTTGTTCTGTACGTTCACCTGATCCCAGGCCAAGGCTGCCAGTCTGTCAGTCTCTTGTTGTTCTGCCATTCCACTGATTAGTTGAGGTTCCATATAAATTGGTAATAACGGTTGTCCGAAACATCTTGTTTTTGTCATAAACAACAAGGGACCTACAATAAACAAAAACAACAAATTAACGTAAATCTAGGTAACCTAACTAACAGTCAGTTAGCGCACACAACTTTCAGTTTTCATCCGTATTATTTGGCAACGACGCCATTTTTGATAACGCTCAAACTACACTCTTGAATGGGAATAAGCGATCGTCGTCAATATAAAACCCAACTATGTTGAGGTCGAATCCCACAGGGAATATGGTGTGAACTCAAGTAGTTTACAATCTAATTCACTGATAGTTTAACGATTCCTGAAATGGGGGTTTAAGTTTAACGAATGATTGTTTGTCACTTTAATTTTAATGTTTGTAACTAAGATTTTAAGAAATAACTAGAATTATGTTCACTACAGCTTATGGTACATGAAAGATTCTAGAGATGACTGAAGATTCTCATGGTGGTTAGTATAACAAGCTATCTTTATCGATGATATGCTCAAATGTCTCTCGACCTATTTTAGCGTCTAATTTCCTAATCCTCTCGGACTTAGGGAATTTTTGTTCACTGTCCAAATTTTACCTCAGGTTAACCAACCTTGTTACAACGCTGATTATTAAATGAAGTATTTTCGAGTCCCTGTTGATAATTCACTTCCTACTAGATATGATTTATTTCTCAAGCAAATCAAAGTAGGTGTGTTTACTATTAGCAACCAACAGACATTAATTAAAATCTCATAATTATCAAGAAATCCTAACACCTATTAAATCTCGAGTGTTTAGAACATCGTCATGACTTAACCATAGATCCCATAATTCAGGTTAATGGAGTTTAGCTACTCATGATGCAAGGAACAAGTACACAAATTGAATTAATAAGTGAGAAGATTAACTTACAATGATGATGAAAATCAAGAAGAGTCACTTGAATTGAACCACGGTACAAAACTCCCAAAATATTTTAACTAGCGAGAGAGAAATATCGTATGTTTTTCGAATAATGATGAGTCCAAAAAAAACAATTATTATCTAGAAAATCCTAAAACAAGGCTTTAAATTATTTAACCTTATTAAGGAAATAAAATCAAAATTACAGCTTTTCCTCAGAATAGATGATGACGTCCGTGATGGCTTATCATGAGTATGATGGCTTATCAAAGATGTCATCATCTCCTCTGTACTTTTGGCTTTCGCTACCTAAGGCTGACAACGATGATGATGCCACCAGCCTGATGACGTATCATTGATGTCGTCAAAAAACTGTCTTCAACATCCATCTTCTATTTAATGCTGACGACGGCCTTGATAGCTTATCACCAAGATGACGACTTATCATGAATGTCGTCCACCACACTTATCCTTTATTTTTCTTCACTTTTCAGCCTTTTTGCTTCCATTATTTTTGGTTCTCCTGCATCTCAACATTTACTGCAAAAATCAAAGTAAACTAATAAAAAACAACTAAAGTTGCTCAATACCTTACAATTATTTAGAGTTAAAAGCCTCAAATATGTTAGCATAGGTTCACACATCATTGGTTGCAACCCCCTCATTTCACTCCTCATAATTTCTTATTTTTTCTCTCTTAGGTTGCCAACTTGCACTCACTTACACCCCTCTATCGTTTGTCTTTTATTTTCATTAGACTTGGAGTAAGTGTTCATCCTTCCTTGAGATTTGGGAAGGGTAGGTGGAAAGTGATGATTTCCCTATTGGTCCTTTGCAAACTTAAACCAATTTTGCACATTTGGAATTTTATGTAGTGTAAACTAATCGGAACCTAAGCGTAAGTGTCCACATTCTAATGGGAATATGTTACACTACCCCAGCTTATAGTACCCATCTCGAGTGAAAGAAACCTTCACACTTTCAGAGACTCTATAGCCTTCCAAGAAGTATAGGAAATGCTTGGATACTCGAGGTATCCAAGATAATCATACAAAAGAGGAGTTATGTAGTTTTCATACTACCAATCATCAATGATAATAACACATCTCTACACTCCACAAATCTCTACCCATCTTGAACATGGTTGTCTTCTCGGATCACTATTGTAAAGCTTCATGTAACCCCTCGCCACATAGGTTGGCCTCAAAAACTTTTTCAAGGAACTCCAAGTTTGGGTAGGAGTCCTTGCAAGTTTACAATATGCTAATGACATTCCTTGAATTTACTTAAGGGAATATGTATCTTGTTTGGCTTTGCTCATAGCATAATCCCGAAAGACTCTTTCAGATTGCCATTGTCAATCATGGTTTACTTTAGGATCCCGTTCTCCTTTAAATATAGATAGCGTAAGAAGACATTGACTCCTACGATACCATCCTTTAATACCTTAGTTATCCTAATATAAACTTGTACCTACAAAATGAACAAAAAAGCTTATTAGTAAAAGCTCCTAACCAACACTCGTATTAAACTCACTTTTGTGATCCTCACAATTGGAGCAACGAATGTTGAAAGTTGCTTATCCTCTGGTAGCCATTAAGGAATCAATCACTACTTTGCGGACAGAATGTATCATTGGTTGATCGACTCAAGACACAAAACAAAATCTACTTACAACTTGAATAAAAAATGCTACGATGAATTAAAATGAGAAAAGCACACAAACAAAGGACAAAGAATAAAATGGACTCAAATACTAATTCACAACTAGGTAGGATGATTAATAGTTGATAATTAGTATTTAGAATCAATAAAATAAGTCTAGGAATGAAATAAAAGAAACTAGAAATGAAAAAAACTGAGCTTACAAAATTTTTGTCCATGTTGGTGACTTGGTTGACGACTAGGATTGTAGTCATCACTTGGTTGATGTATTATAACTTAATAACAAATTCTAGATCGTGTTCAATAATTTTACCTTTGAATTCTTGTTTATTTATTCAAAAAACATGGATAATCACCAATTAAATTTCCTCAATAATTTGTAGAAGGGTTGGAAACTTATCGGGTGAAAGGATGGTGTGTAGGATCCCTAAGTAATTTAAGATTCAGCAGCGAAAGTTTCAATTTTCCTTTTCTCCAACTTTAGCTGTTGTTAAGATGTTATGTATGAAAAAATACAAGGAATTGAGGATCTTCAATAGATCTTTCAAGCTCAAGAAAGTTTGAATTTCTTGTGGTGCCCTTCTTTGTACTCTCTTCTATCTTCTTTATTGAGAATATTCTTTTTTGATGCTTTTGATCATTTCTTTCTTTGGAAGACTTGGAATGTTATTTGGAATAATCAAGTACCACAACACTTTCTTAGTTCCTTTTTGGATCAAACACACTATTTTTGAATGTTCTTCTTTAACAACATATGAAGAACACCAAGAACGTTCAAAAACTGACCCTCTTCCAAATGAACCCGAAGTTTGTTAACATTTGAACCCTAAGATCACTTCAAATTATGATCAAAATCTTGTAAATCATCATATGATTTGAGAAACCACCTCAAAGTTTCTTCAAAATCAAGCTCCAACAACTGTAGATTCCTCAAATCACAATAGAAGAAGCTCAACTCTTAGATTTTGACTCAAATAGTGTTAGGGAACACAAATATAACACTAGAAACACAAAATGACAAAACAAAAATAAAAAACTCAAAATTTGGAAAACCCTAAAAATGTTAACGGTAATTTTTTTTTCAAGATAACAAACCGAAGATTGACTTCGTATGACTGAAATCAAGCTCGAATTTGATAACAAATAATACGATCTGAACCATGAGGACTTGAATCTATGATGGAAAAATAAAATTATTGGATAGATAAATAAATAGACACAAGAAGATGAAAGAATCAAGAACTAATGAGCATGTTAATTTCCAAAACCCTTTATTCAATAATCCATGAGCACCTAACTCTTATGTGATCACAAAGGGGATTAGATCTCCCATAAAACCAATGTTTCTAAGGAAGATTCAGTAAATTCTTTTCCAAGTACTCATGAATACATCATGTAAAATTTATCATAAAAAAGCTACCTAATTTATCATAAGATTGAAGCCAATCCTTCCCCAGAATTACATTAAAATCTACCATATCTAGCTCTATTAAACCAACCATTGTATCTTTATGAAAAATATTTACAATAAAATTTTTATAGACCCTCCTAGCAATGATTGACTCACCAATTGGGGTAGAAATGGAGAAAGGTTCAGTCTCATGACCAAAAATCAAGAATTGTAGCACATAAGGCGACACATAAGACAAAAGTAGAATTGAGATCAAGTAACATATATATATCACATGAGAAAATCCATAACATAATTGTGATGACATCTGGCAAGGTCTCTGAATAATAGCAAGTAGATAGAGCATACAAACAGTTGTTCCCCCTTCTAGTACCAAAAGTAGTCCCCTTCGCAGTTGGACAATAGAAGTATTAGTTGGGGGACTTGCTGCCCCCAAGTACCCTCTTTGCCTATGGACTCTCTCTATGAATATGATTAGGTTTTCATCAACCATTACACATATCATTACCCATAAGTGATTTACCCTGGTAAACCATATAATTGGTAAGGCAAGAAGAATAGGATGGAGTCGACTGGACACACCACCTTGGGTAAAAGCACCCTACATCTTGGGGCCATTATTAGGCTTGAAATTCTAAGCTTTCAAAAGTTTAGAGGATGGTGATCTATTTGATGAACGAGCACATCCCTAAGATTTCATCCTTAATAATAGTATTCTTATCTTACCATAATATTGGTGGCTTACTTCCTAATTTCCTAGCCTATCCCTCTTATTTTAGTTCTCTTCTGCCTCTACCGGTTTTTATTTTTCATCCTCAACTTTCTATATGTAAACCACTAACCTAGATATGTCCATGTCATTATTCAGTATCACTTTTTTTCACTCTCAAACCAAGTCATTAGAGATACCAAAAGGAAATTTCCTTATTTGGGCCTATATTTTAGACAAAAACTATAGAATATGGAGAGATAACTGAGTGAAATTTAGATAATTCTCTTTTACACTCACCTTTCCTTGATTCAAGTTCACAAACTGCTCCACTCTAGGTTCCATCAACTACTGGGTAAGAAAAAATCAAGGAATGCCATAAAAAAGTCTATCCAAATTGTTGGTTCAATATTTTCACCCCTATTCTCCCCCCACTCATCATACCACTAATAGGACTCCCATTTATCTTGGTAGGCTACAAATTCTACTCATTTAGTATCAATAGCATGAATAACCCTAAGAATTTTCTCAATTTCATTAACAAGCTCTTGAGGATATTCCTGAACTATGGATCCCTTGAAGGCTAGTGTTTTTATCCGCACAGATTAACAAACCCAAGTAACATTCAATAAACCCATAGAAGAACCAACATTATCTAACTAGTGGGATTGGTATGACATAATATTTACAAGTAAAAGGATGGTATTTTTGAACTAGGTATTAGAAACCTAACCCTGATGGGAGTGGTACAGGTTGTACCGGTTCTAGTAGCTTGGGAGGACTAGGCGGCACAGTTCGAACACTAGTAGGAGTAGTTACACCTAACGTATAGCCGTTATTGTAGGTTCGCATCCTATGAGTAGGATAGACCTCTTTAGTATTTGTTCCTGTGGGGATAGAGGTTCAAGATGAATCCTTTGTTAATTAGTACTTTTTGATGGATGATTTAAAACATGGGAAAAATTAAGAGATGGAAGAATTTTCTTTGTACTAGACTTTCTTGCACGAGCTTAGAACATAAAGATAGCAAACATTCCTAAATATCTTATAGACTCCATTTTCCAAATGGGTATGTATAGACCCATAACAAGGACTCTACAGGACAGGGCTTCATAAACACCTAGGAGACTTGAACCATTTTTCTAATACCAAATTTGTCATGACTTGATCCCAAGCCCATGATGTAACTGGAATCGCAAACTAATAGAGGCCTAAAATGATACCTTAACATTACATCACAAACATAGTATTATTAAATATAGATATACAATAGAATAAAAAGAATACATTTAATTTAGATGAAATAGAAATCCAAAACTCTTTGTCAAATACGACTCAATAACATTCAATTAAAATCATCTACAAATTCTCTAATATAATAAAATTATCTATGCTGGGAAAAAGACCTAAGGATATAATAATATAAAATTATAAATATCTATGATAAACTATCTTTCAAAGGATGGAGGGATCACTAAAGTTGGATCTATTCAAATAAACCTAATGTTGCACTGTACCATACGAATATACTTCTAAACCTACATCATGAATGAAGTAGCAGCCCTAAGACGGTCAATACGTGGAATGTTTTGGGATGTAGAACAAATAAATAGTCAATATATGAATCATTTAAAGTAATTATAAGAGTAAAATTCTATGAAAAATGAAATAACTCAATTGTGACACCAAAATTTAACAACATACACTTTCTATTCTTTAGTTTTGAACTAGATAGTATCATCGACATGTGTTAAAATACCAAGGACTATGTGGATCTGATCAATGATCGACTGGCTAATACGTAATCTATTTTTCCCATATGAATTGAAATTAAATCATTATGTCCAGCACAATCATCCTTATAAAGGAAATTATAATGTAGTCCAATTAGGGACCAAGCCATCCCTATGTTATGAAATATAGGTTTTGGGTGTTATTCAATTTAGACTCACACCTTCATGGTTAACCATCCCAAGTGTGCCGAGCAAGGAAGAATATTTATAAGACACATCCAAAGGATACAATGACACTTTTGCCCCCGGGTTTTAAAGAATGATACCACCATGGAGAAAGAAGTCATCAATTCTAATTAAGTATTAAAGAAGGACATCAAAAGAATAGGATTCATTCAAAGTAGTTTCAAGAGAAGGCTCTCTTCTTAACCTATAAGTTGTGAAAATTTGGTCAAGAGGGGAAACACATAATGGATAACTCTCTTGGAGATGTATATTACTCCCCTTCTTCCAAGATCTCTCATCTTTGTTGGAGATCTTTCACTTACACAATGTTGGTCTCTCAAATGGATTATGAATTCTCGAGAAAGACTCTCCATCATAGGGAAGGATACCAATATTATCAATCAAACTTTGCTTGTCAGGTAATCCAAGAAATATGTTGGGTTTACAAAGATAACCATTTCAAAATTGGGAACTGGGATCAAATGAAAAGAGTGGCCATAGACATGAGTCTATAAAACACACCCTTTCCCCATAGATTTCACCCAAATAGAAGGACATACTCTCTATAATAGCATAAGCATCATCAAAAGCAAGTATAGAGTAGAGAAAGGTATCCCTCAAGTACACTTCAAAAAAGGTGTCACTATGTTGATACTCACTATTAGATTAACGATCATCACCGTGAGTATTCTGAAATAATAGGGTCGCACAACGTAGAAGAGGAAGTTATGTCCAAACAATGGATACTTTCTCTTTCCATGGAAGAATCCTCAAGTAGACATATTCCACCCCTAACATCAAGGGGATTATTACTTAGGCCTTTACCTGAAGGCAATCAAACACATGGATCCTAGGTATCCGACCCTGCTACTACATCATCTGTTGTTTTCTATCCATCGGGAGCATCTAGCTTTGTAGTAGATGGAGCCCTTCTAGATGAGGCACCTGAAGCCCTAGCTCGGATGGATGCCTTCCATTTGTCGTTATCAACTAAGGACTCAATTTCTGCCCTTTTCAGCTCCTCCTTCTCCTTTTTCTTTCTTGCCCACTTCTCTGGTTTTCGTTCTTTATCACTGTCGGGCCTCTCTCTTTTCCCTTACCTTTCTTCTCACTTCTCTTTTTCTTTTTCTTTGGTGAGTCTCCAGTGAGGTCAAGCATTGGAATTTCTTTCTCAGATTAATGCATGGCCTGACCTATTAGCTTCATAAATTGGTGTTGCTGCAACACCCTGACATCTTCCTTTACCTTGTCTAATGCCTCTCTGAATCTAGAAAGATCAGCCCCTGACATTTCTTTTGCCCGCGCATCGAATCGGTTCTCCAAATCTGTAACCTGCTCAGGCAAAGTCACAAAAGACTAAAGGGAATCCTTGATTCTCTTTTCCACTACAACAACAAATTGTTTGGCAAAAGTATGTAGCTGTGCCTTACACCACTTGGCTTGTTTAGCCACTTTTTGGATATCGACCAGATGAAATACAAAACCTATTGCTGCTGTAGGAACTGTAGGGCTGGATTCAGTCTCAGGCACTGATCCTGCCTATGCTAAAGATGTTGGATGCACAGCCTCAGAATCTTGCACTTCCACTTGAGGTGTTGCACCAGCATCTATAACTGGAGGATCTGCTGCTACCTCTACACCTTCATCAAGTGTCAATCCTGACTGATTTTCATCAAACTATATGGGGTTATGAGTCTTTATGGTAGGAATACCATTATCAACCCCTGCAATCTTTGGCACATTTGCATCTTTGCATAACTCTGTGATAAAATAAGGGAAAGGGTAAGCTGTGTCGATTATCGACATTCTAATCTTTATCTCATCAGCAATGATTTCCCTAAAATTTAGGGGAAGGTTCTGTACCATGCTTGACACTAGAATAGCTCGGTCATCACCAAAAATGTTGTCTCCATCAGTGGGCATTAGCCAGACACGCACTATACCCTACCAAAACTTTGCCTCTTGAGTCAATGAAGACTTGCAGATTCTTTTATTTGGGTTTGATACCTATGCTAAATCTCCTTCAGCTATGATGTTGGCTAACCACGAACGTTGTTTCTCCTGGTTCCTAATCCGAGCATAGACTGATGGTGTAGTGGCCTGAGGAGTGAAGTTGGGACCATGCAAGAAACTATTGATGGTGCTGATTGAGACATCTACCCTTACGCCCCTCACCTACACTCTATCCAACAGGGGCTGGTCTACTACTCTTTCACCTGGCCTGCACATGTTTTCCAACTGAGCCTGGTAATTCGCGTAGAACTCCCGAACCAGTGCAGGGAAAAATGAACCTCCTCCTTTTGTGGTCCGTCCCTAGCCATACTCTTGGAACTTCTGTTCCACTTCAGGGTACTTGCTCAACCCTCTGGTGATAATCATTTTTTCTTCCTGAATTAGCCTCCTAGTACTTTTTCTATCATTTCTGCGGAGCCCAGCAATGAAGATGCTCTCTGCCCTGGGAATTTGCCACCTAACATTATCTCAAACTTTGGGGTTCTTATATTTGATAAGTGTTCCCCAAGATGGAGACTCTTCATCAACTTCTTATTCAGTGGACGGGGATCCAGATGTTGTTCCCTCAAACTCAGATACCTCAGACACTTCCTGCTCCTCTTCTTCAGATTCGGCATAGTCAGCCTCATGCTATTCAGAACCATCTTGCTTAGAGGCAGTATATTCAGAAGCTGCACCTTCTGGTGGTGTTGTAGTCTCAGTATCATCACTATCCTTAACTTCAATGGGTAGAGGTGAGGTTTCTTCAAACTTTTCTTCTTATTTTGCTTTCTGAGCAGAGGTTCCTCTTCCTCTTAATTAGATTCCTCATCGATGAGCTTACGACGTACACTTTCTTTGGTTGCTTTCTTTGGTGTTTTGGGGCTCTTTATTTTGGGTGCCATTTTATGGTTCCAGTAGCTGTAGAAAAACCATTGGTTAGTCCACAAGAGCACAAACACAAACACATTAATCATTTCATCTTGTTCATGCTTTAGGTTCCAGGTGTGACAACAATTCTTAATAATCCTTCATGACTGTGATAGCTTATCACAATGGTCATCAACCTTAGATAGTACCTTAAAAATTTTAACAACTTTTGACTACATTCCTGATAAGTCGTCACAATTGTGATAGCGTATCACGAATGTCATCATCTCTAAACAGAAACCACTTCATTCCTGCCAGCCTTTGATGATATTCCTAATAAACCATCACAATTGTGATAGCCTATCATGAATTTCGTCAGCTTTTATCATAACCCAATTTTTATTTTAACTCAATTTTTGGTCCCTATTATTTCTCAAAATCCACTTGAATTCTGAGAGTGAGCTATCTTTTTAAACCCTGGGCCTCTACAGCAGACCCTAGGTGCGATTTTAGCTCCTTTCCAAGTTGAACTTAGTTCAAGCATCTTGGAGACTTGGGTTTTCATCTATAAATCACTTTCCACAAAAAAAGAAAAGTTAAAGTTAGAGTATACCTGATGGGGGCCCTTAATCTGATTACACGCAGAAGAGGAAATAGGAACTAGAAAGAATCTCTTGATTGTGAATTTCAAACCCACACACAAGGGAACTTGTTGTCTTGAAGTGTTTTGCAAAGAGTAGGAAATAAAATAACTAATGAAATAAATAAACTAAAGTAAAAGAATTAAAACTAGAAGAAATTTGAAAAGGTTTTTGTGTTGGGCCGGGTCGAATTTGTTTTAAACTGGGCCCAAAATTTTAGCTTTTAAGGATTTGGGCTGACAACGACTTATGATGGCTTATCACAAGTGTGACAGCCTATCAACAACTTTATCAACCATTAGCAGAGGTTGCCTCAAGTTTGTCCTATCTGACGATATTTAGGATAGCTTATCACAGAGGTGACGTCTTATCAGAGATGTCGTCATGGCCTTTCAGCTGATCTCCTCATTTTTTACCTTCTCTGTACTAAATCCTACATATAAAAGTTAAAACACTTGCTTAAAAATAAAAAAATTGAGTTGCCTCCCAATAGCGCCTGATTTACTGTCGCTGCACGACTTGGTTGTCTTGACTACTCAGACTTCGCCAAGACAACCTGCTGATACCCCTTTACCATCATCATAAAAGACGTCAATGATTTAGAGAACACTCATCTCATGTTGCTGAGTCATGGATTAGTGTATTTTGAAGCGTGCTTCTTTGTCATTAAACCTGAACTTTAGCTCATTCAACTCCATGTCTACTAGAACTCTCCCAGTCACAAGTAGTGGCCTACCCTAGATGATGGGCACTTGAAAATTCACTTTACAATCTAGGACTACAAAATCAGCAGGAAGAACAAAATTGGCTACCTTTACAAAAACATCGTGCAGTATGCCCATAGGACGCTTCACAGATCTATCTGCCATTACCAACCGCATATTTATTGTGGTAGGATCCCCCAAACCCAATTTCATATACACAGCCAGTGGCATTAAATTTATACTGGCTCCCAGATAGCATAGTGCTTTTGTGAACTTCAGTGGGGCAATAGTTCACGGGATGGTAAACGCTTCCTGATCTGCCTTTTTATGCACTAAAGACCTTGTAGAGATAGTGCCACAATGGAGAAAATTGTCCTCCGTCTTATGGATAACCATCCATTTCTTGGTTACATGGTCTTTCATGAAGTTTGTATATCCTGGAATTTGCTCAAGTGCCTTAACTAAAGGCACATAAATTGTCAATTGCTTGAGCATTGCCATGAATTTGCTGAATTTGGCATCATCAACCATTTTCTTCAATCTTTGAGGAAAGGGAGTTGGTGGCCTTGGGATAGATTTCAACACCACTTCCTCTTCCTTATTTTTTTATTTCTCTGAAGCATCAACAGAACTATCCAGCTTCTCAAACTCCACTGGTTTGCTTTCTTCAGATTCAACAACAACAACCTCAACATCTACAGATTTTCCCACAGAAGGGCCAGGTAAGATCTTACCACTCCTAATGGTAATCGCCATACATGAGTAATAATTTCACAGATTCTGAACCATATCACTAGTTAAAGTTCCACTTTTTCTTTGATTCAGTGTTGCGGAAAGTTGGCTCATTTGCTGCTCCAACTACTTGATAAAAGTGGAGTGTGAACTAACCAACTGACCCAGGGTGGAGAATTCACTCTTCATAGTGGTTAACCCCGAGTTGGTAGCCTCAACTCCCTTCAACAATTTTTCTATCATGTCCTCTATGGACATCTTGCCAGATCTAGTTGGTGCAACATCTCGACTTCCAGGAGGAACATACAAACCACTCCAATCATTATTGCATCTCAAGTTTCATTGATCACGATCTTTATAATCATGCTTGTCAGAAAAGTTTCGACCTTGATTCCCTTGGCTATTGCCTCGGAAACCCCCCTCATTATTAACACAATTTACCTCCTTATCTATATCAATAGAAATAGTGCACTGAGATTCCACAACCTTAACCTTTTCTGTCTTTCCTGAGAGAAAGTGCTTGGTCAGCACGTCTATCTGTGTCTTTAAGTGGGCCATGTCTTGGTCTCATTCCTCATCACTTCTGCACTGCTCCGCAGTCATACCACTAGAAATAGTCGGGCTAGCTACCACAGAATCCCTGGTATGCCAAGCCCAACTCTGTTTGGTCATTCTATTTAGAATGTCTGAAGCATCTTGAAAACAAAGGTCAATGAATGAACCATCTGCAGCATTATATACAATTGGCTTTGTCATAGAGTTAAAAGATCTGTACAAAGTCTCCGTCAAGTGTAAGTCTGTCATGTTGTGGTTCATACATTGTGCCATATTCTTCTTGAATCTCTCCCAAGTTTCATGCAATGCTTCAGTCGAGAGCTGCCTGAAGTTACTGATTTCGTCCTTCAACTGTACCCTCCTGGAGGGTGGAAAGAATCATTCTAGGAATGCTTTTTTCAACTGTCTCCATTTGGTTATAGAATCGGGCTCCAGCTCATTTAACCACATTGTTGCCTCCCTAGACATAGACAATGGAAACAATCTCAATCAGATTGCCTTTTAGCTCACTCCCAGATTATCAAAAGATTTGGAAATGGTGATAAAGTTCACCAAGTGCATGTTCGGATCATTACCAGGCAAGACTTTAAACAACCCTTTTAGATTCAGGAGTTGAATCATAGTACTTGTTATATTGAATTTTGCACCAGGTGCCAACAACGTAAGAATGATATCACCCGTTGCACCTTCTCCAACCATTCCTTCGTTATCGTCATGAACCTTATATTGGACAGGCTATTGAACATACCTTCCTCTGACTGGATGGTTTCTGTCTAAATTTCACTGCACTGGTACAGTAATTTGCTCATCTCGCCTTGGGTTTTGAGGATTCAGCAATTCCTCATCACCCAAGTCTTCATCATCATGTTTTGGGTGACGTACTTGTTGACCCTTGTTTTGTACGTTCACCTAATCCCAGGCCAAGGCTGCCAGTCTATCAGTCTCTTGTTGTTCTTCCATTCCACTGATTAGCTTAGGTTCCATATAAATTGGTAATAACGGTTCTTCAAAACTTCTTGTTTTTGTCATAAACAATAAGGGACCTGCAATAAACAAAAACAACAAATAAACATAAATCTAGGAAACCTAACTAACAGTAAGTTAGTGCACAAAACTTTTAGTTTTCATCCGTATTCTCCGTCAACGGCGCCATTTTTGATAACGCTCAAACTACACTCTTGAATGTGAGTAAGCGATCGTCGTCAATATAAAACCCAACTAGGTTGGGGTCGAATCCCACAGGGAATATGGTGTAAACTCAAGTAGTTTGCAATCTAATTCACTGATAGTTTAACGTTTCCTGAAATGGGGGTTTAAGTTTAACGAATGATTGTTTTTCACTTTAATTCTAATGTTTGTAACTAAGATTTTAAGAAATAACCAGAATTATGTTCACTAGAGCTTATGGTACATGAAATATGCTAGAGATGACTGAAGATTCTCATGGTGGTTAGTATAACAAGCTATCTTTATTGATGATATGCTCAAATGTCTCTCGACCTATTTTAGCATCTAATTTCCTAATCCTCTCGGACTTAGGGAATTTTTGTTCACTGTCCAAATTTTACCTCAGGTTAACCAACCTTGCTACAACGCCGATTATTAAATGAAGTATTTTCGAGTCCCTGTTGATAATTCACTTCCTACTAGATATGATTTCTTTCTCAAGGAAATCAAAGTAGGTGTGTCTACTATTTGCAACCAACAGACATTAATTAAAATCTCAGAATTATCAAGAAATCCTAACACCTATTAAATCTCGAGTGTTTAGCACATCGTCATGACTTAACCCTAGATCCCATAATTCAGGTTAATGGAGTTTAGCTACTCATGATGCAAGGAACAAGTACACAAATTGAATTCATAAGTGAGAAGATTAACTTACAATGATGATGAAAATCAAGAAGTGTCACTTAAATTGAACCACGGTACAAAACTCTCAAATTTTAACTAGCCAGACAGAAATATCGTATGTTTTTCGAATAATGATGAGACCAAAAAAAACAATTATTATCTAGAAAATCCTAAAACAAGGCTTTAAATAGTTTAACCTTATTAAGGAAATAAAATCAAAATTACAGCTTTTCCTCAGAATAGATGATGACGTCCGTGATCGCTTATCATGAGTATGATGACTTATCACAGATGTCATCAGCTCCTCTGTACTTTTGGCTTTCGCTACCTAAGGCTGACAACGATGATGATGCCACCAGCTTGACGACGTATCATGGATGTCGTTACAAAACTGTCTTCAACATCCATCTTCTGTTTAATGCTGACGACGGCCTTGATAGCTTATCACCAAGCTGATGGCTTATCATGAATGTCATCCACCACACTTATCCTTTATTTTGCTTCACTTTTTAGCCTTTTTGCTTCCATTATTTTTGGTTCTCCTACATCTCAACATTTACTGCAAAAATCAAAGTAAACTAATAAAAAACAACTAAAGTTGCTCAAGACCTTACAATTATTTAGAGTTAAAAGCCTCAAATATGTTATCATAGGTTCACACATCATTGGTTGCAACCCCCTCATTTCACTCCTTATAACTTCTTATTTTTTCTCTCTTAGGTTGCCAACTTGCACGCTCTTACTCCCCTCTATCATTTGTCTCTCATTTTCATTAGACTTGGAGTAAGTGTCCATCCTTCCTTGAGATTTGGGAAGGGTAGGTGGAAAGTGATGATTTCCCTATTGGTCCTTTGCAAACTTTAACCAATTTTGAACATTTGGAATTTTATGTAGTGTAAACTAATCGGAACCTAAGCGTAAGTGTCCACATTCTAATGGGAATATGTTACACTACCCCTGCTCATAGTACCCATCTTGAGTGAAAGAAACCTTCACACTTTCAAAGACTCTATAGCCTTCCAAGAAGTATAGGAAATTCTTGGACACTCGAGGTATCCAAGATAATCATACAATAGAGGAGTTATGTAGTTTTCATGCTACCAATCATCAATGATAATAAAACATCTCTACACTTTACAAATCTCTACCCATCTATAATATGGTTGTCTTCTCGGATCACTATTGTAAAGCTTCATGTAACCCCTCGCCATATAGGTTGGCCTCAAAAACTTTTTCAAGGAACTCCAAGTTTGGGTAGGAGTCCTTGCAAGTTTACAACATGCTAATGACATACCTTGAATTTACTTAAGGGCATATGTATCTTGTTTGTCTTTGCTCATAGCATAATCCCGAAAGACTCTTTCAGATTGCCATTGTCAATCAAGGTTTACTTTAGGATCCTGTTCTTCTTTAAATATAGATAGAGTAGGAAGACATTTACTCCTACGATACCATCCTTTCATACCTTAGTTATCCTAATATCACCTTGTACCTACAAAATGAACAAACAAGCTTATTAGTAAATGCTCCTAACCAACACTCGTATTAAACTCACTTTTGTGATCCTCACAATTGGAGCAACGAATGTTGAAAGTTGCTTATCCTCTGGTAGTCAATAAGGCATCAATCACTACTTTGTGGCCAGAATGTATCATTGTTTGATCGACTCAAGACACAAAACAAAATCTACTTACAACTTGAATAAAAAATGCTACGATGAATTAAAATGAGAAAAACACACAAACAAAGGACAAGAATAAAATTGACTCAAATACTAATTCACAACTAGGTAGGATGATTAATAGTTGATAATTAGTGTTTAGAATCAATAAAATAATTCTAGGAATCAAAGAAAAGAAACTAGAAATTTAAAAAACTGAGCTTACAAAATTTCTATCCAAGTTGGTGACTTGGTTGACGACTAGGATTGTAGTCATCACTTGGTTGATGTATTATAACTTAATAACAAATTCTAGATCATGTTCAATAATTTTACCTTTGAATTCTTGTGTATTTATTCAAAAAACATGGATAATCACCAATTAAATTGCCTCAATAATTCGTAGAAGGGTTGGAAACTCATCGGGTGAAAGAATGGTGTGTAGGATCCCCAAGTAATTTAAGATTCAGCAGCGAAAGTTTCAATTTTCCTTTTCTCCAACTTGAGTTGTTGTTAAGATTTTATGTATGAAAAAATACAAGGAATTGATGATCTTCAATAGATCTTTCAAGCTCAAGAAAGTTTGAATTTCTTGTGGTGCCCTCCTTTGTACTCTCTTCTATCTTCTTTATTGAGAATATTCTTTTTTGATGCTTTTGATCCTTTCTTTCTTTGGAAGACTTGGAATGTTATTTGGAATAATCAAGTACCACAATACTTTCTTAGATCCTTTTTGGATCAAACACACTATTTTTGAATGTTCTTCTTCAACAACATATGAAGAACATGAAGAACACCAAGAACGTTCAAAAACTGACCCTCTTCCAAATGAACCCGAAATTTGCTAACATTTGAACCCTAAGCTCACTTCAAATTATGATCAAAATCTTGTAAATCATCATATGATTTGAGAAACCACCTCAAAGTTTCTTCAAAATCAAGCTCCAACAACGGTAGATTCCTCAAATAACAATAGAATAAGCTTAACTCTTAGATTTTGACTCAAATAGTGTTAGGGAACACAAATATAACACTAGAAACACAAAATGACAAAACAAAAATCAAAAACTCAGAATTTGAAAAACCCTAAAAATGTTAACAGTAATTTTGTTTTTCAAGATAACAAACTGAAGATTGACTTCGTATGACCGAAATCAAGCTCAAATTTGATACCAAATAATATGATCTGACCCATGAGGACTTGAATCTATGATGGAAAAATATAGTTATTGGATAGATAAATAAATAGACATAAGAAGATGAAAGAATCAAGAACTAATGAGCATTTTAATTTCCAAAACCCTTTATTCAATAATCCATGAGCACCTAACTCTAATGTGATCACAAAGGGGATTAGATCTCCAATACAACCAATGTTTCTAAGCAAGATTCAGTAAATTCTTTTCCAAGAACTCATGAATACATCATGTAAAATTTATCATAAAAAAACTACCTAATTTATCATAAGATTGAAGCCAATCCTTCCCTAGAATTACATTAAAATCTACCATATCTAGCTCTATTAAATCAACCATTGTATCTTTATGAAAAATATTTACAACAAATTTTTTATAGACCCTCAATGATTGACTCACCAATTGGGATAGAAATGGAGAAAGGTTCAATCTCATGGCCAAAAATAAGATTTATAGCACATAAGGCGACACATAAGACAAAAGTAGAATTGGGATCAAGTAACATATATATATCATATGAGAAAATCCATAACGTAATTGTGATGACATCTAGCAAGGTCTCTGAATAATAGCAAGTAGATAGAGCATACCGACAGTTGTTCCCCCTTCTAGTACCAAAAGTAGTCCCCTTCGCAGTTGGACAATAGAAGTATTAGTTGGGGGACTTGCTGCCCCCAAGTACCCTCTTTGCCTATGGACTCTCTCTATGAATATGATTAGGCTGTCATCGACCATTACACATATCATTACCCATAAGTGATTTACCCTGGTGAACCTTATAATTGGTAAGGCAAGGATCATAGGATGGAGTTGACTGGACACACCACCTTGGGTAAAAGCACCTTACATCTTGGGGCCATTATTAGGCTTGAAATTCTAAGCTTTCAAAGGTTTAGAGGACGGTGATCTATTTGATGAACGAGCACATCCCTAATATTTCATCCTTAATAATAGTATTCTTATCTTACCATAATATTGGTGGCCTACTTCCTGATTTGCTAGCCTATCCCTCTTATTTTAGTTCTCTTCTGCCTCTACCCGGCTTTTATTTTTCATCCTCAACTTTCTATATGTAAAACACTAACCTAGATATGTCCATGTCATTATTCAGTATCACTTTTTTTTACTCTAGAACCAAGTCATAAGAGATACCAAAAGCAAATTTCCTTATTTGGGCCTATATTTTAGACAAAAACTATAGAATATGGAGAGATAACTGAGTGAAATTTAGAGAATTCTCTTTTACACTTACCTTTCCTTGATTCAAGTTCACAAACTACTCCACTCTAGGTTTCATTGACTACTGGGTAAGAAAAAATCAAGGAATGCCATAAAAAAGTCTATCCAAATTGTTGGTTCAATATTTTCACCCCTATTCTCCCCCCACTCATCATACCACTAATAGGACTCCCATTTATCTTGGTAGGATACAAATTCTACTCCTTTAGTATCACTAGCATGCATAAACCTAAGAATTTTCTCAATTTCATTAATAAGATCTTGAGGATATTCCTGAACTATGGACCCCTTGAAGGCTAGTGTTTTTATCCGCACAGGCTAACATACCCAAGTAACATTCAATAAACCCATAGAAGAACCAACATTATCTAACTAGTGGGATTGGTATGACATAATATTTACAAGTACATGGATGGTATTTTTGAACTAGGTATTAGAAACCTAACCCTGATGGGAGTGGTACAGGTTGTACCGGTCCTAGTAGCTTGGGAGGACTAGGCAGCCCAGTTCGAACACTAGTAGGAGTAGTTACACCTAACGTATAGCCTTTATTGTAGGTTCGCATCCTATGAGTAGGATAAACCTCTTTAGTATTTGTTCCTGTGGGGATAGAGGTTCAAGCTGAATCCTTTGTTAATTAGTACTTTTTGATGGATGATTTAAAACATGGGAAAAATTAAGAGATGGAAGAATTTTCTTTGTACTAGACTTTCTTGCACGAGCTTAGAACATAAAGAAAGCAAACATTCCTAAATGTCTTATAGACTCCATTTTCTAAATGGGTATGTATAGACCCATAACAAGGACTCTACAGGACAGGGCTTCATAAACACCTAGGAGACTTGAACCATTTTTCTAATACCAAATTTGTCATGACTTGATCCCAAGCCCATGATGTAACTGGAATCGCAAACTAATAGAGGCCTAAAATGATACCTTAACATTACATCACAAACATAGTATTAATAAATATAGATATACAATAGAATAAAAAGAATACATTTAATTTAGATGAAATAGAAATCCAAAACTCTTTGTCAAATACGACTCAATAACATTCAATTAAAATCATCTACAAAGCCTCTAATATAATAAATGTATCTATGCTGGGAAAAAGCCCTAAGGATATAATAATATAAAATTATACATATCTATGATAAACTGTCTTTCAAAGGATGGAGGGATCACTAAAGTTGGATCTATTCAAATAAACCTAATGTTGCACTGTACCATACGAATATACTTCTAAACCTACATCATGAATAAAGTAGCATCCCTAAGACGGTCAATACGTGGAATGTTTTGGGATGTAGAACAAATAAATAGTCAATATATGAATCATTTAAAGTAATTATAAGAGTAAAATTCTATGAAAAATGAAATAACTCAATTGTGACACCAAAATTTTACAACATACACTTTCTATTCTTTAGTTTTGAACTAGATAGTATCACCTACATGTGTTAAAATACCAAGGAATATGTGGATATGATCAATGATCCACTGGCTAATACGTAATCTATTTTTCCCATATGAATTGAAATTAAATCATTATGTCCAGCACAATCATCCTTATAAAGGAAATTATAATGTAGTCCAATTAAGGACCAAACCATCCCTATGTTATGAAATATAGGTTTTGGATGTTATTCAATTTAGACTCACACCTTCATGGTTAACCATCTAATTCTTATTAATACAAGAGTTTAGCTTTTTTACATAATCAAACATCATTCAAAAAAATTCTAGATTTGTTAAGGGCATAGACCATTATTGGTATCGTCATACCAAGACTTGCAAGCAATCTATTCCATCGTTTATTAATCCATAGGTATATCATAGGTTTTATTGACCCATCATGTTGAAATCATGTATAAAATGATCATTTGACATCAATCAAATTTGTTCATAAAATCTATTAAATATAGGAGTCATAATATACAACAGGAGTCAAATTTCTCAAAAGTCATGTAAAATAGTATAGGATTTGGTTCAATTCATTCATATGTCATTAGGATGTTGATAAAACACAAACCTATCAAATAGCAACATTGTTTGACCCAACAAATCATTCAAAACTTTAAATAATGGGTGAAAGCTTGTAACATTCATGTAATACTTGAAGTCGTAAATAAGTATGTAGGTAACAACAATTCCAAGTAAAAAATAGTGTATTAAAATTTCATGATCTTTTGTCAATTCTATATTTTACTTGCAACACTATATCATTATTTGAAAATTATATAAGTATATAAGGGTTTAAAAACCCATAAATTTATAATTTTACATAAGAAGAGATCGTTATGCATACCATTTTGACGAGGAACTATAGAGAAAACACTTAGAGCTTGAACTTTGAATTAAATATGAAATTGACTTGTTTCATGACTTAGAGAGAATGAGAGAAGGGGTGTTCCCATCAATGTAGGGTAATAATATCATAGGGTAAATGTTTTAAAGAAGTAGGTGATGGTTTTCCTAGTAAAAGGACCAAAATGCCCTTAAATTTAAGTCTAAAAATAATGTCCCATCAGGTAAAATAGATGTATGTGTGCATACCCCAAAGCATAGCCTCCCCTGTGCACTATAAGGCCCATTGCTAGGTTGTTTTCCTTGCGATGCACAGGCCATCACAAGGTTGAGGTAGTGAAACCCTTCTATTTGTTTATGCAATGTGAGGCCAAGGTACGGTCTCTTAGTTCATGATGTGTGGTCCTTATTACTCGTCTTAAACCTCCCTAATTCTTTAAAACTCATCCTAAAACGTTTTCTACTTATTATTAAGTTCATATAGGTACATTTCCAATCTTGAAACGAACGTAATACCATATGGGGAATTATATTTCATAGATCTCATAATATAAGAATACATTTAGCAGTGTCTTGCAGAATATTAAGAAGACATATGTACTTTTTTCATGATATTACTATACCAAATTTTTTTTGGTGAGACAAATTAGAATATAACTCAATCACTCATGTTTTTCATACGGTGAATACTCTCTTATCTAGAGTAGTAACAATCACACTATTAGCAGCACCACACTAGCTACTGAGGCTGTAGTTTTAGGTAGGTCTCGAGTAATGGGATGGGTAATAAAAGGAGGAATAGGCGCAACACATATTACGGGTGGGCCTGTCCATCAGGAAGAATGACTAGGAAGATAACACCAGCCCTCCCATTAGTAGGATGATCTAGAGTTAGGTCAAAATGATAATGTGGTAGTTCAAGGAAAAAAAGTCATGGTCTCTTAAATTTTGCGACTACACAAAATATTATAGAAAAAGTACCTATATATTAAATTGATTTAATAAGTGTTGTGGTTTCTGAGCGGCTTGCCTGGCACCAGTATTACTCCATCTATTCTAGATTTTCTATCCTAGCCTTACAGCTTGCAACTGCTATGGTGCCTAGGATGGCTAAGGCCTTTGATACCAAAGTATTTTTAGTAGGTACTTGGATTGGTGATGACTGATATTTAGCATTGACTATTTTGTATGTTCATGTAAATAAAATCCCCAGTGTTTTTGGGTACGGAGTTTGAGGATGCTTTTGAGTTTTTTATTGATTGTCATAAGTGTATACATAATACCGGTATTGTTAAAAGGTATGGTGGGGAATTCATGTCTTTTTAGTTACAGGCTTAGGCCAAGAAATAGTAGATGTCCTTTATTAGGGGCAGGGTTTCCTTACCTTCACTTACATGGACTCAGTTTAGAATGCATTTCTAGAATACATTTTGTGCACTTATTATGATTAGAAAATGATAGGTATCTAAACTTAGAATAGGGAAATTTGACTATGGCAGCCTATGAGGAGGAATTAGGTACTTTGTAAAAGGTTTGAATTCAGGTATTCAGATAGTTTCTTATTAGTGGCATCTTTCATAAGTCTTTTGAGGATATGGTTGAATTTGCAAAGAAGATCGAGGTTATTGGAAATCAACGCGAGGTGAAGGCAAAGGAGAAAAAAGTCCAGATACTTACATAGTTTATTAATACTTATTTTTTAGGCTATAGTTATCCATGTCATTCTTCTCATCCTTATCATTCAGTTGTACCTCCATAGAAGGCCCATTTGGGGTTAATTATTAGCCTCCATGGATAAGTAGCTATACATATTAGTTGTCTTTAGTTTAGAGACCTACTTTGGCTTCACGTTCCAGAAATCTTGAGGTTTCGGCCACATCAAAAGATTTTTTCCTAATTTCTTGTCTTCATGTAAGATGACATGGAAATGAGCTTCTAATGTTCTAATTCCAGCAGGTCATGGTGGTGGGGGAAATGATAGAGTTCATCCATAGGGTTGGAGTGGTTGATAGGTTGTATGGAAGAGTGGTTACCTGAAATGACCCAACCCGAAGCCTTGTCGTAATGGGCATCCCAAGTCCGACCGATACTGGAAACCACCCCCATTACCCAACCCAACCTATAGCTGCCTGCATAGAGTTGGTAGAATTTTGAGTATATAATAAGATAGAATAACTATTCAATTTATAATTTCTAGGTTAGGTTTATTACAGAGACCGACCTAACTGATTCCAACCGTTCGAACCCAACCAAACCATAACCATATGAGTTCCATAACAATTATATATAATCCCTAAATTAAAGAGGATGGAACAACTAACAATACAGTCAACAAGTATTATCCTCAATACCAATGCCAATACTAAGGCTAACACCCCTACCGATCCTGCCCATTCCAACCCATAGTAGTTCCATAAAAGAAAACCAAAATTCGGTTGGGACATGCCCCCAACCATAGAAAAAACCAATATATATAAATAAAACAAAGTATAAAATAACATCCATGTAATGGAGCCTTCTAGAAATATGAAAGCTCACCACTTCAATCCAGTAGCTGATCCTGAATGTTTGATAGCTAAGTAGGAGGAGTAGAATGGCCAGTTCCTGCATCAGGTGGGGATACAGCCACACAAATACGGGTTAGTGGGTGAAAGCTAGCATAAACTCAGGATAAGGATAAAATAATGCCAACCAGTAAATCCAAGTAAACCAACCATTTGCATACTAGCCATACATATATATATATAACCATGCCGGGAAAGGGAACCAGGTTTAGCATGACTTTACAACCATTTACCTGGGTATGTGAAACTTAAACATTATTAATAACCCTCGAGGTATATGGGTCCAGGTAAACCCCTGAACAGGCCTTGATACATGTAGCAGCATGAACCAGAGATACCATAAGAGTAAGGGATTCCCAAGTACCCTCACCCTCCATGATACATATGTACAATGTACTTAGAGGATTCCCATATACCTCATAGTATCATAAAAGTGTGATGCCCTACTCCTCATGTTGGTATACATTTGTTTCCAGTGTTCGTTCATTATACTCCCACGATCACGGTTAGCTATCATACCCCGCTATTTTTGCCCAATTAAAATAATTTCCAACCAACTAATCCATTATTCCATGTATCATTTACTAAGGCTATTAATAGTGGTGTCGTCATACCGGCTATAACTTGTAAGTATTGTCCTTAGAAAAACCTTTTAAGGTAAAGGGATTCTTCTGTACCCATTTACCAAGTTAACTTGGGGGAGTCCCATGTGACCCACAAGTGTTCCATTATGTCCAATTAACCATAACCATGACCACCAAACCATTCCATTTAAACCATTCCAAACCATTTATCCATTTAGGGTTTTATTACCGAGTTTAAACCATGAAATAGTTCCACTAAAACCCAACAATGAAGTGAAAACATTCCCATAGGTAGTTTATCAAACGTATTTGGGGAATAGTATATCCAAAACAAAAGCCAATTACCAAAAACCCATTCCTATGCAACTAATTAACCAAAACCACCATTAAAGCATCTAAAAGCATAATAGAAACATGGAAAAAGATTAACCAATAATTTAAAACCAAAACCCCCAAATTATATTTGAAAATCCAAAACCATACAATAATTAAACCATGAAAACATTGTATAAACCAGGCTTTAGTTGGAACTAACAATGAGGGAAGAGAACATATCTTAAATAAAGAAGATGATGGAGAGAAATACCAACACAGCCCTAAAATTAATCCTTAAGATGAAACCCTAGCCTTTCTTTAGCCAAAAGCTTTAGAGAGAATCGTAGAGTGTTTAAGAGAAATTTCTAAGTATTAATGAATAGAATAATAGGGAAAATAACCTCTCAATAGGAATATAAGTCATGGGGCCTTATTAAGTTAAGTGTGGAAATGTCTAGATTGCCCTCACTTGAACTCCCAAAAATCCTGTCAGGTGGGTACACCTATCCATACCAGTAGTAACCTCCAATACGAGTGGTACCTACCACTCATACCCAAGTCCATCTTACTTAGACCCAACACTGTCCAAGGTACAAATCACCCCTACCCATGTTGTCTCAAAGTATACGACTAGTACCCATGATTAGTACCTCTGGTAGAATAGAATCTCAAGAGGATTGAATGCTAACTACCATACAATTCCATGGTACGACTCGTACCGTGGCTTATGGCTCATAGTGAGCCACTCATACTTAGAACCGACTTAAAATACCAAGTCTAAGACTGAGTGAAGTAACCAAACAACCCGCATCCAGCAATACGACTCGTACCACCAAAGATGTTTCCATTTCAGAAACCAAATTCAATCCACCAACTAACACTGGTAACCATACGACTAACCCATATCACTCGTCTCCCAGTGTACGAGTGGCTTCTCCTCGTCGTATCCTATCCAGAGACTAGAAATCCAGGAAATTTTCCAATGGCCAGGAACCCAGGGTGTTTCATTCTCCCCCATGATGAGTGGTGATTTTACCACTCCTTCTCACTCAATATTCATGAACATTGCCATAATTTGAATGAATAAATGAGACATATTCATGATTAGAGGCATTAATATCCACTTCCTGTAGGCATAAAGTTGAAGGGATGGAAAGATGTGGATGCGAGCTTAAAAGGATCAAAAAGAGAGCAGGAAAGATCAATTGAAGACCTGAAACAAATAAAACATATGTACCGTGGTCGCGATATGCTGACCGCGGTTGCAGCAGTCAAGGATGATCAATTGATCATGGTAGTGGAGGTAAACCACATTCGTGTAGCTACAGTCGCAGCCAGACCTGCACGATCGCAGCCTAGGGGAGGAGTTCAGCCCAGGGTCAATACTGTAATTACATGTGTTGATCCCAACTTGACAAAACTAACTCAAACCCTATCATTCAAAGAGATTAACCATCTTTCCCATTTTTTAGGTTTATCTTTAGACTTCATAGCCTCCGTTTTTGGAGAAGAAAATGTTTTATAAATTTTGGGTGAAGAATACATTGGAAACTTTCTAAGTTGAAGATTTCTCACTTTCATTGCAGATATTGTGGGAGACCCAAGTTTGAAGTAACATTTGTTTAATTCTTTAACAATTCATTTCAATAGAGATTATGGGTATATCTATGCTTAGTTATCTTATGTGTAGCTAAATCTCCCTCTTAGGGTTATATATAAATATGGGTTTAAGTGTGAGTGGGTTGTTATTTTTAGCATCTACTTGGTAGTTCATGTTTATGGTTTTTATCATTGCTATGCTATTTTGGTAGGGATTTGATGGGTGAAAGCCCAAAATACCCACATGGGTTTGATGAGTGAAATCTTCAAGCTCTAGAAAGTTCAAAGCTATCTTCGAAAGAAGGGTTTTGGGCGAAGTGTAGGAATCCATATCATCCTCGAAAGAGAGATATGGAGACCAAAGCAATGATAGAAAATCATGTGTGTAGTTTGTTAAATTTTCACTAACTCAGACATAAGGGTGGATTTGAGGTTGACCATGCCATGGGTATGTAACGCCCTGATTTTCTGAACCGAAATGCTACATGGTGCTCATGACCTCAAAGGACTACAAGCTAACCCATGACTGATATTTGTACCTGTAAACTACGTAATATCTCATAAAATATGCAGAAACATGAAATGTAAGGCCATAAGGTTCAATACTGATACATATTTGAAAAACATGGTATAACAATACCAAAAAAGAACATAAATAATGAAGTCTGAACATCTAATCTGACATCCATTCTGAAAGCCTCTAACCAAACTGAATAAGGAGTTGAAGGAACATGTCTCCAACTAACTCCATGAACTGAAAAAAATAATCTGAAATACTGTAATAAAGTAAAAATAATAATATTTTCCTCGAATGAAGAAGAGCACTGACTGCTAAAATCTGCAATGCTACTGCTTCTCTGAAACTCGTACCTCTATACCTATGGTGTCAAATAAAACACCATAGCACGAATGCGTCAGTACAACTGAATATACTAAGTATACGAGTGAGGTAAGCTAAATGTAAAGGTTTTTATATACATGAACAATGCTGACTGATATGAACGTGAGAATACATACGTAACTGCAACTAAACACATGGTGATACTAACTACTGAGTCTGAATACTGACAACATGAGCTTACTGATGCTGAGATACTGAATGACTGAGTTTACTGATATTGATATGTAATTCACTAATAAATGAGGAACGGATATTGTATTACTGAATACTGGGAGACTGATACTATATTACTAATAAAGAAATAATTGTTTCTGATATTTCTGATTATGAAAAACTGATTTGATTGACTGTATATAAGAGTCCTCATACTGAGCTCGTGATAACATGACTACTGAGTATGAATACTAATGACATGTATTTACTGATAAAATATTATGAATGATAACTGAATTCTGATAACTGATATATCTAATAACATGAGTTCTGATAACTGATAGCATGAATGACTGTATCTGAAAGTCTTGATATCCTGAAGAGCTATCTGAGTTCTTTTATTGAGACTGATACTGAAACTGTGGGAAGTAGTTATCTAACCGAAATGCCCCAAATACGCTATAATAGCTAATCTTGGGTCCAATCTCTACCCTGATTAGAAGGGTATTAATATCGCGCCACTACTAAGGACAAGCTGTGAGTGACCTTCATCTGGCAGGTAGTCAATTAGGACGGTGGGAACCCTAAATTGACAGGTAAAACAACCTCATCAACCCTAATGTAACAGGTTAAGATGTCTCAACCTAGGTTGGATACATAGTTTTGGAATGCAAGGATGACTACTAAGAATCACACCCTGATCTGGAGGGTGAGTTCCCATCCTTGGGTTCGCTCGGTGCTGAATCCTACTCCCAACTGAATGACACTAAACTGATTATACTGAACTGATTTCCTAGTTCATACTAGAATTGACTGAACTGTTAATGATTGTTCTATTTAACTGAACTAAACATGGACTGAGTTTATTAAGTTCTGATGACTAGCGGAACACTACTGAATTCTATTAACTGACTAAATTCTACTGAGTTTTGTTAGCTGACTGAGTTTACTGATGTCTGAACTGAATATTGAACTAAATAGTACTGATACTGAGTTTTACTGAATTCCATAGACTGAAGAAATATTACTGAGATTATGTAGATTACTGAGTACTGAGTAAAACTGAACTGATACTGCCTTTACATGAGTTTTCCTGTGTCATGAGACTGACTAAAGTCTATGGAATCATATCTTGATTTCAGATATCGTGAAATATGACATGTCTCTAGGCACACAACTATAGTTTTCGGGTACGAATACCCCCAGGACTTGATAGGAGGAAACTGACACACATGACATGACTTGATCATAAGATTTGAGTCCACAATTCACTATATCATAAGCAGGGGATAGTATACTTCATGTATTTATTCAATACTTCAAACATGATAGGAAAAGTATGGATATATTTTGTGTACATAATTTATATCTCCCTTATCATATATTCGTTATACCACAACAATAACAATACATAATTTGCATGGAAATTCATATTGAATTGTATGGCTAACATGAACTTGTTATTTAGATATCATGAAATCATGTAAATATGAAGTTCTAACATACTAGGTATTTTATAGAACACCTTGCATGCATTCTTTAAGGCATAGGTGGATTTCATACTTACATTCTATCAATCCCTCTAAAGATCATGTTTTTTAACTAACAACATGACTTTCATGAGATATACAGTCACGATACTATTATATAGAAAAACAAACAAGCATCAACATGGGTATGATCAAATCACCAAAACCAACCAAGCTTTTGTATTTTAAATATTGATTCTTGAACTCCATGGATGAAAGGAATCCGTGGATGAACACTACGCATACCTTGGAAGGGAGGTTCTTGATGATAGACGGAGGAATTTCCTTGAAATTTGATCTTCAAGCTTGATTGTGCAACCCTAGTTGTTTTTCTCCTATGGTGCTCTTGGATAATTAACTTTGAGATTTTAATAGGTTTGTAATTTAATTAGGAGCCATATATTTCATAGGGTTAAGTTTAGAGATGTGTAAGGAGTGTTAAAAGACTTAATTACCCTAAAAATAACTCAAAACAGAGTGTTTTTGGCACTTGGAACTGACTTAGGCGGAGCCCAAGTAATCACATAAGCCAGGTTGGGCGTCACCTAACCAATCACCTAAGTTTGGTTGGGCGGCACCTAACCAATCACATACCCTTACTGTCCCTCACGAAAATAGGCATAACTCTTTGCTTGGGTATTGGATTAAGGCAAAATTGGTATTGTTGGAAAGTTAATTCGATTCTCTATAATTTGGTGGGTAAAAATATGGAGAAATACCAAATTAACATTTAGTTATGATCGTTCAAATATGACCCTTACCAAATCAAACACTAAAACTTGATGGATTCAAAAAGTCTTAGCTTGTATTACCTTAAGTGACTCATATGAACATGCTTAATGCATCATAAGCTATCTTATCGCTGGGATAGTCATTATAAGTTATGTACTCAAGTATGAATCAAAGGATAGGAGATTTCATTTGTAGGAAAAATAGTTCATCTCCTAGCTTAGAAACATGGGGGTATTACAATATCTCCCCCTTGGGAACATTCATCCTCGAATGGAAATTAACTGAGAGGGGAAAAGACCAACTGAACATGAACTAAACATGAATAAATGGAACATGATCTCATGACTGACATGACTGATGAACTGAATATATCATACTGAACATGCATATCTGATGCATGTATAACTGATTTATGAATGTAGGACTTAGTGTTCTGGTGAGCTGAGTTTCTCAAAGAGGAATGAATATTTGATGCTTAACTGATAAGGAAGATCCATGCATATCTGATGCATGATTATATGACTGACATGATACGTGAATGCTTGGCTAAAAGTACTGATGAGTTGATCACGCAATCTGATGCGTGAATTCATGACTAAACTTACTCATGAACATGCAATGGTAAAGGTACCAAGTTTGAACTAAAAATTGATCATGGAACTGAATACCAAGTTTGTTACTGAAATATGAACATGAGAACGAGTAAGTTTAAGGAAAAATGTTACCTTGAACTGAAAATACCGATAAGTTTGAGATTAATTACTCCATATGCATGATTGGAAATATGAGAACATAACTAAGTCTGGGACGTGGTAGATAAACTGAATATCATGATTTGAACTGAATCTTGAAAACATGGCATACTACTAAAGTTGGAGTTTGAGTGTTAACTTATGAGTACCCCTTCTCCAAACTAGATTCATCAAAAGAAAAGAGAGCAGCATGTTTATGTCATGAAAGTTTGGGGGTATGATGTATCTCCCCCTTGGGACACTATGTCCCTCAAAGAATACTGACTTGGATGAGCTACTGAGGGGAATTGAGGCGATGTACAAGACACCTAGGAACTGATTCATGACTTAATAGCTAGGATCTGAAACTGGGACATGATACATGAACTAAGTTGACCATGAGTGCATAAATATACTAACTTATCTGATTAACTGAATAACTGATAGATGAATACTGGATCTGTAAAGCTAAACTATATTTAATCTGAATAGCTGGGCTGAGATTTTTGAGTTTTATAAATAGGAGATAAGGACTAACTGAGTAGAATGAGGTATCTTAGCATGGATTCATGAAGTCTGTATTATTTGCGAATGCGAGACCAAGCGTACGACATGCCTCTGAGGTATTCTATAAACTGGGGTACTGAAACACTTATAACTGAGTACTGACAACCTGAATGCTATGGTCAAGCATGTCTGGAACTAAACTGAGTTTCAAATCTGGTTACTGAACTGAAGATAACATTATAGCTAGTACAGAAGTACTGAATTCTGAGGCTAAGTAACTGGTAACTGAAGCCATGGTTCTGTAGGACTATCTGAGTCCTTTACTAAATATTGATTTCTGAACTATCATTGTAACTGAGTTTTAGACTGATACTGAAGTACTGAATTCAAGGACTGAACACTGATCACTGAGTACTGAATACTGAAACTATAATTAAGTTGGCAACTGAGTTTTTGATGGCTACATGTTGGGGACTGACATAAGTCAAGGATCTAAATGTACACTTACACTTTGTACTTTCCCAACTTCTAATACAACCCTTTTCTAAACGTTTACTTGCACATTTGTCATGACATTCAAGCCTATCTTCACAACTACACCCTCGTGCAAAGTAAGAATGCAATAATCTTCTCTTATCAAAACAACTACTCATCTCTACACTGTTCCATAAGGAGAGCTAACTGTAGGAGTAAATCAGGAGGACCTGAAACATGAATAGATATAAACTAAACTTGACACATGACTGAAACATGAGGAATAAAATATCAATAGTTTGGATTTACCAATAAGGTCTGAACTGAGGATATACATAACGTAGTCTAAATATATCTGATCTGTAGTGGCATAACATGAGTCATGGAAGCTAAGTATACTGGAAAGCATGATATGCGTACATGAGTCATGAGCTGCATGACCTGATTCTAGAGTTTCTGTACTCGTGGGACATGATTCGTAATACTGAGGGAGCTGGAACTGAACCTCTTATACAGGGAACTGAAGGTGCACATAATCCCATGGAAAGTGTGTGAAAGTAGATTGTGCTCACGGAACATTATTCGTACTGCGGAGTAAACTGGGACCCCTTATACTGGGAACAAAAATCATACATGATTTATGGGAAAAAGAAATGCATGAGTCTGGTTCGTGACTATAGAGTTGACATGCAACTCATGAGTGGATTGTTTTTGTGATAGCTGAGGTACAAAACTCTAAACTGAGATGAGGATGGGTCGAGAATTGTCTTCCCTTACTACTTTCTATACATACTGGCTCTACTACTGGAGTCTGAGGGACTGACTTGGTCACTTGATCTATTATCACATACCTACATTCTGTTCAACACCTACTTGTCTTACTAAAAACATCATCTAATTCTGTTTTCTCATATACTGCTAATATCACATTCACACTTTCATGCTTAATTTCAAGTCAATAAACTTAAATTTTTGCTCACCTTCTAGCACCGTTCAAACCTACTAATTCATGTTGGTACAACTATCCCCATGAATGCATAATCTAATCAGAATAGATAATACTATCCCAACTCATCTACTACTAAACTCTTGGGTCCATGCTTAAAATTCTAGGTCTATACAGTCGTAGGATTCTGAGAAGGGAACTAATGGCATATCAAAAATTGGATTTGAATTTACAAAGGATTTCTAATGATCATAAATAAAATCTGTACCCATTTGGAACATGAATGAACTGAGGGGATATTGTCTGACCATGTGGAAAATCCCATAACTATCTCCAGGGACTACATGAGAAAGCCCTATCTTTAGGACTTGAGCTTCACTGTTTTTGTTACCTTGAAAGTAAGGTAGGGTTGACATGAGGGGAGCCTGATGTGAATCTACATGGGTTCCTTAGAGAAACTTGCCATAGTATGATCTTGAGACATGAAAGAAGGGAAATTGTTCCTAAAACATCTCATATCCTCCTGCACATAAGTGTGGTGCACAACACGCCTGTATACAAGACTCTACTTGATGCAGCTTTCAGACTTCCTAGGACACTGTTGAACCGTAGGATCTGATACAAAGTTTGTAACGCCATAATTTTCTGAATCGAAATGCTACACGGTGCTCATGACCCCGAAGGACCACAAGCTAACCCATGACTGATATCTGTACTTGTAAACTGCATAATATCTCATAAAATATGCGGAAACCTGAACTGTAAGGCCATATGGTTCAATACTAATACATATTTGAAAAACATGATATAACAATGCCAAAAAGGAACATAAATACTAAAGTCTGAACATCTAATTTGATAACTAGTCCGAAAGCCTCTAACCGAACTGAATAAAGAGTTGAAGGAACATATCTCCAACTAACTCCATGAACTGAAAAACTAATATGAAATACTATAACAAAGTAAAAATAATACTGTCCTCGAATGAAGAGGAGCACTGACTGCTGAAATCTGCAATGCTACTGCTGCTCTGAAACTCGTACCTTTGTACCTATAGCGTCAAATAAAACACCATAGCGTGAATGCATCAGTACGACTAAATGTACTGAGTATACAAGTGAGGTATGCTAAATGCAAAGGGTTTTATATGCATGAACAATGCTGACTGATATGAATGTGAGAATACATACATACATACGTAACTGCAACTAAACTCGTGGTGATACTGACTACTGAGTCTGAATACTGACAACATGAGCTTACTGATGCTAAGATACTGAATGACTGAGTTTACTGATATTGATATGTAATTCACTAATAAGTAAGAAATGGATACTGTATTACTGAATACTAGGAGACTGATACTATATTACTGATAAAGGAATGATTGTTTCTGATAGTTCTGATTATGTATAACTGATTTTATTGATCATATATAACAGCCCTGAAACTGAGCTCGTCATAACATGACTACTTAGTATGAACACTGATGACATGTATTTACTGATAACATATCATGAATGATAACTGAATTCTGATAACTGATATATCTGATAACATGAGTTTTGATAACTGATAGCATGAATGACTGTATCTTGATATCCTGAAGAGCTATCTGAGTTTTTTTACTGAGACTGATACTGAAACTGTAGGAAGTAGTTATCTAACCGATATGCCCCAAATATGCTATAATAGCTAAGCTGGGGTCCAATCTCTTCCCTGATTGGAAGGGTGTCAATACCGCGCCACTGGTAAGGACAAGCTCTGAGTGACCCTCATCTGGTAGGTACTTAATGAGAACGGTGGAAACCCTAAACTGACAAGTTAAACCACCTTATCAACCCTAATCTGACAGGTTAAGATCTCTCAACCTATGTTGGAAACATAGTTCTGGAACACAAGGATGACTACTAAGAATCCCACACTGAACTGGAGGGTGAGTTCCCATCCTTAGGTTCGGTCGGTGCTGAATCCTACTACCAACTGAATGACACTGAACTGATTTCCTAGTTCGTACTAGAATTAACTTAACTATTACTGATTGTTCTATTTAACTGAACTGAACATGGACTGAGTTTATTGAGTTTCGATGACTAGCGGAACAATACTGAATTCTGTTAACTGACTAAATGCTACTGAGTTCTATTAGCTGACTGAGTTTACCAATTTTTGAACTGAATACTGAACTAAATTAAACTGATACTGATATTTACTAAATTCCATAGACTGATGGAATATTACTGAGATTACGTAGATTACTGAGTACTGAGTAAAACTGAACTAATACTTCCTTTACATGATTTTTCCTGAGTCATGAGACTGACTGAAGTCTATGGAATCATAGCTGAGTTCGGATATCATGAAACATGACATGGCTCTAGGAACACAACTATAGTTTTCAGGTACGAATACTCCCAGAACTCAATAGGAGGAAACTGACACACATGACATAACTTGACCACAAGATTTGAGTCCACAATTCACAATATCATAAGCAGGGGATAGTAAACTTCATGTATTTATTCAACATTTCAAACATGATAGGAAAAGCATGGATATATTTTGTGAACATAATTTATATCTCCATTATCATACATGCTTTATACCACAACAATAACAACACATAATTTGCATGGAAATTCATATTGGAGTGTATGGCTAACATGAACTTGTTATTTAGATATCATGAAATCATGTAAATATGAAGTTCTAGCACACTAGGCATTTTTTTTGAACACCTTGCATGCATACTTGCAAGGTCATGTTTTTATACTTGAATTCTACCAATCCATCTAAAATAGGTTGATTTCATACTTGCATTCTACCATTCCATCTAAAGATCATGTTTTTCACCTAACAACATAAATTTCATGAGATATACAGTCATGATACTATTATATAGAAAAACAAACAAGCATCAACATGGGTATGATCATATAACCACAACCAACCAAGATTTTGTATTTTAAAGATTGATTCTTGAACTACACGGATGAAAGGAATCCGTGGATGAACACTACGCATACCTTGGAAGGGAGTTCTTGATGATTGACGGAGGAATTTCCTTGAAATTTGATCTTCAAGCTTGATTGTGCAACCCTAGTTGTTTTTCTCCTATGGTGCTCTTGGATAAAGAACTTTGAGATGTTAATAGGGTTATAATGTAATTAGGAGCTATATATTTCGTAGGGTTAAGTTTAGGGACGTGTAAGGAGTGTTAAAAGACTTAATTACCCTTAAAATAACTCAACACAGAGTGTTTTTTGCACTTGGAACTGACTTAGGTGGCGCCCAAGTAATCGCAGAAGCCAGGTTGGGCGGGGCCTAACCAATCACCTAAGTTTGGTTGGGCGGCCCCTAACCAATCGCATACCCTTACTGTCTCTCACGAAAATGGGCATAACTTTTCGTTTGGGTATTGGATTAAGGCAAAATTGGTATCATTGGAAAGGTAATTCAATTCTCTATAATTTGGTGGGTAGAAATATGCAGAAATACCACATTAACATCGAGTTAAACTCGTTCAAATATGACCGTTACAAAATCGAACACTAAAACATGATGGATTCAAAAACTCTTAGCTTGTATTACCTTAAGTGACTCATATGAACATGCTTAACGCATCATAAGCTATCTTATCGCTAGGATACTCATTGTAAGTCATGTATTGAAGTATGAATCATAGGATAGGATATTTCATACGTAGGAAAAATGGTTCGTCTCCTAGCTTAGAAACCTGCGGGGTATTACAGGGTATCATCCTAGAAATAGGGATTCCTAGATTGAGATTGTGGTTTTCAATTTTTGAACACACCTATTAGGTATTCAAAAGGATAAATGGGTGAAAGTTTGGTGTTTTGTCGAAAGACTAGCATCAAAATATATAACCAAGCCTACACATATTTGATTCAGTAAGTTGATAATGATGAATAACTCCCACATGTCACTCCCTTAGTAATGCATAATCCCAAGATCCATGCATAATCGTTAAAACTCTAATTATTCATAGCCCCAAATTTATACTAGAAAAAACGAAAAAGAAACATTAGTTTAGGAACTTATTCCCCCATTTTATCTTTTTGAGAAATTGTTTTAATTTAACTTGTATATATCATTTTGAATTAATTTGATCTCCACTAATATTGTTACTCATGGATTCAAACCCGACTCCAAAGTTGGGTAAACATATTGACGATTACTGCCTTGCACTCAAATTGACGTGCAAGTTCAGCGTTATCACCCCACTAGGATCATGCATCCCCGAATGCTGGACAAGGTAGGATAACCACAAGCATAATTCATTTTCATTATCAAATATCAATCCGACCTTTAACAAGTTAGGAAACACAGATGCAAAGATATTAATCTTTCCTTTAACAAACTCAAAAAATAAAGTTTTGTTCAAGAATTCATACCTTCTGCACGAATCCTAGAAGCAGTTAACAGATGTGGATACTTGGACTTCATGTCCTCCTCTACTTCCCATGTAGCCTCTTTCAGCTTGTGGTTCTTGCATTAAACCTTTACCGAGGTCACATACTTGGTCCACCACTGAGAAACCTACTGATCTAGTACCTCAACCGGGACCTCTTCATAAGACAGAGAATCTGAGATACCCAAGCCCTCCCAGGGAACTACTGAAAAAGGACCACCAAGACACTTCCTCAACATGGAGACATGAAATACCGAATGAATGGAGCTCATAATAGAAGTCTTCTCCAATTCATAAGCAACACTACCAAAACTCCTCAAAATCGCATAAGGACCAAAAACCAGGGAATAAGCATCCCTTTTTTACCAAACCGCATCACTACCGTCATGGGAGATTTCCTTTAGGAATACCTCATCCTTAAACTAAAAATCCAAATCTCTACGTTTTACATGCACATAGGACTTTTGGTGACTTTGGGAAGATTTAAGCCTATCCCAAATCACCTTCACCTTTTACATAGCTTGATAAACCTAATCTAGACCAAACATGTCCACCTAACCAAGATCAAACCATCAAATAGGAGATCTATACCTCTAACCATACAATTCCTCAAAAGGGCCCATACCAATACTTGAATGATAGCTATTATTATAAGAAAACACTACCAAAGGTAGATTCTCAACCCAATTGCCACCATTACCAATCACACATGGACGAAGCATATCCTCCTATGTCTGAATAGTCCTCTCCATTTGCCCATCAGTCTGAAGATGAAAAGTAGAACTCAGACTCACCTTAGTACCAATCCCTTCGAAAAAAAAAACATCAGAAATGAGATAAAAACTGTGTACCATAATTAGAGATAATTGAAACAAGTACCCCATGCAGTTTTACAACCTCCTGAAGATACAACATCACATAATCCTCCGCCAAAAAGGTAGTCCTCACTAGATAGAAGTATGCAGACTTCGTCATCCAATCCACCATGACCAAAATTAAATTGAATTGGTTCCATAACCAAGGAATATCGGTAACAAAATCCATATTGACCACCTTCTATTTCCACTCAGGAAAATAAATTTCTTGACACAACACTCCAAGCCTCATGTACTCAACTTTAACTTTTTGACAAACCATGCACTCGGCTACAAAATTAGCCACGTCCCTTTATATACCATTCCACCAATATATTTCTTAGAGATCATGATACATATTCTTAGAAATGAGATAAACAACATAGTGCATTTCATGCGCCTCAGCCAAGATCCTTTGTCGCAACCCATCGACGTCAAGAACACACAACCTCTCTTGGTACCATAATGTACCATCACTACTGATTTCAAATACCATTACCATTTGCAAACCTAAATTACTCTTGATTCTAATAATGATAGGATCTACCACTTGTTTCTCCTTAATCTCTACACCGAGGTACGATCTAACTACTTTCTGTACCAACACACCACCATCTTCAGAGTGTAAGAGATGAACTCCAAGATTAGCCAAATTGTGAATATCATTCACCAATTTCCTCTTCTCCTTATGCACATGAGCTAAACTTCCAATGTTTAACCTGTTAAGAGCATTGGCAAAACTAATAGCCTTACTTGGATGACAGTGAAGACATATATCATAGTCCTTGAAAAGCTCCAACCATCTTCTGTTCCTAAGATTTAGATCATTCAGAGTGACTATATACTGTAGACTCTTATGATAAAAAAAGATGTCTACGTGAACTCCATACAAATAACGCTGCCAGATTTCCTAAGAAAGGAACACCGCCAAAGCTCTAAATCATGAGTAGGATAATTACTCTCATACACTTTTAATTTCCTAGATGTAGAGGAAATAAACTCCCCATGCTGCATCAAAACACAGCCAAGTCCCTCCTGGAATGCATCACAGTTAACCACAAACCCCTTATTACCTTAAGGAAATGTCAAAATAAGAGTTGAAGTTAGATTATTCTTAAGGTTCTCAAAACTCCCTTCACACGCTTCCTACCAAGAAAATTTTACCTTTTTCTAAGTTAACTTTGTCAAATGAGTAGTTATAGAAGAAAAGCATTAAACTAACAACCTATAATACCCACACAAACCCAAAAATCTCTGAGTGTTAGTTGGAGTCATGGGTCTAGGACAACTTTTCACCACTGCAACCTTTTAAGGATTCACCATGATCCCCTTACTAGATATAATATGACCTAAGAAAGTTACAATGTTCAACCAAAACTTACACTTGGAGAACTTGTCATACAATTATTGTCCCTTCAAGGTCTGTAACACCACACAGAGGTGATTAGCATAATCTACCTCACGTTTAGAACTAACCAATATGTCATCAATAAACACAAAGAAAGAAAGGTCCAAGAATTGACTTAAAACCTTGTTCATCAAATCCATAAGTGCCACCGGGGCATTAGTAAAGAGAAATGATATAACAAATAATTCAAAGTGCCCATACCAAGTACAAAAGGGCATCTTAGGGATATCGTTCTCCAAAATCTTAAGCTGATGATATCTAGACTGAAGGTCTATCTTAGAAAAGAACTAGGCACTGTGCAACTAATCAAACAAGTCATTTATATTTGGAAGAGGATACTTTTTCTTGACCATTACCTTATTCAACTACTAATAGTCGATGCACATTTGAAGGGAACCATCCTTCTTGCTACCAATAGATACCACACACACCCTATAGACTCTTTCACCAATAACCGAGTCACCTACTAGCATAGAAATAGAAAAAGGATCCGAAACAACCTTAGGATCAAAACCAAAACACACAGACACATATGAGGTCACATAGGTAAAAGTGGACCCCATATCAAGCAGACAATATGCATCACAACAAAGTAGTTGTAACGTAACAGTCACAACATCAGGTGATGCATCAAATTCCTACCATGATGTAAGAGCATACAAATTATTTTTCCTAGTGCTGGTACCAAAAGCAGGAGTAGATGCAAAAGCAGCACCACTAGGTATATGAGCAAAAGATAAAGAAACCAGATCTTTGAATGCTCCTGAAGCACCCTTACCAATCGGATAGTTTCTGAGCATATGGCCTAGATGGCCACATTTAAAACACATTTCCCTTCCTTAATCATAAAAGCTCTGATAAAGACAACCATAGAACCGGAAAGAAAGATACGAAGAAGCAAACTGTGCCCCACTCGCCTAAGATTAGGCACCTTGTACCCAAAAGTTATCACCACATTGCTAACGTCTATCACTCAACTACTTCTTGTAAGGAGGGCTAGAAGTAGAGAAGGAACCAGAACTCCCCCACTTCTTCTTTGACAATTTGCTGTCATCCTAACCACATTGATGCTGAGCACTGCTCTGCTCAGAGAACCTACTCCTCTTACCCTGCCATTTTCTAAACTCTGCCTATTTTCTCTTTTCATCCTCGACCTGCTACCTGTGGAAAACCAACCTTGAAATATCCATATCCTTAATCATCAAAGAAATTTTTCTTTCAAGGTTTAAATAACGAGATAGCTTTGAAGTGAACTTTTTTATCCCCGCCCTCATATCAGCCATCGAATCTAGAGGATACCTTGACAACTAATGAAATTTCAAGGCATAATCTTTCACAGATATTTTTCCCTGCTTAAGATTCAAAAACTTCTCCATCTTCACTTCCCTTAGCTTCTGAGGAAAGAAGAAAACCAAGAACGCATTAGAAAAGGCCTCCCATAAAGACAACTCCTCCACATAACCTTTAGCCTTGTCCTACTCCTCGTACCATTGGTCTGCAACATCTTTGAGCTAATAAGCTGCAAAATTTACCCCTTCAACATTAATGTCCTGCATCACTCTAAATATTTTCACCATTTTATCCAAGAAACCTTGAGGATCCTTCTCCACCTTCACACCAATAAAAGTAGGAGGATTCATTTTCATGAACTATCTAACCCTTGTGGCCACAACATATAGAATAACAGATGCATCCCACTCAGCCTAAGAAGCAACCAATTGAGCAATAGTATGAATGTACTAACAAAATTCTGCATCAGTTACCTCACATTGAGGAAGACTAGTAGCAACCAGAGAAACTTCAGAAAAATTAAGGATAGGACCCTGAGATCAAGTGCGAACTCCAGGTGTAGATCATACTCCATCAATATCATCCCTAGATGGGATAGAAGGATTTCCTTGTGTTCCATATCGGTGATACATGATCTAAAAATGAACAAAAAAAGATTAAGGAAATTACAGGACTTAGACTCCAAGCTTAAAAATAGAATACCAAGAATGTGAAACATTCCATATTGTCCTGTAGCCTCTCTCTTATGAGTGGGGCGCCCTACACATCTCTAACAGAGACTCTACTACACATGGCTTTGTGGACTCCCAATTGACCATAAACCCAAAGATCTGATACTAACTTGACCCAACTCGACCCGAGCCCTTGTCGTAATGGGCAGCCCAAGTACGACAAAGACCAAAGACCACCCTTATTTCCCAACCCAACCTCTATCCGCCTTCCCTGAGTTGTCTAAATTTTGAGCATATAATAAGATAGTGTAACTATTCAATTTCAAAACTTTGGGATAGGTCTAATACCAAGATCGACCCAACCAAGTCCAATCGTCCAAACCAAACCAATATCTAAACCAACCAAACCATAACCATATAAGTTCCATAACAATTATATATAATCCCAACATAATGGATGGAACAATCAATAATACAGTCAACGAGTATCAACCCCAATACCAATGCCAATACTAAGGATGACACCTTTACCGATCTCGCCCTTTCCAATCCATAGTATTTCACAAAAACCTCTAATCAAAAGAATACTAAAATCTAATTGGTACATGCCCCCAACCATAGTCAAAACCAATATCCATAAACAAATTAAAGTATAAACTAACATCTATGAAATGGAGCCTTCCAGAAAGATGAAAGCTCACCACTTCAATATTGTAGTTGATCTCGAATGTCAGATAGTTAACCGGTCAGTTCCTGCATTGCGTGGGGATACAGACGTCCAAAGACGGGTTAACAGGTGAGCATTATCATGAACTCAGGATAAGGATAAAATAATGCGAACCAGTAAAACCAAGTAAACCAACCATATACATACAATCCATACACATAAATATAACTATGCCAGGAAAGGAAACTGGGTTTAGCATTCATTTAAAACCATTAACCTGGGTATGTGAAGCTTAACCTTCCTTAACACCCACGAGCTATATGGGTCCAGTGTAACCCTCTGAATGGTCCTCGATGCATTTAGCTGTACGAACCAGAGATACCATAAGAGTACAGGATTCCTAAATAGCCTCACCCTCCATGATACATATGTACAATGTACTTAGAGGATTCCCGCGTACCTTATAGTATTAAAAAAGGGTCGTCATGCCCTACCCCTCAGTCGACAATCAGGAGTTTCCAATGTTCATTCATTGAACTCTCACGTTCACGGTTAGCTATCACACCCTACCATTATTGACCTATTAAAACCATTTCCAACTAACCAATCCATTATTCAATTTATTAGTTACCAAGGATATTAATAGTGTTATCGTCATATCGACTATAACTTGCAAGTATTGTCCTTCAACAAACTATTTAAGGTAAAGGGATTCCCGTGTACCTATTTACCAAGTTAACTTTGGGTAGTCCTATGTACCCCACAAGTGTTCCATTGTTCAGTTTGCTTGGGGAGTCCCAAATTATTCATTAACATGTTTACTTGGGGGATTCAATTGTACCCCACAAGGGTTCTCATTAACCATAACCATGACCACCAAACCATTTCATTTAAACCATTCCAAACCATTTAACAATTTAGGGTTCCATTAAAAAGTTTAAACCATGCAATAGTTCAATTAAAACCTAACAATGTAGTAAAAACAATCCCATAGTGATTCTATTAAACCTATCGGGGGCATAGTTTTCCAAAACCCAAGAAAATTACCAAAAAACCATTCCTATGAAACAAATTATCCAAAACAACATTTAAAGCATTTAAAAGCATAATTGAAACATGGGAAAACCATAACCAAGCATTTTTAATCAAAACCCCGATATTATATTTTAAAATCCAAAACCAAACAATAATCAAACAATGAAAACATTATATAAAACCATGCCTTTAGTTGGAACTAACAATCAGGGAAGAGAATATGCCTTAAATAAAGAAGATGATGGAGAGAAATCACCAGCACAAGCCCCAAATTAATCCTTAAGATGAAACACTAGCCTTCCTTTACCTTTGGAGAGAATTGTAGAGTGTTTAAGAGAAGTTTCTAAGTGTTAATTAATAGAATAATACGGAAAATAACCACCAAATAAGAATATAAGTCATGGGGCCTTATTAGGTTAAGTGGAGAAATGTCCAGATTTCCCTCACCAAAACTCCCAAAAATCCCGTCAAGTGGGTAATACTATCCATACTAGTCATACCCTCCAATACAAGTGGTACCCACCACTCATACCCAAGACCACCCCCCTTGGACCCAACACTGTCCAAGGCACTACTCACCCCAACCTATGTCATATCCTAGTATATAACTAGTTCCCATGATCTGTGTCCCTAGCATTATAGAATACAAAAGACGATTGAACAAAAAACCATTTTAGTCCATGGTATGATTCGTACCCTTGTTTTCGGCTCATGGTGAGCCACTCGTACTTAAATCCAACTTAAGTTTCCAAGTTTAAGACTAAGTGAAGTAACCAAATATCCATTTTAAAAAATAAATCCAATCAACCAACCAATATTGGTCAGCATACGACTAACCCATACCACTCATATCTCAGTGTACGAGTCACTTCCCCTAGTCGTATCCTATCCATAGACCCAAAATCCGGGAAACTTTCCAAGGGCTAGGAACCAAGCTCATTACCAAGCCAATTAAGGTAAAGGACAGGTTGGCAAATGTGGTGACCAGATAGGCAAAGTTGTTTTGGTAGGATGGTGACATGGCTCATCTTTATGTTATTATAACCCATTCTAAAGAAGAAGCTTCTAATGTTATGACCATAGCCACTTCTTATATATCATTATATGGCTTCTGTATTAATTAATCCTTGATCTACTTTGTCTTATGTGTTCGTGAATTTTTCTTTTGGCTGGGCTGTAGACTGAATATCTTAATATTCCTATGTATAGAGTGACATGACTCGACCCCAGGCCTAGTCGTAATATGCATCGCAAGTCCAACCAGAACTAAAGACCGCCCCCTATTACCCAACCTATCTACCTTTATCCAGTCGTTGATGGGCTAAACTTTGAAAATATAACAAGATAGCTTAAATGTTCTCATCAAGACTCTGGGAGTGGGTCACATCCGTGACCACCTCAACTGAGTCCAACCGTATCCCACCGACCTCCCAACCACACCAAACCAAACCATAGGCCATAACTAAATAAGTTAGACAAAATTTAATATAATTAATCCAAAAATATAGTACGATGGAATAGTGAGAAATCCAATGATGTGGTGTCATCCCACCAGCCTATTCCAATGCCAAGGCCGACACCAATTCCGATTGTGCCCATACCAACCCCTATAAGTACCACAAAGACTTTATCCAAAATAAAAAATAAATCATTTCGGACATGCACCCAACCATGGTTAAAACCAATATCCAAAAAAAAAAAAAAGTGTCTGAAGAAATCCATAACAAGAAATGATATCGTCTAAAAGGATGGAAGCTTACCACTTAAGTCCAAATGCTAATAAAAATTCACGTGCTAAACAGGAGGAGTAGAATGGCCTATTCCTGCATAGCATGGGTATATAACCGCCAGTAGATAGGGTTAGCGAGTGACCACTACTATGAATATCAGGATAAGGATACAATAATGCCAGTTATAAAACCAAGTATAACCTTCCATAATGCATAGAAACATACATATATAAGTGCCGAGAAAGGGAACCAGGCTTAGCATGCATTAAAAACCTTTACCTGGGCTTTGTAGCTTTGCCGTACTAACCTATCCACGGGCGATATGGGTTCAACTCCTCTTGTTGAAAATTCCCCAGTGCGTGTAGCCGCACGACAAGGGAAGTATCCCATGGAATGACAAGTGCATCCCCAATAGTGTGACATCATGCACACGGTCCACTAAGACTAATCCTCATATCGGCAAATATGAGTGTCTAGTTTTGCTACCTCTAGGATCGCCACCTTCCATGGCTTTGCTACACACCCTGCCATTAATGCCCAATTAAAACTATTTCTAAATAACCAACAAAATCCATTTACTATTTTATTAACCAAGGCCAATATTGATGGTATCATCATACCACCCCTTACTTGCAAGTAATATCCATAGCCAAGCCATTTAGGTTAAGGGAACTGTCAAGTGTCGTTCCATATACCACATTAAACCACTTGGTAGACTTCCATGTTCTCTATAAGAATAAATATTTATCCTTTAGCCTTTTCAAATCATTTAAACCATGCAAAGATCCTTTACAAAGTTTAAAAGATGCAAGAGTTCAATTAAAAGAAGTCCATGCAATGAACATATGTTTATAAGCATTTTGTTAAACACCTTGGGGGTATTATATAACAAAAATAAATTCCAAAGACCATCAAACCATAACCATGCAATCCAGTTGACCAAAACCACCATAATGAATATAAATGCATAATTAAAACCATAGGGAACCATAATCAAGCATTCAATATCAAAACCCCCAAATAATAGTTGAAAGCCATAATCATGGAATAGTAAAATCATAAAATCATTCATATAAACCATGCCTTTAGTTGAAATTATGGTGAGGGGAGAGAATCATTCCATATACCGAAGACTTGATCAAAATAAATCATAAAGACAAGCCCCAATGCAATTATCAAGATAAAACCCTAGGTTTTTTTCCCCTAAAGCTCTTGAGAGAATTATAGAGTGTTTTTGGAATAGTTTCTATGTGTTAATGAATAGAATAATAGGGTAAATAATATCCTAAGTGTATTAGAAGTCATGGGTCATAATTAGGATAAGTAGGGAACTATAGAGAATCCCCCGCTTAAGTCACTTAAAAATCCCATCGCAAGGATATGACTGACCCATAGAGTCATGCCCTCCTAATACGATTGGTACCCACCACCCATATCCAAGCCTCAACCTTGGATCAGACACAGTCCAAAATACGATTCATCCAACCAAGTCATAACCACAGTATACGATTTTTAACCATGATCTGTATCCTTGGTAGAATGAAATACTAGGAGGATCAGACACTGCCCACCATATGAGTCCCTGATATGACTCGTACCAAACCCTTATGACTCATATCCCTCAGTCATACCCATTCCAATAACCAAAATGGTCCCACCAACTAACACTAGTCAGCATATGACAAGAACATACCACTCGTACCCCAACATACGGCTTGAACCCATTAGTCGTATTGGGTCCGAAGAATGGAATTCCAGGAAATTTTTTAAGGGTCAAAACCCAGGAGGTTTCGATCTCCCCCACTAGGAACATTTTTACCCAAATGATGGACAAGGTAGGGGTAATCATAAACAGAGTCATTTAAATTATAAAATATCATTTTAACAAAGTCTGAAAACAAAAAAACAAAGATAATTTTTCCTTTATCAACAACAACAACAACATACCCAGTGTATTCCAACCTATTGGGGTCTGGGAAGGGTAGAGTGTACGCAGACCATACCACTACCTCAGAAGAAGTAGAGAGGCTATTTCTGATAGACCCCCATCTTAGGACCAACAACAGTATAACAAATGTAAAAAGTAAGCGCATATAAACTAGTATGGTGTGCAAAGAAAACTAACAATATAATAAACACAAAAGATATGTGCATAATAGACAAGTAAGAGATGCAAAATAAAACAACACGACTAGATCCAAGATAAAACTATATCCACAACACTACGAACCAGAAACTTCAGTCCTAAAGGGGTGCTTCCCTACTACTACCGATGTGCTCCCACCCCATAACCCTCTACCTTAATCTACATCCTCGATACCTTTTTATAAAGGGTTATGTCCTGTGTAAGCTATAACTGCACCATATCATGCATAATCACTTCCCTTCAATATTTCTTCAGTCTACCTCTACCCCACCTAAAACCATCCGTATCCAGAGTCTCACACCTCTGTACTAGAGCATCAGGGACCCTCCTCATCACGTGCCTAAACCAATATAGCCTCCTTTTTTGCATCTTATCCTCCACCGAGGAAACTCTTACCTTTTCCCGAATAATCTCATTCCTCACCCTATTTTTCCTGGTATTTCCACACATCCAACGCAACATATGTATGTCCACCACCTTCAACTTTTGGATGTGGGAGTTCTTAACTGGCCAACACCCTGCTCCATATAATATAGCCAACCGGACTACCACTCTGTGGAACTTTTCTTTAAGCTTTGGGGGAACCTTCTTATCATATAGTACTCTTGAAGCGAGCCTTCACTTCAACCACCATGCCCCAATACGATGTGTGACATCCTCATCAATCTATAATTATTCCTTTATCAAACTCAGTAAATAAATATGTGTTGAAGACACATACCTTCTGCACGAATCTCAGGAGCAAAAAAAAAGTAAATATTTTGACTTAATGTCCTCTTTCACTTCCAAAGTAGCTTCTTCCACCTTATGGTTACATAATAGAACCTTAACCAAAGCCACAAACTTGGTCTACTACCGATGACTTGCCTATTTAATATATCTCAATCGGAACCTCTTCATACGATAGACAATCCAACATACCCAATCTTTCCAAAGAAAAAACCAAAGAAAGATCACCAACATATTTCCTCAAGATAGAAACATGAAAGACATGATGAACCAAACTAAAGTTAGATGGCAACTCCAACTCATAAGTAATATTTCAAACTCACCGGAAAATCATATAAGGACCAGCAAACCAAGTACTGTGTTTTCTTTTCTGGACAAACAACACCACTCCCTTCATGAGAGATACCTTGAGGAACATCCTATCCCTGACCTGAAACACCAAGTCTTTATGCCTAACATCCACATTATACTTTTGGAAACTTTGGATAACTTTAAGCCTATCCCGAATTACCTCACCTTCTCCATCCCTTTATAAGCCAATTCTGAACCAAAAATGTCTGCCTCCCTAAGCTAAAACAAATCAATAAGAGATCTACACCTCCTACCATACAATGCCTCAAAAGGAGCAATACCAATGCTAGAATGGTATCTATTGTTGTAGGGAAACTCCACCAAAGGTAGGTTATCAACCCAATTTCCACCATAATCAATCACACAGGCCCAAAACATATCCTACAATGTCTCAATAATTCTCTCTGCTTGCTGATCCAACTACGGATGATAAAAAAATAGTACTCAGACTAATCTTAGTCCCAACTAATTCTGGAAAGACCACTAGAAATAAAGTGTAAATTGTGTACCATGATAAGAAATAATCAATACAGGCACCCCATGCAGCTTTACAATCTCCTAAATATATAGCTTCACATAATCCTCTATCGAGAAGGTAGTCCGCACTAGCAAGAATTGCGCAAACCTAGTCATCCTATACACTATGACCCAAATCGAATTAAATTGATTATAAGATCGAGAAAGACCCATTCAAAATCCATATTGATTATCTCCCACTTCCATTTGGGCAACTCAACTTCTTGATACAACCCACTAGGCTTCATGTGCTCAACCTTAACATGTTGACACACCATACACTTGGCCACGAAATCAACCACATCCCTCTTCATACCATTGCACCAATAGAACTCGATGAGATCATGATATATCTATGTCGAGTTGGGATGAACAACATAACATGACTCATGCACCTCAGCCAAGACCCTTTGTCGCAGGCCAGTAATATTAGGAACAGACAACCTCCCTTGGTACCGTAAAGTACCATCACCATTGATCTAATACACTGCCACCTTTTGCCCACTAACATCACTCTTAATTTGCATCAAGATAGGATTTAGTGCTTTCTTATCCTTAATCTCTGCACCAAGATATGATCAAACCACTTCTTACACCATCACATTACCATTCTTAGAGTCCAAGAGATAAACCCCAAGATTAGACAAGTGGTGAATATCCTTGACTATTTCCTACTATCCTTCCTGTATATACGCCAGACGACCCCTGGATAACCTGTTAAGAGCATCAACAATCACATTTGCCTTACCTGGTTTATAGTAAAGACTTATATTATAATCCTTGAGAAGCTCAAGCAATCTCCTTTTCCTGAGATTTAGCTTTATCTGAGTGAACACATACTGAAGACTCTTGTTATAACAAAAGATATCCACGTGAACACCATACAGATAACGCCACCATATTTTTAAAGCATACACAACCGCCAATAACTCTAAATCATGAGTAAGATAATTCCTTACATGTACCTTCAACTGCCTAGAAGCATAGGCAATGACCTTTCCATGCTGCATTAAAACACAACCAAGCATTACCCAAGATGTATTATAATAAACCATAAACCCATTATTGCCTTTCGGAAAAGTCTATATTAGATCCAAAGTCAACTTATTCTTCAACTTCTCAAAACTCCCTTCAGAAGCATTCATCTAAGAAAACTTAACTTTCTTCTGAGCCAACTTAGTCAAAGGAGCAGTTATCGAAGAAAAGATTTTCATGAATTGTTTATAATACCCGGCTAAACTGAAGAAGCTTCGAATTTTGGATGGATTCGTAAACTTAGGCCATCTCTTCACCACATCAACCTTTTGTGGATCCACCATGATCCCTTTAATATAAATTTTATGACCCAAGAAAGTCACAATGTTCAACCAAAACTCACACTTAGTGAACTTGTTATACAACTATTGTTCCTTTAAGGTTTGTAACACCACACAGAGGTGATTCACATGATCCACCTCACTCTTCAAATAAACCTAAATTTCATCAACAAACACAATGATGAATAGATCCAAATACTACCTGACACTCTATTTATCAAGTCCATGAATCCTGCTAGACCATTAGTCAACCCAAATGATATCACTAAGAACTCAAAAGGCCCATACCGAGTATGAAAAGTCATCTTATGGATATCCACCTCCTTAATCTTAAGTTGATGGTACTAAAACAAAAGATCTATCTTAGTGAAAAACTTGGCACCTTGTAACTTGTCAAACAAGTAATCTATTAAGGGAAAGAATACTTTTTCTTGACCATCGCCTTATTCAACTACCTATAGTTAATGCACATCCGAAGGGAACAATCTTTCTAGTGGACAAACAATACTGGTACACCACATAGAGAAATACTAAGAAAAATAAAACCTTTTTCCAGAAGATCCTTAATTTTCTCCTTGAGTCCCCTTAACTTAGCCAGAGCCATTCTATTCATAGGAATAAAAATTGGATGAGTGTCCAGAAGCAAATCAATACCAAACTCTAATATCCCTATCTAGAGGAACACCAGGAAGATCATTCAGAAAGACCTCTTGAAACTCATTAACCACAAAGACTGAAAATAATGAAGGACTTTCCATGTTAGAATCTTTAACCCAGACTAAGTGATAAAGACAACCCTTAGAGATTAACCTTTGAGCTCTAAGACAATAAATAAACCTCCCCTAGGAGCTAAGGAACTACCTTTTCATTATATAACCTATTCACCAGGGAGCTTAAAGATAACCTTATAGGTCCGACAATACAAAGACACATAACACGAATGCAGCTAGTCCATACCCAGAATTACATCACAATCTACCATATCCAACTCAAACAAATCTTTGAAGGTCTGCTTGCTACCAATAGAAACCACACCCCCTTCTGAGACTCTCTAAGCAATAATCAAGTTAGCTAATAGGGTGGAAATAGAAAAAATATCCAAAATAACTTCTAGATAAAAAAATAGAAAAAGAATCCAAAATAACCTCTAGATAAAAACCAAAATACATATATACGTATGGAGTCACATAAGAAAGAGTGTACCTCGGTTCAAGAAAATAATATATGTCACGAGAGAAAAGCTATATTGTACCAGTAATGACATCAGGTGATGCCTCGAATTTCTGTTGGGATGCCAAAACATACAACCTATTTCAACCGACACTAGAACCATGAGAATTAACCAAACAAGATGCCCCACCACCAGGTGCAGGAGTAGAAGTTGGAGCCATGGGAATCATATTCGCCCCCATAGAAACTTTATTGACCAGACTATCCCTGAGTTGATGGCCTACCTGGCCACACTTGAAGTATTTGTCCCTTCCTTCCCAAAATAACTCTAATGACGATGACCACAAAATCGACAAGAAGGACATGCATAAATTGGCTGACCTCCGCTCAGCTTAGATTGGGCAACCCATGCCTGAGAATCATCACCATCTTGATGATGTCTGTCTCCCGACTAATAAAGAGCACTAGCAAAAAAGCATCCAAAAATCCCCCACTTCTTTATTTGCTTTCCACCATCTCAACCACCTTGAGACTAAGCACCTTCCTGATTAGAAAACTTGCTCCTCTTTCCTTTACTATCCACATACTCTACCTTCTTTCTCTTCTCATCCTTAACTTACTGCATATGAATAGTTAACCAAGAAATGACCATATACTTAATCACCAAAGATGTCTTTCTCTCTAAAATCAAATATCTATTAAACCCAGAAGCAACCTTCCTCATTCTCGACATCATGTCATCCACTAAGTCAGGAGCATACCTTGATAGCTATGGAACTTCAAGGCATATTCCTTTACTGACATCCTCCCCTGCCTGAGGTTCACAAACTCCTCCATCTTATTTTCCCTTAACTCTCGAGTAAAGAACTAATCCAAGAAAGCATTATAAAAAGACTCCCATAACCCTTCCTCTTTCATATCACCTCATCCCTATCCCACTCCTCATGCCACTTATAAGCAATATCTTTGAGATGATAATATTCAAAGTTGACCTTTTTCTACATTAGTAGGTTGCATCACCCAAAAGAGTTTTTCTATCTCATCCAAGAAGCCTTGTGGATCCTCCTCAACCTTCATGTTAGACGACCCATCTTTATAAATTTACCAAACCTTCTAGCCTTAATATTAAAAACATAAGTCATACCTCGCTCAGCCTGAGCAAAAACTAGTTTAGTCAAAACATAAATTAACTGACAAAATTCCATGTTCGTCATGTTGCCTTGAGAGACCTGAGTAGAAATGGCTGAAAAATGAGGAACTCTAGAACTATTAAGAATAGGACAATGCAATCAAAGATGTACTCCAAACGTAGGATGTACCCCTTCAGCATTATCCTCGAATGGGATGGAAGAATTTCCTTGTGCTCTAAATTTAGGAGGTATGATTTGAAAGGCGAACATAAAAGGATTAGAGAGGATTCCAGGATTGAGAACTCAAGCTTAAATATAGAATACCAAGAAAGTAAAACATTCCTAAATGCCCTGTAGCCTCCCTCTTATGAGTGTGGTGTGCTGCCCACCCCTAAAAGAGACTCTAATCGACATGGCTTTATGGTTTACTGAGTGACCATAAACCTAGACTATGATACCAACTTGACACAACCCAACCTCGGGCCTTCTCATAGTAGACATCCCAAGTCCAACAAGTACTAGGGACCGCCCCTTGTTACCTAACCCATCCACCTTTATCCAACCATTTATGGTCTAAATTTTGAACATATAACAAGATGGCATAAATATTTTATCAAGACTCTAGAATAGGGTCACAACTGTGATAGACTCAACCGTGTCCAACCCTATCACACCAACCTCCCAACAACACTAGACTAAACCATAGGCCATAACCAAATAAGTTAGACAAAATTTAATATAATTAATCCCAAAATATAATATGATTGAAAAAATAGAAATACAATAATGCGGTGTCAGCCTACCAGCCTATTCTAATGCCAAGGCTGACACAAATATTGATCCTGACCATACTAACCCCCAAAAGTACCATAAAGCTTTTATCCAAAAAAGTAAAAAAATATGGTTTGGACATGCCCCCAACCATAGCCTAAACCAATATACAAAGTAAAAAAAAGTGTCTAAAGAAATCCATAACATAAAATGATGTATTGCAAAGGGATGGAAGCTCACTATTTCAGTCCAAAGACTGATACTAAATACGTGTGCTAAACAAGAGGAGTAAAATGGTTGATTCCTATATAACGTGGGTATACAGTCGCTAGTAGATAGGGTTAGTGAGTGACTGCTAGCATGAATCTCAGGATAAGGATAAAATAATGCCATTTATAAAACTAAGTAAAATCATCAATAAAACATACATCCATACATATAAACGTTCAAGAAAAGGGAACCAGGTTTAGCATGCATCAAAAACCTTTACCTGGATTGTGTAGCTTTGCCATTCTAAAGTAACCATGGGCTATATGGGTTTAGCACTCCCTGTTAAAAGGGCCCTAGTGTATGTAGCCGCACAACCAGGGAAGTATCCTATGGTATGACTAGTACATCCCCCAATAGTATGAAATCATGTACACGGTCCACTAAGACTAATCCTCATATCAGCAAATACAAGTTTCCATTTTTGGTCCCATTGGGACCGCAACCTTCCACGCTTTTACTACACACCCTGCCATTAATCCCCAATTAAAACCATTTTAAAATAACCAACCAAATCCATTTACCATTTTATTAACCAAGGCCAATATTAGTGGTATTGTCATACCACCCCTTACTTGCAAGTAATATCTATAGCCAATACATTTAGGTTAAGGGGACTTTCAAGTGCCCTTTTATATACCATATTAAACCACTTAGGATACTTTCATGTTCTCCACAAGCATAACTATTTAGCCTTTAGCCTTTTAAAACCATTTAAACCATGCAAAGTTCCATTACCAAGTTTAAAACATTCAAGAGTTCCATTAAAGGAATTCAATGCAATAAACATACCTTTATAAACATTTTATAAAACACCTTGGGGGTATAATATAACAAAAATAAATTCCAAAGACCATTAAAATATTACCATGTAATCCAATTGTCCAAAATCACCATTAAGGAATATAAAAGCATAATTAAAACCATAAGGAACCATAAACACATATTTAAAATCAAAACCCCTAAATAATAGTTGAAAGCCATAATTATGGAATAGTAAAACCATGAAATCAATCATATAAACCATGCCTTTATTTGATATTAAAATGAGGAAAGAGAATCATGCCTTATACCAAAGAGTTGATAGAAAAAAATCACCAAGACAAGCCCTAAATCAATCCTCAAGGTAAAACCCTAGCTTTCTTGCCCCAAAAGCTCTTGAGATAATGATGGAGTGTTTATAGAATAGTTTCTAAGTGTTAATGAATACAATAACAGGGTAAATAACGTCCAAGTGTATTAGAAGTCACGCGTCCTAATGAGGATAAGTAGGGAAATATCTAGAATACCCCCACTTAAGTCCCTTAAAAATCCCATCACAGGGATACGACTGACCCATATGACTAGTACCTTCCCAATATGATTATTACCTACCACTCTTATTAAAGCCTAAACCTTTGATTATACACTATCTAGTATATGACTCATCCAACCAAGTCATAATTACAGTATACGATCTGTACCCATGACTCGTATCCCTGGCAGAATAAAATACCAGGAGGATCAAACACTTCCTATCATACAAGTCTCTGATACAACTTGTACTAAGATCTTACGACTCATATCCCTAAGTCATATCCATTCTAGTGACAAAAACTATTCTACCAACTAGCACTAGTCAGCATACGATAGAACCATACCACCGTACCACAACATACAACTCTTATCAATGAGTCATATTAGGTCTGGAGAACAAAATTCCAAAAAAATTCAAAGGGTCAAAACATAGGATATTTCATATGTACACTCCAGTTACGGTGTCTGTATATGTTGATCAAGTTTATTAGGCAAGGCATATGATTTTTATGGGTTTAAGACTTTATAAGACAGTGATTTTTGGTATGGAGGAATTTGGTATTATTTTAGAGATGAGTTAGTTGTCTCCCTATTGTGCTAATCTTAATTGTTATATTTACAAATTCACTATATCTATGCCTTGGATGTAAAAGTTATTGAGGAAAGGTACTTTTAAGCCTACTCTGATGATTATTATGTCAGCTACTCATGCCCAGAAGTTAGTTTAGTGAGGGTGCAGGTCATTTGTAGATCATCTTTATGAGGAAAGATTAGTAGTTCCTCATATAGCTTAGGTTGTTGTGTGTCAATTCTTAAAAGTATTTCTTGGTGAACTTCCTGGTATATCTCCAAACAATGATATTAACTTTTGAATAGAGTTAGGGACAAAATACCATTCCATCTTTATCATTCCCTATCATATGGAAACAACAAAGTTAAGGAAGATAAAGTCTGAGCTTCAAGAGTTGTTAGGAAAGGGTTTTATTCTTCCAAGTATCTCAACTTAGAGTGCTCCTACTTTGTAATGAAAGCAAGGATGGTAGTATGAGGATATGCTTTGACTACTGCCAGTTGAATATGGTGACTATTCATAACAGTTATCCTTTCCCTATGATAGATGATTTATTTGACTAGTTGCTAGGACCATTAGTGTTCTCTAAATTTGATTTGAGTTCACGTACTACCAGATCAAGATAAAGGTAGTGGAAATCCCAAAGACATCTTTCTAAACTCATTATGGACACTATGAGATTTGGATATGTCTTTTGGTTTGATCAATACTCCAACTTCTTTTGTGAGTCTAATGAACTTAATTTTAAAGTTGTTTCTGGATTCCCTTGATTTCATATGATAATTTTTTGGTTTAACACAAGAATTAAAGGAAATGTAAAACTCACTTGCATATAGTATTGGGGTTGAATAAAGAGGAGCAATAATAAGTTAATGATTCAAAATATGAATTCTACTTGTCTTTAGTGTAATTTTTAGGATGCATGGTATCTATGAAAAGAGTGATGGTAGATCCATAGAAATTTAAAGGTTTTATAAATTAGGCAAGACCAATAAATTCATCGAGATTCATGGTTTTATGGTGTTGTCCAGTTACGACAACTAATTTGTAAAGGAGTTTGCTACTATTGCTTCACATATGACCCATTTGCCTCAAACGGAGGTTTTGCTTTTTTTCAGACTGACAAGTCTGAAGAGAGCTTCCAAATACATAAGACTTTGTTAAATTTACCTTGATTCTCACTTTTCCTATAGAAGGTAAGGAATTCATTGTATTTTATGATGCATCATAATTGGGTTTAGGTTGTTTTTAATTGTAGGATCAGAATGTGATTGATTATTCTTCAAGAAAATTAAAGTGTTATTAGAATAACTATACCACTCATTACTTGGGGCTGGCGGCTATGGTAATTTATAGGAAAATTTAGAGACACTACCTCGATAGTGAAAAGTATGAGGTGTTCAAAGACCACTAGAGTTTGAAACATGTATTCACCCAAAGATACCTAAACTTGTGGAAAATAAGATGGATGAAATTGACCAAAGATTATGTTATCTCAATATTATATAATCAAGGCAAGGAAAATTTGGTAATAGACATATTAATCTTGAATTTGATAAGTATAAATAGCTTAGCATCGTTTGAGGTATCGAGATGTCTGTTGTCTAGAAAGGTACAAGCTTTTATTAACATTTTATGAGATTGAAGGTGACTATCAAGGGAGGACTGTAATACCATGTGGAGGCTAAGTTTATGTTTTTTAGAAATATCAAGAGTATACAGTTTGAAAAGAAGATGTTGAGAAACCTTAAAGGAAAAATGTTGCAATGTGAGGCTAAGGAGGCCATTCTTGATGAAGGAGTGTTGAGGATTTGAGGGTGCATATGTGTGTATTTCATGGGCAATTTAATTTCTACAATTCTTGTGGAGTCTCATAATACATCCAGGTGCAACAAAAATGTATAGAAACTTAAGACAACATTATTGGTGAAAAAGAATGAAGCATGACATTTTTGATATTTTGATCAAGTGTTAGAATTTTCAACAGGTAAAGTATGAGAATAGAAAATGTGGTAGCACCTTTAATAGAATTCCAATTCTAGAATAAAAATGGGAAAGAATAACCATTAAATTTCTTAAGGGTCTTCCTAAGACCTTGTGAAAATGTGATTCTATATGGGTTATCGTAGATCGATTAACCAAGTCAGCTTATTTTATCTCGGTAAGAGTGGATTGTAAAGACAATGAGTGGATTATTAAGAAACTAACATACCAAAGATTTATATGAATTATATTGTAAGGCTCCATGAGGTACCTATATCTATAGTGCTAGACAAAGGTTCTCAGTTTACTTTCATCTTTTTGCAGAAGTTTCAGTTAGATTTGGGTTCTAGATTGGACCTAAGTACAACTTTCCATCCACAGACTGATACTTGGAGTGAACAATCCAAAATCTTGAAAACATACTTTGATTTTGTGTAATGGACTTCAGAGCTTGATGGGACCAATATATTCCTTTGTATTGGTTTGCATACAAAAATAACTACCACTCCAACATTGATATGTCTTCTTTTCAAGCCTTTTATGGTAGAAGATGTAGGTTACTGATTAAATGGTTTGATGCATTCAAAGTAAGGTGTAAGGGAAGTAATATACTCAAAGATTCAATGAAGAAGGTAATGTTCACTCAACAAAATTCGGTAGCTTCATAGAGATGCAAGAATAGGTATGCAAATAACTATGTAAGATATGTAAAGTTTAAGAAATGTGAGAAAGTGCTGTTGAAAGTATCACCTTTGTAGGATGCGATGTTCTTTGGTAAGAAAGGATAGTTGAGATGAAGGTATATCAAACCCTTTCAGATCTTGAATGTAGAACAGTCAGTAACTTCTAAGTTGGTCATACCACCTAGCTTGCCTGTCTTTCATCCGATGTTCCACATTTCCATGCTTAATAAGTACCACAGCGATGGTGATTGAATTATTTGTTGGGCCTCCAAATTATTTGACAAAAATCTCTATCACAAAGATGCTATTCCTATATTAGATATATATGTGAGGAGGTTCAGAACCATAGTCATTCGATCCATGAAACATCCTTTGGCGTATCTTAGGCCAAAACTATCATTAGCTCATTGTCGACTTAGTAGGAATGTTATATCTTTTAAATTTATATTTTAGAGTTTGGGGAGGCTATAAACATGAAACTTATGCTAGATTAGTTCTTTCGAGTTTATACTAGTTTCTATTCAATTAAATCTTAAGATCTATTTGATTTAGGTATTATTCATAGAATGTGTTCTAGTTCAAGTCCATAAAATAATGATGATGATGATATAAGTTCCTATTCAAGTCCTTCCTTAAGAGGTTCTTCGAGATATGGTCATAGTATGAAAGGATTCATGATTATGATTTCAATGTATAAGTGAGACAAATTGGTGATTAAATGTACTAATTTCCATCTTTTACAGGCATACAGGTTTAGAGAATGAAAGATGTTTATTTGATCTAAAAAGGACCAAAAATGAGAAAGAAGTGCAGCTAGAAGACCTGAAGAAAAAACTAGCCTCATTTACCACGATCGCGGTCTGTGGGCCGCGATCGTTGTGAGTAAAGTAGGTCAAAAGTTCCGTGATCCCGGTGTCCTTACTGTGGTTATGGTAGCCGTGATCGCAGACAACCTTCAACGATCGCGGCTAAGCGGGAAATGTACCTAGGGGCAGTTGTATAAATTCATGCAGATGAACCCAATTCCTTTTAAAGTCTAAAACCCTATGACTTTTGGGAATTCTACATTCTTGTAACATTTTGACTTCGGAGTTCAAATCCTAATTTGGGCAATATTTTGTATTTTGATTTGGAGACTTGAATTTAGCATAATTGAAGAATAGATGCTTTGAACAATCCTTCTGGTATATTTTTCTCTCTTTTCTTCATGAGTATCTAAAAATTCTGTAATACCCCACATTTTTCTAGCTTAATTTCATCCCTAGAATTCAAAAGATTATCTTCAAGAATGAATAACTTTTATTTTATATGTAATTTTCCAGATGTAGACCTTCCAATGTGGGGTAGTTATCAAATTCCAGTAGCTCACCGCGATTCCATCACATCATGGTGATTATAGCTCTAAGAGGTCCATTATGTTGTGGTGGAGTGTAAAATGGAAATTGTAAATTTCCAATAACTCACCGCGATTGGACCACATCGCAATGAGTATAGCGATGGGGGGATCACCGCATCGCGGTGAAGGCATATTTTCCATTTACTTGATGTATAATTGAAAAAATATGTTTAATGACCTTTATCCTAGTGTATGAAAGGCTTATTGGGTGAAAATTGATCCTAGATATCACTTAGAGCCAAGTTGAGCTAAGAACCCTTCATTCATCTAATGTTTGGTGTTCGATTCCACAAGAGTCAACTTTGAAAGAGTATAACTTTTAATGCATGTAGAATTTTTCAGCTCAATACCTACCAAATTGTAGATAATTGAGTTAGCTTTTCAATGATACTAATTTTACCAAAATTCGATATCCGACTCAAAAGTTATGACATTTTTCAGATGAGGTAGTAGCTCACCGCGATTACACCACATCGCGGTGGCCCTTTAAACTTCAATGCAAGTCACGAATTTTTATTTTAAATTATGGAGAGTCAATGGGGTCTTTTCCCACCTCAACTAAGGTCGTAAAAATATGACCTAAGGCTTCAATTGGGGCATTATTTACCCCCATTTTCCAATTTTTCCCTCAAGAACAACTGTAGTCAATTTCCTCAAGAATCATCAATCCCATCTTCTTCTATTCAACTAAAAGATCAAGAATTTGGGGTTTCTAATCCAAGACCTTCAAGAATGTTTCCAAGATTGTCTCCAAAGGATTCAAAGATCAAGCTTTTATATCTAATTTATCAAAATCCAAACTATTAAAGTATGTGGGGTTTGAACAAGAATAAATCTTTCATTCTTGTGCCCAAAACTTGATTTTATTTGATTTTATATGTTTTTCTATTAATTTGAAGTTTGGGTTCATACCCTATGTTTCTATTCATGAGATTTTGAGATTTTCAATGTTTTAGAAGTGAATTATATGGGTATGTTATTATTATGCTTATTGCTGAAATTTTCAGATTTTATGATGAATTATGAGCAATTATATTATCAAGCATGAAATTTGAGATATTTTATTAGGAGATTAATACATGAGTCATTAAGCCCTATTTAAGATTGTGACTTTGAGAATTTTTGAGCTACATACACCCCATAATTGGAATGTTTTCAGATTATTGAGAAAGATTTGACCTTTTGGTCAAAATACATTTAAAATCCACTTTAGAAATTTAGATTATAGATTTATAGTTGGTTTTCATTATAAACCTTTAGATTACTTTTAAAGTGGATTTTTCTAAGGATTTTGAGCATGAGATTGGGAGTATTATTTAACACCGAGCGAAAAGTGTGGGATTAGCGTGCCCTATCTTCTACAGAACTACGTGCCACCATAGGTACAGATTCAGATTATTCCCATTTCTACAGAACTCAGTCGGTTATAGATTCCAATCATCAAGATGATGAGTCATCCTACTTCGGGGACTTTAGTTAGATTTATATATGTTCTTTACTTTCTTATTTCTATGTATCGATTAGTGATAGTTCGGGTCGGGTCCTAGCTATCTATTGTCAGTATTAGTAGAGGCTTTATAGACAGTCAGTATAGTTGATATATTTAGTTTAAGTTTTTTTTTGTTTTGTATAAGTAGAGTTGTATTCATCTTAATGTGGATTTGTATTGATAAAGTTCAGAAAAGATTTATTTTATGCATTTTCTTCAGATTTATGTGTTTTAATCAATTGTTCATGAGTTATGCCAGTATAAGGGTTAACATAGGATCACTTGTGGTCCTAAGCACCGTGTGACATCTCGGGATAGATTTTTTAGGTGTTACAAACTTGGTATCAGATCACAAGGTTCAAGTGTACTATGGTGTCTATGAAGCCGCGTATAGTAAAGTCTTACGAAATAGTAAGGAGATTTCTGTACTTTTCTTTGAGAGGTTACAAGGCATTTAAGAAAAGTTTCCTTTCTTTCCTACTCTAGATCATGCAATTAAGTTGTTCTCTCAGGATCTCCTGTCTATTCGCGTGATACCCCAAAATTCCTCATCAATGTATTATTCTTGAGAAAACATAAATTGAAAGTTCTAATATCCTCCCCAGATAATGCTCTCAGATTTGCTAGCAGAAATTTCAGAAGTCACACAAAGGGCTTGATAAGAGCTCCCTAGTGTGTCATAAGTCCCTAAAGTTGAAAGTTATGTCCTAATCCTTATGAGTTGTTCAGTTGAGACAAAATTAGATATGTATTCAGATTGCCCATTGATCCTTTTAAAACATCTTGTACTCTTGAGAGAAAATAGTGTAAACCTAGATCGTTAGATGAAGTGTGCATTTGAGAGATATTATGACCCTTAGTGTTATGATTTATGAATAGTAGAACCTTAGTATAGTTAGAAGTATGAGTATAGAAGAGTAGTGGCAAGAAAAGTGGGAATGACGATTGGTAGAAAGTATAGATATAAGCTTATGCATGTAATCGAGATGTGTTAAGGTGATATGTCCTTGTGTGTTAGTTTAGTAGAGGGTGAATAAGGAGTTATCAATTAAGATGAATTATTGTTTGTTTAATGTACGGAAGGAGTTATCGGTGGTGTTTATTGTGTTTGAAAAAGTATGGGATTTTAATAAAGTGTTCGGTGGTTTCGTATAATTAATTTTGGCTTCTCTTAAGGTTGCAAAAAGGAGTTTAGCTGAAACTTATAGAGCTATGATTGTAATTTAGATGTATATAAGGGTAATAGTAATGATGTGTATAAGGAGGATGTGTTAATTGATTATGATAAGATACGCCATATGATTATTATCGATTATTGTAGTTATGGAGTTCTAGTAGACTAGTGTTTCTCGATGTTTTATTTTGTATGTTCCAAGTGAGAATAGCAATAGACATTAAGTTTGAACAATGGATGGTCATCAAGGTGGATGTAATGATTTCTTGGTTAGTGTGGCTAGTTGTATGGAAGTGATCTAGTAGGCTTGAATAGTGTATGCAAGATCTTAAGTTTATTTATTCATAATTTAGTATGATGCTGCAGGTATAATATAGAGGTGTTCCCAAGGTGATATGTGGCTTCATTATTTTCCAAATTTAGTAAGTGTTATGTGGTTAGAAGTACCCTTTAATTGATAAGTTTGAAAGAGGCTATATGGTATACAATGTCCTTTTTAGTTAACTTATGGGTTATAGGTTAATGATGTTGTAAGTTAGAGATGTAATATTAGTAGAGTATGAAGGAAGTTAGTATAGTTCTGCAAAGGTTTAGAGATATCCATGTTAAGTGTTAGAATCTAAGTTGGTGAGTGTTTAAGTTGTTATATGATGAGTTTGGGGCCATAGAAATCTAAGGGTTGAATCTCAGAAAGAAGTATTAGCATTGGGTGTTATATGTGAAGATACCGTCCTTCAGGTTAAGTTTATTTTTATGTGTATTGATTATATCCCAGACTCTAGAGTAAAGTGATTGAAGTTTAGATTAGAAATTTATATAGTGGTTCACAGACTTAGAGTGATGTCTTAAATCCAAGGGGGAGATGATTGAATGAGTAACCAAGTCAGACTTCCAGATTTTAGTAGTGATGCCAAAATATTATAGAACATCAGAAAATGAGGATGAGGCTTAACCCATTACTATTTCAGTGTATTCAGTTATCCCAATACCTCCATCTACTCATGCTTTAGAGTAAGTTCAGTTTCAGTAATCATGTAACATTCTTAACGATCAGCGAAATTCAGAATTATATAATGTTCTCCCTTAGAGTAGATCCTTTTAATAAATCCACGATGTGAATGATTTATTCTTCAGGCCTCAGTAAAGTGTCAAGTTATACATAGTATCCCTTCATGTTTCAGGTCCTCATGTTCCAACCTTTATGCGACCTCCCTTATGTCAAGATAGTAATGCTAAACAGTTGTGTAAGACCCTGCAAAATTTCTAAGCTTAGTTCAGTCCTTTAAGCTTGTCAAGGGGTCCCAAACTTAGAAAATTTTAGCTAAGTTTCCAGACTTAATTTATTTCTTTGGCCTTCGAAAGTTGGCAATCTCATTTCGTGACCTTAACGTCCCTTAAAGGTCCATATTTTTTTAATTCATGATCTGGAAGGTTAATAGGTGTTCACAGATAAGTTTTGGATTTTTTGGACCTCGTTTAGACCACGGTTGGAGTCCCAAAATAGTGGACCAATGTGATCTTGGCGTGCCGCGTAGCCTATCGCGTTGGTTAACATTATTGCAGAAATTGCCAATAAAAGTACTAAGGCTTGGCGCGATCATGGCGTGATGCGTCGAGTATTGCATCGATTCCATCGACGAGCCGCATCACCAATCGCATCGATGTCCAGTTTTAAGTCATTAAATGTCCGCGTCCTTAAGGGTAATTAGGTCATTTTCTCTCAAACTTCATCCCTTATAACAAAAAGTTTAGCCCTATTTTGGCCAAATACATTCATTATTTCTCTATTCCTTAAGAACGAGAAACCCTAGGTGGATAATTTCAAGTTAAGAATTAAAAATTTCCTCCATCAATCTTCAAGAAATCATACATTAATGTATGTAAAGTGTTCATCTAAGGATCCCTTTCATCCTTGGAGTCTAAGAATACAATTTTGAATTATTAATTATGACATTCATGTTTTGGATTGATTATGATCATATTGATGTGTTGTATGATTCCCAAGTTGGAATCTTTAGTGTGTTTTCATGACATTATGTTAGGATGTGGGTTGAAATCTATTAAATTGAGTTAATTGATGTAGCCATGATGTATTGTTCATGCCTAAGCCTAATTATCTGTATCCCAAGTGGTTGGTAAAATTCGTAAGTGAGTAGAATTGTGATTTATGACCCTTTATTTATCTAAATGATGAACTTAGGCTATCACTATATGTTCTAAATGATGTCCATGTTAAATCTATGTCTTGTAATGGTTTGATGGAATTCCCATGAGACTAGAATTATGAAACCATGACATATTTGAATGCATTCCTCTTCATTTATAAAAATTATGATTATCAACTGCTTCACGAAATCCCTCAATGATTGAATTATGAGTTATTGACAATGGTTATGTTTTCAAGAAGTGTCGTGTCCTAATTATTTTATTCTATCGAGTCCTGGGGGTAATTACTACCAGAAAATTTAGCTGTATGCCTAGAGCCAGTGTCAGTTTTATGATGATCTTAGTCACGCCATGATTCATAGTACTCTCAGTCAGTTTTAGAACTCAGTAGAAACTCAGTCAGTCACATGACCCAGGAAAACTCAGTAAATTCAGTATCTGTTAAGTCCTACTCAGTAATCTCAGTAAACCCAGTAATCTCAGTCAGTTATCAGATCTCAGTTGTATTCCATCAGTCAACGAAACTCAGTGAAATCAGTCCAGTTCAGTTTAGTATAATCAGTTAAGTGTCTATTTAGTTGGGAGTAATATTTAGCACCGAGTAAACCCAAGGATGAGGGATCACCTGTCAATTAGTAGAGGGTGTGATCCTCAGAAACAATCCTTGCATTCCAGAACTACGCAAACAACGGAGGTTGAGATGTACCCCTACGAGTCTAGGGATAATACATCTCATTTGAGTTCTCCTACCAGTAAAGGGTTGACAGAAGAGCTTTCTGTCAGCAGGAAATTAACTCACAGCTTGTCTTTAACCGTGGCATGGTACTGACACCCTTCCAGCTGGGGATATAGGTTGGACCCCAACAGTTCAGTTATGGGGCATATCAGTTAGATGACTACCTCCCACAGTCACATCTCAGTCTCAGTCTAAATAATAGAACTCAGATAGTTCTACAGATTTTAGGACTGTCAGATAAGTCACTTAGCTCAGTACAAAACTCAGCTAGTTCCATCAGAATCAAGACTATCAGAAACAGTCACCCAATATCAGTTATATTAGTTATCAGTAATCCATGTTATCAGTATATTCAGTATTCAGAACCCTCTTGTCTTCAGTTGCAGTTATGTATCTATGGATGTATACTCATGCAGTTATGTTCATATTCTTAGTTAGTTATAGTTCATACATATGAACCCCATGCATTCATCCTACCTCACTTTACGTACCAGTACATTCTCACGTACTCACGCATACTTTTCTTTTGCGCTTTGGTATTTTATACTATAAGTTTGGACGCTCAGTTTCCCAATCGCACTTTGCAGTTTTGATTTCCAACAATAATAGATTAGTAGTGATTTCTCATTATTAGAGGATAATATGATTGATTCATTATTTTATTATTTCAGTTTAGTTCAGTAGATAGAGTTAGTTAGGGATATGTCCCATCAAATCCTTATTCAGACAGTTTAGAGGCTTTCAGACTAGATATTCAGACTTCAGTAATTTTAGTATTTCTATTCAGTTTTGGTATTTTTATACCACACTCAGTATTACTATTAATCAGTTTTGAACCTTATGGCATTTCAGCCCATTATTTTGCATATTTCAGTATTAATATACAACTAGTGTAGTAGGTACTAGTCATGGGTTTACTAGTGGTCCTTCAGGATTGGTAGCATCTGGGGTACAAGTCTCGGGGCATTACAATCTTGGTATCAAAGCAACATCTAGTAGAGTGTTGTGCATAAGTGTGTTGCACTCCACATTTATGTACAAGAGGTTATGAGATGTTTTAGGAACAGTTTCCCTTCTTTCAGTATTCATATCGTGTGAGTGACCATGAGCCTCAGTTAAACACTCAGTCTAATCCCTTCTTCTCTTCCATTTACAGAGCATGCCTCCAAAGAGGACTCAGGGAAGAGGGACGGAAGATAAACCATCTCCTCATCCTGACTAGCCTAACCCTTTAGACGAATATGTCTCTCATGTAGAATTTAGGACTGCATTCACTACTCTAGCCAATTCAGTCGCATCTCAGAATGAACGTCCTACTGCTGTTCCGATCAACCTAGTAGCTAATTCTGCTATATCCAGGATTCGGGACTTCACCTGTATAAATCCTCCCCTATTCTCAAGTTTTAAGTCTAATGAGGATCCATAGGAGTTCCTCGATCAAGTTCAGAAAGTCACAGCTATCATGGGAGTGACTTCCAGTGAGAGTGTAGAGTTAGCTGCCTAATAACTACAAGATGTATCACATACGTGGATTAAGCAGTGGAAGGTAGATAGGGGTGCAGATGCAGAACCCATAGAATGGGAAAAGTTTGCTATAGATTTCTTAGATAGATTTTTTCCCCTCGATAAAAAAAGTCAAAGTGTTAGAGTTCATCAGTATCAGGCAAGGCTGTATGAGTGTTAAAGAGTATTCCCTATAGTTTACTAAGTTAGCTAGGTATGCTACCCATGTAGTAGTAGAGAGTAGATCCAAAATGAGTAAGTTTGTGTCTAGGCTATTAGGTAGAGTGGTTAAGGAGTGCAGGACTGCGATGATGATTAAGGAGATGGACTTATCTAGGCTTATGGTCCATGCTCAATAGATTGAGGAGAAGAAACTTAAGAAGAAGGAAAGAGAAAATAAGAGAGCCAGAACCGGTAGTTATAGTTTTTCTCAGCTAGGGTCACAGGGTGGTATCCGTTCTCAGTATAGACAAAAGTTTTCAGTCTCAGCTCTACCTTCAGCTAGTGCACCAGTACCAAAGTTCAGAAATGACCGTACAGATGGGGCGCGAGGATCCAAGGCCCAAGGTAATGAGAATAAGAGTTTTACTAATCCACTTTGTGAAGAGTATGGTAAGTATCATAAGGGTGTGTGTAGAGCCGACAGTAATGTGTGTTTCAGATGTGGAAAGTTAGTTCACAAAGTCTGTGATTTTCCTAGGCCTGGCCCTCGAAGTCAGCATATGTAACGCCATGAATCTGGTACCCAGAATGCCACAAGGTGCTTATGACCTCGAAGGACCACAAGATAACCCATGACTGATATCTGTAACTAGGCACTGCATAATTACTGTATAAATGTACAAAAAGTCTTAAAAACCATAAGGTAAAAATATCTGATAAAATATAACATCTGGAGATTTAGTATATCAATACAAAAATAATTGAAATAACTGTCTGAACATGCTATAGTCTGGAAGCCTCTAAACTATGGAGTTGATGGGACATGTCCCCAACTAACTCCAGACTACTAAAATAATAAAGTAATAAAATAATCATGCTATCCTCGAATGATGAGGACTCACTGCTAATCTAGTTGCTGAACGCCTAATCTACGAAGGATGCTCTAGAGTTGGTGCTTCTGAACCTATGGTATAAAAACACCATAGCGAAAATGCGTTAGTATGATTGAATGTATTGGTATTGAAGTGAGGTAGGATAAATACAAGGTGTTTATATGCATGAACGATACTAACAAACTGAATAACTTGAATGTGAGAATACATGCATGAATACGTGAACTGTAACTGAGATCATGACATCACTAAATCTGAATACTGATAACATAAGTTTCATATAATTGATATACTATCATCTGAATGACTGTGTCTAACAGCCCTATTTCTGATGGAACTAGCTAAGATCCATACTGAACTGGGTGACTGTATCTGACATTCCTAAATTTTGTAGAACTATCTGAGTTCTATTACTGAAATTGAGATTGAGACTGTAACTGTGGGAAGTAGTCATCTAACTAACATGCCCCAAATAAGATATTATAGCTGAGTTGGGGTCCAATCTGTAACCCTAATTGGAAGGGTGTCAATATCGCACCACTGGTAAGGACAAATTGTGGGTGACCCTCATCTAACAGTGTCCCCAAAAGAAAATGATGGGACCCTCATCTGACATTGTTAATCCACCGCATCAACCCTCATCTATTAGTGTTGATATCTGAACCTATGCTGGCTACATAATTCTAAAATACAAGGATTGCTCCTAAGGGTCACACCCTTAATTGTCAGTATGTGCCCTCATCTTTGGGTTCACTCGGTGCTAATTCCTACTCCTATCTGAATAGAAACTGAAACATGATTAACTAAACTGAATTGGACTGGGTTTAGTGAGTTCTATTGACTAACAGAATACTACTAAAATTGCTGAGTTACTGAGATTTCTAATATTACTGGGATTTTTGAGTTTTCTTAAGTCATGAATTTGATTGAATTCTACTTAGCATGGCTTGACTGAGAGTAGCTTAAAAACTAAAACTGGCTCTAGGTACATAACTAAATTGTTGGGTACAAGTACCCCTAGGACTTGATAGTATGAACTGATAAGACATGACACTTCCTGGACTCAAGACCATAATCAACAATCCATAATACAATCATTGGGGAATTTTAGGAGGCACATGATTATTATGGTTTGGTACATAAATTGGAATGCATTTAAACATATCATAATTTCATAGGGGTAATCTCATGAACAATCCATCAAACAATTGCAATGCATAACAATAACATGGAAGTCATTTTGAACCTAATGGTAAAGCATGGGTTCCTCAATTTGGTCATAATTGAGGCCTAAAGCATGATTCTTGTTCTCTAGGGCATTTTATCAAAGACATTACATGCACAACCTTAGGCTTAGACATATACACTAGTTCATACATTATGGTTACGTTAATCAACTCAATTTAAAAGTTTCAAACTGATATACTAGCATAATTACATGAAAAGTAAATAAATACTCCAACTTGGGATTCATACAACCACATCAACCTTAGGCTTAGGCATATACACTAGTTCAATTTTTTTTTGTTTTGTATAAGAAAAGTTGTATTCATCTTAATGTTGCTTTGTATTGATCAAGTTAAGAAAAGATTTATTTTTTGCATTTTCTTCAGATTTATGTGTTTTAATCAGTTGCTTATGAGTTATGCCAGTATAAGGGTTAGCTTGGGATCAATTATGGTCCTAAGCACCATGTGACATTTCAGGACATATTTTTGGGGCATTACACTTTCATTATCTTGGGACTATGTTGAATTAAGGTGCTAATATGTGTGGGGTATGATGTATTTGTATATATGCTAGTTTATTGATGATGGTTTTTCTATTCCTTAGTTAAATTAGTTGGGATTTGTAGGTGAAAGCCTCAAATACACAAAATGGGTTTGTGAGTAAAACTTCACATTCTTGAAAGCTCAAACCACCCTTGAAATAGGGGTTTGGGTGCACTTTTGGAACCCATATCATCCTTGAAAGAGAGATGTGGGTGACAAGGTGATAGTAGATAATTAGTTGATGTACCTTTCAAATTTTCACTATCTTAGATATAAAGATGATTAAGAAGTTTACTATATATATGGCATTTTCCTCGAAATAAGAATGCCCAATTGATGTAATACGTGGTTGAAATAGACAAACTTGTTAGGTACCCGAAAGGTAATGAGTGAAATTCTTGAGGTTTTGTTGGTAAACTATCCTCAAGGATCTTATACCTAGGCTACCATATTATTGATAACTAGCATGTACACTAAATCTTCATGCACCCAAGCATAACATGCCCTTAGGTAGACGTAATCCCAAGATTATCCTTATATCGAACTTAAATCACAATTGTTGTTTACTTTGTTGACTTGAGTTGTTATTGACAAACACTTGCCAAACCAACCAACCAATCCCCCAATATTTATCCATACATTTTGTTTTATTCACATTATTGGTAGCTTATTGATAACGCGCAATCTACAGCTTTCGTCGGAGTGTAAAGCGGTCGTTTGTCAAATATAGAACCCAACTGGGTTGGGTATCGATCCCACAGGGAATAGCTTGGTCAACAAGTAAGCAAAGATTACTAGACTTTTAGTGCAAGTCTCATAAAAAGGGGGGAGTTTTGTTGTGCAAGTAATGTAACCAAACTATTAAAGTAAAAACGGAAAATAGCAAAGCAAAAAGAAAGAATGTTTAGTAGGATGTAAAACAATGAGAATTGAGAAGTTGGGGTTATGTCCACCTTATGAGTTGTACGTCTCTATTGGCTATGAGTTGTGCGGAATTCAGACATGCGTGTGCTTATAGAGAATTGTATTCGATGGTAAATCCAAGCGTCTTTCGACCTAAACAAGGACTATTTCACTTTAACTCTTTTGAGCTTAAAGCGTATCTAGCGGTACAAATTCTCCAAGAGGTTAATCCAGTTACGACACTAACTTTTTAATAGGGGATGGGACCCTATTACCTTGACATTATCTCTTTTCCAGACATATAACCTTTCTTTCGAACAAGTTAATGCTATACTGGCGTATTCTATGCGTGTACATCCACAAGAATTTGCATTAAGATGAAGAGAATAATGATATAAGCAACACACGTGTCACGAATTCACAAACTCATAGCAATAGAAAATATCTCATAAGGCTTCCATAACCCCAACAGAGAAGCTTAGTTACCCATGAGTGCGAAGGAAATCACAATAAACATTATTATTATACCACAATAAAGATCTCGTGTAGTAAGGTGTGGTAGGCGTTAGGCGTGACTTCTTTGCAAAGTAACGTTTCTCTTGTTGCGGAAATTAAGAATTGAATAGATGAATAGAATAAGAATAAAAAGTAGAATTATTAGAATGGTTGGAAGAGTAGAGGAATCAATAATAGAAGAATGAATTATAAGTAGAATGAGAATTATTAAAATCTCTAGCAAAATAGGGTATTTATAATACCCAAATCCTATTCCTACTAAGCTAATGAATTACTTAACCCAATCCTACTAGGTTAAGGTATCATTATCCTAATAAGTTACTGCTAGTCCCCAAAGTCTTCAGAATTGTTGTTTTTGTTCGGGACAGATTTTCCATGCGCCACTTTTGGTCCTTGGCATCCAAGCTTTGCTTTCCTCCTTTCGTGAATCTTTCTTTGGCATCAAGTTATCCATAAAATGCTGAATTCTGCATCATTTATACCTGAAAACTTGCTAATCATATTCGTTAGCTCACTTACAGGAAAAAGGACTAAAAGTGCATGAATTATATATTTTGTCCTCAAAACATCGCTAAAATATGGGTAAAATATAGCACTTTAGGCGTGTAAATTCGCCTATCATCAACACCCCACACTTGAAGCTTTGTTCGTCCTCGAACAAAATATCATGTCCCTCTCAACATTTACTTAGGGTTTCACAGCAACAACACAAAATATTCGTCAAGACAAGTACAATAATTATCAACGAAGAGTAGTTTTCTGATCATTAGTAGAAACAATTCATCCTCCAACATAGACTCGTGATGGTGGTTAATTCGTGTTCACAAGTTGAGGTACAAAGAATCATATACGACTACCCAAAACTCATCAACCATGTGTGTCTCACAGTATATTACCCATAATCTCTCACAAGTATAGTATATTTATCGAAACATGGGTATAAAATTATCCTTGCTCTCACTCTCACAAAGAATTCATATGCTGCAACTGATGACCATAGGCTTGCCCTTAGTGTAGTGCTCCACTAAATATTAGAATGCTAAGCTTAGAATCAAATAGGTCTTTTGCTGGTTGTAATGTAGGCTAAGGGACGGGTAGGACTATTTTGGCCAGAAATAGTGACTATGTTCCTAAGCGCTTTAATACATCACATTATATCATTAACACTTTTCTTTCAAACAACCTCTCTACTTTCTTTTAATCTACCACCCTTTTTCTCCTCTTTTGTTTTTCAATTTTAAACATAACCAACCTTTTAGTTTTCCTTTCTTTTTTCTTTTCATAACATACCTCTTATGATATCACTTCTTTTTCATAATGAATTCAAGCACCCATACATTCTAAAGCATCATATTCACCCAATCTCCTCTTATTTTGTCACATGACTTTACACATTAAAGCACTTAGGAATTTGGATCAAATTATGGTCTTGAAAATAATGGATTAGGCTTTCATCTGAGGTTGTCAAAGAAAATAGGCTAAAGGCTCAAAAGGGGTTGACTAGGATAATGTCCATGGATAGGTAAAAAGAAGGTAAATAATCATAGGTTGCCAAAGAAATGCCTAAATCATCTCCTAGACTTGCACTCTTTATTTTCGCTTTACATACATACCAGGCAAGTTCTAGCATCAGCCACAAGCACAGAATATACTATTATCTCACACACACAAGGCACATGATCGACTTTATTGGGAGTAGTATAGACTCTTGACCCAACAGATGAAGGAATTAAACCAAACAATATCACATAGTGAGTCACAATTAGAGCCTAAACATCTCAATAGTCATGATTTTAGCACAAACTCTTGTCATAATCTCATGCTGCCTATTAGAATAATTTCATGCGAAGCTAAGTTAAAAAAATTTAACTACTGAAAAAAACAATTAACTACTAACAAAACAAACAAACATAAATAAATGCAAATGTGGATAGAGAAGTATAGCATGCAAATACCAGCACCCCACACTTAGACGGGACACACTGTCCTCAGTGGAAAATAAATAAGAAGAACCTGGTTAGTCGGACTCATCCTCTATGTCTGGGGTCATACCCCTTTCGTCGGAATCATCATCAGAGTCACCATCCTCAGAAGTTCCTCATAAGTATCCCACTTAATTCCAAGAGTGAGTCGAGGTATTTGCAGCGATGAGGGTTCTCCTTGCTCTTTTCGACCTCTTTTCTTGCCTTTTTGTGAAGTGGTAGCCTTATCTTTGCCTTGTCTTGCTTTGGGTTCCATTGTACCTGAGACTTAAAACATTGTTCATGTTAGCATCATCTCGATGGATACAATCTATAAACAAGCAGTAGTGGCACCACCCCACACTTAGTTTGTTGGTACAGACTAGTGAAGTGAAAGTGGTCGATTACTCAGACTTCATCGACATACGTTTTAGGTGCTCTATTCCAACAATAAAATCAGTGCAGTCATACTTCTTGTAATCTTGGTAATACTTGCATGTGTGAGATATCAAGACTACTACATAGAGATTGAATCAAGGTATAGCATCTAGAAATAATCACAACCTCCTATGTCGGTAGGCATCTATAATTCTTATCCCGATGAACAAGTCATTCCAACATGTAAGTATTCAAGTGATAATATTATGCAATTTTTTTGACCATATCAATTCCGCAAAAGTAAGACAGTTCATCAAATTCAAGTTGGAAATAAGTTACGATCATCCTTACGTATTCATTCACTCACTTGGTTGTATCATAACAATTCAATCACTTTCAAATCATCAATACTACTTCAAGATTTAGCAATTCATAATAGGCGTAGTAATGTAGTACTTACGTAATATAAATGAAGAACAAAGAAGCACTTACTTGATTGATGACTTTGGATGCTGTTTTTGTGAAGTAAGAGAGCAAAAGGAAAAATTTTGAGAGGATTTGGGGACTATAGGCGGCGCTTAAGCTAGGTTTCCAATGTGTTTTTGGTTCAAGACTAAGTCTCATATTTATAGGAGAAGGCTGGGTCGGGTTTTGACCCATTTAAAATCGGATTTGGAGACAATAAGTGACCATAGGCGGCGCCTTTTGCTTTGCCTATGCTTGTCATAGGCGGCGCTTTTTGCAAAGCATTGTTTAGCATAGGCGGCGCCTAAGCCATGGCATTCCTAGGCATAGGCGGCGCCTTTCACTTAGCATATGAGATTCAGAGACAAAAGGCATTAGCATAGGCGGCGCCTATGCTATGGCATACTTGAGCATGGGCGGCGCCTATGCTATGGCACACTAGATTCCGAGACCTTAGGCCATAGTATAGGCCTTGCCTTGTTCGTGGCCTAGTTTTACCTAGGCCTAGCCTTGTTCGATGCCTATATTTTCATGAGCAATGCTCAATCCATAGCCTTTTGCTTCTTCATTCCTAACTTACCACCTTTAACATGCAATACGTCCAAATCAAAATTTGAAACCAATATCCTCGTTTTACACCTCTTGCACCTACATTTGCTCAAAAACAATAAAAATGATTAGAAAGATGGGTTGCCTCCCATCAAGCGCCTTAGTTTTAGTCGTGGCACGACTCTAATTTTTGGATTTTTATTTATCAAAAGCAAACACGTAATAGAACAAAAGAAAAATGAAAACGATAAACGATGGGTTGCCTCCCATCTAGCGCTTGATTTATTGTCACTGCACGACATAGTTACCTCGAGTACTTAGACTTCGTCGAGATAGATGGTGGATCATTTTCTGAATGGATTCAGACGATAATGAGGCTTACTTGTAGGCATGCAATCTTCTTCGAGATGACTCTTGTGCATGCCTATCCCAGGAGGGATACCAATTATATCATCAATAGTCCAACCCATAGCTCTCATGTATCTCTTTAGAGAAGAGATGAAATCCTCTACGTGCTTTTTACTTAAATCATCCGCACTCACCGGAAGTATATTTATACTTTCCAAGAACACATACCTTAGATAATCGGGGAGCTCTTTCGATTCTAGCATTGGTGGCTCTTCAAGGGAAGTCTTCACTATTGGTGACGGTTGATTCTTAAGATCACGGTTCGGTTGCTTAGGAGTATGGGAATAGGACTCTATTTCTGTTAGAGCACCCATAAGTTCTTCATAATCTTCATCGTCCTCATGCTCAACATTCAGTGGCGCAGCAGATAATGGCTCAACAGTAAGCTGTTTCTCTACAGATAATGCTTTCTTATCCTCATGATGAACATCAGCTACAGAGAACACATTCATATCGCTGGGCTGCTTCATTTCTTTGCATATATCAAAGCGGACCACTTCGTCATTCAACCGAAATAAAAGCTCATTAGCTCTCATGTCAATAAGAACACTTCCCGTTGCAAGGAAAGGACGTCCCAAGATTATGGGTACTTCAGAATCCACCTCGCAATCCAAAATCACAAAGTCTGCAGGAAAAATGAAGGTAGACACCTTCACCAACACATCATTCAAGATACCCACAGGTCGTTTTACTGACCTATCCGCCATCACGAGCCGCATATTGGTTGGTGTAGGGTCGCCCAACCCCAACTTTCTGTAGATGGATAGTGGCATCAAATTGATGCTATCTCCCAAATCACACAATGCTTTGGCAAAATTCATAGATCCAACTGTGCAAGGAATAGTGAAAGCACCGGGGTCGGCCTTTTTCTGAACTAGTGATCGGGTGGCAATAGCACCGCAATGATGAACAGTATCTTTCAACTCATATCTTGCTGCCCGCTTCTTTGTCAAAAGATCCTTCATAAATTTTGCATACCCAGGCATTTGTTCTAGTGCCTCCACCAACGGAACATTAATGGTCAGCTGCTTTAATATAGTCATGAATTTGCCAAATTTTGTATCATCTGCATGCTTCTTCAATCTTTGAGGAAAAGGTGGTGGTGGATATGGAATTGTTTTCTCCAAAGCTTTATTCTCCTCTTTCTTCCGAATTTTGGTAGTTTCAGGATGCAACCTACTAGGGGTGACGTCATGTACATCTTGGTCAGCTTCCATGGCGTTTTCTTCATTAGCCTTATCATCGTTGTCTGCTACATCATCGACCACTTGTTTGCCCTTAGATGAAGTTTCCAGCGCCTTACCACTTCGAGTAGTAATAGCCATGCATGATCCATCATTCCTTGGATTTTGCACAGTGTCGCTAGGTAAAGTGCCAACCTTTCTTTGATTGAGTGCTGCTGAAAGTTGGCTCAATTGCTGCTCTATTTGCTTGATTGAAGTGGAATGTGAATCAACTAATTGCTTCATAGTGGGAAAATCATTTATTACCTCCGTTACTCACGCGCTAGTTGCTTCCACTCCTTTCAATAGTTTAGCCATCATGTCTTCCATACTTCCAGAACTAGATGTGGTGGCGTCACGTCTTCCAGGGGGAACATACAAACCACTACTGTCATTCTTGTTCTTCCAACTACCTTTTTCCATGTTTCCAGATTTACCATGATAGTTCCGACCTTGGTTTCCTTGGGCATTGCCTCGGAAACCCCCTTGATTGTTCAAGTAGTTGGCTTCTTCTTCCGAATCAGATTCGTTTCTTCCTTTTGACGCAACAGCTTTGAATTTTTTGGTCTTCCCTGATAATAGATGCTTTGTAAGAAGATCCACTTGTGTTTTCATGTGCGCCATATCTTGATCACGTTCTTCTTCTCGTCTCCTTTGGTCTGCAGTCATGCCAATAGAAAAAGTGGGGCTTGCTACCACAGAATCCCTGGTATGCCAAGATCTACTTTGCTTCGTCATACGATCTAGCATATTGCTTGCCTGACCAAAGGTGAGATCCATAAAAGATCCTCCGGCCGCATTATCCACCACTGGTTTAGTTATTGAATTCAAGGCTCTATATAGTATCTCCATTAGGTGAACATTAGTCATGTGATGGTTTGGGCACCTCATTAGCTTCGTCTTGAACCTCTCCCATGTTTCATGAAGGGCTTCAGTTGGAAGCTGACGAAAGTTGCTGATTTCATCTCTCAATTGTGCTCTTTTGGATGGCGGAAAGAATTTTTCTAGGAAAGCGTCTCTCAATTGCCTCCAATTTGTAATAGAATCAGGAGTCAGCCCATTCAACCATAGAGTTGCCTCCCCAGACAGAGACAATGAAAATAAGCGTAATCGAATTGCATTCTGACCAACACCAGGATTGTCAAACGACTTGCATGTAGAAATAAAGTTGATAAGATGCATATTCGGATCATCGCCTGCTAGTCCACCAAATAATCCCTTGAGTTGCAATAACTGAATCATGGTGCTTATGATGTTGAACTTGGCTCCGGGTGCCAATGGTGGAGGAATAATGGCTCTTGTGGCTCCGGCTCCATCAAGATCATCATCATCATCGTCGAACAGTATTTGCACAGCTCGGCGTTCGGGCCTAAATCGCGCTAGTCGATCTCTCCTCTGCATGGGTGCCGTCATCTCAGCAGTATGCCGTGGGTTTAGTAGCTCTTCATCGCCCAGGTCCTCATCATCAGGATTTGTTGCACGCCCTGGGTTATCAATATTCTGCTGATGCGCTTGAGCAACCATCCTTTCAATTTTATGTTGTGCATCCATTGATGCACTGAACAAACCTGAATAAAACTAAAACAACAACTAAAAGTAAAAGTACGAGAATCTTTGACCAAAGGGTCTGGTAACTATCACAAACTTAGTTGACAACTGTATTCCCCGGCAGCAGCGCCAATTTTTGATAACGCTCAATCTACAACTCTCATCGGAGTGTAAAGCGGTCGTTTGTCAAATATAGAACCCAACTGGGTTGGGTATCGATCCCACAGGGAATAGCTTGGTCAACAAGTAAGCAAAAATTACTAGACTTTTAGTGCAAGTCTCGTAAAAAGGGGGGAGTTTTGTTGTGCAAGTAATGTAACCAAACTATTAAAGTAAAAACGGAAAATAGCAAAGCAAAAAGAAAGAATGTTTAGTAGGAAGTAAAACAATGAGAATTGAAAAGTTGGGGTTATGTCCACCTTATGAGTTGTACGTCTCTATTGGCTATGAGTTGTGCGGAATTCAGACATGCGTGTGCTTATAGAGAATTGTATTCGATGGTAAATCCAAGCGTCTTTCGACCTAAAAAAGGACTATTTCACTTTAACTCTTTTGAGCTTAAAGCGTATCTAGCGGTACAAATTCTCCAAGAGGTTAATCCAGTTACGACACTAACTTTTTAATAGGGGATGGGACCCTAGTAACTTGACATTTTCTCTTTTCCAGACATATAACCTTTCTTTCGAACAAGTTAATGCTATACTGGCGTATTCTATGCGTCTGCAGCCACAAGAATTAGCATTAAGATAAAGAGAATAATGATATAAGCAACACACGTGTCACGAATTCACAAACTCATAGCAATAGATAGTATCTCATAAGGCTTACATAACCCCAACAGAGAAGCTTAGTTACCCATGAGTGCGAAGGAAATCAAAATAAACATTATTATTATACCACAATAAAGATCTCGTGTAGTAAGGTGTGGTAGGCGTTAGGCGTGACTTCTTTGCAAAGTAACGTTTCTCTTGTTGCGGAAATTAAGAATTGAATAGATGAATAGAAGAAGAATAAAAAGTAGAATTATTAGAATGGTTGGAAGAGTAGAGGAATCAATAATAGAAGAATGAATTAAAAGTAGAATGAGAATTATTAAAATCTCTAGAAAAATAGGGTATTTATAATACCCATATCCTATTCCTACTAAGCTAATGAATTACTTAACCCAATCCTACTAGGTTAAGGTATCATTATCCTAATAAGATACTGCTAGTCCCCAAAGTCTTCAGAATTGTTGTTTTTGTCCGGGACAGATTTTCCATGCGCCACTTTTGGTCCTTGGCATCCAAGCTTTGCTTTCCTCCTTTCGTGAAGCTTTCTTTGGCGTCAAGTTATCCATAAAATGCTAAATTCTGCATCATTTATACCTGAAAACTTGCTAATCATATTCGTTAGCTCACTTACAGGAAAAAGGACTAAAAGTGCATGAATTATATATTTTGTCCTCAAAACATCGCTAAAATATGGGTAAAATATAGCACTTTAGGCGTGTAAATTCACCTATCATCACTTATTAGTTGCAATTAACACCCATAGGACTATAATTCTAAATTTTCTCCTTGTGGATTGGACCTCAACATAAGTTAAGCTATTGACAATGACTGTCCTAAAGAAATTTTAATTGTTTAGTTGAGCATTATCAAAATGGCATCATTGTAAGGGAGTGAAATTTAGTTTTCACTTGTATGGTGTTGAGTGTTACTTTGGGTACACCCGTACTAGTTTGTATTTCTTTTGGTTTTGTTATTTTTGTTTCCCTTTTAAGTGATACACATAGTGTTCACAAAACCATAAGTGAAAATGCAAGCATTGTCGGGTCTTTCGATGACACTCTTGATGACGAGGAGCAACTCAATGATGTTGGTCATTCATGTGCCATCAGTATCCCACCTACTTAGGGTAATAGTTTCTTTTATGTCATAACCATCATGTTTTAGATCTACAAATGAAGGGACTTTTTTGGGGACAAACCTATGAGGACCCCAACTTGCATTTGAAGAACTTCATTGAAGTGTTTGCACTCTTTGATATTGCACACATAAACTAAGAGTCCATTTTGCTTCATCTCTTTCCATATTCTCTAAAGAGAGAGGCAGTGTTGTGGATTCTCTCTCTTCCAACCGGATCTATAACCTCATGGAATGAACTCACTATGGTCTTTCTTGACTGGCATTTCCCTCCATCCAAAATTCTCTAATTGTGTGATCAGATCATAAACTTTAGGCAGTTGATTAGGGAACCCTTGTACGAGGTGTGGGAAAGATTCTATGGAAAACTCTTGCATTGTCCCAACCACGAGGTATCAAATAATATGCTTCTCCAAATCTTCTATTGGGATCTTGACCTGCTCAATAAAATTGTGGTAGACAACGTGGCGAAGGGTTCTCTTATGAAAGTTAACTTATCATTCGGCTTCAAATTTGCTTGATAAAGTTACCAAACAAACTGAGGGTGTTATAACTGGGATACCAAGATACCAAAAGGATCTCTTAATACCTCCATTTTTGACAAGAAACAAAAAAAGAGAGATGAGGAGAAAGAGAGAAAGATGGCAAAAATGATGACTCAATTAGAGCTTTTGATGAAACATATGATAGGTGCACCCATAAAACCAATGAATATCATGAAATACAAGGAATATGATGATGAAGAGGCCAAGAAGCTTGATGAGGAGATTTGGTATTTGGCCAATTATTGGGGGGGTTCCCCGCCCTGCCTATCAAAGGCTAGCTGGGAACCAATATTTGAATGAAAGAGATAGGGACCATGACCATGATTGAAGGTATAAGGATAGTGAGTATTGTCATTATGTTCCCTCTCATGACTGGGAAAATGGTAAGGATTCCAACTTTATTGACCCCGACAAGTATATAATGGAAGATATGCTAGCAAGAATTTTGATGAAAGTGGAGAGAACTAACATAGTGGCCCATGAATTTAAAGGCAATTTTGGTCAACTCAACCAAACCATTTATCCCGCTGTTCTTCGATCAAGAAATTAAAGAATTAAATAAAGAAAATCTCAAACTAACTCAAAGCTAGGCCAAAGTGTGGCCTCCCCAGTGACACCATTTTGAACCTAAAAAATAAGGCCAAGTGTTGTCTATTGTCACTAGGATTGGTAAAACCCTTAGGGATCTTATGGTAGATGTCAAAAAGGAGCCTAATATTGAGAAATAGCTTGTGAATAATTCAAATCTAGAGACTTCGAATTCTCATGAAGGGAAAGAAAAAAAGTCAGTGTTGAATGAAGAAGTTGATAGTATAGAGGGTAATCCAAAGTTAGTTGAATATGATGAAGTGAAAAGTTATCCAATGACTACCATGATGGTCCCCTACATTCCTTCAAGGGATTAAAAAGAAGGAGGATAATGCTAAATTCAAAACATTAATGGCTAAGATTGACAACCTCTCCATTAATAACCCATTTCTTAAGGCTATCCAAGATATCCCGGGGTATGTTAAGTTTATGAAAAAAATTGAGGTCCAAAAAGAGGCTTGTTGAGTGTGAGACCATTAAATTTAATCATGGGTATAGTGCTATCATAGATAGTGTGATAGTGGAATAGAAGGAAGATCCGAGAGCTTTTATAATTCCATTCACCATCAAGACGCATAAGTTTGAGAAGGATTCATGTGACCTTGGTGCAAGTAAAAATCTCATGTCCTTTGAAATTTATATGTGGCTTTGATTGGGCACTCCTATTCTAATAACTATGAGGCTTTTTATGGCAGGCCAGTCTATCAAGAAACCTATGGTGTTGTGTTTAACTTGTTGGTTAAATGTATAGATTTATCCTCCCAGTGGATTTTATGGTGCTAGATTATGAAATGGACTAAGAGGTGCCGATAATTCTTGGTCGACCTTTTTTTTCCACTGGATGAGACATTATATATTTGGAGCTTGGGGAAATGAAGTTTAGAGTTCATGATGGTGAAGTGTCCTTCCGTTTGTGCAAAACAAATAAACAATCCTTAGAGCTTTAGATGGTATCGGTAATCGATGTTGAAGTTGAGAAAGTGAATGAGGGGGCCCTTATGAACTAAGGCTCTATGTGGGATACAACCCACAAATGCCATAAAAGTGCCTCATAACCTTTGTTTATAATTTCTTACTATATAGTTTAATTTTTTCAATTGCATAATCCATGCCTTTGTGACATTATGGAGTGTTTTTAATGAATTTGAGAAGGGGAAAGTGAGAAATCCTTATTTAGTAATCTGAAGATGGAAAAATGTGTCAAAATGAAAAATAAGCTAAACAGGAAAAAATAGGGGCACTGAAATGCCTAAGTTACTGCAATCGAGGAACTTTAGCTGCGATTTCCATAACCCGCATATATGTAATCTTGGACCTTTGACTGCAATCGTGGTCAAAGAAGTTGTATGAACATCTAAATCCCCCAATTCCCCCATATCCCTTCTAAACTTTTCTCCCTAATTGAACCCATTTCTGGTAAAAGATTGATCATTCTAACAACATCCTTACATCCATCTTGCATCACCCATCTGGTATGTGGTTCAAATCCATGCTTTAAATGTTGAAAACAAGCCACATATTGTATGTTGTAGGAAAGGCCTAAAATTATGATTTCCATGCTTAACTACTTGGATAATTATACTTGTGTGGAGATTAGCTTCTAGAAATAGTGTGCACTCATTTGGGGAAGTCTTGAGTAACCAATTTGTATGTGAAATTGTAAAAAAATGAAGGGTGAATACCAATTTCTTGATCAAATTCCCAAATGAGCCTTCACTAGTGATTTTTACACTCTAAGGGAATAATCGAGTACCTAGTAACCATATTTAGTAAATTTAGTTTGACTTCTTGTTGTAGAACATGTTTTGCCTTAAAATGTGAATTTTGGACATTAAAAAATTTGGTTTGAAACAGGTCTCAGATACAGTAATTACAGTCAACGAGACCACGATTGTGGCTCTACGACCTGCGATTGTTGTAACTATGGCTGATTTTCAGCCTTGGCCAAAAATTCTATACTACAAATTTTTGTCCAAACACCATCAAGTAGCCATCCCAGGAGATTTAGTAAACAACATGGCTTAGTTTGTGCATGTTTATGTCTATGATTAATGTGGTTTCATTGTTCTCTTGCTTTTCAGTATCATATCATGTAAGAATATGACCAAGTCTGGTACATGGAACCCAAGTACCATACTCTTTACTATGGGGATCTTCTGAGGAGAAAGATTCCCCCGAAAAGAGGAATATTCTTAGAGAAAGTGCCGAAAAAGAATTTGGCATTTCATGACAGGCTTGTCTCCATGGGGTGGCGGTGCTTTGCCCCGGATCCTTTCAAGAAAAAAGAGCAATGGGTCCACGAGTTCTACGCTAACCTTAGTGTAGTGTCTTTTTCACACCTGGCCAACATAATTATCATGATTCAAAGAAAGGAGGTGGAATTTGGAGAGGAGAAAGTCAATGATATCTAAGGTCTCCCAAATACAAATATGGGTGAGTTCAAAGAAAAGGGGTGTGATCTTAGAAGCTAGTTGGCAGAAGAACTATTTATCAGAAAAAAAACTCTCATGGGCGGTGACAAAGAGAAACAAGTTCATGAATGACTTCACTACTGAGGCTCTGATTTGGTTTAATATCATATGTATCTGAGTCTCCCCGTTCACCTACATGATGATAGTTACAAGTTTGTAGGCTCAGATGGTTGCTTGCATTCTAGATGACATTATTTTGAATGATGGTCAACTCGTGGTTTCTGACATGATATTCTTCTAGAAGTTTGAGTACCTGTGGCATTTTGGATTTGGGATCTCATTTATACCTATGGCCATTTTTAAGTAGCCATATGGTTTGCTCGTATGAAACCCAAAATGTGAGACAAAGGTTTGGGTTAATTCTATAATTAGAAAATTATGCGTAGTGCAAATTCAAAGTAAGAACCCCACCCCGTCCAAAAATTTTCAAAAGAAAAATCAAGGGCATGGGCGTGAGAGACCTTGTAACAATACCTGTTCTATTTTTGTGACTCCAGAATTTTTGGCTTGTGAAAATTTATAAATACTCCATTTTTGTCCATAGCGGGAGGCGAATTGAGCCTCCTAGGAAAATTTTCATGCAAT